>JBBBVM010000258.1:0-1200000 GCA_037355625.1 Petunia x hybrida
TCAACAGTTTCGACAGGCTGGTCATGTAGCAGACCCTCCACATTGCCAGCCTTAACCAACTTTCCTTGGATATCTTGGAAACCAGACATCTCGTTGATAGGGTCCTCATGTACACTCATGTTATGTGTTGGCTCATTAAAGGGTATAGCAAAAATATAACGTGTAAAGAAGCAGATATGAAAACCACAATAAATTTAACGTAAATATTAAAAAGCAAAATTTATAATATTTACTGTTTCCCTCGGCAGTACTTGCACTATTTTGATTGAATATTTCTTGCTCCTCCTGAGTTGGGAACAATCTGAAGCTGGGTATATCTCCCTGACCAACATCCTCCATACACAACTTCACAGGTACTTTCGCAAAAAAAAAAAAAAATATTGCACACAAAGTTTAAAAGTAATAGAGATACAATAATTAAAACTAATATTTAATATACAAACTTCTCGAGATAGTAAAATACAATGCCTTACATTTATGCTGTGCAGATACATCCAATGTAGCTTTGCGTTTACCAGACTCGGAAACAACCTTCCTAACAATTTCATCAATCATCAGACATTCCTGTGTGTTCATTGAATCCAAATGGTCATCATCTTTTGCTGTGTTGCCATCTGTATCAAGCTCCATAATGGTGTTATCTGCTGCTGATGCTGTTGATGATGCTGTGTCCAATAATTCAGTAATCTGATTTATTTCACTGCCATTTGCTTGGTCTAAATTTGCCAAGGCCTGTTGAAGTTTTTGTTTTAACGCTTCTTTTGATAACTTGTCCGTTGATCCGGTCCTCGTCTGAACCTGTTTTTCCTTGTTCTTAGGGGTCCAGCCCTTAATTTTTACTGTCTTTACAAGGTATCTAACTTTGCATAATATTACAATATTGAATTCCCAGCTAATAATGTAAGACACTCTTTTGGCTAGGAAGAATTTGCATAACTGTATATGCTCTGGTAATGCTGCGAGTTCCTTGTTTTCCTTCTGGTAATTGATATGTAATTGTTTGAAAGATGTTGACAACACTCTTTCGTCCGCTCCAAATATGTTCCACCATTCGTAGAACCATCTTGGGATGGGATCTGTTGATACTTTTTCACAGAACTTGACAAACCAAGAATGGCTGCCAGGTCTCAAGTATATGAAGTTGAACCATGCGTTTTTATAATCATAAAAATTATAACCTGTTAATTTAAAATTTACTGATAATGGGAATTGAATTGGCGTGTGTAGATGGTCTACCGGCCAATCCGCAGGACTTAGGATTCTTTTAATAGTAAATTTGGAGTACCTAATACTCCTCGGATCATTTTTATCTGCTAACTCATTTTCAATTTCTATTGAATTGGTTGCTATTAATATAGCTTCGTAGTATTCTCTTGTTTTATAAGGATTGTCTGTTTCCACGTAATTTCTGTCCGTGTAACAAGACCTGATAATATCTGTAATACGGGTTTCAACAAATTTCCTCTCAATTGCAATGATTGGTAATTGTTGACTGTTTATCCATTCAAATTTTTGTTGACTTGCTGCTGAAGAGCTTGGTTGTTCCTGTTTAATGGAAGGTTGAGGTTGTACTGCCTCAGAATAACTGTTTATAGTTCTTTTGGCATAACTGTTTATGGACTGTTTTGAGGTTCCTGGGGTTGCTTCTCTTTTTACCGGTGTAGGAGGCGGTAATTGAGGAAACTCCGCTAAAGCTGTATATCTGTTTATGTGAGGGTTCTGGTTATGCTGCTGGTCAAGAAATTGCCTTGAAGGTCTCACTGGAAATAGTGGCCTCATGTCTACTCTGTAAAAATTCTCTAGTTAGAAAATCTGGAAGACTATTGTCTTCTCCTTTAATAAATTCTATTTGAAAATCAAAGCTGGATAATAAAGCTTGCCATCTGGCAAATATTTGTTTTGAAACTAAATTTTTAACATCCTTTTGCAAAACATCTTTTGCTGCTTTACAATCAACTCTTAAAAGAAATTCTTTGTTTATCAAATCATCTTGAAATTTAGTTATACATAAAACTATTGATAAAATTTTCTTTTTAATAGTACTATAATTTTTTTGAGTTCCGTTCCATATGCCAGAGCAATATCGGACTAATTGTTCAGACTCTTTTGGAGAGAGACGTTGTTTAAGAATTCCTCCGAAACCTATTTCAGAGGCATCGGTTTCAACAATCATAAAGGCATCCGGATGTGGTATGCCTAGACATGGAAGTTTTTGAACAATACTTTTGACTTTTTGGACTGTTTGTGTTTGTTCTTGGCTCCGAGGAATTGGATTTTTCCTAAGACGCTGATAAAGAGGTTCACATATTTGTCTAAGATTTGGAATAAAATCTGAGACATAATTGAGGCTTCCTAGAAACCTTTGTAACTGAGTTTTATCTGTTAAAACATCTGGAAATTTTGTAGAGAATTCTATGGCTCTATAAATTGGTTTATACATGCCTTGAGACAAGTCATGTCCTAAAAATCTAATAGAGGTTTGAAATAGTTTAATCTTTTTGGCACTCACTACCAGCCCATTTTTCTTAATAATATTAAGAAATATCTTTAAATGCTTAAAATGTTGATCTATATTTTCTGAAAATATTAATACGTCATCTATATAAACTATTGAGAATGAACTATATGGATTAAATATATTATTCATTATATTTTGAAATTCTGATGGGGCATTTTTTAATCCAAAGGGCATAACATTCCATTCATATTGGCCAAAAGGCACATTAAATGCTGTTTTATACTTATCCCTTTCATCTATTTGGATTTGCCAAAATCCTGATTTCATATCAAATTTACTATATATTTTAGCCTTATACGTTCTCTTTAATAAATCTCTTTTATTTGGAATTGGATATCGTATCCATCTTAATACTTTGTTTAAAGGTTTATAATTTATAACTAATCTTGGAGCTCCTCTTTCTCGTTCAGCATTATTATTAACATAAAATGCGGAACAACTCCAAGGTGACTTAGAGGGACGAATTATTTTCTTTTCTAATAATTCATTAATTTCCTTTTTACAATATTCCATTAATTCCTGGTTCATTTGAATTGGTCTAGCCTTAGTGGGGATAGATCCTTCTTCAAATCCTTCTATATATGGTAATCGTACTATATGCCTTTTTCTTTCCCAAAAGGCATTAGGTAGATCTGAACAGACTTCAGATTCTATTTCTTTTTGGGTTTGTAGTATTTTATCCTGAATTAGTTTATCTTTAAGTTGGTCTTCTATTTTAACAATTTTAATTTCATCTTTTATGTAATTTATTTGATTTTTTATTAATTGTATTTTATAGATACTTCTTTCTTTTAGAGTATCTATTTCTCTTTGTTTTGGACCATTTAGGAAATAAAATATTATTTCTTTACCAAGATTATTGGTAGTAATACCTGTTGTATTAACTGTAAAAGGAGATATCTGAGTTAAAAAGGGAGTTCCTAATATAACTTCTTCATTTAAATCTTTTATCAGAATAAATGTATTTTTAAAGCATATGTTATTATTACATATATGTGCATTAGATAATTTATATTTTATTTTAAGTTTTTCTCCTGATGCAGAGAATAATTTTGCTGATGTTTTGTCACAATATTTTGTTGGAATTAATCCTTCTACTATACAATTTTGGTCAGCACCAGAGTCTAGTAAAGCTACTGTCTGGATACTGTATTCACTATTTATGACTAATTTTATTGGTACATACCATTTTTGAGACTTAATTTTAGAGATAGCCAAGACTCCCAATTCGTCGTCTTGTGCTTCTACTTGTTTAGTATTTGAACTTTCTCCTATTATTGTAGAATTTAACTCCTTTTGAGTTTTTTGAATTAATTCTAGAGCAAGGTTTTCTTCCTCTATTTTATTAACTTTTTCTTTTAAAATATTAACTTCTTGTTTTAATGTTGTTAATTCTGCATAAAGATCTGATATAGATATTTTTTCTTCTTTTTTATCAAATTTTTGTAGAATATTTTTCATACTAAAAGGATTGGATATGTTAGGTTTATTTGATTCTCTACTTAAGACTATATCTTTTAATTTTAAAAGATATTCTCTTTTAATCTCTTCATCCTTTATTTGATCTATTAGATCAAAGAAGAATTCTTTATTTTCATTTGATATGACTTTTACTGAACCTGTCCCGCAGGTACATAATCCTTTAGGACAGTCACACTCTGATTCAGAAGTGTAACTATCACTAGATTCATATGCTATATTAATTTGTTCATCATCACTTATATTTTCCGTGGATGAACTTTCTTCTTCACTATTATCATTTTCGTCTAGTATAGCATATATTTTATTCTTAATGTCTTCATCTAATTCTAAACTATTAGTTTTGTTTTTCTTTTTTGTCTTTACTCTACAATTATCTGCCTTGTGGCCCTTTCTTCCACAATTGTGGCATTTTCCTTCAAAAGAAGTTTGTTTACTTTGACTTAGTTGTTTATTTTGACTTGGAATTTTCTTCCTGTATCTTTTGGAAGATTTTCTTTTATAATTACTATTACTACTTTTGTCTTTTCTATTTATCCTTTTTGATCTTCTTTTTGCCTCGGTAGACGGGGCAGTTATCTTAGCATAGCCAAAATCACTACAGAAATTTCCTAATTCTTTCTTAGTGATCTTGTAATCTCTTTTTAACTGATTTTTTAATTTCATATCAGTACATAGTTCTAAAGCTGTTATGTTAATAAAGCTTACTATATCACCATAGGTTAATCCGTCATAAGGTATTTCACCATTAAATCTATCTTTTATTTTTTGTCTAACTTTATCTGCAAATAAATGTGGTAGTCCACTTATAAATTTTTCTTTCCAATAACTATGATTACAATCTTCTCTAATCATTACTTTATTTAGAAATATGTCTTTATACCATTTAAAGTCATGTAATTTTGGACATGATAAATTAGATAATATTTCTAAACTTCTATCTTTAAATACTTTTGGTTCTCCAATAAAGTGTTTAATTATGGCATATAATAAAGTGTTTATGGCATCTTCACGTACCTGTTCTTCTATTATTTGATTAGTACTACTACCTTCTTGTTTAACTATTTTTATGATTGTAGTAGCATTAAGGACAGTTTCTCTATCTTTATCCGACAGATAGTTGTCCCACCAATTTTTTAACATTCCTGTAAATCCGTAAGAAAGCAGGGTTGCTGCTTGCTTATCTGTATTACCTTTTATTTTATAGGCTGTTGCTGCTATTCCCATTTCATGTAATCTATTAAGTATTTGATGTTCTGCTTGTCCATCTATATTCCACTCAGTTATAGCATCACCTGAGTGAGAACTGAATGATACTAGATGTTCTTCTTCAAATTGTATATCAGGGAATGTAGGTTTTTTATAATAATTTTTCTTATGATGATAATTAGATCCTAATTTATTTAATTAATTATTTAATTCGGATAAGGTTTTAACTGAATTTTCTTTCTCTTTTGGAATTGTATTTATTGTTAAAGATGATTTTAACCTTTTAGTAATTTCATCTAGAACATCACCTTTTATTTCTAATCCACCCTTAGGAAGACTAGGGAATTTATCTTTTGACATACTAGGTAGCCTGAAAATTGGATTCTTTTCAATATTATCTTCAAATTTTATTCTTTTTTCTGGGAATGATTTAAAAGAAGACTTGCTTCTTGCTTCTTCTACTTGATTAGCTATGACATGTAGTATTTGATTTGTATAATTATTTTGTTCTATTAATTTATTAATATCTTTATTTTTAGGTTCTCCTTGGGCATCTACTGATGTTCTTTTAAAAGGATTTCCTATTACTACTTTATCACCTACTGGTATATTTATTTCTTCTAATGGGGGAATGGTAGATTCTATTATTTTATTACTTTTCGTATACCATTTTTTAACTACCATGTTTAAAGACTCACAGTTAGCTAATTTTCCTGTATATTCAAACCATTTAAAAAATTCTAAACTACACTTCCATTTTTTCATATCTTTCATCCATTTATCTCTAAATGATTTCCTCTGTTCTAAAGTGTAATTGTTTCTATACCATTCTCTTTTAATATTATTCTCTGGTTTTACCCAGAGTTGTTGGAGATATTTTATATCTGGTTCAAATGGTTCTTCTAACGTTATCATTCCTAAGGAATCATGTATTTCACTAAAGGATGGGCTTGATGGTTGATTGATTATGACAGGTTTGTATTCTGGTTGTGGAATTTTTTTATTAAAGTTAACACCTTTTAAATTTTTGCTTATTATGTCTTCTTCCTCCAGGGGACAAGAAGTAGATGGCCTTGAAAAGGACATCCTGGAAGATGAAGATGTAGCGTTAAATGATCTAGATTTTAGGAATTTTAAATCTATTGATCCGTCTGTATGTTGTATAACTTGTTCTATTTGTATAGATTCATCTTCCACTTTTGGTTCCGTGATGGAATCAAAGTGCCATTCATCTTTTGATAAGACTTCATCCCATTTAAGTAATCTTGGGACAAATATATTATGATGTTTAATATTTGCTTCCATTAACATTGTAACTCCTTTATGAGCTCTACTTGGTTTAGCTTTGGGAGCTAGAGTAGTTTTCATTAATTTATAATATACTCTATATATTATAGCTATTTCTCTGGCTTGATGTTTACTATTTAAATGTTTTGTTTTAACATTTAATGTTAAAACATCTAATATTGTTGGATCATTAATATCAACTGAGAAATTTGGATAACAATTAAAGTATACTGGCCCATTTGCCATGTTACTTTGTAATACAGCTATTAATGAATCATCAAAGTTTAAGAATCTATTATCTCTTAATAATAAACATATAGGAATATCTAGTCCTAGTCTATGAAGTGGTTTTACAGCCACTTGCACTAGTCCTATATGTAGGAATTTATAACTTTTTCTATATTTTTCTATATCTTTTATGGACAATAGTTGAATTGTTTCAACTGACTGATTTATAGCAATTGTTGATTCACATGTTTTAATATTAAATCTATTTATGAAGTCAAATCCTCCGACTTCATATATTTTTTCTATCTTTTCTTTGGGAATATTCCAATTTAACAGATTATTTTCTATTTTTGATATTTTATCTACTTCTGTTGATATGTTTATACTGTTTAATACTGACTGTGATGATCCTTCCATTTTAATAATGAACTCCTGGACCGTCACAAGCTTTTCTATAATAACTTTCAGCTATGGGTTTTAACCTAAGTATTTCTGAAATATTATTTTGCATATAATGTAAAAAATCAATATTTCCTGTTAAAAGATATCTATGTAAATTATCCTTTAAAAGCTTTTCATGGTCACTTATTTCTTTATCAGTATTTATCCAGAGTTCTAGATAACCTGGATCCATATTCATATTTAAAATATTATATTTTTATTTTTATTAAGGAAATCTCTTCTCCAAAGTTTATAATATAACAGAAGAGTTTCTTTTACGTAAGGATTATCGTTGTTTATTAAATCGGAGAAACATATATTCATAAAGTAGATATAATATTCATTATCATTATATTTATTAAACCAGTGTTTCATAAAGTACGGGAGTTAAGTGTTTTTTGTTTTCTTATGGGGGGGGGGGGGTTATCCTATAGTTAACTCTACTCTTTTCTATTAAGGTGTTTTCTTTATTCAGATTTCCTTCGTTCTTATCCTATGTAGCTAAGCGACGGGAACACCAATCCGGGTCCGGCCCTATTTCCTAGACTCAACGGGCTAATCCAACGGAACTTTATGGCTTGCCAACGTCTGAACCAGAGATTAATCGGTTACCTCGACACAAGGATAAGGACTAAGAGATATGAACAAGAAAACAGGCTTAACAGAAAATTTCGAGTTAACAAGGATAACAGGTGATTTAGCCGTTTATATTCGAAATATTAAAAAAAAAATTAAAAAAGGAAACAGACAACAATCAGATAGCATATTACGTATATATTCTACACTGAACAGTTATCAATTTCAGTTGTGTGCCATGTTCCTTTTTCTGTAGATATTGCACCTTTCTCTAAAACAGCCGTCTCACAGTGCATACCAGTGGCCCTTGTAATTTCATCCGCACCAACTTCATTATCTGAACCAAACCCCCCGAAACTAAAACTACCTTCCATCCCTCCATCCTGAATAATTGGGTAACAGGTAAATAATGTTTTTGGTTAGAAAAAGCTAGGATATGAAAATATCTTCATGTGTCCTTAAAAATACATGGTTGTGCATACCTGGAGCACATTATTGCCAGCAACCTTCCTTGCAATATCATTCAACTCCAAAAAGATACGGTTAGTGGTCGCTACCATGAAATCCTTGAGCACAAGCAGGTCTTTGTTTACTGACTGAATATCTTTCTTAAGATCAATCTGGTTTCATTTAATAATATCCAACTCCTTCATAAAATGCTCTTGCCTCACAAAGTCAGGTCCATCATGGTGCACCAACGGATTGATATCTTGAAATTCATCATCGGTATCAACTGGATCCTCTTCATTGGTATCAGAATCTTTATCTTGAGGCAGATTCAAAGTTGACAGCTCCAGTTCAGTAGGAGAAATGTTCTCCACAACCATCTACACATTACATATATACAATTTATTCAATATTACATTCAAAAGCATGTTACTATTGTAACAAACCAATACCAGTATTGTACATATTCATATTATGTACTATTTGTTAAATATTACTTTAATTCCAAAATAATATTTAACAGAATAATCTAATATCTATATTGAATGTGTCAATACCTGGTCTCCTTTTTTTCGCAAAGAATCCCTTCTCCTTTCAAGATTACATTCAATGTAATATTAATATTTAAACAAACCAATATCAGTATTGAACATATTCATATTATGTATTATTTATTAAATATTACATTAATTCCAGAATAATATTTAACAGAATAATCTAATATCTATATTGAATGTGTCAATACCTGGTCTCCTTTTTTTTTTTGGGCAAAGAATCCCTTCTGCAGCTCTTGAAAATATAGATGCTTTGTAACCTCCCAGTTAAGGATCCGGAGAATTTTGTATCCAAGACGCGTTGCTAGATTTTTATCCACGGTTGGACAACACTCATAAACCATACAAGAAGAGCATAAGGCATGCCAGCAAACCTATACATAGTGTTCTTTACCCGCACCTTATCGTGCATTGAATCAATTGTGGCAAAAAAGACTTTGTGGATATGACTCCCACTCACCCGATTCAATAATATCAAAGTGATCGGAATCAATAGTATGGGGACTGTTTTCATCATTTTTGGTGGAGTAAAGAAAGGTATTGATAAAGTAAAGGACTGCAATCTTTATAGCATCGTCATCATTGTCCCATTTTTTTTGCTTAAAACATTCTTGAAGCGCCGTCTTTGGAACCTTTTCTACTCCATTAAAATATTTTTTGACTAGACGGTTATCTCCTTTGGTACCATAATCTTCAAGTGGTCCCCAACACATCTCAACTCTGTAACCATCGCAAATTCTTTTAGGCCAAATTTCAGTTTCTTCGCATTGATAATAAAATAAAGTGCATCATGTGTTGGTCTATGCAACAAGCAACTGGTTCTGAACCTGGAATGCTGGCATTTCAAGAAAGTGTCCAAAGCACGTTGCCTTGAATCTATCATACAACCCCCCAGATAACCTTTGTCTCAACTCAGAAACAATCTCGTGATTACAATGCACACTTATACTACGATTTGCATGACGCTCTTTGGGGGTATAAAAGTCCTAAATCTGTAATAAAAGGACAAATATTCAACAAAGCAATACTTAATTGTGTAACAGTTTTAGTAAAACTTCCGTACAAAAAATTATCACTTAATATTATCAATGAAAATCTAAAACTAATATAAATATCTATTTTTAAAACAAATTAACACATGTAAAAATAAAAAAATAACACGACATAAGAAAGATAAAACTAATATTCAATTAAAATATTGCATCTAATATTTTCTTAAAAAAACAGCACACAAAAAATGATGTTTGTTTGATGTCAACTAAACATTAAACTGGAGAATACAATATAAAATACGTGGAAGCGAAAATAAACAAATACCTTCCAATTATTGGGACCACCATATGAGTCGCCATCAATATGGGGTTTTACTCCTTTAAACTTCCTTTTGATTTATGGACCACCACGAAGATCATCCTCGTAACGCTGATTTCGAGGTCGTTTTCCATAATTCTTTTTGTTGTTACCTATGTTTTTTTCCAACTCAACATTACGCGATTGGGATCGTGTAACCCTTCCTGAATTTGGTGATGAATGTGAGCGAGGTTGTGATACTGGATTCACAAATGGTACCGGATCGACAAAATCATCATCATCTTGGCCATTGAATTTGTCCATATCTAGATTCAAGTTAGGACGAGTACCGTTTCTAGCGCTCACTAGGATGTTTACTCAGTAAATGGGGTTGATGTTAAAATTTGTGAAGGTGTCCAAAAGAAATACACTTTTAATATACAATGCAGTACTTTAAATGGATAGAATCAAAGCAAAATATGATAATAACTTAAAAGAATTTCGTGATAATATGCAAGATATGGATAAAATTTGGGATGAAAGGAATATGAATGGATTAGTGTGTGGAATGAAAGAGATAACTGATTAAGTGGATGAGTGGAATATGAAGTAAACGATTTTTCTCCACAATCAGTAGTCTTGAAAAATGGACACGTAATCTCTCCCTTAATTGCAGTTAAAATATTTTAAAACCACATAAGCTACTGATTAAATCAAATCCCATGATTTAAGGGATAAAGATTTAATACTAAATAATTATACTAATAACTAAAAATCAGTAAAAAAATATATACATGGCTATAAAAAAAAAGAAACATTAAAAGGTGTTAACCAAAAGTAAATATTTCTTGTCAATGTTTATGTGGGGTAAATTTCCCATTCATTAATACCCATATTTTTATGAATTGATTATGGGTTGAAGCCCAAATTTTACTCAGCTCAAATATCACTCATCCAACCTATTAAAATATGGATAAAGTGGGTGGATTAACAAAATGTGGGCTCCAATTGCCAGCCCTAAGCATATCTACGTAGGTCCTAGGGTTTTGAAGCTCAAGTCTCAATATTGTTCCAACTTCAGGTCCGAAGGTCCGAAGTCTTGCTTACCCAGTTAGGTTCGTAGTTGGCCCAACTTCGATTCTTGAGGTTGAAGTCAGGCTTAACTTCAAGTCTGAGGTCTTGAAGTTTCAAATATTTCACCAGGTGTCCCCAAAGTTGACTAGTTCTAAGAGATAGTCCCCATTTAAGACAGTTTTAATATAATGGCATCTTCTTTGTACGTAGGCAACACTTCAAGTTGTTTGGAAGAACCTGAAAAGGTCAAATCCAAGTGTTGCATATGCAAGAATGTCAACAGTAAGTGCCGCCTCTTAGGTAGTACTTATAGAGAAAGGGAAGACGGGGATACAAACATCATTTATAAAACTCATAGGGGTATATCTATCCAAAAATTTATTCATTAAACTAAGGGAATTCCATTTTTGCTAAACCACTGTTACGAGGGTGAAAAAGGCAAACTAGTTGCTCCAGTGTCATAGTTTTGTAAATAAACAACATCAACAACAACAACATACTCAGTATAATTCTACAAGTGAGGTCTGAAAAGGGTGGGATATGCGCAAACCTTACCCATACCTAGAGTGTGGTAGAAAGGCTATTTCTGAAAGAAAGTTGTATAGTTTTGCAAATAACCCGTTGGAAAGGCTGTATTTCACAGCTTCTTCGAAGTCCAGCCCATTTCAAAACCCTGCAGCACCTCCAAATGCTACATATATTACTAATAATAATCTCCTCAAACCAAACCTTCTGCCAAGGCATCACTCTCATCTTCATACTTTCCCAAAAAACCCTAGAGCATCCTCATGGCCACCGCCGCCGCCATCCCCACCACCACCGTTCACTCATTCGAAAATGACATGTCAACTGACGTCACCTCCCTTCCTCTCCCCTCCGTAATGAAAGCCCCGATCCGACCCGACGTGGTAACCTACGTCCACTCCAACATTTCCAAAAATAGCCGCCAACCTTACGCCGTTTCAAAAAAAGCCGGTCATCAAACCTCCGCTGAATCCTGGGGTACAGGTCGTGCCGTTTCACGTATCCCACGTGTATCTGGTGGTGGGACCCACCGTGCTGGTCAAGGTGCCTTTGGTAACATGTGTCGTGGCGGTCGTATGTTTGCTCCCACTAAAATCTGGCGCCGTTGGCATCGAAAAATCCCTGTTAATCAAAAGCGATACGCTGTCGTTTCAGCCATTGCTGCTTCTTCAGTGCCTTCATTGGTCCTGGCACGTGGACATCGAATCGAGAGCGTCCCGAGCTTCCCTCGTTGTTTCAGACTCGATTGAAGGGATTGAAAGACGAGTAATGCTATTAAGGCGTTGAAACACGTTGGAGCTTATGCTGATGCTGAGAAGGCGAAAAAACAGTCATGCTATTCGTCCTGGGAAAGGTAAAATGCGTAATCGTAGGTACATTTCTCGTAAAGGACCTTTGATTGTTTATGGTACTGAAGGTGCTAAGTTAGTTAAATCGTTTCGTAATATCCCTGGTGTTGAAATTTGTCATGTGGATCGATTGAATTTGTTGAAACTTGCACCTGGAGGTCATTTGGGTAGGTTTATTGTCTGGACTAAGTCGGCTTATGAGAAGTTGGATGAGATTTACGGGTCGTTTGATAAGGTGTCGGTTAAGAAGAGTGGGTATGTATTGCCTAGGGCGAAAATGGCCAATGCTGATCTTGCTAGGATTATTAATTCGGATGAGGTTCAGTCTGTTGTGAGGCCTATTAAGAAGGATGTTAGTACTCGGGCTACGTTGAAGAAGAACCCATTGAAGAATCTGAATGTGTTGCTGAAACTTAACCCATATGCTAAGACTGCTAGGAGAATGGCTCTTTTGGCTGAAGCTCAACGGGTTAAGGCTAAGACTGAGAAGCTTGACAAGAAGAGGCATCAAATCACTAAGGTATATATTCTTCTGATGGTTTTAAAATTTTGTAGACGTTGATACATTTCAAAGATTTGTGTAGTTCTATACTTTTATGGTAACATATTGTGTGATTAATAGAGTAATATTGTATTTAAGCTCAAGATTTATGTAATTTTAGCAAAATGAAACGCATTAAAAGGTGTTAATTGTGTGCACACAATTAATTGTGGTTACTTAGTTTGTTTTAGATCTTTCCCCTTTGAGATATTTTGAGCTTTCATCATTGAAGTTTTTTGAGTTCGCTGTATACGTTCAGTTTCGGTTTTGGTGTTACATTTCAACTAGTGGACATTTTAGAAAATTATGGTTGCTTTTGCACTTCCAGAAATCGGCTATAATCATAACAGCATTATGCTTGGTTTAGTTGAGTATACCTCATTCTGCCTTCAAATAATGAACTGATTTGTGAATTATGGATGAGTTTCTTGCAATTTTTTCTGTGATGTTTGATGTTTCAATGTGCAAAAGCTGAAAGTTGCACTTCAGTTTCCCCTTCCACTGAAACTGTTTTCTTCACAACAAAACTAATATGAATACATTTAGTAGTTTTCAAACAATGTAGCTGGTATCATATTAATTTTGCGAAAACCCACAGCCATTTTCCTTAAACAAACTACTTTCTATCCCAATGCAACCTTAGAGTTCGCCTTTTCCGTTAGCAGCTCTTTAGAAGTGCTGTACGTTGCGGGGCTCTCTCGCAATTCGCTCTGAAAATTGAGTTTGGTTTAGCATCATGTTAACTCAATTTTCTTGAATTTCGTGTTTGACAGGAGGAGGCATCAGCTATCAGGGCAGCAGGGCATTCTTGGTACAAGACAATGATTTCTGATTCTGATTACACAGAGTTCGATAACTTCACTAAGTGGCTTGGAGTTTCACAGTGAAGGACCTTTTTAGTTTTGAAATCATGTTAGAAACTATTTTGTTTTTATGTTGGTTCAGTTTGATCTCCTTTCCAATGTTGATCGTCCAAGCTTTGAGAGAGATAAAATGGGAGGGAAATTACATGCTCGGATCACTTAATTTACTTGCAAAGTGTTTTCCTTGCCGCATTTACTTGGCAAGTTTCCTTTTAGTTGGAGGATTGTTTTTAAGATATATGATATTAAAGGTTTTATGGACTGACTAGCTATTATGATGAATGACTCTCCATCATTGGATGCATGCTTTATCAATGTCTATATCTTTAGCTTATAATTATGGTGTTTGATTGAGGTGGTGGTTGTGTACTTACCGTTTCTGGGTTCTTTTGCTGTTGTTATATTTAAGGCCTAACAGTAACATGGTAGCTCTAATGTGATAGAAGGATATGTGCCCAATGCTTTAGGAATGGCTGTTGCTATTTTTGAGGATCAATGTTATCTTAGCCTCCTGTTTCTAGATCGGAATTGGTATATATGAGCTGATTGCAGCTATAGTAACATCTCTTGTTGGCTAAGTGGTTGAGAGGTTGTGTTGCTGAAAATCATGATATTATTGGTCACTTGTTTGGGATTCAACATTGAATAGGGGTGTTTATTTGTCCAATATAGCTGGGTTACACTTCTTTTAATGCCATATATATTCAACAGGCATTCTTAAAGCATTGGGCTCTGTATGTGTGCTTCCATCTAATAGTTGGTCACCTCTTTATAGCAAGAAATCCAATTTAGTTTCAGCAAATCTATAAGCATATACTAAGAAAAGTTGGTTTAAATTTAGGAATTTGCGATCCTTAAGTTTTTATGTATTCGGGTTTGAAAATTGCAATGTTTCAAGTGGTTTGGCCCTTAGGCTTAATGATGCTGTTTTATTAGAAAACAATTTCTTACCCTTATGTCACGACCTTAGTCTTGAACTAAGCGAATCGTGTGGCACTTGACAAGTCGCTCACTATCTTACTATGCCAAGTCAGCGGACACTACTAAGGATCGCTAAGAGAATGGAAATAAACAAGAAAGATTGCCAAGGATGCTTTGTATTATTTGGAAGATTGTTTTGGTTGTTGCTTGATGGTTTACAAATGGAATGACCCCTCTATTATACTACTCACTTAGGGGCTAGTGTACAAATATTATTTGTTTACAAGTCCTTCTCTAGAATTCTCTATATTTACAAATAAGTCCCTCTCTAGAATAATCTACCTAGCTAGAATATTCCAAGGTTTTCTAAGATATTCTTCCAAGCAAGTCCATAAAAATCTAGAGCCTTCTCATAGGAATCTCTCCATACTTCTCTATTATATTCCATCAAGTGCTAGGCTCATTATCCATGTAAGTTTCCACATGGCAAAGTTATGTGCCAAATGGCGTCTACGTGGCAGGATGACGTGGCGGGTCATCACACTCTCCCCCACCTAATATTGCGACGACCGCGACGCAATGCTGCTGCATGAACTCTCGGATCTTGTCCTTAATTGCCACGAAGTCTTCATAACGCTCCCACGTAGCCTCTTCTGGTGCTTGTCCCTTCCAGTGTACAATAAACATGGTCGTGGCCTTTTGTCCCTGTTTCCGTATGGCTTGGTAGTCAATAATAGCTTCAATATCCCGTTCATGAGAAGAAGTGATAGTGATAGGAGCACGACTCGACTGGCCCCTACTCGGATCATCATTGTCTTCGTGGTATGGCTTGAGCATGCTGGCGTAGAAGACAAGATAGATCTTAAGATGTGATAGTAACTCAAGCTTGTAAGAGATCTTACCCACTCTGGCAACGATCTTGAACGGGCCCTCGTACTTGCGCATCAAATTTGGTGCATGCCCCCGTAGTGACTTGAATTGCCTTGGGTTAAACTTCACTATGACCATGTCTCCAACTTTATAGTCTGTGGGACGCCGCCTACGATCTGCAAACTTCTTCATCCTCTTAGCTGCCTTGTCCAAGTAGGACTTGCCAGTGTCAAGCTGCTCCTCCCAGCCCTTGGCCATATGATAAGCCCCAAACTCTTTCCTTCGAATGCTGCAGGTAGTGAATGTGGAGTTTGTGGTTGTTGGCCAGTGGCTAGCTCAAATTGGCGTTCGCCCCGTGGACTCGCTCCTCTGCAAGTTGTAAGAGAATTGGGCTATGTCCAAGAGTCTTGCCCAATCCTTCTGATGTGCGCTCACATAATGCCTCAGATAGCACTCCAGTAAGGCATTGACTCGTTCTGTTTGTCTATCTGTCTGTGGATGGAAGCTTGTAGAAAAGTGCAGTTCCGTACCAAGCATTTCAAATAGCTCCCTCCAGAAATTTCCACTGAATCGAGGGTCTCGGTCGCTGATGATGCGCCTCGGTAAGCCCTAATACTTCACCACGTTCTTGAAGAATAACTTGGCGGCTTCTTTGGCTGTGCAACTGGCTGAGGCGGGCATAAAAGTGGCGTACTTTGAAAATCTGTCCACGACCACCATAATAGTGTTGTAACAGTCGGAATTGGGCAAGCATGTGATAAAGTCCATAGTCACGCTCTCCCATGGACGCTCTGCAACGGGTAGTGGTTTCCAAAAGTCCTCCTGGCTTCTGCTGCTCAACCTTGTCCTGTTGGCATACAAGACAAGTCTGAACATAACACTCTATGTCATCCCGCATGCGTGGCCAGTAGTAGATCGACTCAATCAAGGCCCTAGTGCGTCGTTGGCCTGGATGGCCGGCCCACATAGTATCATGGCTCTCCTTTATGATGCACCACCTGATGTCTCCAAATTTAGGCACGTAAACCCTCCGTCCCGTGGTAAAGCTCCATGAGCTGCTTGGCTACTGGGTCATGCTGCATACCCTCCTTGATAGCCTCGCGAATGTCACAACTTGCTGAAGTGATGACATCAAGTTCGGCTTTCCGACTCAAGGCATCGGCCATAACATTTCCTTTGCCTGGCTTATACTCCAACACATAGTCAAACTCAGCCAAGAAATTCTGCCACCTAGCCTGCTTCGGTGTGAGCTTCTTCTGCGGTTTGAAAATAGCTAGTGGCCACATTATCTATCTTGACCACGAACTTTGACCCAAGCAAATAATGTCACCATGTGCGTAGGCAATGCACAATAGCAGTCATCTCCTTCTCTTGCACTGTGTAGCGTCGCTCCGTGTCATTCAACTTGCGGCTCTCGAAGGCTATAGGATGTCTATCTTGCATCAATACACCCCCAATGGCAAAGTCCGAAGCATCTGTATGTACCTCGAACATCTTGGCAAAGTCTGGCAATGCTAAGACTGGTTCCTCCGTTACCGTTGCCTTAAGGCCTTCAAACGCCTGTTGACAATGCTCCGTCCAATCCCACGACTTATTCTTCTTCAGCAACTCAGTCAGTGGTGCGGCCTTGGCTGAATAGCCACTAATGAACCGACGATAGTAGTTGACAAGGCAAGGAAAGATCTTAACTCGGTTACCTTAGTTGGTGCCTCCCATTCCTGGATAGCTCGTACCTTAGCCTCGTCCATGCATAACTCCCCGCTACTAATGACATGCCCCAAGAAGTGCACCTTCGACTGGGCAAACTCGCACTTCTCCCGCTTGATGTATAACTCATTCTCTCGCAAGACTTGGAAAACCTTCCTTAAGTGCTCCACGTGCTCCTCCAGAGTGTTGCTATAGATGACTATGTCGTCCAAGTAGACCACCACGAACTGATCAAGGTAGGGATGAAAAATCTTGTTCATGAGAGTGCAAAATGTAGCAGGTGCATTGGTTAAGCCGAAGGGCATAACCAATCACTCAAAGGCTCCGTATCTCGTCACGCATGCTGTCTTTGGCTCATCCCCTTCTGCAATACGAACTTGGTAGTAGCCTTTGCGAAGATCCACCTTGGTAAAGTACTTGGTTTGTCCAAGTCTGTCGAATAAGTCAACAATGAGCGGGATAGTCTGTCGGGTATTTATTCTTCACGGTGACCTTGTTGAGCGCCCGATAGTCTATGCATAGGCGCAATGATCCATCCTTCTTCTTCTGGAACAATACTGGTGCACCAAAAGGTGCTTTCGATGGGCGGATATGACCGGCATCTAGTAGCTCCTTCAATTGTTTCCTAAGCTCCTCCAACTCGGGTGGTGCCATCCGGTATGGGGCAAATGCGGGCGGCTTAGCTCCTGGCTCCAGCTCAATCTTATGATCCACCTCACGTCTTGGAGGCAAGTGCTTAGGCAACTCCTCGGGCATTACATCTTTGTTCTCCTCGAGCAATTTCTCTATGCAGGGCGGCAATGTCTCTGGCTTACCATCGTCATCTTCTAAGCTTGCAAGGGTTGCTATGAATGTTGGCTCACCTTTCTTGAGCCCCTTGACAAGCTGCATAGCCGAGAGATGTGTCTGACCTTTTCCCGGAGGCGACATGGTCACTGTAGGCACCATGCAAGATCCTTCTCGCTCCATGACCAAGCGACGTTGAAGGTAGGGATCGATTATAGTATGACAGCGTTGGAAGAACTCTTGCCCAAGTATAATGTCGAAGATATCCATAGGTGCAACGGTAAAGGTTGTCATACCTTGCCAACTGCCCAACTTTAAACTAACATCATTGGCTACGCCGCATACCTTTGTCAGCTCGGCATTGACTGTCTTGAGGCGGGTATTGCTTGGAGCAAGCTTCAACCCTAGCCTCTTTGCTGTAGACTCGGTCATGAAGTTGTTTGTTGCTCCAGTGTCGACCATAGCACGGGCGGGCTTGTTGTTGATAATGAGATCCACGTACTGAGTGCTATATTCGTTGGTCTTATTAGCTTGCCTCGTGACAGCTCCACATAGTCCGATCGTACCCAATTGTGCTGTGCCCGAACTATCTCCTTGCTCCTGCTCTTTTCGCTCCCGCACTATGGCACTGAGACTCTTTAGGTCGGGACAATTCCTAAAGCCATGCGACCCTCCACATATGTAGCATCCTTTCTTCCCAGCCTGTGCCTTTTTCTCGGCATAACTCTGACGTCCACCCTTCTTTCCATCAGACTTGTTGGCGTCTTGAGTCTTAGGGTGTTGATGTTGCGTCTCCTTGCCTCTACTACGGTATCCCCCGCCTTTGGCAGGGCCACCATTTGACTTTTTGCCCTTGCTTTTGTCATGTCTGTCATGCCTGAAATCCATCAAAGACTCAGCCTTAACTATGGCTTGGTCTATGTTGGTGACTTGTCGGGGTTGCAACTCCTGCTTAGCCCAATTTTGCAACCCGTCATGAAGTGGAATAACAAGTCATCACTAGTAAGGTCGGGGATTTGAAGCATGAGGGTGGTGTACTCCTTCACGTAGTCCCGAATGCTCCATGTCTGCTTTAACTCCCTAAACTTGCGCCTTGGCTCGTACACGACGTTGTTGGGGAAGAACTGCCGCTTGAACTCTGCCTTGAACTGCTCCCACGTGCTAATGGTGCACAAGCCTTTCTCGATGTCAGCCGTCTTCCTTCTCCACCAAAGCATGGCAGTTTCTGAGAGGTACAACACTGCGTTGTTGATCTTAGCCTCTTCGTCCCTCACTTTGCCATGCTTAAAGTAGTTCTCCAAGTGCCAAAGGAAGTTCTCCACCTCTTGCGCGTCACGAACCCCTTTGAACACTGGAGGCTTGGGAGCCTCGATCTTAGCCTCCCTCGTCACAACCACATTGTTGGCTGCCTCGGTCACACCAGCATCGACCTGCTCCTCGAGTGCCTCCATCTTTGTCTTCATGGCATCGATGGTGCTCAGCGCGTCCATGAGCCTGCACTCCGAGGTAGTGATGGTCTGTTTTAGCTTAAACTCGGCTTGCTTACGTCCCTCCAACTCTTTTTGGACGTCCTCAATCTCATCAAGGGTGTGCCTCTCAAGAGTGTCGAAAGCGCCTTCTAGTTTTTCCAAGCGTTGGTCAACGATATCCATGGCTTCCATCCCCGCTTCGACCTTCAAGATCCACTTCTTCCCGGGCATGAGGTCCTCGTCTTCCTCCTCACTTGCCTCGGTAGTTGGTGGGTTTGGGGATGTAGCCTTTTCGCTTGGAATGACACTAGACGGTCCTTCCTTACTCTCGTTGGCATTCCTCTTTTTACTTCGCCCTTTCTTGGTGGCGGACTCCCGAACAACGTTGGTTGGAACATTGGCAATGTTGAGATGGTTATTGGTTTCCTCCATGTTGGCCATTCCCTTAGGCACAACCTTCGCTCTGATACCACCTTGTCACTGTTGAACCCCAAAAATTACCCTTTCTTTTAAGAAAAGATAGGTTTCGGGTATAATGTTCAACAATATGGGACTCCAAAGGGCTTTCTTTGGAGTCGCCACCTAATTTAGGAGAATTAGGAACCAAGTAGTTAAATAGTGCGTGCAAGCACTCCGTTTTAAGGAAAATGGTCTTTTCAGAGATTCTGAGTAAGAGGTTCAATTATTTTCGAAAGAAGGTTTCAATTTGAAAGCACTTTCGAAAATCCACAAAATGTGGTTAATCCTTCGGTTTTCACAAAATAGCTTAAATAAAGGAAATTTCAAAAAATTAATCTAAAAGTCTTAAATTAATGCCAAAATTCTAAAATTACATTAAATTATGCTTTAAAGGAATAGGTATTTAAATGAACTTAGACTTGAAAAAGTTGCAATTTTGCTAACATGGAAAGTCTAATTAATTGGAAAGAAGTTGCAATTTATTGAATTTAAAATCAAGTTATTTGCTTAATCATTTTCGGATTCAATTGCACGCGCTATTTAACTAAAAGGTTCACAATTCATAAATAAGATGGAGATTCTAAAGAAATAAACTACTCACGAAATAACTCAATAAATAATAAACATTCATTAATAATCAATCAAATAAATTATTCTATAATAATTATCTACGGGAATTCCTATAGACATGCAATTTCTAAGGATGGGAAAAGAGGAGGTTTAGAAGAAGAACCCGAAAATTGGCAAACTCGCGGGAGCCTTGAATTTATTTAATTTTATACATTTATGCCCATGAGCCTAAAACATCACATGACTCAACAAAGCATTTTTTAAAATTTTCCTAGATCTTCGCTTTCTTGAAAGCTTGAGCCCCGACTTGGACCCAAACGGCTCCAATGCAATGCAAGCAATCCCCAATTGAGTTTTACCAACTCGATCCCGTGGAGTTCATGCCAAAACATACCTCGCAAAACAAACAAATAAAATTGGATTAGTACGATAATAAAGTGTAATAACTAATGGAAATAAAATAATAATACTAAAGTAATAAAGTAATAATAATAAAATATATAATAATAATAATAATAATAATAATAATAATAATAATAATAATAATATAATAATAATAGTAAGGGGGTTTGTGTTTGCAAAATTTAGGCTCAGGTTCGTATGGCGCGTCGAATAGAGGCTCGGGATTTGGTACGGTTGCAAACACGGAGCCCGGGCCGTGTTGCCATGCCAAAGCACCAAACCCACTACTCTATTCAACTTGCTTAGCATTAAAATGCATTCATCATCGCCTTTTGCTTTAGGGACACAGGAACGGGACGGATCAAGTGTAGTATCATGTTCAAAATCCGTCAATTCATTATCCGTCAATTCCTTGTGTAGGCCTCAAATTAAAATATTTTCATAGGCCTTAGTAAATGCAATATCCTCAACAATAATCCGCATATTTGGCGATAGTAGCAAGGGTCAAACTGCACAATTTAAACAAACTGGTCAAGCTGCACAATAAACGGGTCAAGCTGCATAGAAATGCAATTTGGCAACCAACAATAATCCACAGTAAAACAACAACAAAGAAAACCACGAGTCCATGCTGCAGAGAAACAAGGAGACCCAGGACAACCACATCGCGATAACCATTAAATCAACAAAGCCCAAAGATCAGCAGAGACATCAAGAAACAGAGCAACAGAATGCAACGGAGCGAAGGAAAAGTTCCAGCACAACAACGAAGAGATGAATCGCCGGTGAGAACTCCGGCTGAGGCAGCAATCAAATGGGGGAGGAGCAACTGCCAAGCTTTAGCTGCGTCGCTGCAACTCCACCAGAACACTGCCTTTGTCACGTCATCACCATCATATAATCAGCCTCACACTACCAACACCATGACCATAGCATCAACAAACCACCAAAGCAATAGAGATAGTTAAACTCATAGTCAAACAGAGAGTTAATAAAACTAGAAGAATAGACTAGTATTAAATTCCAAACAGATTCTCAGAAGTAACGGCGAGAAAACACCAGAGTAACAGCCCAATACGAAGGAGAAGGAGGAGCAACGCCACTCAACCACGATGGCGCCGCTGCGACTCCGATCTCCACCTCTTTTAGTCTTTAATTTCAGTAATAGGCTTAGAGAACAATGGACAAGACAAACGGAAAACGATGGTCAGCGATATAGCAGAACAACGGCACAAAATGGGTGCCAGCGACGGTGTTTTCCAGCGAGACAATAATAGGAACAAAGCGCAGCCACCAACACAAGGAGGAGGAGCAACTGCCTAGCAGGTCTCCGGTGGAGATTCCGGTGACTTTGCCGGCGTCGCTTCAACTCCTTTCCTTTCTCTGATTCACGAGCCAAACTAAAGCTAAGAAAACAGAAAAATGGGGCCTTTTTCCTTAACCCCGATGCCCCCCTGTTCAGATCTGCTTGGTGTGTCGTGTGTATGGACTTTTATATCTGTGTGGGAGAGGGAGACAAAAAATGGTGAGATGTGAGGGGGGCACGGCTGGTGAAGATGTGGGTGTTGCGGCTGATCTAGTGTAATATGGGTGTGTATAGATCTGATTTTTGGTGAGGGGAGGGTTTTTGTGAGGATTGGGGAAGATGGTGAATAGTGTTGTGTGCTAGGGTTTTAGATAAAGGAGTATATATAGGTGTAGGGTTTTTGGATAAAAGGAAGAATAATGATTAATGGGCTGGGGCTTTTGTGTGATGTGGGCTTTTTAGAAATGATTCTAAATTAAAATTTAAAACACATTTAGCCCTTTAATTAAATTAAACAAATAATTATATAGCACGCTGCAAATGAAGGGACGACTTGCGATTTTGGTCATTTCCCTTTAAAATTAGCTATTTATTTGCAATCTTCAAAATTAAACTTAATTTTAAAATTATTATACTTTTAATTAAAATCCGGGACAAAATTGGGTGTCAACAGTCACGACCTTAGTCTTGAACTAAGCGAATCGTGCGGCACTTGACAAGTCGCTCACTATCTTACTATGCCAAGTCAACCGAAACTACTAAGGATCGCTAAGAGAATGGAAATGAACAAGAAAGATTTGCCAAAGGAAGCTTTGTATTATTTGGAAGATTGTTTGGTTGGTCAAATGAATGACCCCTCTATTTATACTACTCACTTAGTGTGCAAATATTAATTGTTTACAAGTCCCTCTCTAGAATCCTCCATATTTACAAATAAGTCCCTCTCTAGAATAATCTACATAGCTAGAATATTCCAAGGTTTTCTAAGATATTCTTCCAAGCAAGTCCATAAAGATCTAGAGCCTTCTCATAGGAATCTCTCCATACTTCTCTAGAATATTCCATCAAGTGCTAGGCTCATTATCCATGTAAACTTCCACATGGCAAAGTTATGCGCCAAATGGCATCTACGTGGCAGGATGACGTGGCGGGTCATCACACTTACCTCCCCTCTCTCTCTATAGTTATTTCAAGGTGCTTAGAACAAAATGGTATGGTAAGTGCTGATATTTCGAAAGTGAAGTTTCATCTAACAACGTCGCTAGTTATTTCTTCTTCTTAACAGCTGAAATCTCTTGAGGACGAGTGGCTTATAACTTGGAAATTATTGTCTTCATTAGGATATAAGCCCATAACGTGAGCCTAGCTTATTTTTTTATTATTTTTTAATTTTTTTTTAAAAACTAATCATTTTATTCATCTCCAAAAATTTTATATTGTGCTGAAAAGGTAGAAACAACTTAACTACCTTCGTTGTCCAATGTCCATCTTGAAAGATAATTGCGACTACATTTGAGATGAGGTAAATGCAGGTATCTAACTTATACAAAAGAGGACCTCCCTTGAGCCTAGCTTAATTTTATCAACTAGTATTTCAAAGAGTTAATTTATCATACTATATAACAACCTTCACCCAAACCCGAGCAAACCATCCAGAAGGAAGAATTAGTCAGAGTAGTTATAAAAGAATAGTTTAACTTATATACATTTGGCAACATAATTTGTTTTCTCATACAAGGTCACCCAAAATATACTTAGAGATAAATCTCAAATAAAAATGAAAATTGTAATATTGAAAATAAGAAATTTTGTCTACTAGTACAATAGTACAATAATTACCTAATTTGTGTTAAAATTCTTTATTATCATTTTTATCTAAATTAAACTCAGAAACATAGGAAAAAAAGAAAAAGAAAACGAGAGAAGGGGGAAAATGGGAAGGAACGGTGTTGAAAGAGTATAAGCGAAACTCAAACTCTCATCTCAATAGTCTCCTTTCTCCACTCTTCTCCAGCGTCCCATCATACAAATTTTTTAATTCCCTCTCTCTCTAGGTAAATAATACTAATTTATTGCTGAGATTGAAAGAGCCAATACTATCATTTACTTTAACATGGTTGTTAACTATAGTATTGTATCGTATCGTTTCGTTATTTCCATTACATTATTTTTGATTGTTACTTAAATTTTATTGCATGTAACATGTAGAATGTGTCATTTTAATATAAGGAACAATTTGGTGTAATAACGTCACTACACTTATTCTTCATATTGCGCGATAAATCTATCCAAACCACCCAAGCAAGCTGTAAAATTCTTCAGAAATACTACAATGCATGTTTACAATGTGTTTAATTATGGTTTCTTTATATGTATATGTAGGGACTTTAATTTGGGAGGGAAATGGCAGATGATCATCAAGGTTCAGCTAATTCTCATGAGAGTGATGAACATAGTCCTCCTCCCATTGGGTCCAAAAATATTTGTGAACAAGATAGGCTTCTTCCTATTGCTAATATTAGTCGCATTATGAAAAAGGCTATCCCACCTAACGGAAAAATTGCTAAGGATGCTAAAGATGCCGTTCAAGAATGTGTTTCAGAATTTATTAGCTTCATCACAAGCGAGTACGCTTTTATTTCGTTACTTTTTACCTTTCCTATTTTGTTGTGATTGATATTCCTATATGAGTTTAAGTTAAAAACACCGACAGTGTAAGAATGTTTACAACATCAAGTTGCCTAAAAGATATGTACAGGTAATCCTTTATAAAGGGCTTAAACTCAGCCTATATAGGGCTGCCTATGGTGTACTAAGCTCCCACTAGGAAGGGCCGGACCACATTGTGTCCGATGTACGACAGCTTTATCTTGCATTACTGCAAGAATCTGTTTGTGCCACTTGAACTAGTGACCTCCTGGTCACAGGATGGCAATTTTTACGTGTTGCACCAAGGTTGTCCTTCATTAATATTGCTGAATGCCAATAAAAGAAAATTGTTCATTGTGCATTCATTCTTTTGTAACAATATCTTCATTCATTGATTATGACGAACTAACTTTATGTCTTACCACTGAATTGAGTACTTGAACGTAGTGTTTAGGAACATTGGTGTTTGGGCCAGCTTAGATGCACCTCGACTATTTCATAAGTTATCTGCTACCTCCCAACAACACATGTACTAGGTAACTCTGTCCAACAAGGCTTTAGGTAGATCGAAGAGATCACCTAGTGTGCCCCATCTGGATTCTGAACATCTCGATCTTCTTTCAGTTTTTTTCTAAAGAATCCCCTTAAAATCCATAATTTGAAGAGTCAAATTGTCTTTGAATGTATGTTATGTACTTAATTGGCTGAACGAGTTTTTGGAGTGAAAACATCTGAATTGTATTGGTCCATCTTCAGCTTCATCCCTATATTATACGGGTGAACATAAAATGTTCCTAGTGTTTTGAATTATTTATGACATTTGGTCTTGAACTGACCTTTTTGTTAGTTTTTTTGGATGGAGGTTTGCTCCAGCTCTGCTGTCTCTATTCATCTTGCAAAGAAAGGCATGAAGTAACTAATCTCTTTGCCAGCATGACTAAATAGTCAAAAAAGAAAGAAAAAAAAAACTAGTAATTCTTATCTTGAACAAGATGTTTTTGCATTCATATTGTGTCAAGCGTAAATAAAGCTAAAAGATAAAAGAAAGTTGCTACGTGCTGTGTCAAAATTATCTTTCCAGTAATTTATATGCATCTAAAATTTACAGCCAATTTTTTTTTTTTTAAAAAAAGATCAAAAGAGGTCTGAATATCGTGTTCCATCAACATGTTAAGGACAATTTTCACTACGAATAAATAAGAATGAAGGACATAGTGTGGAGGTTAAAGTGAGAAGTGAAATCTTATCTTAGAAGAGCTGTTTGCCTTTCCATTTGAGTTCTGAAACATGGGCTTGTTTTGCAAGGTGAGTAGCAGCAACAAGAAAGCTCCTTTACTTTTAGACCTGAACTGTTCATAACTTCGAATATTAGGGATATTTGTTGTAAGCTGTATGCTGTAGGATGTTTTTGCTCCACAACTCCAATAGTGACATGCCTATCCTTTTTTCTTGGTTCTTTTTATTTGTCTCACAAAGTTACAGGCAATGATTTGCATTTTCACTGTAATGTGTTTGATCTCCTTGACAAGATTGTTTTGTGTTCGGTTGTGTAGGGCTAGTGACAAGTGCCAGAGGGAGAGAAGAAAAACTATTAATGGTTACGATCTGTTATTGGCAATGCTAGCTTTAGGATTTGAAGATTACGTCGATCCACTCAAAATGTTCCTCGACCGGTACACAGAGGTAATATCTCTGTATTGTGCTTTCAACTTTCTTACGTGAACATTTGGATGGATTATATATTGATGATTTTTCCTTATCTTTTTGGGGTGTGGGGGTAATGCTGGATGAACGGATTACTGCAGCCGGAGGTAAGTGAATGACCGTTCTAATTGTACTAAATCCATTCCATAAATTATTTGCTCTGTTAGCTTCTGGACAACTAATTCATTTGTTGGGTGACATGAAGAGATTGACAAAGGCTGCAGACGGGTCTATTGAAAGAGAGGGGATGCTACCAACTCCTACTTCACAGGTACACTACTTGTGTTCACAAATTACTCAATTTAACTGGTAGTACAACGTCTACTAATTTGCTTATTACATGGATGCAATTATCAGAGACGTGCTCTACCACTGACCTGATAGCCCATCGTGTGAGCCTCCCACTTGGGCCCGCTATGCCAAACGCGAGAGAAACCCCATCCCTCTCTTTCCCTTTTTCGCCCCCATGTCGCCACAACTATGGAAGAAAGACATTTATATGTGATATTAGATATTGACTAGTGCTAGTTATATATGAAATGAACTAAAGATATACTGTATTTCATTTTCCCTACTACTCTAGGGGATTGTAATAGACTATCTTATTACAGCTTGCTCATCAAGGTTCATTCTCTCAAGGAATGGGCTATGGAATCTCTCAGGTAATTTTTCTTTGTGTATATTGATGAAGGTTCGCTACTACATGTTATCTGTCATGATCATTCCAATATCACTAAGTCCATTCCGTAATTTTGCTAATTCATTTCTAGGGTGACATGAAGGGACCGACAAAGGCTTTTGATGGATTTGTTAAAAGAGAGGGGATGCAACCTAGTCCTAATTCACAGGTACACTATTGTGTTAACAAATTACTCAGACAATATCCACCAATTTACTGTGACATCATCTTATTGCAGCTTGCAAATCAAGTTTCATTCTATCAAGGAATGAGTCATGGAATCTCTCAGGTATTTCTTCTGTGTATGTTACCGAACCAATAAAAATCTTCTGTGTATATTGATGAAGTTTAATTACTACTACAAATTTGTAGGTTGACACGAAAGGATTGGCAAAGGCTGTCGATGGCTCTGTTAAAATGGAGAGGATGCAACCATTTCCTAATTCTGAGGTACACTCCAAGTCACTCAATTAAGGTGGAGTATACATCACTAATTTACCTTTATTTCATCTTATTACAGCTAGCAGATCAAAGTTTATTCTGTCAAGGAATTAGTTATGGGATATCTCAGGTAATTCTTCTGCATATATTGATGAAGTTTAACTGCTGAATGTTATCCACGATCGACCATATTAACTTCACTACATCCATTCCATAATTTTACTATTTCATTTGTAGGGTGACGCGAAGAAGGGATCAGCAAAGGCTACTAATGTGTCTGTTAAAACAGAAGGGGTGCAGGCAAGTCATACTTCGCAGGTACACGATTGTGTTCACAGTTTACACAATTAAAGTGGTAGTACAACTAACATCCACTAATTTACTTTTACATCATCTTATTGCAGCTTGCACATCAAGGTTCAGTCTCTCAAGGGATGAGTTATGGAATCTCTCAGGTAATTCTTCACTATGTATATTGATGAAGTTGGATTTTCACATCTGTTACTCTAAGTCTCTCGAGGGTATTACCGCAGTGGTAACTTCAATGAGAAATGTTAAACAAAAAACTTTACCTTCTATTGCAGTCTCCTCTATAAGATATTGATTATAAGGTGAAGCTTGAAGAACACTATTTCTCCTCATTATGAAAAAATAATAGAGTGAAGAACGCCATTGTGAGACTTCATCTTCCTAGTAGTTTGTGCTTTTTTTCTTCCATATATATAACCGTTGAATTATTGATAAAGTACATTGAGGCAATGCAAATTTTCAACTATGCAAAGAACCTACGAATATATTAGTGAAAATTACTTATCTTATATTAAAAATTAGTGTAACGTCTCTATTGAACAATGAAAAGATGCAGCTTGAGATTTAGAACTTAGCATCTTTGTTAATTAAAAAGCCGCCGCATGGTGTGTTCATGAATGACATAAAAGAAGGGTAAGTTTATGAATAGATTTTGTATCTTCAGTTTTTTTTTTTTTTTTTTTTTTTTTTGAGCCATCTCTTGATTGTCCGATTTGGTGATTGGATCAGGTGAAAAGAGAAGGCGAAGAAATTTTCCATTGATTGCACGAGCTAGCCAGCAACTCCCTAATCCCCTCTTGCTCACCCCATCATATATAAATAACCTTTTATTTTTTCGTCGAGTTCCTGATTAACCCTATTGACACCTTGGCAGTAACTAGTCTAGACCCTTGACCTTCATGCACTCGGCCAGCTTTATGAGTGATCAAAGATGCTGGACTTTTTCTTTTTTTTGGTTTTACATGTAATGACAGGATTTATCAGATACTCCTAGTTAGGAAGCATGGAAATATACGGCTGCAATATACTTGTCAAGTTCATAGATATATTGTGCATTAGG
Organism: Petunia x hybrida; assembly: GCA_037355625.1. NCBI lineage: Eukaryota > Viridiplantae > Streptophyta > Magnoliopsida > Solanales > Solanaceae > Petunia > Petunia x hybrida. The sequence continues at coordinate 29,213 of JBBBVM010000258.1, forward strand.
AAATGTTGAATAGATTTAATAATTACTTAAAGTTCTGTAGGACAAGGGGTAATTATTTGTAATAACTTAAAGTCATCCATCTAACCCACAGTATGTCCTTTTTCTTGCAAATAATCCACAACAGCTTAAAGGTTGCAGCTTCGTTCCATGCTTGAATGTTGAGCAAGTTGAAGCCACCAACTGACTTAGGGCAACATAACTTGTCCCAAGCCACTAGTGCTCTATTTGACACTAAGAGGCATGCCTAAGTACCTGAAAGGAAAGTCACCTTTAGAGAAGCCAAGGTTTTGAATGATAACCTGCTGCAGGTGTATGAGTCAACTCCTCAAAAATAAATGCAGCTTTATTCAACATTTACAATTAGGCGGAGGCTTTATTAAACATCTTATTCACTTTATTAATTTTGCAATCATTTTAAGCGAGGTCAGTTAGGCAAACTATTGCCTAAGGTGTCATAGTGTGATTCTTCCCAACGCGTGTGCTCTTCTTCGATGTTATATACTATCATAACCATATCATCCTTCTTATTCTTTTTTTTTTTTTTTGGTTAAAAAATATTCTTAATAACATTCTTGGTGAAATATAATTTATGTATTTGACGGCAATCTTTAAGTATTAATGATATATGCTTTGTGTAATATATGTATATTTCATATGTATCATAGTACATCTCATCTGCATTCGAAACTATTAAATTTACACTATTAATTAATATATCGATATCATATATCGTTACCAAACAAAATATATCATATATCTCAATAATCTAATATATTCCATTAATATACAAATATATGTGGTATATGGAAAAGAAAGGAATTGAGTTCAAATATGGGGTGGCTGCCTTTGAAATGAGAAAATGACCAATTGTTTGGTGTTTTCTTGTTGTAAGAATAACACGACCCGAAACTTTAACTAGGCCGTGCGGGCACCCGACTACCACCTCTAGACCTATCAGACGAACTCTATAAGCTTAACTCAAGACGGATGATATGAAAATAACTTACAAATCATAAACCTTACTTGAAAATACTTGAATCTTAACTTAAACAATATAAGACGACTCCAAAGTCAAATAAAGACACGTATAAAACACGTATCGTAGACATAAACTGATATATTTACAGGCTGTCTGAATAACACATCTACTATCTAAAATACATAAGTCTAGAGGTTACGAAATATGACATCTACGAAATCAAAAAGATACATATATCTCTAGAAGGGAGCAAAACAAGATAAAACTAGAATATCTACAACCAATGGCCTCAATGAACAAGCTGTGGCACCGTAGACAACTAGAAAAGAGTTATGTTCCTCAATCACGCTGCGCTTGACTAGGTTCGGGAGCAGAATCTGCCGAAATGAAAATACAACACAAGAAATAGTTAGAGAGTGAGTCATAAGGACTCAGTAGGCGGCGAATAGCTACAGTCGAAAATTAGATAACTAGCCAGAGAAATAGAAAGTAACGACATATAACAGATAAACAATGCCCGAATAAGCAAGTAGCAGCCATGCGGATGACAAACACATGTAAGAATATGAAATGAATGCAATTACGATGCAATGGGGTCGTATGTGCCCAATGGATAGAGTAGATCCTCCTACTCTGAGCCGGAATCCTAGAATCCTCATGGTGTAGTAAGTACGCCCTATCGGCAGCTATTCACGTAAAGAACACGTGAATATAATATCCAAAAGGCCAAAGGCCATCAAAAAAGCTGATAAAATCACCTACCTCAAGGCCTGTGCCGATAATGCTACTGTGCAACCTCCTTTCCTTGCCGACGTCCCTAAAAAATATTCCTCTCTGAGCCAAGCAAGTTCAAATGCATATATAAGTGCCGGAAAAAATGACTTTTTGATGTTTTAACGGAGAAAGAGAGAAAATTACTAAAATACTCTTGGGTCGGACTTAGCAAAAACTCAGAAATTACCGGACTCCTCATAGCCCTACGAGTCCAATGATATTATTAGTTTTCATAATTGAATTCAATTTAATCAAATTCCCCAAATTTCATAGTTTTTAAGGTTCTAACCCAATTTCCCTAATTAAGTTTCAAGAGATTCAAGTTTGGAAATCATGAACTAACGAGATTAGTTAACTTAGAATCAATACCTGATATTATCTAGTGAGTTTGTGCTTCAAATTCCCTTTGAAACCGATTAGAATTGCTTAGGATCGAATAGGAAATGCATTGGGTCGACTAGAGCCTTTTTTTTTTGTTTAATAAAAAAGGCCTATGGCAACGGTACTAAATCTATTGGGGTAGGTGGAAAAAGCATTGCGATAGCACCAAAAAATGCACCCGCAACAGCTGGTGCGACGTTTTAGGTCCAAACAGACATACGAAGCTCGGAATGATCCCAAATTTTACATAGAAGCCATAAAACACTCGTATGACATGCTCGTAAAGACAGAGTTCGAATCGGATCGCCGAAATTCAACATAGGGGTCACATGGAAAGAGGTCAATTTCTTAGCTTTAATAACTTTAGAGAAAACTATTCAAATGACCTCGGATTTCACTTCCGAAAGTTATCATAGTTTACAAATGATCATACTAACCTAACACAACTTCAAATTTCTACGAAGCTCATTTACTCAAATTGAGCTCGGAAAAAAAAATAGTAATAATAACTTTTTTTGATGAAAGTTGTTGGCCCACTACTCTTGGGATGCAACAACATCGCTCCTTGCAATGGTGAACCCATACTTTTGAAATCTTGAATCTGCCTCTAACTACATAGGGTTCACAATAAAATATATATAAGTGGTACCATATTTAAGTGGTAGTCAATAAAATTAACTCTTGTACATTAGGTAGTAATGAAAAAATCCCAAATATTTAATTAGAAATGCCATGCGTTATGGCGTTTACACTATTTTGAGATAAAAAATCTGACAAACCCATATATTGAAACTTGAATTTTTTTTCACACCAAAAAAAAAAAAAGGAAAAGAAAAAATAAATTGTTGCTATTATCTGCCTACCTCTATTGATAGGTTACGGCTTTTAGGATTTTGCTGTAATGGTGTTTAGACCACAACTTTTCTTTATTTATTTATTTTTACAAAAAAGAATCTTATATTGGCTCTTTAATTTGTGTAGCTTATAGCGTCGTGACTCTTTAGCTACTCTATTTAGTAGAATTCTACGTGGTGAGCTCTTGGCCTTGTTCAATGGAGATTTCCTCCTCTCATAAATAAATGAAGCAAGAAGGGAGACGTAGGTTGGGAGACATAGGTTGTAGGATGCGATTGCAAACTTTCTATGAGATTTGTGGGCAGACTAAAACTTATTGTATAACTTTAGCTTTTGAAATTGTTAGATATTTTTAATGCTTTTCTAACAAGAAGGAAAAGTTGAAAAATAGTATTTTCAAAGGCGTATTCGGAGCGATCTTAGGGCGAGGGTAGCAAAAATGCACCGGGTGGCTTGCCCGAGCATAGGTTCTCAAAGGCGTAAGCCACACAATTTTTGGCATATTGGGGTGTATGCTTAGACGTTGAGCAAGTTTCGGTGCCTATGTCCCAAAAATATCAAATTAGAATATATTTCTCAATGAATTCTGTTCTTAAGGCATACGCTAAAATACCAACTTGCTAATTAAATTTTCAAAAGTTTTAATTATTTCTTAGTAGTAGTAATTTTTACTCTTACCCATACATAATTTTTGAATTTTCTCTAATTTATACTAATTTTCTTATTCTTATGTGATTTATGTTTGTTTAAAATATTTCAATAATTTAATACATAAAATATTAAATAGTAGTTATCCGTGGCAACTCACAGTATCTCGCGGCTTACGCCTCTTCCCGCCCCGCCCCGCCCCTTGTAAAATTTTATGTGCCTATGTGTCTTGTGCGTGTTAGTGTTTTACGCACAAGAATTGGCTAAGTGATGGTTTACAATTTTCAGTTTTACACAATACTGTTGGAAAACAGCTTTCGCCCTTCACCTTGGACACCAATGAACATTAACATATAAGAGCCCGATATATGTTTCGGGTGACTTGAACTTAACTTTATGTACTCTATTCTTGGACGTGTACATACAAAAAGTTAATTAACGTACTTACTTGTTTCGGCAGGGCAGGAAATCCTTAGCAACTTTTTTTTAATCAAAGCAAGTTGGGATCATTAATGAAGGTAGGGGACATTTTTTCATGGAAAAGGGGCATAGGTTTTTGCATACTCCTTAGAAATTGTATCATGTGACGCTTTTCGCTACACTATATTGTTGGGAAAATAATAGTATACCCCAGGAATATTTCCCACAGTAATACACAAGAATAGAGGAGTACAACGACACCAAGTTTCTTAACGTGGAAAAAAACCTTTTACCAAAAAGTAAAATAACCACGAATTGAGAGGAGCAAAATAACTTCACTAAGTGAGAAATATTACACACTGTAGTCGTGGACTACTACACATTCAAAAGAAATAACTCTCTTTATTTTAAAGACACCTCACTATGATATTGTTCACACTCTCTATTTTTTTACACAGACTATTTTCTTACACTGTCTGTGAAATACTTAACTAGAAACTATTGCACTGTATTTATTTTTTGGTGTTGTACTGAACTACACACATGACTCCTATTTATAGTAACCAAACAGACAGCTTGAATGTCCAGAAATTTTCCAACAAGGCTGTCCATTGGTAGGTACAAAATGAGAAGAGAAATTTGGCCAACAATGCCAATGCTTCTTTGGTTTCCAATTGGCCACCAAGGCCCATCATACTTGGCTCACAAAGGCCAACGTATGCATGGGTAGTTACCACAAATCTCCCCCTTAATTTTGATTTTTCTTCTTCATTCCAAGCATTGATCTTATTCTTCGAAAGTCCTCAAACTTGAGTGGCTTTGTAAAGATATCTGCAACTTGATCATGTGATTTCACATACTTGAGCTCTATCTCCTTCTTGACAATGCATTCTCTGATGAAGTGATACCTTGTATCTATGTGCTTGCTCCGATCATGATACACAGGATTCTTCGCAAGTGCCTGTGCGGACTTGTTATCAATACAAATTGTAGTGGCTTCAATTTGAGGCAAATTGAGCTCCTTCAATAATCTTCTCAGCCAAATAGCATGACACGTATACGACGTTGCTGCTACATATTCGGATTCACAAGTCGAGAGAGTAACAATGCATTGTTTCTTTGAACTCCAGGTAATAACAGAATTACCCAAGAAAAAGACAAAGCCAATTGTGCTTTTTCTATCATCAATATCTCCCGCAAAATCACTATCGCAAAATCCCACAAGAGTGAAGTCATTAGTAGGAGAGTAAAATAGCCCGTAGTCAATCGTACCTTTGAGGTAACGAAGAATTCTTCTAGCAACTTTCAGATGAGTTGAGGTAGGAGCTTCCATGAAGCGACTCACTACGCCAACTGCAAAGAGTATATCCGGCCTTGTACAAGTCAGATATCTTAAGCTTCCCACAAGACTTTTGAAAAAGGTTGGATTCACCTTTTCTCCATCATCAAACTTTGACAACTTTGTCCCACTCTCCATTGGTGTGTTTACAGGGTTGCAATCAAACATCTTGAACTTTTTCAATATCTCTTTTGTATAGCTTTCTTGAGATATGAAAATGCCTTCCTCCATCTGCTTCACTTCCAGACCCAGGTAATATGACATGAGCCCTATGTCCGTCATATCAAACTCACGGGACATAGCTTTCTTGAAATCTTCAAACAAAGTGGGGTTATTACCCGTAAAGATGAGATCATCAACATAAAGACAAACAAGTAAGATATCTCCATTAGTATGAACTTTAGAATAAAGAGCATATTCATGGAGACAACGAGTAAACCCATTGTCCTGAAAATACTTGTCGATGCGACTGTTCCACGCCCTTGGAGCTTGCTTCAATCCATATAAGGCTTTGTTCAATCTAAGCACTTTATCTTCATGGTTTTTGACCTCAAAGCCCAATGGTTACTCAACATATATTTCTTCTTCAAGATAGCCATTCAAGAAGGCTGACTTGACATCAAGTTGATGGATCTTCCACTTCATTTGTGCTGCCAAAGAGATAAGCAATCGGATCGTCTCCATTCGGGCAACAGGTGCATAGACTTCATCATAGTCAATGCCATGCTTTTGTTTGTAGCCTTTAGCCACAAGTCTTGCCTTGTATCTCTCTATATCTCCATCAGCATTCTTCTTTGCCTTGTATACCCATTTCATTCCAATTGCTCGATGACCCTTGGGAAGAGTTGTTAACTCCCAAGTATTGTTCTTCTCTATTGACTTGATCTCCTCATCCATGGCTTGTCTCCACTTTTTATCTGTAACAGCTTCATCAAAGTTCATTGGTTCACTATCAGCAAATAGACAATACAAAAAATCAAAATTAGTAATTTGATCTGTATTATCATAGAGTTCTGCAATTGTCCTCGTTCTTTGATGCGCTTCATTTGAACTTCCTGGAGAGGAAGGAGATGCAGCATTGGTTGGGGATAGAGGTGGAGTTGTATCTTGTAAGGGTTCCTCGGCCTCTTGTGCTTCTTCTTCATCATCTTCAAAGTATGGAAGAAAATCATATGTATTTTCTTCCTGAGATTCCCAATTCCATGTCGCTTTTTCATCAAATTCAACATCACGACTCACCACCACTTTGCCATTGCCAGGGTTGTATAACTTGTAACCTTTTGAACTCGTGTCATAGCCAACAAACACATGCTTGACACTTCGATCATCAAGCTTAGCTCTTCCTTGATGTGGCACATGAGCATAGGCTATGCTCCCAAATATTCTCAAGTGATTGACACTTGGCTTCCTTCCGCTCCATACTTCTTGAGGAGTTTGATCTCTAACATTTCTTGTTGGAGATCTGTTGCTCAAATAAACTGCACAAGAAACAGCCTCGGCCCAAAATTCCTTGGGCATGCTTTTAGCTTTCAACATACATCTAGCCATATTAAGAATTGTTCTATTCTTTCTTTCAGCAACTCCATTTTGCTGTGGTGAGTAAGGTACCGTTAGAGGGCGACGAATTCCATGAGATTGACAAAAGTCATTAAATTCTTTTGAAGTGAATTCGCCTCCTCTATCAGACCTTAAAGCCTTTATTTCATGGCCACTTTCCTTTTCCACAAGTGCTTTGAAATTCTTAAAAGCAACAAATGTTTCAGATTTTTGCTTCAAGAAATAAACCCAAGTCTTTCTACTAAAATCATCAATGAATAGTAGAAAGTATTTACTTTTACCAAATGACGGTGGATTGATTGGTCCACACACATCGGTATGAACAAGCTGGAGTGGCTTGGTTGCTCTTGACGTGGCCTCCTTCGGAAAACTCTTCCTTGCATGTTTGCCAAGAAGACAAGCATCACACAATTGATTGGGATGGTTGATTGAAGGCATTCCCTTCACCATCATTTTTTCTCCCATTGATTTGAGCGCTTCAAAATTCAAATGTCCAAATCGCATGTGCCAGCACCATGACTCATCTTGCACATTAGCCTTCAAAATCTTTACATCAATTGTCTTAAGATTCAAAGTAAACAATCTGTTCTTTGCCATTTCAACTTTAGCAATTAATTTTCTATTTGAATCTCTAAGCCAAAGATGCATATCTTTCATATGAATATCATATCCTCTTTCAAGAAGTTGGCCCAAACTCAAAATATTACTTTTTTAGTTTTGGCACATAATAAACATCTTTAATTATCTTATGGCCACCATCTTTAGAGGAGATTAGAATCGTACCTATCCCTTCAATTTGGATCTTTGAGGAATCTCCAAAGGACACATTGCCTTTCACTCTTTTAATGAGTTCCACAAACTTGTCTTTGCATCCACACATATGATTGCTTGCTCCATTGTCCAAGTACCACGAGCTGCAATCATCCTTGTCACCTTCCTTGAGTGCTAGCAACAATGTTGACTCATCTTGTTCTTTGTCGTCAACAAGGTTAGCTTTCTCTTCAATATTACTACGACATTCCCAAGAGTAATGGCCAAATTTATGACAATTGTAACACTCAATTTTAGATTTGTCATACCTTTTACCATTTGTCTCTTGATAGTAACCACGTCCTCTTCCTCCTCTTTGCCCACGACCACGACCTCTGTATGCTTGAAAGCTTTTTTCTTCATTGTTGAAGTTGTTATTATTACTTCTTCCTCTTCCTCGACCACCACGGCCTCTTCCTCGTCCATTTCCTCTATAGCTCTTTTCACCTCCATCTTTGAAGGATGCATTGGTTTTAAGAAGTTGCTCCAATGGCTCTTCTTGTCTCCTCCTGATCTTTTCTTCGTGGGCTTGTAAAGAACCCTCCAGTTGCTCCGTCAGCATAAAGTCTAAATCTTTAGACTCCTCAATAGCACACACCATATAATCAAATTTAGGTGTTAAAGACCGAAGGATCTTTTCTACCACACGAATCTCTTCCATTTCCTCTCCGTACCTTTTTAATTGATTTACAACAGCTTTCACTCTTGAACAATAATCCGAAATGGATTCGGATTCCTTCATTTTCAAAACTTCAAAATCAGCCCTTAGAGTTTGAAGTTTTATCTTCCTCACTTTATCAACTCCTTGGAGAGAATTTTGTAAAATCTCCCAAGCTTCTTTTGAGGTGGTAGCATCGGCCACCTTCTCAAACATGGTATCATCCAGACATTGGTGGATGAGAGTGAGAGCTTGTTGATCCTTCTTCCTTATTTTTACCAAGACATCTTTTTCATTTTGAGGCAGAGCTTCCTCATTATCGGGTATTGAATACCCACTACGTACAACTTCCCATACGTCTTGAGAGCCAAGAATGGCTTTCAATCGTAGGCACCATTTTTCATAATTTTCTTTTGTGAGACGAGGGTATTGAAAAGCGAGTGTACCATTATTTGCCATGCCTCTGATACCACGATGTTGGAAAAATAATAGTATACCCCAGGAATATTTCCCACAGTAATACACAAGAATAGAGGAGTACAACGACACCAAGTTTCTTAACGTGGAAAAAAACCTTTTACCAAAAAGTAAAATAACCACGAATTGAGAGGAGCAAAATAACTTCACTAAGTGAGAAATATTACACACTGTAGTCGTGGACTACTACACATTCAAAAGAAATAACTCTCTTTATTTTAAAGACACCTCACTATGATATTGCTCACACTCTCTATTTTTTTACACAGACTATTTTCTTACACTATCTGTGAAATACTTAACTAGAAACTATTGCACTGTATTTATTTTTTGGTGTTGTACTGAACTACACACATGACTCCTATTTAGAGTAACCAAACAGACAGCTTGAATGTCCAGAAATTTTCCAACAAGGCTGTCCATTGGTAGGTACAAAATGAGAAGAGAAATTTGGCCAACAATGCCAATGCTTCTTTGGTTTCCAATTGGCCACCAAGGCCCATCATACTTGGCTCACAAAGGCCAACGTATGCATGGGTAGTTACTAGTTACCACATATATAACAGCACGGCTAATATATTCATTAGAAAACAGTCCTAATAAAGTGGTTCAAACTCTACTGGACCTTATAATTAGTGCATAGTTTTGCCTATCTGCACACTTCTCAGAATGAACTGGTGGTTGTCGAGATCTGTCAATACTTCACAGGTAACAACATGTCACGATCTAAGACTTTGGAATTTCTTAAATTTCCATCTGCTATTATAATTCTGTTAGTGTTTAAATTTTCTTGTCAAATATTCACAGGCATTTGTGTCAAAAACTGTTGGTTCCCAGCAAAATGCCCATTCTTACGAAACAGAAGGAAGCTACCAAAATGTTGGCCTGGTCATTGGAGTCACCGGTGTAGTCGGCAACAGCTTGGCTGAAACGCTCTCTGCCTCTGACACGCCAGGCGGTCCGTGGAAGGTCTATGGAGTGGCACGATGAGTGCAACAGTTCTGGAATGCTAAAGTCAAATTTATTCAGTGCGACGTGTCGGTGGCAGCTGATACTCAAGCCAAGTTATCCACCCTGGAAGATGTGACGCACATCTTCTGGGTAACTTCAGCCTTTGACACCTTTGATGCCAAAAGCTGCGAGATTAATGCAGCCATGTTTCGCAATGTCCTCACTGCTGTCATCCCAAATGCACCTAATTTGCGTCACATATGTCTTCAAACTGGTTCAACGCATTACATGGGGTTAATAAGATCACTTGATGGGACGCATCATGTTATCACCCAAGATCCGCCGTTCACTGAAGACATGGGAAGGTTGAAAGACGTTGACTGCTTTTATTACACGTTAGAAGATGTACTACTTGATGAGATCTCTAGAAAACCAAGTATAACATGGTCAGTCCATAGGCCTGATCTGATTCTCGGGTTTTCGCCCTGTAGCTCATTGAACATTGTTGGAACACTCTGCGTGTATGCAACAATATGCAAATACGAGAGCATACCACTGAAGTTTCCAGGGACAAAAGCTGTTTGGGATAGTTACTTCTCTGATGCATCAGACGCTGATTTGGTGGCGGAGCACCAAATCTGGGCAGCACTCTGTCCACAGGCGAAGAACAAAGCATTCAACATCACAAATGGCGATGTTTTCAAATGGAAGCATTTGTGGAAGGTGTTGGCAAAACAGATCGGAGTAGAATATGTTGAATTCGACGAGTCCGAAAAACGTATTTGCTTGTCAGAAATAATGATGAACAAGGGTCCAGTATGGGATAAGATTGTGAGAGATAATAACTTAGTTTCCACCAGGTTAGAAGAGGTTGGCTTGTGGCAATTTGCAGATGCGGTACTGGGAGCAGGGAACAACAAGTTGTGCAGCATGAATCGCAGCAGAGAGCATGGTTTCGTGGGCTTCAGAAATTCCACTAATTCTTTCATTTATTGGATACAAAAGGCCAAAGATAACAGATTAATTCCATAATGTTCACTTCATCATATCATTTAATAAAAGGAATTTGCATAAAAGGAATTTGCTCGGAAAATGAAAGAACCAGATCACAATATCACAAAATGCAATCCTGCAATTTTGTGCTAGCCCTAAGCATCTTTAAAGCTTAAACGAGTAATCAATAAGTCAAGCTTTTACTACTTATTCACATATGCTTTCACACAATATTCAAAGTTCGTATTCCTGTAAAATATCGAGCAAAATAACCATTACAAAAGAAAAGCTACAAAATTGATATATAATCTAGAAGGAAACAAGAATGATAATTAGAGTATAAAGAAATCAAAATAATTACCGGTAGTCAAAGATGCTTTGATTAGTTTGAAGGAGACCAGCTTCTCATTTATTCGCCGTGTCTAGTATATTCTCTATAACAGTAACTAATTAAACAAGAAGATGATATAACGAAAAAATAGAAATCTACTCAGTGGTGAGATATGACAACAAAGCAAAATAGTATCTTTATTAAACTTGTATCGTATATATCTTTTGTGGTGAGATATGACCACAAAGCAAAATAGTATCTTTATTAAACTGTGTAGCTCAAACATTTGTATCGCGCATATCTTTTGCTAGCTGAAAATTGTAAAATATAAAATGTATTGGGTGAAAAATCAACAAAGTTTAAATTGGCAAGGCTCGAAACTGGGTGAGGTTGAAAGCTTCTATTCACAAGTTCTCCGAGGCTCACTTGGCTCCCGAGGTCAGGTGCCTCTAGCACGGGATGGATGGTGGCCACGAGCTGGTCGCACGAGGCGATTGGAAGAAATCCATCACAAGGCGAAAGATTCATCCCTCGTAGAAAATTTCGCACCACGAGCTCTCGCTTTGTAACTGTCGACCATTACCCACAACTTAAAGGAAGAGATCATGGGCAAACAACAATTAAACGTGGAGTAAATGTCATTAATCGTAGTAAATGCTGCTCTCGTCTTTGAAAGCTATAAATAGCCTTGAAAACATTATGTAAGGCATCCAAAAACATATCAAAAATACACTTATATTTTGTTCTCTATCTTTTGCCTCGTTTCTTTACTTGAATTATCGTCTCGTTTTCTTTGTTCTTATATTTTTCGTGGCTTTGATACGAATAATTGCTAGATAACCCTATACCTATTATATTTGTTGTTCTAATCAGATTTAGGCCAACGCAAATTTGCGCCGTCTGTGGAATCTAGCAATAACATTCGTTCCAAAATCATACTCACGGCCTTACAAATTGATATTGTCAACATCATCCAATGGCGGATAACACCAACACCTCTGATAACACAACTATCCAAACCCCCAACCCAACGACAAGTATCACCTCGTCAAGGGATGGAATGCCTATAATCCCGCCAAGCTTAACACCACCTGGTTTAACACCACTAGGTCTGACGCCACCTGGTTTAACACCACCTAGCTTAACGCCTTCCGCCCTGATGCACGCTGCCTTGATTCCTTCAACTTTCTTAAATTCCCCAATTGGCATTATTCCACCAACTGAGCCCTCGTCATCGAATTCAAATAACCGTTTTCAATTGTACTTGATGGAAACTTTGCAACGGCTTCAAGAGCAATTCGCTGCTTTTTCAGGAAACGGGAGAAATGCATCAAACCCTGTCGAGCCCATGCTCAATAAAAGCATCCCGCACGTTGTTCCTACAGGCGCAACAACAGGGGGACTTCCAAACGGCGCTGCACCCGGGGGCTCGGGCTTTGTGCCACTGGGTATCAACCCTTCGGGACAGCTCCAACAGTGGCTGAAACTAGCATCCCATCAGACTTTGAAAAGTGGAAAAAAGAATTCGAGGCCGGCATGGAAAAATGGCTCGAAAATATCCACGGGGTCAAGAAGCCTCAGCGAGCGATGTATATTGAAAAATGCATGCAACAATCTTTTAAGCCCGAGGCCGCTCCTGCCATCATCCCTAAGTACTTCAAGTTGCAAATATTGACGAAATATGATGGAACGACTGATCCAGTAGACCACATAACTGAATACATGGCTATGGTGAAGAGCAACGATTTGACCCTAGTGGAGAAGGAGTCAATGTTCCTTAAGAAGTTTGCTGGCACGCTTGAGAAGGGAGCGTTGCGTTGGTACATGCTCCTCCCTTCGAAGTCGATATCAAGTTTCGATGAGTTGGCTAACATGTTCATCAAAGCTCATACTGGGGCTCAGAAGATCCTCAAGCGAAAGGAGGATATCTTCGACGTAGAAAAAAAATACCTCAAGCCGATCAAGGACTTTCTCAAGCGTTTTCATGCTGAAAGAATGGATTTTCCGAAAATGGACAATACTTTGGGAACTCAAAAGGGAGATATAAGCCTTATGATTCGCAAAGGCAACATGTAAGCCAGCGCCTCGGAGGACGGCAACATGTGAGTCCGAGGTTAGGAGGGAAGGTTAGTGCCAACACTAATCAGAAGAACTGCTCGGGGCCATCCTTTGTTTCCAAGGATAAAGAATTTCCTCGAGTCTCTGATTATAACTTTATTGTCTCCACCTCCGAGCTGGTGAGTTCCATAAAAGAGTTGACGGATCGGGATGTGAGGCTGACGAGGGATATGAGAACGCCCCTAGGAAAAAGAGATCAGACTCAGCACTATGAGTTTCACATGGATTATGGGCACGCCACCGAGGATTGCAAGGCACTACGACTTGAGGTGGCTCATCTACTCAAGAAAGGTATTCTGGCCGAGTTTCTTACCAACAAGGGGAAGCAGAATTTCTCCAAAAATAGAGGAGGGGGACAGCCGCTGAAGGTGGAGTCTCTAAAAAGAGTGGTGAACGTTATAACCGGGGGGGGGGGGGGGTCAGAAGTGAATGGTGAGAACTTCACGGCTGTGCAGAAATTTTCAAAACTTTCAATTACTGTGGAGAAAAGGACCCGAACTGGTGGGTCAAAGAATGAAATTGTGTTCGATGCTGAAGATTTTGCTGGGATGGTGTTTCCTCATCACGATGCCTTGGTGATTATGTTAAGGATCAATGACTGCGATGTCAAAAGGGTTTGGTAGACCCTGGTAGCTCAGTGAACATCATCAATTATGGAGCAGTGAAGAAAATATGGTTAAAGGATCTCATCATCCCGTAAGCAACTATATTGGCAGGATTCAACAATTCAACTTAAAAAACATTGGGGAAATTACTCTTACTACGACTGCTGAGGGTGTAGATAAGAAGACTGTTTTCCAAATAATGGCTGAAGATATGGCTTATAATGTTATCTTTGGGAGGCCTTGGATCCATGAAATGGAAGTTGTTCCATCCACCTTGCACCAGGTAATCAAGTTCCCAACACCATGGGGGATTCGTGCCATTCAAGGGGAAGAACATATAGATCGAGAGTGCTACACGATTGCGATGAAAAATGGAATGGCTTTGGCTAAATAGCAATTACCAGGCCCGGGGCTCGTCGTTGAGGTTTTCTACCCCTCGTTCTCTTCACTTTCTTTTCTTAGGAAGTTGAGAAAACAGCAGTCAGTGCTCGGGTCAGCACTCTTTCCACCCGAACTCTGGGAGGGTGTGAGGGATGACACTATTGGAGACTTCAAAGACTGCTGATCTACACACCTGGGACTGATCCTTTTTTGTTCTAATGTTATCATTTAATTTGTTTTGTTTGTTCTGATTTTATCGCCCGAGGAGTGTGCTATGATAAAAAATTTGCTTAAGTTTTGACTAAGCCATGCGATGACTAAAAACTTATGTAAATCGGCTCGTACTTCATCAATAAAACTTGAACTTGGTTTCTTTTTTACTTGATACCTAAAAGCCTATTTTTTCATTTATGCCACGGCTTGTGAACGAGATGTTGTGCTAAGCTAGCTTCGTTTATACATTATCTAAAGAGTTGTAAGCAACAAATTCAAGCGATATGACATCTTCAATACGAAGTAAAAGATATGATATTCTTAGACATCTTAATATTTATTAAGTGCCTCAAAGGCCAAGATATACAAAGTGTTTGCCCGAAGTCTCAAGGCTCGAAGCTCAAATAAAAAACAAAAAGAGGAAATCACATTCAGATGAAGCTTCAGAATCCTTATCTTTCTCATCTTCGCTTTCACTGCTTGAAGGCAAATTGTTCATCACCCGCTGAGCCTTGGCGACATCCTCCTGCACCTTAGCTATTTCCTCGTCCAAGTTCGCCTCAGCTTTACACAGCTCGAGAGTCTGCAACTTGGTCTTGATGATAGCCCGATTTTCCTCAACTCGAGCCCTAGTATCGCGAGACTTCAACTTAGCCTCGATTTTGGACTTGAGCTTGGGCGAGGAAATGGCCCATTCATTTTGAAGATTCACAACTTGGGCCTCGAGGGTGTAGACTTGAACTTCAAGCTCGTTCACCTTTGCGAAGAGCGATTTACATTGGTTATGGAGCTGATCGTTCAGGCTATCAATCGTTGCATTTTCTGCTTCGATCTCACCTCGGAAAATTTCCTCTTGAGCTTTTTTTTTTTTAGCTTCAAGCTTGGCAGCGACTTCTCTAGACTTGTCGAGCTCAAGGTTGGACTCCTCGACCGATTTACGAGCTCGGTCCAAGTCTACCTTAGAATTGAGCAAATGCTTCTCGAGATCAGCAATCTTGCCCTGAAGCTTCTCCTTCAGACGGTCCCAATGACCCCCAATACTTCTCAACTCTTCTGCTCGGCCAACCCTTATCTCGGCTACCTTCATAGTGTAGACAAAACTCTGCAAGAGTAAAAGAGTTCAAAGGGGAGATAATAAAATCAAAAAGACAAAGGAAAAAACGAGGTAAAAGGGTGAGAAATTACATGAATCACATACTGAGATGCGAAAGCCATCAAGTCATCAATTAGAATGCCCTCGAGGCACTCCCACTCAGCTGGGCCGACAAATCCTTAAGGCTGATAGAAACAACCACTGTGTCATCTAACATGCACAGATCAGAAGGTATTCTTATCAGCCTAGGGCTCGCAGCAGAAGACGAGGGATGGTCTGCCCGAGCACGACCTTTATCCATCCTCTCTTCACCCTGAGCAGGGTCATCAGTGGTGCAAGCTAAACCATAGGTGAAGCTAAATAGCTGGAGAAACGCGGAAAACAACAATAAGTAAAGATAGAATCAAGACAAGTCTTAGCTTCGATCGAATGATACCGAGGAACTAGTCTCGGTCCCAAACAATCAGAATCAAAAGACGCACCTATTTCTAAGCAACAATCCTCAAGAAGTCACATGCTTCTTGAAAATTGAATGACTAAAGAAGAAAATTGTTCAAACGATTCTCACCGAATGACACAAAGTTCTTATAAATTCTGGGGTTCGGCTCCTACGGAGACACAATAGCAACTGCTATACTCAATATTCATCAACAACTAGCTTCTTACAAATAAAATGAAATGAGGTTTATATAGACTGTTCTAAGGGAAAAATAATAAATGGTCACAGGCGACCAATAGGAGTAAGCCACGCAGGGCTGATTAATCTGAGTGTTCGGTCACTCCTTCAACTGAACACTTGAATTCGAACACTTTGAGCTCGAGCTCTTGACGTTGGTGCTCAGTTGCTCAGCTCGGCATATTTTGACATCAGACGCTCTTCCTTCAGATATTTGTTTGCTGTACTTCTTCAGCGTTGATGTTGAGTATTCGGTTGGGGTTTGGTGGCTCCCTTATTCGAGCTCAAGCTTATAGATGAAGCCTTCGATTCTTGAGCTCGACCGCTATACCCAAAACAGTTGCTTTCTCCCGACCATGCCAATTGAATATGAACCTCATGCAACAACTTGGCTTGGCTACGTGCCATCGGCCTCGGTGGATTGAACACTTGATCAGCATGTGTTCAGGCTGCATCATCCTACCCTTCTTGAGAAGATTTTGTCCTCGAAATCGAGCCCTCTTTAGTCTCCGATGCTTGGCCTACAACACAAGGAGTTAAGTCGACAACATTAAAGGTGTTGGACACATTATACTCACCTGGGAGGTCGATCACATAAGCATTGCTGCTGATTTTGCTCAGCACTTGAAACGGACCATCCCCTCGAGGAGCCAACTTTCCTTTCCTTTGGTTCGAAAATCGTTCCTTTCAGAAGTGAACCCACACCCAATCTCCCTTCTTTATTTCCAACTTTTTGCGCCCCTTGTTTTTCTTTGATGACACTCTGGCATAAGCTTCCTCGAGGTTCTTCTTCACCTTTGCATGCAACTCGATCAAGGCAGTGGCTTGCCGAGTACCTTCAAAATCAATAATAGAATCTCGAGGCAGTGGGGTTAAATCAAGTGGAATCAAAGGGTTAAAACCATAAACACATTCGAACGGTGTCATTCTAATTATTCGATGCAATGTTCGATTGTATGTAAATTCCACCACGGGCAAACAATCAGCCCAGTTTTCGACCTTACCTTTGGTCATAGCTCGAAGCAGAGCTCCCAATGTTTGGTTAACTACACCGGTCTGTCCATTAGTTTGAAGATGGTGAGACATTGAGAATAGTAACTTGGTGCCAAGGGCACCTGATGCAATATGATCGAAGGAAAACAAGAAATAAGATAAAAAGAAAGACACTGAATGATCTACCAAGAATTGCAAGTAGGAACTAGTCTACTTAGGATTTCATCCTCGAAATCAAACCATCATCAACATGGAAACAATGGATATTTATCTTCTCTCCTCCATGGATTACATCTACATCATTCTCCCTCTCTTGGGAAGGATTCGTCCTCGAATCTGATTTCTGTAAAACATGGACAATAATGAGTATAGATAACTCCCAAGTCTCAACTAGGCAATAGACAAATAGCCCCACAATAACACACCCATGAGATGGCACAAGTGCGCCACCAAACTGCCCAAAAATGATAACACTAATCGCCATGGCTTTAGAAAGCCAAAATATAAGCATAAGCCAAGAAAACATATCGTCCTCAGGGAGTTTACAAGTTCGGGTTGCATACCACAATAACTCCCACGGAGTATCTTTCCAACTGCCCTGCACTTGCATTACTTTTAAACACACGGAGTGCTTTTCAAGGTTACACATAAGACTAGTAGGACATATCAAACCAAAACTCGGGAACATCTACCAGCCCATTCCAAAGCCGTTAAGTCAAGCAAGTGGCCAATTTTAAGCTCAATTCCTGGGTCAAAACCCAACGAGGTCAAGACATCAAACATGACGCATTTCTGAAGAAATTCATATTGTAACAACAAGCTGTAGGAAAAAGGATGTATCCAATCATAACAATAGTATACCAGAGAAGCATGAATCATGAGATACAAGCATTTCCCATCCTCTATCCTAGAGTAAGCAAAAGCATCAAGACATGTGTAACAATCAAAATTTTCATCGTTCTCACAAGAACTCCTAACACCCTCATGACCCTCATCATAAGCAAATAAATAGTAAAGAAAAGTGGTCTCCATAACAAAAGATATATTTCCATAAACATGTATACACCCAAACTCAATGCCAATATTTTGACAACATAAAGAAGAAGCTGGAGTTAAACAAAGATTCACACTTTTCTTCTCATGACAATGCCCTCTACCAAGTGAACTACTATCAAACAAGGAGTTACTTCCACCACAAGAAAGAATGTTAAGAAATTAAATTCACTATCTAAACAACAAGTATCTCCACGTAAGAATAGATTCTTAAAAAAGGTCTCACTTAAATTCACATCACCATTGACGTCAAAGGTACCAAACTCATCGCATAATTCAGTCTCATTACCATGGTCCATTTTGATATCAAAAGAACTCGAAAAGGACTCTACACCTTCAATCTAGGATCAAATAAGTGATTTTTAAATTCTACTTCTAGGACATCATGCAATCTTTCATCAATGACATCCCTAGAAGCATTAATTTTAATACCTAGACCCTCGACACAAGTGTCAACACTAGTTTTTATTACATCAAACTCACAAGTAGTTTTAATTTTGTGAGCACATTCAAGATCAACTAGTGTATTGTCACAAATCTTATCCAAATATCCATTACAAGGAAGTGAAAATTTAGGGTCTAAACAAAAATTACCACTACTCATACTCTCATCATTAATTGGCTCTTCTCTAGCTCCTAGAGTATTGAGTGCAGTAGACTTACCTTGAAGGTCACAAGATTGACCTTGTTTACCTTCCTTGTCTTCCTCAAGCTTAGAGTCAACACGGGCAGACCCTACATCATCATGGGCAGCCCCTAAAATGCCTTCTTCTTGCACTTCCAATAAGTGGTGTTCCCTCCCTATCTTGTTTCCAATGGTACCTACAAGAGAATTTAAACAACTAGAGGAAAAAGAAGAATTACAAGTGTTAGAATGAAAAACTTCCCCTCCTTTCTTTTCTTCTTTCTTTTCTCTCATATTATTTTCAGCTATATCTTTTTGTCTCTTTGGTGGTAGCCCAACTACATTAGTCACCCCAAACTTTCCTTTTTGATTATTACACTTCTCTACGTGCATAAAAGAGGCATAGGCACTATTGTGACTTTTCTTTGTAGGTATTAGAGGCCATCCTTCGTCGTCCACCACATGCCTTATACAATCTCGCACATATGAAACATTGCTATGTAAGAACCATGGATGCCCGAAACACAAGTCACATGTTTGAAGAGGATACACGTAACACCAAACCGTTTCTATGTACTCTGCACGTGACACTATCACCTTGACCTTCCACTCAACTTTATACCCATCATAGCGATATGGATATTTTCTTCTTACCCAAGTCAACTGAAAAAGATCAACCACTTTCGATGAAATAAGTATGACTTCACATAAGTCATCATGCTCTAGATCGAAGCCTTTATAATTATAAATATTTACCTTCAATTTGTGGAACCTCGGTTTTGGCATTACTACTTGGGGATTGCCCAAGTTTGACGCACTACAAGCAGATTTTTGAGTCATAGATGTCTGCTCTTTTTTAAGGTTGTCAACTCGAGTTTCAATGGAATCAATGGAGTGACCCAAATCAGTCCTCAATGCCCTCATTTCGGCTAGAATATTAGTCAAGCCAACCTTGGGAACACCATCACGTTTATCTCCAACTCCAGCCATGTACCTGCACAAAATCAAAGACTAAAGAATGTGTTAAGGTTAGCAAAATACGTCACTCACTCCCCCACTTTTGAATGACACTCGAGTTCACTCAAATTTTAGGGTAGGATCACTCAAACTTGTCTCAAATGGCTTCCTCGAATTGATCAAGTTCCTCAACGACCTTTCAAGTTCACAAGTTCACTAGTTCTCTTCAGGATGAGTGAATTTATGAGACTCTATAGGCAGACAACTTTTAAAGTGAGCACGGGAAGCCAAAGAATTAACTACGAAAGTTGGAAATTCTGAATTTTAGCACGAAATCCTACAAGCTCAAAAATTAGTAATTAGCTTAAGTAGAAGAATTACCTAAGAATTACTAATTAGAAGTGGTGTTAGCAAAGAAACAAGGAAATCCTAAGAAGAGACTGAATTTTTACCCTTAAATACGTGCACAAGACAAGCCTTTTTAGAGTAGGCTAAGTTTTCCCTTTTTTCCCTTGCTTTCCAACTTTGACTTAGATAACTTTTACCACTTTTCCAACTACCTTTCACACGTTTTTCCTTGATCAATACCCTTGCAAAAAATGTGTAAATACCCTCCCTAAAGCCTAAGGAAAAACTAATTTCCTTATATAAAAAATGGGTAAAATTTTCCTTTTTTTGAATGGGAGTTATTTTCCACTTGGACTAGCCTTATGGTTTCTTCCTTCTTCACACAATATGCAGCCTCTCTCCTTTATTTCCAACTCAAAATTCAGCAAATAAAAATGCAATTCAACCCCACAATTAACATGTAGATGCTAGGAATTTCAAGATTAAGTTAAATTATTTCACTTCTGTTGAGAGCTGGTTTTGAAGTATGACAAACAAGAAGGACTCAGAGGTTCCCCCTGAGAACCTAGTCCTTGGAATAAAGGGCACGCTTGATCGAAAAGGATTATGGGTTGCAAATCCCTGCGGAACTAGGAGTAGTGGCGCGTGAATGATTATGCATCCTAGTCAGACTAAAAGAGGCGGTGTCCAGGCTGTGTCTTCGAAGTGTGAAAAGGAGTTAGACTTCGACAAGGAAAAGAGTCACTAGGAATCCTGACTTGCCATAATTAAAAGGATTCCTTGGAGAACTCAACTAGGGTTTCAAGACCCATATAAATGCAAGTAGCAGAGGCAGCCGAAAGTCAGTTATTCACAAACAGAGAGTTGAGAGCATACAAAGGCGATCTAGCATCTTTCTACGTGAGTAAACTGGAGAAGACAACTTGAGTGCATGCAGTGTATTGAGTCTAGATATTCCATCTAGGTTCGTCGAGTTGCAAGTTGTCTTTAAATTCAAGCTTTCATAGTTTTACCTATTGGCTTATTCAGAAGCGTATGTATTAGGTGAACTTTTGTGTAATTAATGAGAAGCTAGAGTTTAGCTTTGAGTAGTGTTTAGGGTCTAGAGTGTAGCCCCTTGGTTACAGAGTTTGTAATCAGAAACGTTGCTCTTGTTTAATGGATTCAGTTTCAAAATCCCAGAGTGTGGGTCGTGATTTTTCTCCCTTGAGCAAGGAGTTTTCCACGTAAAATCCTTGTGTTCCTTGTGTGTGTGGTGTTGTGAGTTATAGTGTTTAAGGCAACATAAAAAATAATATAAGAACAAGGTTCTACGTTTGAAGAACAAGGTTCTTGTGACGAAAATCGGTAGACACTATTCAACCCCCCCTTCTAGTGTCTTCAGGGGTGCATAGAGTATAATAAGTGGTATCAGAGCAGGTCTTCTCGTAAGAGGTTAACACCTTGAGAAAGATCAGAATGAGTGCACCACCTACCATTACTGAAGGACAGTCAGTTCAGAGGCCCCCACAGTTCAATGGGCAATACTATGCATGGTGGAAGAACAGGATGGAGAACTACATATGTTCTGAAGATTATCAACTCTGGCTGATAGTCTCTGAAGGAAATCTGATCCCCACCAAAATAGTGGGTGAATGAGCTACTGCTAAGCAAGAACCAAAACCGAAAGAAGAGTTCAATGAGACGGATCATAAGATGATTGAAAAGAATCACAAAGCCAAACGTCTGGTCATATGTGGTCTTGGTCTTGAGGAGTTCAATCGAGTATCATCTTATAAGACGGCTAAGGAAATATGGGATGCTTTGCTGGTTGCGCATGAAGGAACCACAGAAGTGAAAGACTCCAAAAGAAGAATGCTGAAAAGACAATTTGAACTCTTCACCATGGATGAGAAAGAATCAATTCAGGATATGATGACAAGGATGACTATCATCACAAATGAAATGAGATCTCTGGATATGGAATTGCGTGAAATAGAGATGGTTGATAAAATCCTGAATGTGCTACCTGAAGCATGGGAACCAAAGATGACGGCCATCATTGAATCCAAATCTCTGAGATCCATCAAACTTGAAGAACTGGTTGGGAGTTTGAAAACTCATGAGATGATGAAGGACTCAAAAACTAAACCAGCTGTAAAGAAGGACAAGACCCTTGCCCTTGAAGCAACTGAAGAAACTGATGACTATGTTGATCTTCAATTAGTTGAAGCAGTAATGGTAAGTGCTTTAAGACAGAAGCTCAATCTGGGAAGGTTCAAAGAATCAAAAGAGGTGGCAAGGAGAGTTCTAGCAGGAAGAACATAGTTGACAGTCCTGATTATTCAGGGTGCTTCAAATGCTTCAAAAATGATTATGCTGTAGTAGACTGTCCTATGTGGGAAATAGAATGGATGAAAAATAGAGCATCCAAGGAAAAGGAGAAGGAGACACCAAAGGAAACTGACAAAGATAAGAAGAAGTCAAGACGACCTCCAAACTTCAGAGCAGAAAGGAGAAAGAAGAAGGAGGCCTTCTATGCTACATGGGGACCAACTGACAGTGAATCCGACCATGAAAAGGATTCTGAAGATGATCCGCCGCTGGCACTAATGGGTATGTCATACAATAGTTCTGATGAAGAAGACCCTCGAGAGTTTGGAGGAGGAAGAGATCCGTCTAAGCCTCCTGTGTTCAATGGAACTCACTACAAGAACTGGAAGAAACAGATGAAGACCTTCTTGCAAGCAGTAGACTATAGTCTATGGCTGATTGTGAAGAGAGGACCCCATGTTCCTGTAAAGAGAGCTGCAAATGGTGTCCTAGTGCCAAAGAAGGTAGAAGAACTGGATCCTCAAGACGTAGACTGGTTACAGGCAAACTCCAAAGCTGAATGGTACCTGAAAAGAGGACTTACCTATGATGTACTTGCTAAAATATCTGAATGCAAGTCGGCCAAGGAAGTCTGGGAAAGGCTGAGAGAGGTGTACTCAGATGACAGTCAAAAGAAGGACTCTGCTCTCATGGCAACGGACGGAACTGAAGATGCTCACTCAGCAGAGGTATGTCTATCTGAACTGAAGGAAACCTTGCATACATATTCTTCTGAAAATCTAATTTTAATTACTGCCACCCTTGATTGAGGGTTATGAAAAGGAGAAACTTGAAAAGGATAAACTAACTGAAGAACTAAGTAGTCTTAGAACTAAGCACAAGAGTCTCCTAGAACAGAACATTGAACTTGAAGAAGTCAATGCCACCATGAAAGGACAGACTCTTGTGTCAAATTCTAAGATCACTGAGCTAGAACTGGAATGCAATCAGTTAAGAGAAAGTGAAAATGGTAAGCAAGTAATAAGTGAAGTTCAAACCTTTTTGGAAAACGAATTGAAAAGAGCAAACAAAATTCTGTATCAGGAAACTGAGAAGAACAGAGTGTTAAGTCAAAAGGTTGAAAAATCAAAATTTGAGCTTACCAGATTAACTAAATGGAATAAATCATCAGAGGTAATGAACTGGGTTCTTGAAAACCAAAATAAAGGAAAACAGGGATTAGGATTTAAGAAACCACTGCCTCCATATAACCCTAAGAGCAAGTTTGTGGCATTACCTTGCAACATGTTATGTACTTTTTGTGGTGAAACAGGTCATATCAAACAAAAGTGCATACATGTCAGCAAGGCAAAGGCCAAGAACAAAAGAAGTGTTTTACCTAAATGGGCTAGACAGGACTTGATTTACCCATTTTCTAGTAAGAAGGGACCCAAGCTTGTCTGGGTTCCTAAGGCTAACCTCTAATTTGTTTTGCAGGCTGGAGTGAGAGAGAACAACCCAAGCTGGATTCTTGACAGTGGGTGTTCGAGGCACATGACTGGAGATAGAAGAAACTTTCTCTCACTCGCAGTATTTCAAGGAGGCAGTATGGCCTTCGAGGAGGAAAAAGTGGTCAGATAGTAGGAATTGGAAAGATTGGGAGAACTCTGGATCATGCTATTAAGAATGTTTATTGTGTTGATGGCCTTAGACACAATCTTCTGAGCATCTCCCAACTCTGTGATAGAGGAAATGAAGTGAAGTTTTCATCTGTAGGATGCATTGTGAAGAAGCTACAGAGTGGAGAAATTGTAATAGAAGGAAAGAGGGTGAACAATGTATACAAAGCATCGCTGAAGTCATTACCTGAAAACAACCTAACATGCTTGAATGTACAAGAAAGTGACTCTCAGCTGTGGCACAAAAGAATGGGTCATGCAAGTCTCTCACAACTGAATAAGCTTGTATCAAAGGAGCTGGTTCGTGGACTGCCAAGTAAGAGATTTGAAAACATTAAGATGTGTGATGCGTGTGTAAAGGGAAAGCATGTGAGATCATCCTTTAAGTCCAAGAAAGTGGTAAGTACATCAAAACCACTGGAACTGTTGCATATGGATCTGTGTGGACCTATGAGAGTCAGGAGTAGAGGAGGAAAGAGATTCGTGTTCGTAATTGTTGATGACTACTCTAGATACACATAGACTCTGTTCTTGGCAACTAAAGATGAAGCCTTTGACAGCTTTAAAGACTGGGCTGGTGTTGTTCAGAAGAGGCTAAGCCTTGAACTCATCAGCATCAGATCTGATCATGGAACTGAGTTTGAAAACTCAAAATTTTCAGAGTATTGTTCAAGGAACAACATAGATCATAATTTTCTCCGCTCCAAGAACTCCCCAACAAAATGGAGTGGTTGAAAGGAAGAACAGATCTCTGGAGGATATGGCCAGGACTATGCTGTTGTCAAGTGGTCTTGCAAGAAACTTTTGGGCTGAAGCTATAAATACTGCATGCTACTTGTTGAACAGATGTTCAATCAGAGCAATTCTTGACAAGACCCCATATGAGTTACTCAGAGGTAGAAAACCAAATATTGCTCACCTAAGACCTTTTGGGTGTAAATGCTTTGTTCACAATAATGGGAAGGAACCCTTGGGAAAGTTTGATGCTAGGAGTGACGAGGCAATATTTCTTGGTTACTCTACCCTAAGCAAAGCATACAAAGTGTTCAATAAAAGGACACAAACAGTGGAAGAAAGTATGCATGTTGTCTTTGATGAATCAGACAAGGCACTGGAGGAACGTGAGACAGATGATCAAGTGATTGGCCTTAGCAGGGAAGAAGGTGTGAATGAACTGGAAGACTCAAAAGATAAGGAGACATCAAGTAAAGATCCAGGTACATTGGAACAAGGAGTCAACTTGACAGGGGGAACTGCTGATGAAGCTGATGATTCAGCAAGTCAGGAAGAAACTCTCCAGGATAATGATGCTAGTTCTTCCAGTCATATTAAACTCAGGCCATGGAAACACCAACGATCTCATCCTTTGGAAAATGTCCTATCAGAACTGGATACAGGAATCATGACCAGGTCAGCCTTGAAGAACTTCTGTGCTTTCTTTGCCTTCCTCTCATCTCTGGAACCAAAGAACGTAAAAGAAGCTCTAGAAGAACCAGATTGGATTCTAGCCATGCAGGAGGAACTACATCAATTCGAAAGAAGAAAAGTGTGGCATCTAGTTCCTAAGCAGTAGGACAGATCAATAATTGGAACAAAATGGGTATTCAGGAACAAACTAGATGAGCATGGTATAGTGACAAGAAACAAAGCAAGGTTTGTAGTTCAAGGCTACAGTCAGGAAGAAGGAATAGACTATGATGAAACCTTTGCACCAGTGGCAAGGATGGAGGCTATCAGAATGCTAATTGCTTTTGCTACATACATGGAGTTTACACTATATCAGATGGATGTGAAGAGCGCTTTCTTGAACGGCTGCCTGAATGAAGAAGTCTATGTAATACAACCGCCAGGTTTTGTAAACAATGAATTTCCTGATCATGTTTACAAACTGGACAAGGCTCTTTATGGATTGAAGCAAGCCCCTAGAACCTGGTATGAAAGACTCTCAGGATTTCTACTGAAGAATGGTTTCTCAAGAGGAAAGATTGACAACATATTGTTTCTCAAAAAGAAAGGAAAAGATCTATTGGTGGTTCAGGTGTATGTCGATGATATCATTTTTGGAGCCACTAATGAGGGGCTATGCAAAGGTTTTGCTGATCTGATGGGAAGCGAATTTGAAATGAGCATGATGGGAGAACTAAATTTCTTCCTTGGATTGCAGATAAAGCAAATGCCTGAAGGAACTATGATTCACCAGCAAAAGTATGTCAAGGAACTACTGAAGAAGTTTGACATGGAAGGAGCGAAAGAAATGACTACTCCCATTGCACATGGGACGAAGCTGGATTTGGACGAACTCGATCCTTCAACAGACGAGACAAAATATAGAGGAATCATATGATCACTTCTTTATCTCACAGCCAGTCGGCCTGACATTTTATATAGTGTAGGACTGTGTGCTAGATTTCAGTCCAAGCCCAAGGAGTCACATTTGACGGTTGTGAAGAGGATCCTGAGATACTTGAAAGGAACTCAGGACCTTTGTCTCTGGTACACAAGAGAAGGTACTTTTGAACTAATTGGTTTTGCTGATGCAGATTATGCAGGTCATTTGGTGGACCGGAAAAGCACTTCAGGAATGTCACACTTTCTGGGTCCTTGTTTGATCTCTTGGGCCACAAAGAAGCAAAACTAGGTTGCCTTATCAACTGCTGAAGCTGAGTATGTGGCAGTTGCATTATGCTGTTCATAATTGCTGTGGATCAAACAACAGCTGGAGGACTTTGGTATCAAGTGTGGTGCAGTGCCAATTTTCTGTGACAATACTGGTGCAGTGAATATTGCAAGGGTCTGATTACTATGAATTCATGCAGGACTGAAGATCAAATTGCTGACATATTTACCAAAGCATTGAATAAGGTACAGTTTGAGAGGAACAGGTTGGAATTAGGGATGACCAAAATACACGGATGATCCAGCAAGTAATCCCCGTGATTGGTTAGTTAAGCATTTAATTGTTCATGTTTGAATTTTGTCTTTGATGTCCAGTCTAACTTGGTACTTGAAATAGTACTCTTGTTCAGTGTTTGAGCACCAGGTAAGAATAATGTGATCCCATGAAGAACCTACTATGTACTAAGAAGGAACCAACCAAAGCATGAGGAATCATGTTCAGGTACATTCACACTACCCTGCATGATAGAAGTCATAACTAAAATTAAATTGTCAATCGTACGTGTGTCAAGGGAGATCCTCCATGTTCTTATAACTGTCCTAAATTATAGGAACACATTTCTTTTCAGGGTAGAATTCCATTTGACTGGTTTGACCTCACTACTTAAAAAAGGTATATCAAAAGAGTCCATAACCTTCAAATCTTTAACTCTTCCCGGTTCTCAAAAAGTTAAAAAAGCTGCTTCTCCACTTTTCATCATTGCTGCTTTGTCTTCCCTAGAAGGTGTCAAATCACAAACCCCTTCACTTTGTTTGTCGATACACCCTGAATCCTTCACCTTTCATCCACATCTTCTCCACTACACCAAAATTCTCTTTCAAGCCCTAAAAACAGAAACCTCTTCAGAAATCTCAAAAAACCATACACAAATTCTTTACAATGTCTGAAAGACCACCCCCATCCACTCTTGCACAACGAATCGCAAGGGCCCCTACAAAATTTCTTCAAAAAGGGGACAAGAAATTGGTAAAGAAGATGAGGTTAAGAGCAGTTCCCGCTACACCCACTGCAAAAAGTTCATCACAATCACCGCATGAGGTAATCCCTGATCCTACTTCATCTACGCCTGTTGTTTCAGTAGATATAAACAGCCCTGGAACTATAGAAACTGAAACCCTAGTTACAGGACTAGACAAAATAATAGATGATGAGCATAATGACAGAATAGATAGGGGGAACTCATGTGAGGTAGAACGAGATAGTGCAAAGGATGAACTTAGGAAAGATTGCAGGTGCCTGTGGTGGTGAGTCTGGAGAAAAGTTGAATATTGCAGAAAGAGTGAAAGAACAATTTAGGGAACAAGACCGTGTGGAAGCCCTTAGAGAAAGTGAAGTGGAAACCTGTAAAGATGCTGGTAGGTCTGAGAATAATGAAAAAGAATCTGTGCCAATAAGTCCAGGAGTTGGAGGACTTGGTCTTGCTGAAGCCTCAGAGAATTTGATTCAAGAGCCTGTTGCTTGTCCAAATTCCACTGGGGCTGATGATGCAGATTTAAATTGGACAGATTCTGAGGAAGAAGGGAATAAGAAAATTGTTTTAGAAAAGGAAGAGGTTGCCAAGAAAACTGAAGAACCAAAAGGAAAGAGGAAGTTTGGAGTAAAGGATGAGAAAATGGCTGGTGAGGAAGAAGAAGAGGAAGTTGTGTTTGTGAAAGCAAACATAGTGGAGCCTGAGAAAAGAAGGAGATTAGTGAAAGGGGGAAGCCAGTGCTGAAGACAAGACTGGTTGATGAAGCTAGTGAAGAAAGTGATGACAAGGTTGTAAATGAGCCTGTGGTCAGGAGGGTTGGCACCAGGTCTGCATTAAAATAACAACTGGAGAAAGTTGAGAGGGTTGAAAGAACAGTGACAGATGTAAGAGATAGAGAGGCAAAGAAAAGGGAAGAAGAAGAAAGAAGAGTTGAGGAAGCACAGGAGGAACGTGATGATGCTGGGAGTTATTCAGAGCCAAGTGACTCTAATACAGACAGTGAAGCTGAGATCAGAAAAAGGAGGAGAGGTTGTGAGGATGAAGCTGACAGGGTGGCCTTCTTCTCTAAGCATCAGGTGTTGCCTGGCAGCATCCTGCATGATGAGAAGGAGTTTCACATGAAGCCACTGCTCAGAATGATTGCTAACCAGGGCTGGTTAGGGTTGTTTGCCAACAAAGAAAGAAAGTTGTATGTTGATGAGATCAGGGAGTTCTACACAAATTGTAGGGT
The DNA here is from genome assembly GCA_037355625.1 of Petunia x hybrida. NCBI lineage: Eukaryota > Viridiplantae > Streptophyta > Magnoliopsida > Solanales > Solanaceae > Petunia > Petunia x hybrida. The sequence continues at coordinate 58,297 of JBBBVM010000258.1, forward strand.
TAATGCTAGGAGAGTGTTCACGACAGTGAGGGGAATAGAGATTGAGTTTGGGAGACCTGAGCTTGGAGTGATTCTTGACATACCTGCTGAAGGGTATTGCAGGTATATAAAGCTGAAATGGCCAAAGAGGACTGATGGAGTTACTCCTCTGGATGTTGTCAAGAAGTTCTCAGGGAAACCCAAGCTGAGGAAGGAGAGGAAGGTAGACAAGAAGGAGATGGAACCTACACATCAGCTGTTGTTTGAGTTTGTGCACCGGTTCCTTCTACCTAGAGGAGAGAGGAACTGCGAGGCTAGTGCTCTGGACCTGACATACATGGATCTGCTGGACAGGGGGGAAAAGATTAATTTGCCTGGGCTAATAATTAGACATATAAAGAGGATTGCTGACACAGATCAGAAGCCACATTCCCTTGTGCATTCTTACATCCTCCAGCAGGTACTTGAGCACTTTGGGGTTCCTTTAGAAGCTGGGAAGAAGCCAACCATTCACCAAATGTTTGGGATTGATGTGCTAAAAAATTGTGACTTCTTTAAAGAAAGCAGAGCTTCAAAGAAACCAATGCAGGCCAAGCAAGAGCAAGAAGAGGAAAGTGAGGATTATGGACCTGAAAAGGCCATTGATGCTGTGAAGGAGCTGGAGACGCATGTCCTTGAGGTTAATGCTGAAAACACAGAGCTCCACAGACAGCTGAAGTTGAAGGATCAAGAAATTGATCGTTTGAAGATAGACTGCCACAAGTATGAGGCCAAGCTGGTGATGGAAAGGGCCAAGAATACGAAGCAACTTGAGGCGCTTGTCAAACACTTCAACATTCAGCTTTGAGTCCTCCTGTCCTGTCCTGTCCTCCTCCTTCTACCTGTTGTCTACCCCCTCCTATTCTCTCCTGATTGCATGTACTGGTTGTTTAAGACAATTTGATTTTCAGTTGTGTACTTAATACTGGGGTTGTGCTGATATCACAACCTGGATGATGGTTTTAATTCTCTTATGCTTATGAATGTTTCCTGCTTAAGTAATTGGTTCTTGATTGGGCCCTTATTACTGCTTGAGTTTGCTTTTATTACTGACTTGTTGCCTTGTGCTCTAGACTGGATATTGTGGCCAAGTTCATGCAGGTATTTGAATCTTTTCGATGATGCCAAAAGGGGGAAGAAGGAAATGTTGGAGTATTTGTGACCTAATTCATCTGTTCGTTTTTTCTTGAACTTGTTACCTTTTGTTTTCTGTTGTTGTTTATGTCTACTCAGGGTCTTGGGCAACATTTGTTTGTCATCATCAAAAAGGGGGAATTTGTTGAAAGCTGGTTTTGAAGTATGACAAACAAGAAGGACTCAGAGGTTCCCCCTGAGAACCTAGTCCTTGGAATAAAAGGGCACGCTTGATCGAAAAGGATTATGGGTTGCGAATCCCTGCGGAACTAGGAGTAGTGGCACGTGAATAATTATGCATCCTAGTCAGACTAAAAGAGGCGGTGTCCAGGCTATGTCTTCGAAGTGTGAAAAGGAGTTGGACTTCGACAAGGAAAAGAGTCACTAGGAATCCCGACTTGCCATAATTAAAAGGATTCCTTGTAGAACTCAATTAGGGTTTCAAGACCCATATAAATGCAAGTAGCAGAGGCAGCCGAAAGTCAGTTATTCACAAACAGAGAGTTGAGAGCATACAAAGGCGATCTAGCATCTTTCTACATGAGTAAACTGGAGAAGACAACTTGAGTGCATGCAGTGTATTGAGTCTAGATATTCCGTCTAGGTTCGTCGAGTTGCAAGTTGTCTTTAAATTCAAGCTTTCATAGTTTTACCTATTGGCTTATTCAGAAGCGTATGTATTAGGTGAACTTTTGTGTAATTACTGAGAAGCTAGAGTTTAGCTTTGAGTAGTGTTTAGGGTCTAGAGTGTAGCCCCTTGGTTACAGAGTTTGTAATCAGAAACGTTGCTCTTGTGTTAGTGGATTCAGTTTGAAAATTCCAGAGTGTGGGTCGTGGTTTTTCTCCCTTGAGCAAGGAGTTTTCCACGTAAAATCCTTGTGTTCCTTGTGTGTGTGGTGTTGTGAGTTATAGTGGTTAAGGCAGCATAAAAGATAATATAAGAACAAGGTTCTACGTTAGAAGAACAAGGTTCTTGTGACGAAAATCGGTAGACACTATTCAACCCCCCCTTCTAGTGTCTTCAGGGGGTGCATAGAGTATAACAACTTCCTATTCAAGAACAACAAGTTGTTGTTCAAGAACTACCAAATCCCAGCCAAGAACACGTCCACAAGGTCAAGAACAAGCTATATATTATATTCTTACAAGGTTCTATCAACCTCCTTCCAAGAACAACTAAGAATTCAAGCAAAAACAAGTTTAAATTCAACAATACGCTAAGAACTTCAAGAAACTCTCCAAGAATCGACTAGAACTTCAAGATTCAATCACAACACTTCTTTAGTCAAGTTTTCTTATATCTTAAGCGTCCCAAACACAATGTACGGATAAATTTTTTTTTTTCACGTTTTTTTTTTTTGGGATGAACATTACCCGTGAACAGTACCCCCCTGAACAGTAACGATGAACAGTACCCGTGAACAGTAATTTATTTATTTATTTTTTTTAACAAAAACGAAATTAAAAGAACCTAAACTAAGAACCCTAATCTAAGGCACTAAGCCTAAACCCAAAAACGCTCTCTTCCCTCTCCTCCTCCTTGGGCGATTTTGAGGAGATTTTGAGGAGAAAAGAGGCGCCACCCTCCACCACCACGGCTATGGCCGCTCCACCGGTTGGGCAGCCCCCCAGGGGTTGTTCAACCCAATCCCACCCCACCCACTACTACAACACCCCAAAACAACAACAATCAACCCCCTTCATGGTCCCATATTTTGAAACCTCAGGTTCAAAAATTACAAATTGATCAAAGGTTATTTAGAACTATTGTTTATACTCAGGGAGTAGCACAATTGAATTGGAAAACATCTGAGGTCAAGCAATCTCTTGCAAAGGAGCAGTTACAATTTGCAGTTATTGGCAAATTTTCATACGGCAGGCCAGATTTGGAGAATTTACGTAAAATTATCCCGGGCCAGTGTGGAATCAAAAGTGAATGCAACATTGGGTATTTGGACAGCAGGTATGTTTTGATTAGATTGTCTTCTATGGAGGATTATGTTAATTTTTTGTCAACACCTGCGTACTGGATTAAATTTAGAGGTAGATCTTTTCCCATGCGGTCATTGAAGTGGACTAGACATTGGAAGCCTGATATTGAGACTTCAATGGCTCTGGCATGGATTAGCTTTCCAAATCTGCCTCCTAATTTTTTTGCAACAAAGTTCATTTTTTCTATTGCTTCGGCTGTTGGAACACCATTGAAAGTTGATACTGCAACTTTGAATAAAACCAGACCATGTTGTGCCAGTGTCAAGGTTGAATTGGACTTGTTGGCAAAACACCCTTCCCGTGTTTTGATCAATGAGGAGGATGATGACACTGGTGAGATAACCTCTACATGGGTAGATATTATGTATGATCATCTGCCATTGTATTGCAAAAGTTGTAGGTTGCAGGGTCATGATGAAAATAATTGCAAGGTAATTCATCTGGAGCTCTGGGAGAATCGTAATGATAATGAGGCTCGTGGTTCAAATGTTAATGTGTCAAAGGCGAATGCAGTGGTTCCAGCACCTCCTCTGCGTATTCTGACTAGTGGTAAGACTGTTGGTAATGTGAACAATGCAGGTGAGTGGCAGGAAGCAGGCAAAAAGAAAGCTAAGAATGTCAATGAAAAAAATACCAATGCTGGTGCGAAAGCTGGTGACAAATTGGCTATGGTCCAGGCAGGGACTAATAAATTTGCAGCATTGCAGGAGGTGGAAACACAGGAAGTTAGAAATTTGGGCAGCAAGGCTATAGTTCAGGCAACAGATAAGGGCCAGGCAAGCAAGGATCAGCGAAATTCAGCAATGCTGGGTGTTCAGAAAAATGCAGCAAAGGATGGTCCTGCAGTTCAAAAATCAGCTGGGAAAGGTAATATTCCTTTGCCTAAATCTACTAAGGACTGGGTAAAACAGACATGGGCTGCTAAATTTGTAGGTAATGATGGGAAACAGCTGGCTAATCCTCAGTCTGAGCAGCAAAAACAGGGTGAATTAGTTGGTGTAATAGCTCCGCAGGGAGGTCCTGTTTCTGCTGAAAAGCCTGTTTCTGCTGTTCCTGTGTTTGAAAACACTTTCCAGCAGGAAGTTCCATCTAACTCATTTGCAATCAAGGCCACTGAAGGTGTTGAGATGGATGGAGATGGCCTGCAGGTGGCAGATTCAGAGGATGATGAAGATTTGGTGGATTACGGTGAGGATGATGAAACTGATGCTGGTTTTACAGAAAATTATGAAGAAGATCCGACTGATGAATACATAGGGCTACGAGGTTTGTTGTCAAGGGATAGTAGTGTCAAGGGTGATGAATATGACAATTCAGAAGAAGCTACAAGCCCGAAAAATGTTGTTACTGAAAAGCCACAGGGTAGTCCTGAAAAGGCGCAGGTAGGTCTGGGCATGTCGCTGGATGTGGGTAATGCTAGTCCAGGGCTGTCAGGAGGTAGGCTTTCTGATAAGGAGTTATTGAGAGCAGCCTATTATAGCTCGAGAAGCAAGAATTCGCAGCTGGTTGCAAAAAATTTTGAGCCTAAGCCTCATTTGGCGCATTTGGTTGATAAGCTTCCTGCACATGAGGTGGATATTGGTGAGGATGATGAGCTGGACACTGAGTCCACGGCTCAAAATTATGTGAATGCTGCTGCGAAGGCTGATATATCCTGAAAGGGTGGCTGAGCATAAGAAGAAGGCAAAGCAAAATTGGGCAAGAAGAGATAAAAGCGTTCCGCCACCTGTGGGTGAAAGGAAGTCAGCTTGGATAACTCTGTCCAAAATCTCGGGTCGTCAATGAATACATCAATAGGTGGAGGAGGAGTGGTTGGACACAAGGGAGGTGGAACTCTCCTTCATGCTCGAGTCCTTAGGGAGGAGAGCATGGAGGCTTTTTTTGCTAACTTTGTTTTCGTTTTTGTCGGTACTTTCACATATATAATTTGGCTCACTTGGATGATGGTTTCAAGATGCTATTGGTACTCTCAAGCTATGGTTAGTGTCAATTTCAGCTTTTTGAGACTTGGAACAACTGATGTTTGGCGTTTGGATCAATTTTGGAGACACAAAAAACGACTTTGGCAGGATTTGCAGGCGCCTCCTACCGCGCCTGGCCAGGCAGTAGGCTCTTTTTTTCATCCACGTTAGCCCCGCGCCGCGTTTACGAACGCATGGCGGACAAAATTCTGGGCGCTATGTGGCCCGCGCCGCGCCCCCAAATGCTCAAGGCGTATTTTCAGCATTCTTTTGTTCGTTGCTCGGGGTGTTGTCGTGGGATTGAAATGGGTTCTTCGTGCTTGGATTTCCACGGGAGAGAGCTAGGATATAGGTCCAACAAGTCGAAGAAATGATGGATAGCATTTATGATCGAGATAGAGAGCCACAAGTAACATTTTTTCAAGTTAGTATAGTAGGGCCGTTCTACATTTTGCATTTGATTTCTTGTAAAAGGAAGTGCGGATTGCATGATTCCACTTTCTTTCTAGCATTTATAGCTTTTCATTATGTTAGTATCATCACATGTAATATCATCACAGAGTGTATTATTAACTCTGTGATGATCATAGCATATTTGGTGTTGGCGAGTTCTTATTTTTTGCACTCGGGTTAGGAGTGTTTTTGTACCTCGATAGGATGATGTAAGGTACGGTTTGGGCCCCCTTACTTTGTATTGTCCTCTTGAGGGATTTTTTATTATTAATAAAACTAGCCACTAAGCTATATGCTTAGTTGGATTTCGCTAAAAAAAAAAAAATCTAAGACACTAAACCCCCCCCCCCCCGCACCCGCGCCTAGTTTTCTCTCTAGAACTAGGCGATTCTAGGCGATTTTCGGCGACACACTTAGGGCCAACTCCCATGGCCATTCCGGCCACTGGACAGCCCCCCACTGGGGTTGTCCAGCCTAATACTACCCCTCCACAACCCCCTAACACCACTATAACACCTACTAATAACAATCCACCACCATTATCGTATGCTTCAACCTTAAAACCTACTGCACGACCATTTGTAATGCCCTCAATCCCTGAGCCTATAATGGAACTCCATCATGGTGAACCTTCATTCATTTGGGATGACAAAGATGTAGATAATATGGTAATTCATGAAGAATTACAATATGCAGTCGTGGGCAAGTTTTCTTATGGCATGCCTGCCTTTCACGAGCTTAAAAAGAAATTACCACTTCAATGTGATTTGAAAGGAGAGTGTTCCATAGGCTTTTTAGATCTTAGGCATGTGTTGATTAGGGTTTCATTGCTGGAAGATTATGTGCATCTCTTGTCAAGACCTGCTTTCTATCTTAAGTTTACAAACGTGTATCATCAAATAAGAGCATTAAAGTATGATGTTTGGTTTGATCCAAGAGAGGAGACTTCTGTGGCAGTGGCTTGGATCTCCTTTCCAGGCTTGCCACCAGTTTTCTTTGTCAAGGAAGCTGTATTTGCATTGGCTAGTGCAATTGGCAAGCCATTGCAATTGGATGCAGCTACAAAGGCTAGAACAAGACCTAGTTGTGCTAAGGTTAAGGTAGAAGTAGATTTACTATCTCCAAGACCTCAAAGAGTGAGAGTTGGAATCAAGAATTCGACCACTGGTGATGTTAAGTACAAATGGATCAAGGTTCAGTAGGACTATTTGCCTAAGTATTGCAATCATTGCAAGTTGCAAGGGCATGATGAAGAGCAATATTTTATATTGCATCCGGAGTTAGATGACAAGGTGCTTGCAAAAGTTGAGAATACTGAGAAGAAGCAACCTCTTAGGGTGCTTAAAAGTGGCAAGCTTGTGGGCAATTTGAATGATAAAGAAGCTCCAGCTTTGATTGAGGAGTTCAACAAGGGGAATACAATGCAGGATGTTCGACAAAGTAAGGCTAGGAAGAGTGGGAATCCTAATAGAAACCCTAATGCTTGGGTAAGAGTTGAGAACAAGAATAATCAGAATAAAGAGGGTGTTAAAACTAAGGGTGATAATGTTCAAGTTGAGAATTCGTTTGCAGTATTAGAAGCTGAGGAGGATGAGGTTATTGAAGTTCAATTAGGTGAGGAAAAGGGTGTGAACTCTACTAAGAATTTTATTAATTCTGAACAAGTTGAAAATAGGATCACAAATTCAAATCCAATCAGGAGTGCATCTCCTAAGGCAATTGATACTGGAGTAATAAGTACTCGTCAATGGGTAGAAGAAGCTTTTCAAAATAATTTGAAGGAGAAAAAGTTTGAAGCAGCCCAGGATGTTAGGGTTGATGGTGCACACGAGCTGGGAGAGTTGAATGGAGCTGAGGGTTCAGACAAAGATCGCACATTAATTGCGATCCCACAAACTGAAAACTCAGTTCACGAGGTAGATTTGGTTGGTGAGCTCAGCTTGTTTAATGAAGATGCATTGAAGGAGCTGAGTGGAGTTAATTCTGGGGCTTGGGAGTTAATGCAAAAAGCCCTAGAGTTAGTTAAATCCGGTGCTGGAAAGGAAGTGGCTTTTATACCTAAGGCACCTTCACTTCCTTCAGTCGATGTGGGAGAGAACAATTGTTTAAATTGTAACTTAAACACGACTGCTTCAACTGTACCTAGCCAAGTTCAGGGTGAGGATCTTGCTCAAGGCTCTTCCCTGATTCCTTCAGGTGCCACTTCTGATGATGATGAAGATGATCCTTTAGAAAACATGCCACTGCAACCAATTGTCAAGGATGTGCAAGCTCAGGAAGGTATAAAATTGATGGATGGCACTTTGAGCCCAGGCAGGCTTGAGTATCAAGAACTTGATGAAGACTCCACTGCTCATAACTTTGAGCAAGTAGCTAGGGAAGCTGATTTATCTCCAAGAAGTGCAAGATCACAGCAGCAGCTGATTCCTCCAACACCCTTAGAGTTTTCAAATCAATATAAGCAGGCACAAAGGAGAAGCAAGAAGAACTATAGTCAGGATCCTGACAAAATCAAAGCTTTGAGATCAACCTCAACCAAGCAGAATTAGATGGATAAGCTCCTCATCTGGAACATAAGGTCAGTAAATACTCAGGAAGCATTTGATAGGCTTATCACATTGCATCAAAGGAAGCATTTTCAAGTTATAGGATTAATGGAACCATTCCAGGATGTGAGTACCATTAATAGCTATAAATTGAGACTTGGGATGGATCAGTGCTATCATAATGTCAATGGGAAGGTGTGGGTGTTTGTTAATGCTGATTTTGAAGTACAAGAGGTGATGAATGATGAGTAGCAGATTACACTCTCCTTCAACAACCAACACTTTGATGAAGAAATTGTCATTACATTTGTGTATGCCAAAACAAATGCTGGTGATAGGTTCTTTCTTTGGGAAGCAATGCAGTACTTTGCTAGTGATAATGTGAGACCTTGGCTGGTTGCTGGGGACTTCAATGTCATTCTATCTGAGAATGAGAAGTATGGGGGATTACCAGTCTTCATGCCTGAGTATGAAGAGTTTGCTTCTACTTTAGCTAATTGTCAGCTTATGGACCTTGGCTTTAACTCTGGAAGCATCTTTACTTGGTGGAATGGTAGGACTGAAGAAGAGTTCATCTTAAAGAGGCTTGATAGATGCCTAGGCAATCAACAATTGGTGGACAGTGCACCAAGATTGAAATTGATCATCTTGCTAGAGTGGGCTCAGATCATTCTCCCTTGTTGATCAATTTCTCACAGGATGATTCTCCTACAATCAAGCCCTTTAAATTTCTCAATTTATGGACCTCACATGACTCCTTCCTTGATTTAGTAAGGGAGCATTGGGACATTGAAGCTGCAGGAGATCCTTTCTATTCACTGAACACAAAATTAAAGACATTGAAGAAGAAGTTGACTGCTTGGAGCAAGGCTACATATGGTAATATCTTTCAGCAGGTTTCCACCTTGGAGGACATTATCTTGGCACATGAGTTCCAGCTGGAATTAGCTCCAACACCTGAGAATAGAGAAGCTTTGAAGAAAGCTGAAGCTGAACTGAAGAGATACCTTGCTATTGAAGCTGAATTTTGGAAACAAAAGGCAGGCATGCAGTGGTTCAAAGAAGGTGATGTGAACTCTAAGTTCTTCCATTTTCATGTCAATGGAAGAAGGAAGAAACTACATGTGAGCAGAATTCAAAATAGAGATGGCAACTGGATTAATTCTCAAGAAGCAATGGCCAATGAGGCATTGTGGTTCTTTCAGAAACAATTTGCCACTGAAGAGGTATCTAACAACCATGATCTTTTGATGAATGTCCCCTCTATGATCAGTGAAGAGCAAAATGAGGCATTTACAAAAGTGCCTTGGGAGGAGGAGGTCAAACAAGCAGTGTTTGGACTCAATGGTGATAGTGCTAGTGGCCCTGATGGCTATACTGGCAGGTTCTTTCATGCTGCTTGGGATACCATCAAGCATGATATTGTTAGGGTGGTGCAGGCATTGTTTAGTGGAAGACACATCCCTAGATATGTCACACATACCAATTTGGTTCTGATTCCTAAGAAGCCTTTAGTTACAACCTTTTCTGATCTCAGACCTATAAGCCTAAGCAACTTCATTAACAAGGTTCTTTCAAGGGTGGTGCACAATAGATTGGTAGATGTTCTACCTACCCTCATCTCTCAGAATCAGGTAGGATTTGTGCAAGGGAGAAGCATAGTAGAGAATGTCTTGCTTGCTCAGGAAATCATTCATGATATCAATGAGAGAGGAGAAGATGCAAATGTAGTGATAAAACTGGATATGATGAAGGCTTATGATAGGGTGTCCTGGCCTTTCTTGACAATGGTGCTGAGGAAGATGGGATTTTGTCATGAGTTCATTGATATCATCTTCCAGCTTGTCTCCTCAAACTGGTATTCAGTTCTATTCAATGGCCAAAGTTATGGATTTTTCCACTCAGGTAGAGGTTTAAAGCAAGGTGATCCTTTGTCACCTACTTTGTTCATTCTCACTGCTGAGGTTCTTTCTAGGACCTTGAACTCTCTCAACACTCACAGTTTCTATAGGTCCTATGCAATGCCTAAGTGGAGTCCTCATCTCAATCATCTAGCATATGCTGATGATACCATACTATTTACTTCAGCTCATGAGGATTCTTTGCACTTGATCACTGGAGTCTTACAAGCATATGAAGTTGTGTCAGGTCAGAAGATAAACAAGGACAAGAGTGCTGTTTACTTGCATGCTTCAGTGGGAGATGATGAAATACAAAAAGTAGAACTGATCACTGGCATTCAGAGGAAGGACTTTTCCTTCACATACTTAGGCTGCCCAATCTTTTATAGTAGGAGGAAGAAGATATACTATGAGGAGCTGGTGGGGAAAGTAACATCAAGGATTCATGGTTGGAGTGCTAAAATGCTTTCTTTTGGGGGAAGGGCTATCCTGATCAAGCATGTACTACAAAGTATGCCAATACATCTTCTTTCAGCAGTCAATCCTATAGATAGTGTGCTCAATCAGTTGCATAAGCTCTTTGCTAAGTTCTTCTGGGGAAACTCACAAGAAGGATCTAATAGGCATTGGTCTTCTTGGAAGAATCTTTGCCTGCCAGTTGAAGAAGGAGGCATGGGATTCAGATTATTGTTTGATGTGTCAAGTGCTTTGTTTGCTAAGCTTTGGTGGAACTTCAGGACTGGAGATTCTTTGTGGGTTACATACATGTCTAACAAGTACTGCAAGAAGCTGAATAAGGCAATTGTGCCTTTCAAACAAGGCTCCTATGTCTGGAAGAAGATGATACAAGCTAGGGAGGCTATTGATCATGAGATACATTGGCAGATTAGACAAGGATTAGCTCATCTTTGGTATGACAATTGGTCAGGACTTGGACCATTGTATTTCATTGTACCCTACACTTTTAACTGTGAGCTTTGGTACAACAATGTAAGAGAGGTGATTGATGAGGGAACCTGGAATGTAGAGCTTTTGCATCTCCTATTACCTGAAGACATTGTTGATCACATCCTTCAGAATGTTCACTTGCTTGGGACTGATCATAGAAGGGACAAGGCCTGGTGGGGCTTGACATCAAATGGCAAATTCTCAGTTAGTAGTGCTTGGAATTACATGAGAGTGAAGCAGCATAAGGTCCCTATCTCCAGGTTTATGTGGGTGAAAGGAATGCCATTGAAAGTGTCATTTATGATGTGGAGGTTGTGGAAGTTTAAGCTACCAATTGATGGTGAACTGAAGAGAATGGGAAATCAATTTCCATCCAGGTGTTGGTGCTGCACATCTCCTAACATTGAGACTAGAGAACATCTTTTCAGAACAAGTCAGGTAGCCAACAGTGTGTGGAAGTACTTTGCTCAAGCTGCAGGTGTTCAGGTGAATGGATGCAATCTTCATCAGGTTTGTTTTAGATGGTGGAGGCAATGGCCTAATCCCTGGATTAAGGATGTTTTTCATACAGTTCCTTCCTTCATTGTTTGGTCACTTTGGAAGAGAAGAAATGCCTTAAAACATGATAAAACAGTTTCTTACTCTAGGCTGCTCTATGAAGTTACTAGCAATCTTTTTTACTTTGTGAAGCTGAGGTTTCCTTTTGTGTCTTTAGAGAGACAATCCTGGCCTGACATTGTCCATGCTCTTGAAGCCTATTTGCCAAGATTCAGGTACATTAAAGTGGGATGGCAAATGCCAAATCATGGAGTCTTGAAGGTGAACACTGATGGTGCTTCTAGGGGGAATCCTGGACCTAGCTCTATGGCATTTTGTGTGAGGAATGTAGAGGGTGATGTTCTGTATGCTTTTGGTAAGCTTATTGGGGAGCACAACAACATGTATGCTGAGGCTATGGCTATTAGGGAAGCCATGAAATACAGTGTGGAGACTGGCTTAGGAGAGGTTGTGATTGAAACTCACTCTCTAGTTGTCAAGCAGGTGATTGAAGGTGCCTGGCAACCTATGTGGTCTATTGCTTCTATTGTGGAGGATATTATGAAGTTGAAACAGCTAGGGAGCTTCCAGTTTCAACATACTTTGAGAGAGGGCAATAAGCTAGCTGATTGTCTTGCTAATCTAGCTTATGAGTTGCCCACTGTTTGCTATACTTCATTTGGTGAGATGCCTACTAAGGCCAGGTTCATAGTCAATTTTGATAAGCATCATTGTGTGGAGTTTAGAGCTAAGAGATGGAAAGGGTCATAGTGTTGACAATCAGAGGAGGAGGTGGTATGGAAGGAGCTGAGTGGAGCTTGGACATTGTCCCCTATGATCAAGACTTTAGAGTGGAGATCACAGGGGTTGTTTTCACTAACATTAGCTTCTTTGGTTGCAGGTACAAGGTGGAGACATATACACATCATTGGGACTACACTGGTGCTATGCTTATTAGTAAATTGCTGAGGGACAATGGTGGAGCACCGGTGCTCTACAAGTGTTATGCTGATGAAGCACTGGTGCTTCAATGCCTTAGTCGATTCATTCATTGCAAGTTTGCTGGAACAACACTGAAAAGGAAAAACTGGACTACTTTGAATACTTTGGCAGTCATACAAGCTGGGTTTGTAAAAATCACAATGCATTTCTTCCAGTTCGTGTTCTTATCTTGTTTTAAATACATCATGATTTCTAAGTTGTTTTTGATTTGTACAATGCTGCATCTTCACTTAGCTCATAATCAACTTGGAATGTTGCTGATTACAATGCTGATTGCCCAAGGATCCTCACAATGCCTCAATAAGCAGGGAATGATGCTAATTGCTCTACTGATTACTCAAGGAGCTTCACATTGCCTCAATCTGGGAGGTGTTATGTTGTTGCACCTTCATCAAGTAGACAACCAAGCTGAGAACCAATTGTGTAAGCTGCTCGATGCACTGCTCTTTCATTGCTTTGGTCGACTTGCTAGGCTCAAGTATCATATGATTTGGTGCTGGGTACTACTACTTCTACTTTGGCTTCACTCTGTGGGGTCATATACATCCTGCAAGCAATATGGAAGATCAAGACTAGTTAGTCAATATGCTACATTTTGTCTAGTTTGTACTCCTTGTTTTGATAGATGTTTAGATCCTACTTCTTATGTTTGTAGGCATCAAGATTATGAGTTATTCTTATTCTACTTGGTGGCATTAATGCCCAATGACATTCAACCCAAGAGAGTGAGGACAACAAGTAAGATTGATGCTCTTTTAGGAAGAAGTAGAGTACACTTGTTTGTTGCACTTCCTAAGTGCACACATTGTAAGACTTTGTATTTATTTTTATTTATTAATAAAAATGGTCACTAGGTGAAATTCCTAGTTGACTCTTGATTTAAAAAAAAAAAAAATCTTGGGCACTATTTTTTCGTCAGCGGATGAGGTTTCTTTGAAGATGGTGATGGATACTTTGTCTAGTTATGAGCTGGCCTGTGGACAGAAAATCAATAAGGAGAAGAGTAATGTGTACTTGCATGGTAAGGTTCCACACTTGTTAGTTGACAGGGTGCTTGATGTGTCTGAGATACCAAGGGGGAACTTCCCTTTCAAGTATCTTGGAGTTCCTATTTATTATGCTAGGAGGAAGAATTGTCATTATAACGAGTTGGTGGAGAAGGTGCAGAAAAAGCTTGATTCCTGGACTGGTAAGTTGCTTTCTATAGGTGGACGGGCGACTCTGATTTCCTCAATGCTTCAGAGTATGCCCATTCACTTGTTATCTGCCTGTGACCTCCCTGCTGCGGTGGCGGCTCAGCTTCACAGGATGTTTGCCAAGTTCTTTTGGAGTAACTCTGTGGGTCAGGATAGCAGGCACTGGGCTTCTTGGAAGACTCTGTGCCACCCTCTGAATGAAGGTGGAGTTGGTTTTAGGAGCTTGTATGATGTATCCAAGGCGTTATTTGCAAAGCTTTGGTGGAATTTGCGCACCAAGGATTCTTTATGGAGGGATTATATGAGCAAGTAGTACTTGAAAAAGCATCACTCTGTGGTGGTGCCATGGATGGAGGGGACTTATGCTTGGAAGAAGATGTCGCAGAGCAGGCCCGTGATGGACCATGAGATAGTATGGCAGCTGAAGAAGGGCAATGCTTACTTCTGGCTTGATAACTGGACTGGTCTTGGTCCTTTGTATCATGTAGTTCCTCATGAGTTTGAATGTGATGAGACTGTAGTGTGTGTTTACAAAGTAGCTGAGGGTGGAGTGTGGCTTGAGCAGCGCCTCAAGGAGCTCTTACCTGACGACCTTGCAGAGCATGTGATTCAGAATATCAAGCCTCCTATGTGTCTTGAGCAGCGGATAGGCCCTATTGGATGCTGGAGTCTCGGGGTACCTTTTCAGTTCGTTTAACTTATCACTTGGTGAGGCAGAGGAAGAAGCCGAGTGACCTTTACAAGCACTTCTGGATCAAAGGTATTCCCTTTAAAATGTCTTTTTTACTATGGAGATTGTGGAAGTTTAAGCTACCCCTTGATGATATGCTGAAGAGGTGGGGGAATTCAGTTCCCCTCTAGGTGTCATTGTTGTGTGGACCCTGATGTAGAGACTGTCTCCCACATCTTTCTTAATGCACCTGTAGCGAGATATGTATGGAAATATTTTGGAGGCCCTGCAGGTCTTAATTTTGATGGGTTGCACTTGACACAAGTGATTAATTTGTGGTGGAATGCCCCTGCTGGCCCGGTCCTGAGGTTGATTTACCATGCTATTCCCATCTTTATTGTATGGGAGTTGTGGAAACGGAGGAATGTTATGAGGCATGGTGGGTCGACTTCAGCTCACAGGGTGGTGTATCTTGTTATGCAGCATATTATTATGTTCCTGAGAGTTCGCAGGAGGAACTTTCAGCATGCGCCAAGTAGGTGGGGGAATCTGCTTCCGGTGTCAAGAGATCATATGCCTACTTTAGTGATGACAAAGGTTGTTTGGAGTCCGCCTCAGGTGGGGTGGATCAAATGTAATACGGATGATGCTTCTAGGAGAAATCCGGGCTCTAGTTCGTGGGCATTTTGTGTTCGAGATGAGAGGGGTGATATCTTGCATGCTTGTGCTAAGGAGATGGATGATTTCATGACCACAGATACTCAAGCAGAGGCGATGGCAATTCTTATAGCTTTGAGGTGTGTGGTATCTACTCCTTATGCGCAAGTTATTGTTGAAACGGATTCATTGCTGCTCAAAAATGTGGTGACTAAGGTTTGGGAGGTGCCTTGGAAAATTGTGCAAGAAGATGAAGAAATTTGGAGCTTGATGGAGGGTATAAAGGTGGTAGTGGTGCATGTGTTTAGAGAAGGGAACAAATTGGTGGATTATTTGGCAAATTTGGCGCTTGATCAAGGAGATGTTGTTGTTAATTCATTTCATGAATTAGATAGTGTGGGTAGGAGGTTGGTGAATGGGGATAAGTGCAATGAACTGTACATCCGCACTAGGCCGAGGAGGAGTGTTTAGACACAAGGGAGGTAGAACTTTCCTTCATGCTCGAATCCTTAGGGAGGAGAGAATGGAGGCTTTTTTTTACTAACTTTGTGTTCTTTTTTATAGGTACATTCATACATGAAATTCATGTTGCTTGGAATGGATTGAAGCAATACTTTGGAATGGAATCAATGCTACATTGGATGATGATTTCAAGGTGTTATTACTACTTTGGAAGAGTTGTCTTTACGATGAACTTAGCTTTCCACGTTTTGCCTTGCCTTTGGTGCGTTGTGTTCCAGTTTTGGTGTGCCATGGAGCAGGCGACACATGGATATAGCGCCCTTCAGAAAATTTCAAAAGCTATGGCCAACGCGTCGCTCCCCCGATCGCACGACGTAAACAGAATGTGCAATTTTTTGGCGCGCCATAAGCATGCGTCGCGCGCCCCATCACGCCCTGCAGCAAAATTAGAAACGCCACTACCAAAGCGTCGCCTCCCTCAAGGCGTGGCTCAAACAGTGAGCGTCGAAACTGAGCACGCCACAACCAGGCGTCGCATCTCCTATAGCGCTGGCCCTTCGGCATGCCATGGCAGAGGCGTCGCTTCCCCATCGCGCGCCATTCAGACAACGCCATTACCTGGCGTCGCATCCCTTAGGGCGTGGCTCAACCAGTTAGGTTCGTGCTTTGATTATCACGGGAGCGAGTTAGGATCTTGTTGTTAATTTATTACTCGCGTCATTAGTCTAAACATCATTTTAGTAGATCATTACTTAGCTATTTCATTAGATTTTCATATACATTTGGCCTAAGTAGTGAGGTAAACTTTGTAATGTATTATATGAAGGCGTTAAATTCATTTCAATTGGTGGCATTAGCATTTTATAATGCTCAACCCAATGAAGTGGATGCGATGCTTGGATATGGTGCTATCTTACTACTACTTAGGCGTTCATTAGCATTAGTATTAACTAGTTCGTATTTCTTTCAAGATTGTAAAGACCTTATTTATTGTTTTTGTTGGATATTATAAATAAAATTAGCTACTAAGCTATAAGCTAAGTGGATTTTGCTATAAAAAAAAAATCGAAGGCACGAAGAACAGGATTGAGATTGTTAAAAAAATCCCTTTCCAAGCTCTGATACCAACTGATGCAATATGATCTAAGGAAAACAAGAAACAAGATAAAAAGAAAGACACTCAATGATCTACCAAGAAATGCAAGTAGGAACTAGTCTACTTACCTTCTTGATGAAGCCAAGGAGGACCTATTCTATGCAACAACCCTCAAGACAACTAGGAATTGAAAGTTGAATGATCAAGAATTGGAACAAGTTCAATTTCGAATTCACCAAAAGAGAACAAGTTTTCCAACATATACTAGTTTAGCAAAAAGCTGTGTTTGTTTTGTTATGATGTAAGGTGCTGAAAATAAACTAAGTATTACGCTTATATAGATGAGCCCCACACGCCTAAAAGGTAAAGGAACAACCTCCAAGTGGGCTAAATGTTCAATAGCTACGCAGGGCTAAATAAGCACCATAAAATAAATAAGTCTAGCTACTCAAAAGCATGAAAAAGTCATGAAAAATACAGCGCATTAAGGCCAATAAATGAGCCCACCATGCGGCTGAATTGTCTAGGAAACATAGGCCGCGTGTCACGCGAGTACCAGGAGCGAAGCATTTTTCTAGAACGCCCCTTCTCCAATGCTAACCATCGAATCCCAAGGCTCTTCTAACATACGCCCGGACAAATGTTCTCCAAAGAATCTTCTCCAAGCTATCATCCAAGACTGATGAAGTTCCGATAACTCTTTAGCTCGACTCTTAAAATCATCCTCAATTTAGACTGCATCATCCTCCCCTTCTTGAAAGGATTTCGTCCTCGAAATCAAACTATCATCAACATGGCAACAATGGATATTTATCTTCTCTCCTAGGGTTCACTTGTTGTTCGCCTCTGGGCTTCTTGGTTAGTGTTTCTAGGGTAATTGGCCTACTCGAAAGATACTAACTTACTAGCGTATTAGGACACTTGTGTGTAGAGGAGATTAGAATTCAAAGAAGAGTCATAGATTTTTCTTTGGCCTCAAGTGCGCACTTTAAATAGCCGTCCGTAAATCGAGTCCCATCAACTCCATTCCGAACTAATACTTGGACATACTAGTTGTGATCACCGTGGTTTCTAAGTTGTTGAAGGCCTCGCCCTTGAGTGTTCATATATTGAGTGATACACGTGACGGAGTGATTTTTGTGAGGTTGTTCTTTGGTGTTGCAATAAAGTCGGATGATGATGGAGGAGATTATGGCTCTTGTGGGGATGATGCGAGTTGCTATGGCTCGTATGGTGATGATGGAGACTATGGTTCTTATGATGATGATGGTGGGCATTACTATGATGGCTCGGGAAACCATGGATCCTATGAGGATGAAGCGGTTCACTATGATGATCGTGAGGTCTATGAAGATTATGAAGCTCATGAAGATGAAGGTGTTGATCCTTTTGCTTCTAGTCAAGGATATGAAGATGGTGGCACTTCAAGGTACATTGATCCCATTTACTCTACTTGTGATGAATATGATGAGCATGTTGATAGTGACATAGATAGAGTTGATGATGAGGTCGAGTATATGAATTATTCATTTGCATCTTCTCTTGGTGTCTGTAATGGTGAGCAAGGGAGTAATAGAGGTCCTTCCATTAGTATGGGAGGAGGTGGTGGTTGTTCCATGGGAAAGAAGAAGCTTGCACCTTCTAGGTACGCTAAGGGACCTAATGCTTCTAATTCCCATGTGGAGGATAGTTTGAGAGATGGTGTTGCTTTTGCTACAAAAAGGTTATATTGTTCTAATGCCGTGAGGGGCTTGGATGGTTGAAGTAGGAGTAGTACTATGGGTTATAGAACCAAGGCGAGAGGCACTTATGGGTTCCATGGCAAGGGTCCTTCCTCGACTTCCAACAACATCTCTAATGTTAGAAGAGTGACGAGGAGTGGAAGTTACACTAGAAATCTTGCTTGTAGAGGAGGGATAAGGGAGACCCAAGTTGTTGGTGTTGATAGTCGTGGGCATTCAAGTTCTTCCTTGGATGCATCTCTAGAAACTTGGGTAGACGTAGGTTCGTTGTTGAGGTAGATGGTATTGGAGGATACTTACTCAAGATTGGTGATACCGATGCCAATTGTATTAGTACCTCTTTTGTTGATAGGCTAAGGATACCATGACGTAAGCTAGAGCATCCTTATGAGTATGATGGAGTGTGGGTTTCCAAGGAGGCTCGAGTACTCATATCTAATAGGAATTACAAATGCTATATGTGGTGTGATGTGTATCTCATGCAACAAATTGATGTGTGGCTAGGTGAGCCGTGGTTAGAGGGCAAGAGTGTGAAATATTGTACTATGAAGGATGCGTATCTTGTGGGCATAGGGCAAAGAGTCTATGACTTTGTTCCTTATCGGGTGAGAGGCCAATTGTCTACTAGTGCACCTTCTTTGGCTATGCAAAGAAGCAAGGAGCGAAGACTTCATTCCATTGGAGAAATTGTGCAATCAAGGAGTCCTACAAACACAAGCAATGGTGGGACTATTGCAAGAAAAGAGTTGGCAAGTGTCAACAGGGTGAACCTGAAACCACAAGTTTCAAAGCCAAGTGGTTCACAAACAAAAAAGAAGGAGACATCAAGTGATGAGTCTCCAAGTCCTAGATTCCGGGTAGATGTAAAAAGTCCACCTACTCCGGCTATGGGTATTATTGGGCCTCGCCCCAACTCACCCGAATTTGAGAGACGAAAGATAGAGAGGAGTAAGGGAGCGACTGGTGACAACTCTCGAGTGGAAAAAGGAGAGGCTGTGTTGAGTGATGTGAGTGGGTTGTCACCACCAAAATCTACACCTGACCTTGGAAAAAAAATTAGGGAAAAGAAAGAGGGAAAAAGAATCATTGAGAGTGAGGACACCCCTTATTCTAACCTTAATCCTTTATCTTTTTCTTCTATGTGCTTGAATCCTTGTGTAGGAATTCTTGAAGGCAAACCGATGGAGCCTCAACCATGTTCCAAGATGGAAAGACAAGGTGAAGATGATTCAAAATGCGAGCTACAAGGTGGAGACATTATTCATGACACTTCAAGTGCATTGAGTGAGCAAGATGGCCACTCAAAGGTATGTGTTAGTTCTTCCTCCCTTGAGCATGATACTTCCTTGTCTTATGATGTTGTTTGTGAAAAATCTAGGCTAGTTGATGATTCGTATGATTACAATGTGTTTGCAACTAGTGTAGAGTTGAATGGTCAACTTGTGTGTGCCAATAAACCACTAGTTGAGAGGGTTGAAAAGCCACATCATGATGTGAGCCCGGTTTTCATTGAACCTCTCTTTAGTGAAAATATTGACGTTGACCTTGCTTGTGAACCTTGTTATGACACTCCACCCATATTTGATAAGGGAGAAAATCAATTGCGTGATTATCCTATTCTTCCCTTTGATTGCTTACTTGCTAGTGGTGGTCTCATATGTCGTAGTGAGGAAGAAAGTGACCTTGAGGAGTCTCTATTGCATGAGAAGGATCGAATTATTTTCGATGACTCCTCACGTGTGAATGTTGTCTCTAGTTTGGATACTTCACCTTTGAATGCTATTGAACTTGAGAAGTGTGCCTATACTAATCCTTTGTATGAGGGCGACTTCAATGGAAATGGAGATTTATGTCAAACTAGAGTAGAGTGTGAGTTTGAACCTCCATGGAATAGAATGCTTAACTCTATAGATAATCCATTGTTTGAGACCTCCCTTGGGAGTTTGTCTAACGAGGAGGATGTCTTGGAGGTGAATTTGGAGGTGAGGATGTACCTCTCGGTGTGTGTAAGAGTGCTTCTAAGAAGGGGAGTGGGGTGGTTGATGTTAGTTGTGAACTGGACTATTTTACTTACTCCATCCCATATGTTGATCACACCTTGAGTGTTGAGCATGCCGAAGCCAAAGTGTCACCTTGTGATAAAATTGATTTGAAGGCTTGGTGTGTTGGTCATAAGCTTAGGGGTCATAGGGAATTTGATTGTTATATCTTGCATGTTCCATGTCCTATTGATCTCTTTGCTTGTCTTTGTGTTGGATGCACTTTTTTTTTATTAGTATTGATGCTTGGCTCTATTATGAGAGTGTGTTTTCCACCCTTTTGGCACTAACCTACTCTTGTAGTGGGAAGATTTATTTGTGCTTGTTTTGGATGTAGGCGTTGATGGTTTGATTTTGAGGAAGAAATCCTTTCAAGAAGGGGAGGATGATGATATCCAAATTGGCTTAGTTCCCAAACATCAAGAGCCAAGCTTGAGAGCACAAAGAGTACGCGTCAAGGGCTCTAGAAGCAACTTGAAGATCATGCATTGGAGCACCATGGAAGGAGGACCGTCTAGGCTACAAGGAGGAGCATCCGAGGTACATTTTGAGGCGTTTCAAGAAGCTACAGGAAGAGGCCGAGCGCCTACTTTGAAGGGCGGACCACCCACTTTTTGAAGGCCTCTCTGAAGATGCAAAGGGGCAGACCGCCCCTGTGTTTTGGTGGACCGCCTACTCCCTAGTGGTGGGCCGCCTGGTTCCCCTTTTTCTAGGCGGGGTTTTGACTAGTTCTAGTGTGTAATTCCTATTTTAGCCCTAAGTGCTTCTATTGTATTAATTCCACATATGGGCTTTTAGTCATTTCATACTTATGTATGGGAAAAACTATATAAGCTTCCCTTAGTCTTCCATTTCATAGCTTAGCTTGTATGAACATTTGAGAAGAGAGAATTAGAGAATGTCGAGCCTTTCTAGTCCGAAGCTTGAAGCTTCCTGAATCTTGTACGACTTGGAATCTATGGATATTCATCGCTAGTGTGAATTCTTTGTAAGGTTCGAGTTTCATTTCTCCCTTTTGGATAATTAAATTCATGTCTTGAATCAAATTATCCATTCTTTCTTCTCGTTTCTTGTCTCCAAAATCCTTGTTTCACGATATCTTCATTGATATCACGTATCTTACTTTATCGCTTCCGCACTTTTATATCGTTGTTTTCTTCCGCTAGTTTAGATTGCATCAGTTGGTATCAGAGCAAGGCTAAGGTTTCGTTGTTATGAGTCCTCTTTCCTTGCTCATCGTATCTTTATCTTTGTTATTGTGTTCTTGTTTTTTGTTGTTCTTATTTAGAAGAAAAACAAAAAAATTTGAAAATTTGAAAACTACAAAAAAATTGGTGAAACTTGCTGGATTGGAACACCCAAACATTGAAAATCATTGGGGTTTGTTCTATATCATATTCCCGTTCTTTTGGTACCAAAATATCTTGATTTGGTGCTGTGATTCAAAATTTGAAGAATCAAATCTCAAAATTTTCAAAACCCTAGAAACTTTGCTTCAAGAATCGAAATCGATTTATTGTTGTTTGATTGGGGTTAAAAACTATTGGAGTTTGTTTGTAATCATCCTATACACCTTTGGGTTCCATTAGATTGGAAAAACATTGTGTTTTTGTTGGAAATTTGGGTGCTAAAGAATCAAAAGTGCGGAGTAAAACACGGCAAGAAAACCCAGTAGGCTGACCGCCTAAATTTTGATGCAGACCGCCTCCCTCTGATAAGCTCTCTGTATTTCACAGGGCGGACTGCCCAACTGATGAGGCAGAGCGTCTCTTTCTGGAGCGTGTCCGGGTAGTTGTTTTTCGTAGGTTTTCGCTTTTTGTTGGCTTTATCACTTCCGCTAGTTTTCCCCTTATTAGTGCGTAGAGGAGATTAGAATTCAATGAACCCGTATTCAATGATAAGCCACATCATGATGTGAGCCCGATATTCAATGAACCTCTCTTTAGTGAAGATAGTGTAGTTGACCTTATTTGTGACCCTTGTTATGACACACCACCAATTTTTGATAAAAGGGAAGATTGATTGATCATGCCCTTATTGATATGCTTATCTTTGGTGGAACTATGTGTTGTAGTGAGGATGGTAGTGACCTTGAGGAGTCCCTAGTGGATGGGATAGATAGGATTGTACTTGATGACTCCTCAAGTGTGTATGAAGAGTGTGAACTTGAACCTCCATTGTTTGAAAGGCTTAACTCTATGGATAATCCATTGTTTGAAACTCCAAGTGAGATGAATGGTCTTGTAATTGATTGTGTTGGTCCATCTTCTAGTAGTCCTAACCTTCATTGTATGGACTATAATGATGAATAAGCCATTATAGAGACCTTCCTTGATAATTTATCTTGTGAAGAAGATTGTCTTAGAGATGGATTTAGAGGTGAGGAAGTCACTCTTGGTTTGTGTAAGAGTGCTTCCAAGAAGGGGAGTGGAGTATTTGATGTTAGTTGGAAATTGAACTATTTTGTTTACTCCACCCCACATGTTGATCACATCTTGGGTGTTGAGCATGCCAAAGCCAATGAGTCACATTGTGCTAGCATTGCGTTGAAGGCTTGGTGTGTTGACCATAAGCTTGGAGGTCATAAGGAACTTAGTTGCTTAATCTTGCATGTTCCATGTCTTATTGATCTCTTATCTTGTTATGGTAGTGAGTGCTTTTCATTGTTGAGCCAAGAACTTGTTGTTTCCTTTGGAGACAAATACTTTTTGATTGGTATTGATACTTGGCTCTATCACAAAAGTGTGATTTTCACATCAGTTGCACTCACTCTTGTTGGACTTGCCTACTCTTGTAGTGGGAAGTTTTGGAGTGTTCTTATTGGACTTAGGGATCATAGGAATTTTGATGGCTTGATCTTGCATATTCCCTACCCTATTGATCTCTTTGATGGATCTTGTGTTGAGTGCACCCATGGGGAAGCCAAGTACTTATTGTTTCTTTGGAAACATGGGCTTTACCATTGTCATTGATACTTTGTTATACCATAAGAGTGCGTTTTCCACATTACTTGCACTAACCTACTCTCGTAGTAGGAGCTTTTGGATGTGCTTGTCTTTGGATGTAGGTCTTGATGATTTGATTTGGAGGACGAAATCCTTTCAAGAAGGGGAGGATGATGCAGGGCAAATCAAGCCTAAGGCACTTACCATTAAGAGCCGGGATTAGAGGATGCAAAGGATGAGAGGTCAGAAGCATCAGAGAAGAGTTCGGGAGCATTTTGAAGATCAAGGCGTTGGCTCCAGGCCTAGGTGCCCCGCCCAGGCCAAGCAGGTGCTCCGCCCAAGCATAGAGCAGCCCAGGCGCTCCGCCTTCAAGGGAGGCGCTCCGCCCAAGCTGGCCACTGCCCAAATTTTCCAGGTGCTCCGCCTACCCCCTGTACAAGCCAAGACAAGACTTCTATTATTAGACTAGTATTATTTACTAGTTTGACCCTATGTGGTCTTTGTTATTATACCCAACTTGTGAGGTTATTTTAGACTTTATTTAGAAGTGTGGAACACCTATATAAACCACGCTTAGCCTTTACATTTTATGAGCTTACTTAGATTTGAAGAATAGACATAGAAAGAGAGACAAAGCCTTCTTCTTGTTGAAACTTGAAGCTTCGGATTATCTCTTGCTTGGAACCTATGGAGATTCATCACTAGTATGGATTCCTTGTATGGTTCAAATTTCCTTTCCTCTCTCGGATATTCATTCATGGATTGAATCGCTTATCCATTCTTTTCTTCTATTTCTGTTCTTCCCAGTCCTTATTTTCTCGTTATCTTGTGTTTACTTGCTTCCACATCACTTTTATTGCTTCCGCTCATTTTACCCTGCATCAGTTTGCCAAGGGCACCCCATAGACATTTCCAAAAATGACTCAAAAATTTTGAGTCTCGATCACTCACAATAGTACGAGGCACACCATGCAATTTCAACACATTAGAAATAAACAAAGTAGCTACATATTGTGCATCATCACACTTTTATCAAGGAATAAAGTAGGCCATTTTGAAAAAAACGGTCGACTACGACAAAGATCCTATCATATCCACCCCCGACCTCGGTAACCCCATAGCAAAATCTATGGATATATCAACCCATGGTCGATCAGGCACAGGCAATGGAGTGCACAAACCATGAGGGTTGGACCTCAACTTAGCTTTCTTGCAATCTATACAAGCATTGCAATGCTTTTCTACATCCCTTCGCATTTTTGGCCAATGGAACTGCTCGATCAAGATACAAAGAGTTTTGTCGACACCGAAGTGTCCTATCAAGCCTCCAGAGTGAGCTTCTCGAACCAAAAGCTCTCTCCACGATGACACATGCACACAAACCCTCCCATTCTTGAAGAGGTAGCCATCGTGCCACTTCTCAACCCTTCGGCCACTCAAGATTGCTTTACGGACGCTTTTCAGCTTGGGATCATCTTCGTACATCAACTTGATGCTTTCAAATCCCATGAGCCTCGAGGTGAGAGTGGTCGCTAAGCAAATTTCCTTGATAGTGCATCGGCCACAACATTGTTTTTTTCTTTTTCTTTTTGTAATGAATTACATAGGGAAAGCTTTCAATGAATTCCACCCACTTGGAATGTCTTCGATTTAATTTCTCCTGGCCTCGGAGATGTTTCAAAGACTCATGATCACTTTTAATCACAAACTCTCTCGGCCACAAGTAATGTTGCAAGTGGGCGAGTGCTCGAACGAGGGCATATAACTCCTTGTCATTCGTAGAGTAATTCAAGGTTGCACCCTTAAGATTTTTCCCTGAAGCAAGTGATCGGCTTCGATTCTTGCATAAGCCCTTCTCCGATCCCAACTCCGGACGCATCACATTCAACCTCGAACGCTTTGCCGAAGTCAGAGAGTTGGATTAATTGGGCAGAGTGATGTGTGGGCAAAAAGCCACATATTACCTTCTATTTACTTGAGCTTTTGCTGTGCATTATTGATTAAATACACACACATATCATGTTTTAGTTGCATATTACAGGATTGACGCTGTGGTGATGAGTAGGTGGAAAACAAGCCGGAATAGGTTGAATTGCAGAGCTAGTGATCCTGAACTAGAAATATGTTCATCGCGATCGCGAAGAAGAATGAAGGAAGCTAGCGCTAACGCGCCAAGTATAATGCGATAGCGCAGAAGGAAAAAAAGAGATGAAGCGCGATAGTGCCAAGGCGAACGCGATCACGAAGGTTGTGCGTCTGGATTTCGCTGGACAGTTCTGTAATTTCACATCAGCCTAATTGGGAACATATATTCAGCCCTTTGCACGACCTAGGGCTCATTTTTTGGCCATTTTTCCAATCTTGGAACAAGGATCCATCAACAAGAAGAGCAAGAGGGTGAAGATTCAGAGCAACCCATTGAGAAATTCTCAACCTTTAGTACTCCTTTCTTTACTTTCATGCTTTGTATTGAATATATTTGGTGTTGTTGATGTTATTGAAGAATTGATTTCGTGAATATATTTCATGGCTATTTGTGTTATTGATTGATATGATTGTGGACATGAATATATGAATGAGTCACGACTAGGAATTTATATTGTTGGGTTTTGATTATCTAGCTTCCATTATTTTGATTGCTTGACTCTTGTGCTCGCGACACTTGAGTTGCCCATCTACTTTGCTAATTAAAGACTCGGGAGAGATTAGTTAGCGTAGAATAGTGAAGCTAACGAGGATTTGGGTTGATAGGCTATTTCATAGACTAACTCATCTAAAAGAAGTTACGCTCGGAAGAGGTGTTCTTTCCTCAGGTAATGGGTAGTGCTTTATAAGCTCAACCATGGCTTTGACGAGCGCCGTTGAGGTAAATCCCTTCTAGGCCGGAAGGATTCTAGGGATTACATTAGAATGACTCGGCCATAATATACAAACCCCGTGCTATAATTGCATCCTAGGCTCAAAACTTGTTTTCCTTGGTTGTGAGAAGGCCATAGATCACATTTACTTGCTTTCCTAGTGTAGTTTGTAGTTGTTAATATCGTTCCATCATCTCATTATCCTAGTTTGGCTTTGTCAAATAGGTTTAGTTCCTCCACTACTTTGATCGCATCACTTTGTTCCTTGTGGATTCGACCCCGACTCCTAGTTGGGTAAATTATATTGCGATGACCGTTCATACCTCAAGCCGAGGTGTGTGTTGAGCATTCATCAAAATTGGCGCCGTTGCCGGGGAACAATTGGCGTATTAGAGTAGTTTAAGGAGTTGAGCTAGTTGGCCTAGTTCAAAACTTTGTGAACCGTTCTTGTTAAAATTGTGAATAGTAGTAATATTTTTTGTAAATTGTAAATATTTGTTTGTGTGTTGTGTTTACTTGCATTAGTTAGTTAGTTTAGATTAGTGATAACTATCTTAAAATGGCATCATGGAACCAAAATTGGTCCCATATTGAAAATCCATACATGAGTGATCCTTGTCCTTATTGTGGCGGACCTCACCATTGGCAAGATTGTCAAATTATTTCCGGAGGAGAGTTGTGCGCACCTTCTCAACCCTTTGAGTGGGACATATGTCATGAGTGTGGGGGTCAAAATGGCCATTGGGACGGTTGTCCTAATATTCCTTATTCTTCATCCAATGGTTTTTATAATGATGCTAATGATTCTTATGAGTTTGATAGGGCAAATGTAAACATGAACATGGATCTTGAACCCGAATGGCAAGGCATCCAAGAGAAGTTTCAAGAAGAGATGGACCTATCGACTTCACAAGATGAATGCAATGAAAATGAACGATTGGAATATTTGATGGAGCGAATACTTAAAAATAATTGTGAGAAATGCCGAAGCCTTCAATGATATAAAGGAAATGATCCATCAAAATGGCTTAGCAATTCACAACTTGCAGACTCAATTGAGCCAATTGGTTGACACTTTCAATGATCAACAAGCTAAGGGTGTTTCCAAATCTCAACAAAGGCCTTATATGGAAGATGAGGTAGAGTTCCAAGAAGAATCCTCCATGGAAGATGTGCTTGAATATCAAGAAAGAATTATTGATGAAAAGCACAATTGGGATGAAGAAGAAATTGTGAGCCGAGCTTGGCTCCGAGATCAAGCTCGAAAAATGAAAGTCCATGAAGCATGCCTTCATGACTTAAATGTAGATGGTTAGGATCTCGAACATGAAAAAGAAGAACTAGGGCAAAGAGTGAACCAATTTGATCTTGAAGCTCGTGGCTAAATTCTAGTGCATGAACTGGTTGAAGCTTCCATGGCTCAACATGAGGAAATCGTGAATGATATGCTAGAAATGAGTGAATTTGTGGAAGAGAGCACAAGTCAAATCATGGGAACTCATGGAAGTGATCATATCTTCAAGATATTTGGTAATGATGCCGTGAATAAGAAATGTGTGTTGGAGGCTAGAGTGGAAATGAAGAACTTTTGTGATGAAAACTCTAGCATAATTGAAGAGGAGTATGTCATGCTTGGTGCTCCATTGGTGTTAAAATAATTGGGACCTCATTCACTTCATTTTTCAACTCTATGTATGGATGAGGCAATAGAAGTTGAAGAACAAGCACCTTCAGATGATTTTGGTATTGATGAGCAAAATGGGTACATTGTTGAATTTGCCACGCCAAGAAGGCAAAATGACATCCCCCACTTGAAGGCGAAGAAGTGCAAGATGAAGAATCTGGCTTCGCAACCTTGGAAATGCGTACCCCCGCCTAAAGAGCATAACAAAAAGCATGAAGCCATGTTGGGGAGAAAAATTCACCTTCACCAAGTGGAGAGAAAAGCATCATGGGTACCGTCTAGCCAAGACGTTAAATAAAGTGCTTGCCGGGAGGCAACCCGAATCTCTTTGAAATTTTTAGTTGTCCATTGATTGCATGTTAGGTTAGATTAGTTTTTGTTGTTGTTTTTTATCATCTCACATGAATCCCACATTTGTTAGTTGTTAGGATGCATGATTTAAGGCATAAACATGAAAAAAATGGATTGCACAGGGGTGTAGGGCGGACCACCTAATGAGATGAGGCGGACCGCCCACTAAAATTTGACATTCTGCATCCCAGTAGGCGGAGCGCCTAATGTTTGGGGCGGACCGCCTCACTGAAGCTCTGCTCATTGGAAGTTGGAAAAAAAGTGTTCATCGCGATCGCGTCATCAGACACGCGATCGCGCTTCACTGTGAGACAGACCTGCGCGATCGCATCTGTTTCACGTGATCGCGTAGGTTAACTTTTCAGAAAGGCGCGATCGCGGCTGGTTCACGCGATCGCGAAGAAACAACATTTTAGGCATTAAAAGGCAGTTTCAAGAGACCAAACGACCCATTTCATCTAACCCCTCATTCTCTCAAACTTCCTTCCCCCATTTTTGCAATCCAAGTGCTACATTTCATCATATATTCAACTCTCAATCATTCCATCTCCATCATCAAGGTATGTTTCCCAATTTCCATCTTAAATTTTGTTGATTAAAAGCATGTGTAAGTAAATCCTCCTCTCTTGGTTCCATTAGTGGTTGTATGAATAAGAAAACAATGGGCTTTTTATGGACAATAGGGGAAGTCTGATGTACCCTTATAGACAAATTGTTTGTGAAGAAAAATGGGTTAGGTTACTAGTTGTTAATGCTCAATTGAACTAAAAAAACCCCAGTAATTAGATCTGACAAATTGAAGCCAAAACTCATGTTTTTCTTGTTTAAATTATGGGTGTGCACTGTAAATGATGCTTAAAACATAAAAATTCTGGGTGTTGAAGCCGAGGTCTGTCTCCTTCCGCTGGAGAAGACAACCTTGCGATCGCATGACTACCTGCACGATCGCGCTGATTTGTCCAAAGCTGACCTTCGTGATCGCATCACAGCATCGCGATCGCGCAGGGGTCCTAGACAACTCAGCGCGATCGCGCCTGTAACTGCGCGATCGCGCCTTGTAACTGCGCGATCGCAAAGAGACCATTTTTCTGGCAGAAACAGTGAGCTTGCACAGCCCACTGCTGAATTTTTTTGGCTTCAACCTTTGGTTCCTGAGCTTTATTAATGCATATATTAAGTACCCAAATCGTGTTTTAAAAATGTTGATCTTTGTAGGTACTTTTTCCTTACAATGGCCGAAGGAAACAACAAACGGAACGTAACAGGAGATGCAGAAGCAACATATAACAGAATGAGGTTCTTATCCAGATCGTGCTATGAAAAATTCCAGAGGGACCTTGAAATGAGCTTCATTAAGGAAAGAGGGATCCATATGGATAAAGTGGAAGAGAAACTCCCTGACTTCTTTCAAAAGCTAGAAAATAAAGGATGGAGCTGTTTTGCCAAGACACCTAAGAAGCCAAATGCTACCATAGCGCTGGAGTTTTATGCAAACGCCACTCAAATGGATTTTAGTGGGGAGTTGGTGACTACTGTGAGGGGCAAATTGGTGCGATTTGATGCAGCTGCTATCAATGCTGTGTACGAGCTCAATAATGTTGACAATGTTTTATACCAGGCTCGTGCTTCAGAAAGAGGTATGCAGTGGATGGTCGATATGCTTCAAGGGGGGCAACCACTCAGGTTGGTCCACATTCGGACACAAGATTGTATCTACCGACTTCACAGCTGAGGCCTGCATCTGGTTATCCATTTTGTGCACTAGGGTGATGCCTTCGAGCAATAAGAGTGATCTCTCTCTTGAAAAAGCTCGCCTGGTCGCGGTAATGGTTGACGAGCTCAAGGTCAATGTTGGTGAAATAATTATTGGGGAGATTGAAGAAGTGGTGCTAGAGAAAACAAAAAGCTTATTCTTCCCAAGCTTGATTCACCGGCTATGCATGGATGCTGGGGTGGAGATACGCACTACTGATAAAAGTGTGGGTCCTGAAAAACATATTTATCCGCTGCTGAAGAAAGGACGGGGAGGGGTAATACAGAGCAAGAAAAGAATAGTTGAGATGCCTTCCCAGATTGATGTCGAGGACCCAACTTTTGGGCAATTCTCCACACCTGCTACTACTGCTGCACCAGGGAGTTCATACACTCCAGTGCCACCACTTGTATCTGGAGCGTCTAACATGAGGTACATTTCCTCTCAAATTTCTTCGGTAGACGCTCAAATTAGACAGCTAGTAGCAGGGCTTCCTTCAGGCCCACATGGAGAGGGTTCTTCCTCTAGGCCTTCGAGCACGTTATCACTGGAGGCTGTGTAGCAGCTGAGCAAGAGCGAATTAAGATCCGGCTGGACAAAATGGAGAGGAAGCAGAAAAATTTTGGCAAGAGAACAAGCAACTTCCTCAACAAGATGATGAGTAAGCTTAATTCACTCTGTCACTCCACTAGCTCAGATGAGGAGTCCGATAATGAGTGTCGCTACCTCAACACTGACAGTGAGGAGTGATCTGCTAGTTAGGCATTTTCTTACACCCTTTGTATTATATTGCTAGTTGCACTGAGGACAGTGCATAGTTTAAGTTTGGGGGTGTATTTGTGTTTTGGGTGTAGTATTGATGTTGCTCACGTACTTTAAGTTTTTGACATGTCTACCTCATCTTGTCTTTGTTTTTGAGCAAATTGTGGAAAACCTTGTGGATGATCATTTTCTTTAATATTAGTATAAGTATTTTATTAATAGCTTGTGCATATTTAGTATTAGTAGTATTATAGTAATGTGTTAATAGCTTGTTTATATTTAGTAGTTAGTTAGAATTATATATATATATATATATATATATATATATAAAAAGGTACTCCCATGAACTACGCTTGGGATGTTGCTTCTTTTTATCTGATTCACCTTTGTGTGATACGTAGGCATCCCACTTGGGTGCGAAAGCCTCATTTGGGTCCGAACAACCATTTTCATTGTAAATACCATGCTGTATAAATTTTTTGAAATAACCTCCTTGGTTTTTCTTTGCTATGGTTCTTTTCCAAGGAAGTAATTATGTTGAACCGGGCATCTTTAGTTCTAGTTTAGTAGTCAGTTGTAAATAATGATGATTAGTTGTGGATTTTTGTTCCTTGGCAACTTTTGGCATGTTTGGTTCCACCATTATTTAATCCTTATCATGTGAGCTTGTTTTGAAAAATGAATAGAAAAATTCAGTTGGTGAATTGTGCTATGATCTTTAAGTTCAACTTTTGGCTCTTATGTCACTAATTAGCTCTCATTAGGCTATGACTAAACTTTGGATGCTTAATTGCCTTTGATTGGGACTTGAATTTACTCGTCTTCCTTGCTTTACTTATGCCATGTGTGGTGAGGTTTTGGTGTATTCATGTGTGTGCTTCTTGATCTAGAACTTGCCCTAAGTGTGCTTCAAGGTGAAATCCTAGGTGATGCTTAGTCAACCCATTTGAGCTTAATATCCTTTCTTTTGGAAACCACATTATTAACCCAAACCAATTCTAAGTACTTAAAGCACTAACCCTTATTTTTGGCCCTACCTCCTTGAGTGCATTGAAAGACATGCAACTTAGACAAAAGACTATGTTTGGGGGTGGCACGAGTTATGATGAAAGTGTGGAAGTTAATGAAAATCAAAAGATAAGAAATGAAAAGAAAGAGCAACAAAAGTGAGTTGAATAAAAAAAAAAGAAAAGAAACAAAAAGAAGCAAGTGAAAGAAAAGAAAGAAAAAGAAGAAAAAAGAGAATTGATGAATAAAGAGGAGAAATATTAGTGTATAATCCTCGATTTAGCAAGGTGTAAGTGCAAGAAAAATGAAGTGTGCCTTAATTTTTGTACGGTTTAGTGCTCAAGGAGGTGTGTGTAGTAACTATTTGCCCATATTTTACCCCACCTTTGACCAAAAGCCTACATTACAACCCTAACAAGTCCTAATTGATTTCGGGTCAAGAATTCCTACATTAGTGGAGAGGTACACGAAGGGCAAGCCTATGGATCTTTAGTGTGCATGCTGAATTTCTTTTGAGAGAGTAAGCGAATTCTTCCTATCATTAATCCCATTTGTGTTATCATTGCATTTTTGTGGTTAGGATATTCTCTTGAGTGGTGAGGGCACTTGTGAAGTTGAGTTGAGGACTTGTGTTTTACTTTTCAATTGAGGTGAACAAGCAATGAGGTGAACTCTTGTGACGAAGAGGCAAACTTTGAAAGTCTTGTGTCATGGCATGTTTGCTTTCTTTGAAGTTTTGTATATGAAAGTTATGCTCACATAGCTTGGCTTAACTGTTGGCACCAACCAATGTCATTAGTTGTTGAACTTGAATCGAGTTTTGGCTTGTTGTGGCTTTAATGAAAAAAATGCATGAATTGATAAATTGCAACTTGGGGTCCATTGAAGTGTGTTTTGCTTGAGGACAAGCAATAGTTTAAGTTTAAGGGTGTGATGTGTGGGCAAAAAGCCACACATTACCTTCTATTTACTTGAGCTATTTTTGTGCATTATTGATTAAATACACGCACTTATCATGTATAATTTGCATATTACAGGATTGACGCTGTGGTGACGAGTAGGTGAAAAAAAAAGCCGGAACAGGCTGAATTGCAGAGCTACTGATCCTGAACTGGAAATCTGTTCATCACGATCGTGCAGTGATTCACACGATCGCGCAGAAGAATGAAGGAAGCTAGCGCTAACGCGCCAAGTATAACGCAATCGCGCAGAAGGAAAAAAAGAGATGAAGCTCGATAGCGCCAAGGCGAACGCAATCGCGCACGACCTAGGGCTCATCTTTTGGCCATTTTTTCAATCTTGGAGCAAGGATCCATCAACAAGAACACCAAGAGGGTCAAGATTCGGAGTAACCCATTGAGAAATTCTCAACCTTTAGTACTCCTTTCTTTACTTTCATGCTTTGTATTGAATATATTTGGTGTTATTGATGTTATTGAAGAATTGATTTTGTGAATATATTTCATGGCTATTTGTGTTATTAATTGATATGATTTTGGACATGAATATATGAATGAGTCACGACTAGGAATTTATATTGTTAGGTTTTGATTATCTAGCTTCCATTGTTTTGATTGCTTGACTCTTGTGTTCGCAACACTTGAGTTGCCCGTCTACTTTGCTAATTAAAGACTCTAGAGAGATTAGTTAGCGTAGAATAGTGAAGCTAGTGAGGATTTGGGTTGATAGGCTATTTCATAAACTAACTCATCTAAAAAAAGTTACGCTCGGAAGAGGTTTTCTTTCCTCGGGTAATGGGTAGTGCTTTATAAGCTCAACCATGGCTTTGACGAGCACCGTCGAGACAAATCCCTTCTAGGTCGGAAGGATTCTAGGGATTACATTAGAACGACTCGGCCATAATATACAAACCCTGTGCTATAATTGCATCCTAGGCTCAAAACTTGTTTTCCTTGGTTGTGAGAAGGCCATAGATCATATTTACTTGCTTTCCTAGTGTAGTTTGTAGTTGTTAATATCGTTCCATCATCTCGTTTTCCTAGTTTGACTTTGTCAAATAGGTTTAGTTCCTCCACTACTTTGATCGCATCACTTTGTTCCTTGTGGATTCGACCCCGACTCCTAGTTGGGTAAATTGTATTGCGATGACTGTTCATACCTCAAGCCGAGGTGTGTGTTGAGCATTCGTCACAGAGCTAAGCCTCCGTTTCAACTCTTGGAAAGCCCTCTCTTGGGAGTCTCCCCATACAAACGGATGGTCTTTCTTTACCAGCTCGGTTAAAGGAGCTGCCATGATGCTAAAGTCACGAACAAACCTTCGGTAAAAGCTAGCTAAGCCATGAAAGCTACGAACTTGAGAAACCGAGGTTGGAGTTGGCCAATCTTTGATAGCTTCGACTTTCGATTCATCGACTTCAACACCATTAGCACTCACAACAAATTTTAGAAAGACTACACGCTCGATACAAAAGGCACATTTCTTGAAGTTAGCATATAACTTCTCTTTTCTAAATTTATCAAGCACTAGCCTTAGGTGTTCGATATGTTTATCCACAGATTTACTATGAACAAGTATGTCATCTAAGTTAACGACAACAAACTTATTTATGAACGGTTTGACCACATGGTTCATCAGTTGCATGAATATGCTCGTTGTGTTAGAGAGACCAAACGACATCACTAACCATTCATAAAGACTGAATTTGGTCTTGAATGCAATTTTCCACTAATCTCTGAGTTTCATTCGGATTTGGTGGTAACAGAACCTGAGGTCTATCTTCGAAAAGCATGAAGAACCACTTAACTCATCGAGCATGTCATCTAATCGAGGGATAGGATGACGATACTTTACCGTGATTTTGTTGACTGCTCGGCAATCAACATACATTCGCCATGTTCCATCTTTCTTAGGCACAAGGATAACAGGAACAACGCAAGGACTCAAGCTTTCTCGAATAAGGCCCTTGTTCAACAATTCATCCACATGCCTTTGAAGTTCTTTGGTTTCTTCGGGATTACACCGATATGAAGGCTTGTTGGGAATTTGTGACCTTGGTACGAAGTCAATTTGGTGCTCGATTCCTCTCATCGGAGGCAATCCACCTGGCATTTCTTTAAGAAACATGTCTTTGAAGTCATACAAAACACTTTGTACCGCATTAAGCAAAGGGTTATCATTAGAAAAATCATCATTAGAGTTTAGAAAGATACCCTTGTGCACGAGGCAAATCATCAGTTGACCGTTGTCATTGCCTCGTAGATACTCACCCGGTTGCATGATTGCACAAATATTTCTTACCTCAGGCGGTGAGTTGTTGTCTTCGGCCACAAAGTTTGTCCCAACCGGAGACTTAGCTTTGGCCACTTCTTTCAATTATTTCATTCATTTATAGTCCTCACTGACTTGGTTAGGAGACAATGGTTTGAGTATGAAACTCTCACCTCCGAGCTTAGCAGTATAAGTGTTGGATCGTCCGTTATGAATAACCGACCGATCATACTGCCATGGTCAACCCAATAGAAAATGACAAGCTTGCATTTGTATTACATCGAACATCATCTCATCTTGATATTCTCCCACTTTGAACTTGATCCACACTTGCTTGACAACCTTCAATTCACCACATTCATTTAACCATTGCAATCTGTAGGGATGAGGATGCTTTGAAGTAGGTAATCCCAATTGTGATATCAAGGTTTGGCTCACCACATTTGCACAACCACCCGAATCAATTATCATCGAACAAACTTTTCCCCTTACTCGACATCTTGCATGGAAAAGATTCTCTCTTTGGTTGTCCTCTTCTTCGAGAGTCATGCAGCTCAAATTTCTTCGAACCATAAGAAAAATTTCCAGATGATCAGCTTCGGCAGCTTCACGACCATCATCATTTTCATCTCGGTTAGTCTCCTCAAAATTTTCTTCCTCGGTGTCACTCGCTTGCTCATGGGCGGTTCTATCTTCGAGCAAAAGCATAACTTTGCGAGTTGGACACTCTTTTGCCATGTGACCATGACACTTGCATTTACGGCACTGAATGCTTGAAGCACTAAGAGTATTGAGTTGAACTTTACCTCCCGCTTCTCTTGGTTGGTTAACGGTCACTCCCCTCTCAAAGGGTTTCTTCGAATCTCGGCCAGTGTTGGCGCTTGTTGGATTCGGACTCTTTCACTCTTTACCGCAGTTCAGTGGAGTCAAAGTAGTGACTCCTTGATACCGGTTTGCTTTGTCATCCTTCACCCATTTTTCAGCTTCGATGGCCATGAAATACATCTTCCAAAGTTTGATACATATGAAGCCTCAATTGAGATGACAGATCTCGAGCCAAGCCATTTTTGAATCGAATGGTGGCTTGCTCCTCATCTTCTTCCATATCAAGAGCCAATCGAATTCTTTCGAACTCATCATAGTATTCTTCAACCAATTTGGACCCTTGTTTCAATTCGAAAAGCTTTTGAAGTTGTTTTTGCAGATATTTGGCATTCACATACTTAACATCCATTGCTCTTTTCAACTGCACCCATGTGGTGACCTCGGGATAAGCATTCCTTCGCCTCAACCTTTTATCAGCTGCCCACCATGTTGATGCATATGCTTCGAATAAACCAATAGCATGTGCAGCTTTTCTCTCTTTGATCATCTCATTTGTTTCAAAGATTCTCTCCAATCTAATCTTCCAATCAAGATATATGTCCGGATCACTAGTTTCTCTGAAGGGTGGAATAGTGATCTAGACACTGTTCAAGTTTGAATCTCGAGCACCTCGGATCGGTTCCGGATACTCATCATAATAGTCATCAGCCTCACGCTCAAAATATCGATCAATACTTGCAGCTCGGCCTCGACCTCAGAAATTTCCACGACCTCGTTGAACCTGCCTTCGTTGAACGAATGGTGGCTCATACTCAGCTTCAACATCGGGGAATTCTCCTTCATCAACCCCTTCATCAACGACCACAACTTGTCTTCCAGCCATTGGAAGTGGAAATCTTTCACCTTAGTGAATCCCTAAGTTTTGATATTCAGCTCGGGGATTGCCTAAGTTTTGTTGTTCCACTTGGGGATTGCCCAAGTTGTGTTGCCCATCTTGAGGATTTCCCAAGTGTTGTTCAGCTCGGGGATTGCCCATAGCTTCATGTCGAACGGCCTCATTCTTCAACCGTTATTGTCGAACAAGCTCAACAAATTGCTCCAGTTTCATAAGAGTGGAGTTGCTTGTTCCAGCGTCGGACCTAGGCAAGGCCACAAACACACTCCTTTGCTCGAGGTTAGCTACTCGAGCACCCACTCCTCTTACCTCGGCACTGATGCCTTGTATCGCAGCCATGAGATCGGCTAACGATACCTCGGGCGCCTCAATGCCCTTTCTATCGCCTCCATTCCCAGCCATGGCACCTGCACAGATCAAAGACAAAGAAAAATGTTAAGGTTAGAAATCACCTCACACACTCCCTCACCTTTATTGGGTGGTGCTCGGGTCCACTCAATTTATGGATTCGATTTTGGTCACTCAAGAACTTGTAGCCAATGGCTTCTTCGGTTGATCAACTTCTCTCAGTTCCTTCGAATTTGACAAGTTACACTGTCTCCTTTGGGAAGAGTGAATTGATGTGCCTCGATGGAACAGACGCTATTTACTATGCGCTCGGAAAGTCAAAAAAATTTTCTATAAATTTTAGACTTCGGTCACCCCACGCACGAGTTCCTATAGGCTCAAATGACTTTTTGATATTTTAACGGAGAAAGGGGGAATTTATCAAAATACCCTTGGGTCGGACTTATCAAAAATCTCAGAAATTACACATTTCCGGACTCCACATAGCCCTAATAGTCCAATGATATCATTAGTTTTCATAATTGAATTTAATTTAATCAAATTCTCCAGTTTCATAATTTTTAAGGTTCTAACTTAATTTTCGCAATTAAGTTTCAAGAGTTCAATCTTGGAAATCATGAACTAAAGAAATTAGTTAACTTGGAATCAATACCTGATAATATCTAGTGATTTCGTACTTTGATTTCCCTTTAAAATTGATTAGAATTGCTTAGGAACGAATAAGAAATGAATTGGGTCGGCTAGAACCATTTTTATATATATAAAAAAGACATATAGGCAACGGTTCTAAATCTATTGCGATAGGTGGGAAAAGCATTGCGGTAGCACCAGAAAATGCACTTGCAATAGCTGGTGCGACCTTTTAGGTCCAAACAGACCATACGAAGCTCGGAATGACCCCAAATTTTGCATAGAAGCCATAAAATACTTGTATGACATGCTCGCAAAGATGGAACTCAAATTGGATCTCAAAAACTCAAGATAGGGGTCCCATGGGAAGAGGTCGATTTCTTAGCTTTAATAACTTAGAGAAAGCTATTCCAATGACCTCGGATTTTACTTCTGAAAGTTATTATAGTTCATAAATGATCATACAAACCTAACACAACTTTTGAATTTCTACGTAGCTCATTTACTCAAATTAAGATCGAAAACCTCTTTTAAGCTTTACTAACAGCCGAAACGAAAACTTTCTCAGAGAATCTACCGAACGAGTTCCGAATCCGCTCAAATTTTACAGACAGGCTCTAATGAACCTTACGGAGCTTTTAAGACTTTTGACACGCCAATTGAATTCCTAACTCTCGAAATGACTAATTAAGGTTGTTTCGAAGAAAGAGCGAATGCATATTTTTCTTTGAAAATATTTGTGAGTTAAATTGGCAAGTATTCCATTTAATTATGCTTGAATATGGGACCCTCATTGATTTTCGGTTGCATATCTATTGAGAGAGAGAGAGAGAGAGAGAGAGAAGAGAGAGAGGGGGAGAAGAGAGGAGGGGGGGGGGTAACTACTACATACAGGGGCGAATCTTCTATTGAAGGTACGATTCACGTAAACTCATGGTTTCTCGAAGAAATTAGATATAATAAGCAAGAGCTATCTGGGAACCTGTGCTCTAAAAGTTTAAATGGTCCACTTGGTCAGGAATGGTTCACTTACAATTCGAAATAGAGATTGATCGACATTTAAATATCTTTTAATATTATTTTCCTTAGGATATCATCATATAAAATAAACGTTTTACATATATACCCAATAAACATTTTTGATGAATGGTGAAGCCATACTTTTGAAATCCTAAATCCGCCTCTGATTACATACTGTTCACTATAATTTGATATATTTGTAATTTATAAATGGTACCATATTTAAGTGGTAGTCAATGAAATTAAATCTTGTACATTAGGTAGTAATAAAAAATATCCCGAATATTTAATTAGAAATGCCTTGCATTATGGCATTTATGCAATTTTGAGATAGAAATTATGACAAACCCATATATTGAAACTTGATTTTTTTTTTCACTCCATTTCGAAAAAAAATGGAAAAGAAAAAATAAATTGTTGCGATTATCTCCCTACCTCTAATGATAGGTTACGGCTTTTAGGATTTTCCTCTAATGGTGTTTAGACCACAACATTTTTTTTTACAAAAAAGAATCTTGTATTGGCTCTTTAATTTGTGCAGCTTAATTATAGCGTCGTGACTCTTTAGCTACTATATTCTACGTGGTGTGGTGTACTCTTGGCCTTCTTCAATGGAGATGTCCTCCTCTCATAAATAAATGAAACAAGAAGGGAGACATAGGTTGGAGGATGCGATTGCAAAATTTCTATGAGATTTGTGGGCACTTATTGTATAACTTTAGCTTTTGAAATTGTTTGATATTTTTAATGCTTTTCTAACAAGAAGGCGTACTCAAGCAAATTCCGGGGCGGGGGTGTAGCAAAAATGCACTGGACGACTTGGCGGAGGTAGGTTCTGAGAGGCGTAGGGGCCAAATTTTTTGACCTATTGGGGCGTATGCTTAGGCGTTGGGCAAGTCTCGGTGCGTATGTCCCAAAAATCAAATTAAAAAATATTTCTCACTAAATTCTATTTTTAAGGCACACACTCAAATACCAGCTTGCTAGTTAAATTTTCAAAAGCTCTAATTATTTCTTAGTTTTAGTAATTTTTACTCTTACCCTTACATAATTTTTGAATATCTATAATTTATACTAATTTTCTTCTTGTTATGTGATTCATGTTTGTTTAAAATATTTCAATCATTTATTTTAATACATAAATATTAAATAGTAGTTATCCGTGGCAGCTCACAGTGCCTCACGACTTATGCCTCGGTTTGTGCCTTATAAAATTTTATGTGCATGTGTGTCTTGTGCGTGTTAGTGTTTACACACAAAAACCGGAAGTTAGGACTTCAATTTGCGTGTCAACAGTCTTAATAGTTTCGTAAGGTCCATTAGAACCTGTGTATCCGGGAACTCATGCTCTAAAAGTTTAAATAGTTCACTTGGTCTGGGTCCGAGTTAAAGTTCTTGTTGGCTTGTCTACTTCTTGGACGCGCCCTCATAATAATACAAAGCCCAGATCCATCAATCAATATCTTGCTGTCCCGCTGCTCATCCAGGTCCAAAACTGAGTTCATAACAAATTTACTTATTACATGGATGCAATTATCAGAGACGCGCTCTACCACTGACCTGATAGCCCATCCTGTGAGCCTTCCACTTGGGGCCCGCTATGCCAAACGCGAGAGAAATCCCATCCCTCTCTTTCCTTTTTTCGCCCCCATGTCGCCACAACTATGGAAGAAAAACATGTATATGTGATATTAGATATTGACTAGTGCTAGTTATATATAAAATGAACTAAAGATATATTTCATTTTCCCTACTACTCTAGGGGATTCTAATAGACTATCTTATTACAGCTTGCTCATCAAGGTTCATTCTCTCAAGGAATTGGTTATGGAATCTCTCAGGTAATTCTTCTTTGTATATATTGATGAAGGTTAGCTACTACATGTTATCTGTTATGATCATTCTAATATCACTAAGTCCATTCCGTGATTTCGCTAATTCATTTCTAGGGTGACATGAAGGGATCGACAAAGGCTTTTGATGGATTTGTTAAAAGAGAGGGGATGCAACCTAGTCCTAATTCACAGGTACACTATTATGTTAGCAAATTACTTAGTTAAAATGAAACTACAACATCCACCAATTTACTGTGACATATTTATTACAGCTTGCAAATGAAGTTTCATTCTATCAAGGAATGAGTTATGGAATCTCTCAGGTACTTCTTCTGTATATGTTACCGAACCAATATAAATCTTGTGTATATTGATGAAGTTTAATTACTGCATGTTATCAGTCATGACCATTCTAATTTCACTAAATCCATTCTGTAATTTCACTAATTCATTTGTAGGTTGATGTATGGGCCTAAATCAGTTTTAGGTACACAAATCGAATTTGGATTCGAATATAAGCAAATCTCTGTATCAAAGTTTAAGTAATGCGTGAAAAAGATATAAAATGCGAGAAAGTAAACTGTATTTCAATATATGGATGTTGAGTACAAATTTGGGCAGAGTTTCAGTATGTATTTCTGGATGCCCGTTATACAAGATGAACTACTATTTATAGGCCTAAGCCTTGCCCCACGATCTCCACTATCTGCTGCTATGTTATCCCACGATCTTGGTGTGAAGTGGCTGAGTTAGTGGGGTGAAGTAGTGGGCTGCAAAGCCGCTCGAGCCGAGGGGATCCACCGAGGTGCGAATGATTGACCTCGGTGGCTAGGCCCTGTTGCTTTACCGAGGTGGCTTATCACCGAAGCTTAGCTTACGGCTTGCCTTCGGTAGCGACCTCGGTCTCGTGGCCTCGGCGGTTGGTTCAATCGCTTCGGCGCTTGTCTTCTTGGGACGTGTTCGGTCGTTAAGATTTGCGCGACCGAGGCGAATCATCGCGGGTCGATTTTTGCCCAATACAGATAGTCCCCCCACTCCTCGGTTGCCTACCGAGGTGACCGAGGAGTGGAATGAAGTTTTAGCGGGAAAGCGACGTGGCTCGATCCTATCCAAGTGTTTCAAAATTTGCCAACGGTTCGCGTCCCATCAAGTCACTTCCCTTGGACACGTGGCATTCATCCAATGGTCGTTCGAACTGCCGCGCCGTAATCCTCGTTTCTCCCAACGTTACAACGATGACGCCGACGTCATCCTCTTTTCATCTTCCATACCTATAAAAGGGGCGTTTCACTGAACTTTTTCTCGCTTATCTCTGAACGAGCAACAGTGCAAAAACCAAAAAACATCTTCAAAATCTTTCCAACTTTCCGATTTTCGTGAAAAAACTTCAGCTTCTAGTTCTGCCACCATGTCTGCAACAATTTCTAGACAAGACTCTAGCGATTCTGGTGAAAGGGCCAAGGCCGACCAGTTTGCCACTATTATCTCTAGTGGTGAGTTCATCACCACCGTACCGCCGTTTCAAATGATAGAGGCGGAGGGTGGTGAAGAGGTGACCTCCGACGCTGGCGGCTCTGGGCAGCGGAGGGAGAGGGCTAAGCATGACGTCGCTGCTGGAGGCGAGGACGTCAGCCTGGAGGAGGATGATGCCACACATGGGGAAGAGGGTGCCGAGGGCGAGGCTGAAGCGGGAGGTGACCTGCTCTCGGCTGAGGGTGATCAGAGTACCGAGGTGGGACCACCGGGCCCGGCGATTCCCCTCGAGCAAGAGTTGGAACCTCACCACGTCATCCCTTCCCATTTCGACAACACCAAAGATCTTAAGCTGCAACAACAGACAGCTGATCAGGAGGGGAAGAATAGAAACATCCCCGTGAACACGACTCCAACTCTCATAACCCAGGCCCATGTTGATCGGGTTCGGAGGGAATGTAGGTTTGGAGCCGGGGTGAAAGTGGTGGTTCCCGACCCGACGAGCAGGGTTTGCCAGCACGTGGAGGGGCTTTCCTTCGCTTACACCTACCCCTTCACCCTCGGCTTCTCTCTACCACTGCACAGGGTCATCGATGACTTTTGCCGAGCATACAATCTGTGTTTGGCCCAACTTGGCCCCGGTGTGTGGAGGGTAGTTCAATGTTTGGACTGGTTG
The DNA here is from genome assembly GCA_037355625.1 of Petunia x hybrida. Classification (NCBI taxonomy): domain Eukaryota; kingdom Viridiplantae; phylum Streptophyta; class Magnoliopsida; order Solanales; family Solanaceae; genus Petunia; species Petunia x hybrida. The sequence goes on from JBBBVM010000258.1 coordinate 100,943, forward strand.
AGTACGACGGCCGGGGTAGACTTCACACTGCAACATCTTCTTTCCCTCTATTATCCATATTTCCATAAAGCCGGGGTTGTGGCTTTAAACAACCGAGGTAAATACGGGCTCCTTCACAAGAGTGAGGATCACGGGTATCGAGGCTGGAGTGAGCGGTACGTCCTTCTGGAGACCGACATTCTATCCACCAAGCCCAATTTCCCCGAGAGGTGGAATAACACCCGTAAGTATCTTCTGAGCGCTCAATTTTCTCTTCGGTTATTGCTTACGTCTTGCTAATATTTCTTCGGTTTTTCTCCTTTCAGCTAATAAGGTCGCCATTGTTCCTCCCGAGGGACTGACCGAGTGGGTTAGATCAGTGATGGGGGCTCGGAAGCATCCCATTTGATCGTGGATGAAGATGGCTGTTGCCTTCGGCTGGCAGTGTAAGAGACATGGTAAGTTTTTCTTTCTTTGGTGGGATTTCAGTTGGCGTGCTATTTTGAGATTTTGTCTTGACTACTGGCATTTCTCCCTTGGCTCCAGGTTTTCCCAATCGCGCTACCGGTGCGAAGAAAAGCAAGAAAAAGAAGGAGGAGAAGAAAACGAAAGATGGGGAGGAAACCGAGTCAGATGATGATCTGGCTGCGGTGGCCGGGGAGTATAAAGGATTGAAGGCTTCCGAGTCTTCAAAAGCAACAAAGGGAGCTCTCGACCAAGGGACTTCCAAAGGTAATTTTCGTCCTCGATTCACGTTGTGAAGTATCATTCCTTTTCCATTTTCTTGCTCTTTTAACTTCTTCTTCGGTCGTAGGCGTGAAGCGGAAGAGGGCTACCTCGAAAAAGCCATCCCGCTCGGTGACTCCTCGTACCGAGGCAGAGATTCCTCGCCAGCCCGAAGCAGTAGCTGAAAGGCGCCGAGGATTGGTGGATGAGCCCGAGGATAATGCGGCTGCCGAGGCTTGGGCTCGAGGAGACGTTGATGTCATCGATCTTGAGGGCCAAGAACTTGAGCCCGACGCAGCTGCGGAAAAGGCCAAGGGCAAGGCTAGAGTTACCGAGGCGAGTGCTGCTGCATTTGGAGAAGAGGCTGGCACCGGGTCGGCGAGGGCACACTCCGAACCCGCGAGGATTTCATCCTCGGTGGGGTCTTATCGGAAGCTTGAGGTGCCAATCTCCTCAAATCTGCTAGCTTTGCAGCGCCGAAGACCTCTTGAGCCTCACACCCTTGCTGGGGCCAACCGAGGACAAGCTTATGCAAGAGTTTACCTCTGGCCAGCTATACAGCACCATGGCCTCCAACGCAGTAAGGGTAAGTTTCACCATACTTGAAACCAAAGAATTTAATTTTTATCTTTACCTTCATGTTTTCTGACCTCGGTTTGTTTGATCTTTGCTCAGAGCTTCATCCTCTCACTGAAGGCCATCGAGGTCGAGTCCTCGAGGACTGCCGAGGTTCGGCGCGTAGCTCGCATATGGGATCAGCAAAGGGAAAAATTCAATGCCCAGATAACTTCGCTGAAAGCTGATTTAACCAAGTCCCAGGCCGATCTACGCGAAGCCGAGGCGAATTCTGAGGCCAAGATTAAGATCCTCAGTGACGATTTTCAAGCTGAACGCTCGAGGTTGGGGGAAGAAGTCGCGAGGCTGGATGGTGAGCTGTCTCGAACTAAGACCGAGGCCGTGAACATGGCCAAGAAGCATCATGAGCAGGTGAAAAGTCATCTGCTCCATATCAAGAAGCTGGAGAGTGAGAACTCCAAGCTTTCAACCAAGGATGCTTAGATTGCCGCCCTTCAAGACGAGATCTCTGATCGAAAGAGTAGGGCTGCACTCAAGGTCAAAAGGGCCGAGCTCGACAAGCGGTGGGCCATCATCAAGTCTCGGCTAAAGTTGCTCAAGCGGTTTCGCGCCGGGGAGATCAACTTGGATGAAGAGATTGAGAAAGCCGAGGTCAAGGCGGCCGAAGCTCAAGCTATCATCGATGAACTTCCGTCAAGTGAGGCCTCGAGCGGCGATGAGGAGGAGGAAGAAGATGAAGATGCTGAAGGGGGCTCCGAGGATGGAGGTGATTCTCCCGAGGCATGAATTGCTTCTAGCACTTTTTTTGTAAGCCTTCGGGCTTTTAAGTTTGTATTTTGGACCTTCAGGTCAATTTTGAATGTAAATGTTCAGCCTTCGGGCCTTTAATGAAAGTTTTTGCATCTTTAAATCGTGTGATGGCTTTTTACATATACCGAACACTTTGATGCGAACTATAATATTTGCTTGCAAGACTTAAGCAGAATTTGACCGATGCAAACTTAGGACGACGTCTCGCCCTCGAGTCGAGGCATTGTGCAGCTTTGGTGTGCAAGATTTGTATAGATAAAATGAATGAAACCAAAGTCACTTCATATGAATGGAAACCAAGTCATTTTATTGATATCTATGGGCCCGAAAAGGCTATATACATGAAACCAAGTCGAAACGGACCTCGGGTAAAAAACAACAAACTTAAAAACAAACTTTCAATAAAAGCAGATTGATCATATGCCGCTATCGGGCTAATTACAATGTACTAAATCTAATCCTCGGGCATGAGTCCCAGGTTGTCGGATAGATAAGCTTCGGTTGGGAGGCTCGATGTCGACCTCGGTATCAACCCTTCTCACTCCCCCCCAGTGTTCGGTTGTGAATCTTGATGAAGATCCGAGCACTGGAGTCGGTTCGGTTCGCTTCCTGAAAAGGTCAAGCAAAAAGATGGAACGAGGAGTAAGTTAGTACATTGTCTATCAATGCCATGGGAGCGTTGTTCGGCTCGGGGCTGTTTAATTGGAAGAGAATTGAAAGATATTTACCTCGGCTAAAAGTAGTATCGCTTCAGATGGGAGACGTTCCAATTCAGAGGTTCGAGTTTGCCTTGAAGAGACTCGATTTGATAAGAGCCTTTTCCAACAACTGCTTTGACCCTGTAGGGTCCTTCCCAATTTGCAATAAGCTTCCCCCCGTTGTCCTCCTTTGTTGATTGGTTCACAGTTTTCAACACATAATCTCCACCTTGAAGTCTCTAAATTTAGCTTTCCTGTTGAGGTAAGCCTCGATCTGTTTTTTTTGGGCAACAAGCCGAACCAAAGCTAATTCCCTCTTCTCTTCGAGCAAGTCTAGCTCAATGCGCATCGCCTCTTGATTGGCGTCTTCGGTTGTGTGAGCATACCGAAGACTTGGTTCGCCCACTTCTACAGGGATGAGAGAGTCCATGCCATAGGCTAGTGAGAAAGGGGTCTCACCGCTGCTGTTCTTCTCCGTTGTTCGCATGGCCCACAGCATCCCGGGCAACTCCTCGGGACAAGGACCTTTCTTCTCATCGAGTCGCTTCTTCAAATTTTCAATTATGATCCTGTTTGAAGACTCAGCTTGGCCATTAGCACTTGGATGATAGGGAGTCGAGGCTATTCTTTTGATCCCCCACTGTTTGAAAAAGTCAGTGATAGCTGCCCCCATGAATTGTTTGCCGTTGTCACAGGCGATTTCTCTTGGGACGCCGAACCTGTAGATGATGTTCTTTTTGATGAAATCGATTACTTGGTTTTGCTTTACCTCGGTGAGAGCCGCCGCTTCCACCTATTTCGTGAAGTAATCAGTTAACACTAAGATGAAATGAACACCCCCTTTTCCTTTGGGTAATGGTCCAACAACGTCCATTCCCTATTTCATGAAGGGCCATGGTGATACCACCGAGTGTAGAGGCTCGGCCTGTTGGTGGATCATCCGCCCATGGCGTTGGCATTTGTCACACTTTTGCACGAAGTCCTTCACATCGGCGCTGATTGTGGGCCAATAATACCCAGCTCTTAATAATTTACGCATCAACGACTTTCCCCCTGAGTGGTTGCCGCACTCGCCTTCATGCGCTTCGGCCATCACATATCTTGCCTCATCGGGACCCAAACATTTGGCCATCGGGCCGCAGTATAACCTCTTGTATAGATTGCCCTCGATCATGTGATACGAGGCTGCTTGGGTCCTTAGCTTCTTTGCTTCCTTCTTATCTTCGGGGACAGTCCCCGAGTCGAAGTAGGAGATGAATTTACTTCGCCAATCCCATCGGTTGTACACCGAACTGGCTTGCAACTTCATCTCTCTCATTTGCGCGGACAGCAGCCGAACCACCGAATCAGTCCCCGAGTGAGCTTCATCGATAGCCGAACCAAGATTCGCCAAAGCATCAGCCTCGGTATTTTCCTCCCGAGGTACTTGTTTAATTCACTATTCCTTGAATTGGGCCAAGACCCTTTGTGCCCGATCCAAGTATAATTGCATTCTGGGCTCACGAGCCGTGTAGTCACCGCGGACTTGGTTCACCACCAACTGTGAATCACACCTCAATTCGATTCTTTCAACCCCCATTTCCTTGGCCAGCTCTAAACCTGCTAAAGCCGCCTCATATTCTGCCTCGTTGTTGGTTACTTTCTTGAACCGAACCGAGTGCCTGACTTTCTCCCCGGTGGGTGCTCTCAAGACTATGCCTAACTCCAAACCTTTGGAGTTTGTTGCCCCATCGGTGTAGAGTATCCATAATCCCGGGGTTGTTCCTTTAGCCACGGCGTTTTCCTTTTCAGCCTCGGATAAGATTCCAATACTAAAATCGGCCACGAAGTCTGCCAAGACTTGAGACTTAATGGCGGTCCGAGGCTGATAGGTGATGTCATACTCACTTAACTCTACCGCCCATTTTGATAACCTCCCCGACAACTACGGTTTATGCAATATATTCCTTAAAGGGAAGGTTGAAACTACTGCTATTGGGTGGCATTGGAAATAGGGTCGTAGTTTCCGAGCGGTAATAAGTAAAGCAAGAGCTAGTTTTTCCAGATGTGGATACCTGATTTCAGCGTCGAGGAGTGTCTTGCTCACATAATAGATGGGCTGCTGCTTGCCATCTTCTTCCCGAACCAGCACAGCACTCACTGACACCTCGGACACTGCCAAATAGACTAGCAATGTTTCACCTTCTTTTGGCTTGGCAAGCAACGGTGCGTTAGCCAAGTATTGTTTCAAGTCTCTCAACGCTTGTTTGCACTCCGGTGTCCATTCGAAGTGATTGTTTTTTCTCAAAACAGAGAAAAATTTGTGGCATCGCTCTGAGGACCTTGAGATAAATCGACTCAAGGCAGCGACTCGGCCAGTCAAGCGTTGAACTTCTATCACCCCGGTCAGCTCCTCGGGGATTTCTTCAATAGCTCTGATTTGTCAGGGTTAGCTTCGATGCCTCGCTCGGAGACGATGAATCCCAAGAACTTGCCTGATCCAACGCCGAAGGCGCATTTCTCCGGATTCAACTTCATGCCATATTGTCTCAACACAGCAAAGGCCTCCCTCAGATGATTCAAATGATCCTCCATTCGGATCGATTTGATGAGCATGTCGTCTATGTACACCTCCATAGACATTCCAATATATTCTTTAAACATGCGACATACCAGCCTTTGGTAGGTCGCCCCGGCGTTCTTCAACCCGAAGGGCATCACTTTGTAACAGAAGGTACCTCGGTCAGTGATGAACGAGGTCTTTTCTTCATCCTTCGGGTCCATGAGGATTTGATTATAGCCCGAACACGCATCCAAGAAGGTTAATAGTTTGTGTCCAGCCGTGGAGTCTTTTAACCTGTCTATTTGTGGCAATGGATAAGAGTCTTTGGGGCAAGCTTTGCTCAAATCAGTGTAATCAACACACATTCTCCACTTGCCATTCTTCTTCGGCACGACCACAACATTGGCTAGCCATTCGGGGTATTTCACCTCTGTAATGAAACCATTCTCCTGTAGCTTGGAGGTTTCGTCCTCGATCGCCTTCTTTTTGACCCCCGCGTGTGGCCTTTTCTTCTGTTTTACCGGGGTGAATTTTGGGTCCACATTCAGTTTGTGGGTCATGATCTCCGGATCGATACCCGTCATGTCTGAATGGGCCCAAGCAAAACAATCATGGTTGGACCTTAAAACTTCCAGAATCGCCTCTTTTGACTTCGGGTCCAACTCCGAGCCGATGTGTACTTTCCTCTCTGGGAACTCTTTCAATAGAGTGAAAGAATCCAGCTCCTCGATGGTTGAGTCCTCGGCTTTTTGCTTCCGAGGCTCTTGCACGCATGCCGGGATCTTTTCAATTTCACTTTGGAGGCTCGCCTCGTTCGACCCCGGTTGCGTTGGTTGCTATTTCTTTGGCCCGCTCGGGGCGACTCCACTCTTCAGTGCGACCGAGTAGCACTCCCTCGCTACTCGTTGTTCCCCCTTAATTGATCGAACTCCCCAAGGCGTTGGGAATTTAATCACTTGATCCTCGGGCATGACTTGGAACAGTGTCTCTTTGGTGACTCCCTCGGCGAAGGTCTTTAGTGTGATCTCACCCAATGTTTTCTCCGTTGAGTTGTTAAAGCCAGCCAGCACTGTTGATTTGGGAACGATCTCCCCTTTCAGCCACATTTTCTTAACTGCCCCGTAGCTGATTATATTTACTGAGCTCCCGGGGTCGATCAAGACTCTTTTGATATCGGAGTCATTGATTCGTAACATGATGACTAGAGCGTCGTGATGGGGGAACATCATCCCATCACAATCATCCTCGTCGAAGACAATATCTTTACCCGAGCCTCCAACTCGGGTTCTTTTCTCCATGGTGATGGAGAGCTTGGCGAATTTCTTGGCCGCGGCGTAGTTTACGCCGTTTACTTCTGACCCCCCGGTTATAATGTTCACCACTCTTTTAGGGGGCGGAGCTCGAGGTGGTTGTCCATCACCTCGGTTCTTGGAAAAGTTATCTTTCCCTTTATCAGTGAGGAAATCGGCCAAGACTCCCTTCTTCAGTAGGTGGGCTACCTCGAGGCGCAAAGCTTTGCAGTCCTCGGTCCTGTGGCCATAATCTGCGTGAAACTCACAATGCAGATTGTGGTCTCTTTTGTCTGCAGGGGGTCCTCATATCTTTGGGAACCCTTACCCCGGCTGTCCCCTTGACAACGTCGACCAGCTCCGAGGTCGATATGTTGAAGTTATAATCTTGGATCCGAGAAAGATCCTTTCTAGGGACCGAAGCGGAGCTCGAGGGATTTCTTTGGTTCATATTGGGTTGAACCTTCCCTCCGAGCCTTTGGCTTATATGAGAGGCTGGGTATGAATTACCGGGGGCGTTTCCCAACCTCTGGCTAACATGCTGCCTCGCCAAAGTGTAAGGTTCATACCTTCGCTTCGAATTATTTCGTGGCGCCTCGGCGCGATTCGATGTATCACCTCGGTTATGTTGATGATAACCTCGGTTCTTGAACTCCGCTTCCTCCAATCTGATTTTGGAGTAAGCGCGTCTATCCAGATCCTCCCACGTCAGGACCTGATACTGTTGTAACTCTTTACGCAATTCAACTGCAGCGCCAGAATTGCGACTATTGATACCCTTTTCGAATGCCATGATGGCCAGGGTATCATCCATCCGAGGCAATTCCATGCGTTCAGCGTGGAAACGCTCAAGAAATTCTTTAAGTGGCTCACCGGGCCGCTGCTTCACTTCACATATATCCTCCTTCCTCTGGAGGATCTTTTGCGCCCCGGTGTGAGCCTTGACAAAGGCACTGGATAATTTCTTAAACTAGGAGATTGACCCCGCTGGTAAGCACAAATACCACCGAAGAGCTCCTTTTTCTAACGACTGACCAAACTTTTTTAAGAACATCGACTCGAGCTGCGTAGATGTTAAGTCGTTGCTCTTTACCATAGACATGTATTCCCTTATGTGCTCCTTGGGATCAGTTGTCCCATCATACTTTTTAAGGAATGCGAGTTTGAAGCCCGGGGGAGTTGGAGCTGGAGCTGCTTCGGGCTTATAGGGCTGCTCCCTATATTGCTCGATGTCGAGGTCGTCTTCCTCCTTACTTATCCCCGGCACACCTTCGAGGTGCTTTTTTACGCGCGCCTCAATGCGAGCCTCGATTTCTCTACTCATTCTTTCAACGTCGACCGAGGACGTTGTTTCTGCCATGGTGGGAAACGTCCCGAAATGTGGCGTTGCAGTTGGGTTGTTCCCCGAGCCCCCAGACGTGGCCCCGTTGTGAGGTCCCCCTGTTATCGCGCCCGGAGGAACGAAAAGCGGGGTGCCTCCACCAGGAGCCGAAGGCTGGGTGCTGTTCGGGGTAGTGTTATTCCTCGCCTCCAACGAGGTGCGGAGTTCGGCGTTAATACTCGCTTGCTCATCCTGCTTACTTTGGAGAGCCCTTAGCGTGGTGACGACATACATTTGGAATTCTTCGGTCGTCATTGGGGCGATAGGCTGTTGGTTCGACGGAACGCCAGCCCGATCGCTACTGTTCCCACTGTTATCGTTATCAACCATGATGCTGAATCGTAAAATACTTGACAAAAAACGGATATGGAACTTTGGAACAAAGCGTTATTGCTTATATACCCACAGACGGCGCCAATTTGTATGGGCCTAAATCAGTTTTAGGTACACAAATCGAATTTGGATTCGAATATAAGCAAATCTCTGTATCAAAGTTTAAGTAATGCGTGAAAAAGATATAAAATGCGAGAAAGTAAACTGTATTTCAATATATGGATGTTGAGTACAAATTTGGGCAGAGTTTTAGTATGTATTTCTGGATGCCCGTTATACAAAATGAACTACTATTTATAGGCCTAAGCCTTGCCCCACGATCTCCACTATCTGCTGCTATGTTATCCCACGATCTTGGTGTGAAGTGGCTGAGTTAGTGGGGTGAAGTAGTGGGCTGCAAAGCCGCTCGAGCCGAGGGGATCCACCGAGGTGCGAATGATTGACCTCGGTGGCTAGGCCCTGTTGCTTTACCGAAGCGGCTTATCACCGAAGCTTAGCTTACGGCTTGCCTTTGGTAGCGACCTCGGTCTCGTGGCCTCGGCGGTTGGTTCAATCGCTTCGGCGCTTGTCTTCTTGGGACGTGTTCGGTCGATAAGTTTTGCGCGACCGAGGCGAATCATCGCGGGTCGATTTTTGCCCAATACAGTTGACACGAAAGGATTGGCAAAGGCTGTCGATGGCTCTGTTAAAAGGGAGAGGACGCAACCATTTCCTAATTCTGAGGTACACTCCAAGTCACTCAATTAAGGTGGAGTATACATCACTAATTTACCTTTATTTCATCTTATTACAGCTAGCAGATCAAAGTTTATTCTGTCAAGGAATTAGTTATGGGATATCTCAGGTAATTCTTCTGCATATATTGATGAAGTTTAACTGCTGAATGTTATCCACGATCGACCATATTAACTTCACTACATCCATTCCATAATTTTACTATTTCATTTGTAGGGTGACGCGAAGAAGGGATCAGCAAAGGCTACTAATGTGTCTGTTAAAACAGAAGGGGTGCAGGCAAGTCATACTTCGCAGGTACACGATTGTGTTCACAGTTTACACAATTAAAGTGGTAGTACAACTAACATCCACTAATTTACTTTTACATCATCTTATTGCAGCTTGCACATCAAGGTTCAGTCTCTCAAGGGATGAGTTATGGAATCTCTCAGGTAATTCTTCACTATGTATATTGATGAAGTTGGATTTTCACATCTGTTACTCTAAGTCTCTCGAGGGTATTACCGCAGTGGTAACTTCAATGAGAAATGTTAAACAAAAAACTTTACCTTCTATTGCAGTCTCCTCTATAAGATATTGATTATAAGGTGAAGCTTGAAGAACACTATTTCTCCTCATTATGAAAAAATAATAGAGTGAAGAACGCCATTGTGAGACTTCATCTTCCTAGTAGTTTGTGCTTTTTTTCTTCCATATATATAACCGTTGAATTATTGATAAAGTACATTGAGGCAATGCAAATTTTCAACTATAAAGGATGCAAAGAACCTACGAATATATTAGTGAAAATTACTTATCTTATATTAAAAATTAGTGTAACGTCTCTATTGAACAATGAATAGATGCCGCTTGAGATTTAGAACTTAGCATCTTTGTTAATTAAAAAGCCGCCGCATGGTGTGTTCATGAATGACATAAAAGAAGGGTAAGTTTATGAATAGATTTTGTATCTTCAGGTTTTTTTTTTTTTTTTTTTTTTTTTTTTTTTTTTTTTGAGCCATCTCTTGATTGTCCGATTTGGTGATTGGATCAGGTGAAAAGAGAAGGCGAAGAAATTTTCCATTGATTGCACGAGCTAGCCAGCAACTCCATAATCCCCTCTTGCTCACCCCATCATATATAAATAACCTTTTATTTTTTCGTCGAGTTCCTGATTAACCCTATTGACACCTTGGCAGTAACTAGTCTAGACCCTTGACCTTCATGCACTCGGCCAGCTTTATGAGTGATCAAAGATGCTGGACTTTTTCTTTTTTTGGTTTTACATGTAATGACAGGATTTATCAGATACTCCTAGTTAGGAAGCATGGAAATATACGGCTGCAATATACTTGTCAAGTTCATAGATATATTGTGCATTAGGAAATGTTGAATAGATTTAATAATTACTTAAAATTCTGTAGGACAAGGGGTAATTATTTGTAATAACTTAAAAGTCATCCATCTAACCCACAGTATGTCCTTTTTCTTGCAAATAATCCACAACAGCTTAAAGGTTGCAGCTTCGTTCCATGCTTGAATGTTGAGCAAGTTGAAGCCACCAACTGACTTAGGGCAACATAACTTGTCCCAAGCCACTAGTGCTCTATTTGACACTAAGAGGCATGCCTAAGTACCTGAAAGGAAAGTCGCCTTTAGAGAAGCCAAGGTTTTGAATGATAACCTTCTGCAGGTGTATGAGTCAACTCCTCAAAAATAAATGCAGCTTTATTCAACATTTACAATTAGGCGGAGGCTTTATTAAACATCTTATTCACTTTATTAATTTTATAACTTGAAGTGTTGCCCCCGTGGTAACACACTAGCACTTACTTAAAGTTAGTGGAAGCTATTTTTGCAAACCATTTTAAGCGAGGTCAGTTAGGCAAACCATTGCCTAAGGTGTCATAGTGTGATTCTTCCCAACGCGTGTGCTCTTCTTCGATGTTATATACTATCATAACCATATCATCCTTCTTATTCTTTTGTTTTTTTTTTTTGGTTAAAAAATATTCTTAATAACATTCTTGGTGAAATATAATTTATGTATTTGACGGCAATCTTTAAGTATTAATGATATATGCTTTGTGTAATATATGTATATTTCATATGTATCATAGTACATCTCATCTGCATTCGAAACTATTAAATTTACACTATTAATTAATATATCGATATCATTTATCGTTACCAAACAAAATATATCATATATCTCAATAATCTAATATATTCCATTAATATACAAATATATGTGGTATATGGAAAAGAAAGGAATTGAGTTCAAATATGGGGTGGCTGCCTTTGAAATGAGAAAATGACCAATTGTTTGGTGTTTTCTTGTTGTAAGAATAACACGACCCCGAAACTTTAACTAGGCCGTGCGGGCACCCGACTACCACCTCTAGACCTATCAGACGAACTCTATAAGCTTAACTCAAGACGGATGATATGAAAATAACTTACAAATCATAAACCTTACTTGAAAATACTTGAATCTTAACTTAAACAATATAAGACGAATCCAAAGTCAAATAAAGACACGTATAAAACACGTATCGTAGACATAAACTGATATATTTACAGGCTGTCTGAATAACACATCTACTATCTAAAATACATAAGATACATATATCTCCAGAAGGGAGAAAAACAAGATAAAACTAGAATATCTACTACCAATGGCCTCAATGAACAAGCTGTGGCACCGTAGACAACTAGAAAAGAGTTATGTTCCTCAATCACGCTGCGCTTAACTAGGTTCGGGAGCAGAATCTGCCGAAATGAAAATACAACACAAGAAATAGTTAGAGAGTGAGTCATAAGGACTCAGTAGGCGGCGAATAGCTACACTCGAAAATTAAATAACTAGCCAGAGAAATAGAAAGTAACGACATATAACAGATAAACAATGCCCGAATAAGCAAGTAGCAGCCATGCGGATGACAAACACATATAAGAATATGAAATGAATGCAATTACGATGCAATGGAGTCGTATGTGCCCAATGGATAGAGTAGATCCTCCTACTCTGAGCCGGAATCCTAGAATCCTCATGGTGTAGTAAGTACGCCCTATCGACAGCTATTCACGTAAAGAACACGTGAATATAATATCCAAAAGGCCAAATGCCATCAAAAAAGCTGATAAAATCACCTACCTCAAGGCCTGTGCTGATAATGCTACTGTGCAACCTCCTTTCCTTGCCGACGTCCCAAAAAAATATTCCTCTCTGAGCCAAGCAAGTTGTGCCTGAAAAATGACTTTTTGATGTTTTAACGGAGAAAGAGAGAAAATTACTAAAATACTCTTGGGTCGGACTTAGCAAAAACTCAGAAATTACCGGACTCCTCATAGCCCTACGAGTCCAATGATATTATTAGTTTTCATAATTGAATTCAATTTAATCAAATTCCCCAAATTTCATAATTTTTAAGGTTCTAACCCAATTTTCCTAATTATGTTTCAAGAGATTCAAGTTTGGAAATCATGAACTAAAGAAATTAGTTAACTTAGAATCAATACCTGATATTATCTAGTGAGTTTGTGCTTCAAATTCCCTTTGAAACCGATTAGAATTGCTTAGGATCGAATAGGAAATGCATTGGGTCGGCTAGAGCCTTTTTTTTTTGTTTAATAAAAAAGGCCTATGGCAACGATACTAAATCTATTGGGGTAGGTTGAAAAAGCATTGTGATAGCACCAAAAAATGCACCCGCAACAGCTGGTGCGACGGTTTAGGTCCAAACAGGCATACGAAGCTCGGAATGATCCCAAATTTTACGTAGAAGCCATAAAACACTCGTATGACATGCTCGTAAAGACAGAGTTCGAATCGGATCGCCGAAATTCAAGATATGGGTCCCATGGAAAGAGGTCAATTTCTTAGCTTTAATAACTTTAGAGAAAACTATTCAAATGACCTCGGATTTCACTTCCGAAAGTTATCATAGTTTACAAATGATCATACTAACCTAACACAACTTCAAATTTCTACGAAGCTCATTTACTCAAATTGAGCTCGGAAAAAAAAATAGTAATAATAACTTTTTTTGATGAAAGTTGTTGGCCCACTACTCTTGGGATGCAACAACATCGCTCCTTGCAATGGTGAACCCATACTTTTGAAATCTTGAATCTGCCTCTAACTACATAGGGTTCACAATAAAATATATATAAGTGGTACCATATTTAAGTGGTAGTCAATAAAATTAACTCTTGTACATTAGGTAGTAATGAAAAAATCCCAAATATTTAATTAGAAATGCCATGCGTTATGGCGTTTACACTATTTTGAGATAAAAAATCTGACAAACCCATATATTGAAACTTGAATTTTTTTTCACACCAAAAAAAAAAAAGGAAAAGAAAAAATAAATTGTTGCTATTATCTGCCTACCTCTATTGATAGGTTACGGCTTTTAGGATTTTGCTGTAATGGTGTTTAGACCACAACTTTTATTTATTTATTTATTTTATTTTTTATTTTTACAAAAAAGAATCTTAAATTGGCTCTTTAATTTGTGTAGCTTATAGCGTCGTGACTCTTTAGCTACTCTATTTAGTAGAATTCTACGTGGTGAGCTCTTGGCCTTGTTCAATGGAGATTTCCTCCTCTCATAAATAAATGAAGCAAGAAGGGAGACGTAGGTTGGGAGACATAGGTTGTAGGATGCGATTGCAAACTTTCTATGAGATTTGTGGGCAGACTAAAACTTATTGTATAACTTTAGCTTTTGAAATTGTTAGATATTTTTAATGCTTTTCTAACAAGAAGGAAAAGTTGAAAAATAGTATTTTCAAAGGCGTATTCGGAGCGATCTTAGGGCGAGGGTAGCAAAAATGCACCGGGTGGCTTGCCCGAGCATAGGTTCTCAAAGGCGTAAGCCACACAATTTTTGGCATATTGGGGTGTATGCTTAGACGTTGAGCAAGTTTCGGTGCCTATGTCCCAAAAATATCAAATTAGAATATATTTCTCAATGAATTCTGTTCTTAAGGCATACGCTAAAATACCAACTTGCTAATTAAATTTTCAAAAGTTTTAATTATTTCTTAGTTGTAGTAATTTTTACTCTTACCCATACATAATTTTTGAATTTTCTCTAATTTATACTAATTTTCTTATTCTTATGTGATTTATGTTTGTTTAAAATATTTCAATAATTTAATACATAAAATATTAAATAGTAGTTATCCGTGGCAACTCACAGTATCTCGCGGCTTACGCCTCTTCCCGCCCCACCCCGCCCCTTGTAAAATTTTATGTGCCTATGTGTCTTGTGCGTGTTAGTGTTTTACGCACAAGAATTGGCTAAGTGATGGTTTACAATTTTCAGTTTTACACAATACTGTTGGAAAACAGCTTTCGCCCTTCACCTTGGACACCAATGAACATTAACATATAAGAGCCCGATATATGTTTCGGGTGACTTGAACTTAACTTTATGTACTCTATTCTTGGACGTGTACATACAAAAAGTTAATTAACGTACTTACTTGTTTCGGCAGGGCAGGAAATCCTTTGCAATTTTTTTTTAATCAAAGCAAGTTGGGATCATTAATGAAGGTAGGGGACATTTTTTCATGGAAAAGGGGCATAGGTTTTTGCATACTCCTTAGAAATTGTATCATGTGACGCTTTTCGCTACACTATATAACAGCACGGCTAATATATACATTAGAAAACAGTCCTAATAAAGTGGTTCAAACTCTACTGGACCTTATAATTAGTGCATAGTTTTGCCTATCTGCACACTTCTCAGAATGAACTGGTGGTTGTCAAGATCTGTCAATACTTCACAGGTAACAACATGTCACGATCTAAGACTTTGGAATTTCTTAAATTTCCATCTGCTATTATAATTCTGTTAGTGTTTAAATTTTCTTGTCAAATATTCACAGGCATTTGTGTCAAAAACTGTTGGTTCCCAGCAAAATGCCCATTCTTACGAAACAGAAGGAAGCTACCAAAATGTTGGCCTGGTCATTGGAGTCACCGGTGTAGTCGGCAACAGCTTGGCTGAAACGCTCTCTGCCTCTGACACGCCAGGCGGTCCGTGGAAGGTCTATGGAGTGGCACGATGAGTGCAACAGTTCTGGAATGCTAAAGTCAAATTTATTCAGTGCGGCCTGTCGGTGGCAGCTGATACTCAAGCCAAGTTATCCACCCTGGAAGATGTGACGCACATCATCTGGGTAACTTCAGCCTTTGACACCTTTGATGCCAAAAGCTGCGAGATTAATGCAGCCATGTTTCGCAATGTCCTCACTGCTGTCATCCCAAATGCACCTAATTTGCGTCACATATGTCTTCAGACTGGTTCAAAGCATTACATGGGGTTAATAGGATCACTTGATGGGACGCATCATGTTATCACCCAAGATCCGCCGTTCACTGAAGACATGGGAAGGTTGAAAGACGTTGACTGCTTTTATTACACGTTAGAAGATGTACTACTTGATGAGATCTCTAGAAAACCAAGTATAACATGGTCAGTCCATAGGCCTTATCTGATTCTCGGGTTTTCGCCCTGTAGCTCATTGAACATTGTTGGAACACTCTGCGTGTATGCAACAATATGCAAATACGAGAGCATACCACTGAAGTTTCCAGGGACAAAAGCTGTTTGGGATAGTTACTTCTCTGATGCATCAGACGCTGATTTGGTGGCGGAGCACCAAATCTGGGCAGCACTCTGTCCACAGGCGAAGAACAAAGCATTCAACATCACAAATGGCGATGTTTTCAAATGGAAGCATTTGTGGAAGGTGTTGGCAAAACAGATCGGAGTAGAATATGTTGAATTCGACGAGTCCGAAAAACGTATTTGCTTGTCAGAAATAATGATGAACAAGGGTCCAGTATGGGATAAGATTGTGAGAGATAATAACTTAGTTTCCACCAGGTTAGAAGAGGTTGGCTTGTGGCAATTTGCAGATGCGGTACTGGGAGCAGGGAACAACAAGTTGTGCAGCATGAATCGCAGCAGAGAGCATGGTTTCGTGGGCTTCAGAAATTCCACTAATTCTTTCATTTATTGGATACAAAAGGCCAAAGATAACAGATTAATTCCATAATGTTCACTTCATCATATCATTTAATAAAAGGAATTTGCATAAAAGGAATTTGCTCGGAAAAATGAAAGAACCAGATCACAATATCACAAAATGCAATCCTGCAATTTTGTGCTAGCCCTAAGCATCTTTAAAGCTTAAACGAGTAATCAATAAGTCAAGCTTTTACTACTTATTCACATATGCTTTCACACAATATTCAAAGTTCGTATTCCTGTAAAATATCGAGCAAAATAACCATTACAAAAGAAAAGCTACAAAATTGATATATAATCTAGAAGGAAACAAGAATGATAATTAGAGTATAAAGAAATCAAAATAATTACCGGTAGTCAAAGATGCTTTGATTAGTTTGAAGGAGACCAGCTTCTCATTTATTCGCCGTGTCTAGTATATTCTCTATAACAGTAACTAATTAAACAAGAAGATGATATAACGAAAAAATAGAAATCTACTCAGTGGTGAGATATGACAACAAAGCAAAATAGTATCTTTATTAAACTTGTATCGTATATATCTTTTGTGGTGAGATATGACCACAAAGCAAAATAGTATCTTTATTAAACTGTGTAGCTCAAACATTTGTATCGCGCATATCTTTTGCTAGCTGAAAATTGTAAAATATAAAATGTATTGGGTGAAAAATCAACAAAGTTTAAATTGGCAAGGCTCGAAACTGGGTGAGGTTGAAAGCTTCTATTCACAAGTTCTCCGAGGCTCACTTGGCTCCCGAGGTCAGGTGCCTCTAGCACGGGATGGATGGTGGCCACGAGCTGGTCGCACGAGGCGATTGGAAGAAATCCATCACAAGGCGAAAGATTCATCCCTCGTAGAAAATTTCGCACCACGAGCTCTCGCTTTGTAACTGTCGACCATTACCCACAACTTAAAGGAAGAGATCATGGGCAAACAACAATTAAACGTGGAGTAAATGTCATTAATCGTAGTAAATGCTACTCTCGTCCTTGAAAGCTATAAATAGCCTTGAAAACATTATGTAAGGCATCCAAAAACATATCAAAAATACACTTATATTTTGTTCTCTATCTTTTGCCTCGTTTCTTTACTTGAATTATCGTCTCGTTTTCTTTGTTCTTATATTTTTCGTGGCTTTGATACGAATAATTGCTAGATAACCCTATACCTATTATATTTGTTGTTCTAATCAGATTTAGGCCAACGCAAATTTGCGCCGTCTGTGGAATCTAGCAATAACATTCGTTCCAAAATCATACTCACGGCCTTACAAATTGATATTGTCAACATCATCCAATGGCGGATAACACCAACACCTCTGATAACACAACTATCCAAACCCCCAACCCAACGACAAGCATCACCTCGTCAAGGGATGGAATGCCTATAATCCCGCCAAGCTTAACACCACCTGGTTTAACACCACCAGGTCTGACGCCACCTGGTTTAACACCACCTAGCTTAACGTCTTCCGCCCTGATGCACGCTGCCTTGATTCCTTCAACTTTCTTAAATTCCCCAATTGGCATTATTCCACCAACTGAGCCCTCGTCATCGAATTCAAATAACCCGTTTCAATTGTACTTGATGGAAACTTTGCAACGGCTTCAAGAGCAATTCGCTGCTTTTTCAGGAAACGGGAGAAATGCATCAAACCCTGTCGAGCCCATGCTCAATAGAAGCATCCCGCACGTTGTTCCTACAGGCGCAACAACAGGGGGACTTCCAAACGGCGCTGCACCCGGGGCTCGGGCTTTGTGCCACTGGGTATCAACCCTTCGGGACAGCTCCAACAGTGGCTGAAACTAGCATCCCATCAGACTTTGAAAAGTGGAAAAAAGAATTCGAGGCCGGCATGGAAAAATGGCTCGAAAATATCCACGGGGTCAAGAAGCCTCAGCGAGCGATGTATATTGAAAAATGCATGCAACAATCTTTTAAGCCCGAGGCCGCTCCTGCCATCATCCCTAAGTACTTCAAGTTGCAAATATTGACGAAATATGATGGAACGACTGATCCAGTAGACCACATAACTGAATACATGGCTATGGTGAAGAGCAACGATTTGACCCTAGTGGAGAAGGAGTCAATGTTCCTTAAGAAGTTTGCTGACACGCTTGAGAAGGGAGCGTTGCGTTGGTACATGCTCCTCCCTTCGAAGTCGATATCAAGTTTCGATGAGTTGGCTAACATGTTCGTCAAAGCTCATACTGGGGCTCAGAAGATCCTCAAGCGAAAGGAGGATATCTTCGACGTAGAAAAAAAAATACCTCAAGCCGATCAAGGACTTTCTCAAGCGTGTTCATGCCGAAAGAATGGATTTTCCGAAAATGGAGAATGATTTGGGAACTCAAAAGGGAGATATGAGCCTTATGATTCGCAAAGACAACATGTAAGCCAGCGCCTCGGAGGACGGCAACATGTGAGTCCGAGGTTAGGAGGGAAGGTTAGTGCCAACACTAATCAGAAGAACTGCTCGGGGCCATCCTTTGTTTCCAAGGATAAAGAATTTCCTCGAGTCTCTGACTATAACTTTAATGTCTCCACCTCAGAGCTGGTGAGTTCCATAAAAGAGATGACGGATCAGGGTGTGAGGCTGACGAGGGATATGAGAACGCCCCTAGGAAAAAGAGATCAGACTCAGCACTATGAGTTTCACATGGATTATGGGCACGCCACCGAGGATTGCAAGGCACTACGACTTGAGGTGGCTCATCTACTCAAGAAAGGTATTCTGGCCGAGTTTCTTACCGACAAGGGGAAGCAAAATTTCTCCAAAAATAGAAGAGGGGGACAGCCGCTGAAGGTGGAGTCTCTAAAAAGAGTGGTGAACGTTATAACCGGGGGGTCAGAAGTGAATGGTGAGAACTTCACGGCTGTGCAGAAATTTTCAAAACTTTCAATTACTGTGGAGAAAAGGACCCGAACTGGTGGGTCAAAGAATGAAATTGTGTTCGATACTGAAGATTTTGCTGGGATGGTGTTTCCTCATCACGATGCCTTGGTGATTATGTTAAGGATCAATGACTGCGATGTCAAAAGGGTTTGGTAGACCCTGGTAGCTCGGTGAACATCATCAATTATGGAGCAGTGAAGAAAATATGGTTAAAGGATCTCATCATCCCGTAAGCAACTATATTGGCAGGATTCAACAATTCAACTGAAAAAAATATTGGGGAAATTACTCTTACTACAACTGCTGAGGGTGTAGATAAGAAGACTGTTTTCCAAATAATGGCTGAAGATATGGCTTATAATGTTATCTTTGGGAGGCCTTGGATCCATGAAATGGAAGTTGTTCCATCCACCTTGCACCAGGTAATCAAGTTCCCAACACCATGGGGGATTCGTGCCATTTAAGGGGAAGAACATATAGATCGAGAGTGCTACACGATTGCGATGAAAAGTGGAATGGCTTTGGCTAAATAGCAATTACCAGGCCGGGGCTCGGCGTTGAGGTTTTTTACCCCTCGTTCTCTTCACTTACTTTTCTTAGGAAGTTGAGAAAACAGCAGTCAGTGCTCGGGTCAGCACTCTTTCCACCCGAACACTGGGAGGGTGTGAGGGGAATGACACTATTGGAGACTTCAAAGACTGCTGATCTACACACCGGGGACTGATCCTTTTTTGTTCTAATGTTATCATTTAATTTGTTTTGTTTGTTCTGATTTTATCGCCCGAGGAGGGTGCTATGATAAAAAATTTGCTTAAGTTTTGACTAAGCCATGCGATGACTAAAAACTTATGTAAATCGGCTCGTACTTCATCAATAAAACTTGAACTTGGTTTCTTTTTTACTTGATGCCTCAAAGCCTATTTTTTCATTTATGCCACGGCTCGTGAACGAGACGTTGTGCTAAGCTAGCTTCGTTTATACATTATCTAAAGAGTGTAAGCAACAAATTCAAGCGATATGACATCTTCAATACAAAGTAAAAGATATGATATTCTTAGACATCTTAATATTTATTAAGTGCCTCAAAGGCCAAGATATACAAAGTGTTTGCCCGAATTCTCAAGGCTCGAAGCTCAAATAAAAACAAAAAGAGGAAATCACATTCAGACGAAGCTTCAGAATCCTTATCTTTCTCATCTTCGCTTTCACTGCTTGAAGGCAAATTGTTCATCACCCGCTGAGCCTTGGCGACATCCTCCTGCACCTTAGCTATTTCCTCGTCCAAGTTCGCCTCAGCTTTACACAGCTCGAGAGTCTGCAACTTGGCCTTGATGATTGCCCGATTTTCCTCAACTCGAGCCCTAGTATCGCGAGACTTCAACTTAGCCTCGATTTTGGACTTGAGCTTGGGCGAGGAAATGGCCCATTCATTTTGAAGATTCACAACTTGGGCCTCGAGGGTGTAGACTTGAACTTCAAGCTCGTTCACCTTTGCGGAGAGCGATTTACATTGGTTATGGAGCTGATCGTTCAGGCTATCAATCGTTGCATTTTCTGCTTCGATCTCACCTCGGAAAATTTCCTCTTGAGCTTTTTTTTAGCTTAGAGCTTGGCAGCGACTTCTCGAGACTTTTCGAGCTCAAGGTTGGACTCCTCGATCGATTTACGAGCTCGGTCCAAGTCTACCTTAGAATTGAGCAAATGCTTCTCGAGATCAGCAATCTTGCCCTGAAGCTTCTCCTTCAGACGGTCCCAATGACCCCCAATCCTTCTCAACTCTTCTGCTCGGCCAACCCTTATCTCGGCTACCTTCATAGTGTAGACAAAACTCTGCAAGAGTAAAAGAGTTCAAAGGGGAGATAATAAAATCAAAAGGACAAAGGAAAAACGAGGTAAAAGGGTGAGAAATTACATGAATCACATACTGAGATGCGAAAGCCATCAAGTCATCAATTAGAATGCCCTCGAGGCACTCCCACTCAGTTGGGCCGAAAAATCCGTAAGGCTGATAGGAACAACCACTGTGTCATCTAACATGCACAGATCAGAAGGTATTCTTATCAGCCTAGGGCTCGCAGTAGAAGACGAGGGATGGTCTGCCCGAGCACGACCTTTATCCATCCTCTCTTCACACTGAGCAGGGTCATCAGTGGTGCAAGCTAAACCATAGGTGAAGCTAAATAGCTGGAGAAACGCGGAAAACAACAATAAGTAAAGATAGAATCAAGACAAGTCTTAGCTTCGATCGAATGATACCGAGGAACTAGTCTCTGTCCCAAACAATCAGAATCAAAAGACGCACCTATTGCTAAGCAATAATCCTCAAGAAGTCACATGCTTCTTGAAAATTGAACGACTAAAGAAGAAAATTGTTCAAACGATTCTCACCGAATGACACAAAGTTCTTATAAATTCTCGGGTTCGGCTCCTATGGAGACACAATAGCAACTGCTATACTCAATATTCATCAACAACTAGCTTCTTACAAATAAAATAAAATGAGGTTTATATAGACTGTTCTAAGGGAAAAATAATAAATGGTCACAGGCGACCAATAGGAGTAAGCCACGCAGGGCTGATTAATCTGAGTGTTCGGTCACTCCTTCAACTGAACACTTGAATTCGAACACTTTGAGCTCGAGCTCTTGACGTTGGTGCTCAGTTGCTCAGCTCGGCACATTTTGACATCAGACGCTCTTCCTTCAGATATTTGTTTGCTGTACTTCTTCAGCGTCGATGTTGAGTATTCGGTTGGGGTTTGGTGGCTCCCTTCTTCGAGCTCAAGCTTATAGATGAAGCCTTCGATTCTTGAGCTCGACCGCTATACTCAAAACAGTTGCTTTCTCCCGACCATGCCAATTGAATATGAACCTCATACAACAACTTGGCTTGGCTACGTGTCATCGGCCTCGGTGGATTGAACACTTGATCAGCATGTGTTCAGGCTGTATCATCCTACCCTTCTTGAGAAGATTTTGTCCTCGAAATCGAGCCCTCTTTAGTCTCCGATGCTTGGCCTACAACACAAGGAGTTAAGTCGGCAACATTAAAGGTGTTGGACACATTATACTCACCTGGGAGGTCGATCACATAAGCATTACTGTTGATTTTGCTCAGCACTTGAAACGGACCATCCCCTCGAGAAGCCAACTTTCCTTTCCTTTGGTTCGAAAATCGTTCCTTTCAGAAGTGAACCCACACCCAATCTCCCTTCTTTAATTCCAACTTTTTGAGCCCCTTGTTTTTCTTTGATGCAACTCTGGCATAAGTTTCCTCGAGGTTCTTCTTCACCTTTGCATGCAACTCGATCAAGGCAGTGGCTCGCCGAGTACCTTCAAAATCAATAATAGAATCTCGAGGCAATGGGGGTTAAATCAAGTGGAATCAAAGGGTTAAAACTATACACACATTCGAACGGGGTCATTCTAATCATTCGATGCAATGTTCGATTGTATGTAAATTCCACCACGGGCAAACAATCAGCCCAGTTTCCGACCTTACCTTTGGTCATAGCTCGAAGCAGAGCTCCCAAGGTTTGGTTAACTACCTCGGTCTGTCCATTAGTCTGAGGATGGTGAGACATTGAGAATAGTAACTTGGTGCCAAGGGCACCTGATGCAATATGATCGAAGGAAAACAAGAAACAAGATAAAAAGTAAGACACTGAATGATCTACCAAGAATTGCAAGTAGGAACTAGTCTACTTACCTTTTTGATGAAGCCAAGGAGGACCTATTCTATGAAACAACCCTCAAGACAACTAGGAATTGAAAGTTGAATGATCAAGAATCGGAACAAGTTCAATTTCGAATTCACCAAAAGAGAACAAGTCTTCTAACATATACTAGGTTTAGCAAAAAGCTGCGTTTGTTTTGTTATGATGTAAGGTGCTGAAAATAAACTAAGCGTTAGGCTTATATAGATGAGCCTCACACGCCTAAAAGGTAAAGGAATAGCCTCCAAGTGAGCTAAATGTCAATAGCCACGCAGGGCTAAATAAGTACCATGAAATAAATAAGTCTAGCTATGCAAAAGCATGAAAAAGTCATGAAAAATACAGCGCATTAAGGCCAATAAACGAGCCCACCACGCGGCTGAATTGTCTAGGAAACATAGGCCGCGTGCCACGCGAGTACCACGCACCAAGCATTCTTCTAGAACGCCCCTTTTTCAATGCTAACCAACGAATCCCAAGGCTCTTCTAACATACGCCCGGACAAATGTTCTCCAAGGAATCTTCTCCAAGCTATCATCCAAGATTGATGAAGGTCCGATAACTCTTTAGCCCAGCTCATAGAATTATCCTCAATTTACACTGCATCATCCTCCCCTTCTTGAAAGGATTTCATCCTCGAAATCAAACCATCATCAACACGGAAACAATGGATATTTATCTTCTCTCCTCCATGGATTACATCTACATCATTCTCTCTCTCTTGGGAAGGATTCGTCCTCGAATCTGATTTCTGTAAAACATGGGCAACAATGAGTATAGATAACTCCCAAGTCTCAACTAGGCAATAGAAAAATAGCCCCACAATAACACACCCATGAGATGGCACAAGTGCGCCACCAAACTGCCCAAAAATGATAACACTAATCGCCATGGCTTTAGAAAGCCAAAATATAAGCATAAGCCAAGAAAACATACCGTCCTCAGGGAGTTTACAAGTTCGGGTTGCTTACCACAATAACTCCCACGCAGTATCTTTCCAACAGCCCTACACTTGCATTACTTTTAAACACACGGAGTGCTTTTCAAGGTTACACATAAGACTAGTAGGATATATCAAACCAAAACTCGGCAACATCTACCAGCCCATTCCAAAGCCATTAAGTGAAGCAAGTGGCCAATTTTAAGCTCAATTCCTGGATCAAAAACCAACGAGGTCAACACATCAAACATGACGCATTTCTGAAGAAATTCATATTGTAACAACAAGCTGTAGGAACAAGGATGTATCCAATCACAACAATGGTATACCAGAGAAGCATGAATCATGAGATACAAGCATTTCCCATTCTCTATCCTAGAGTAAGCAAAAGCATCAAGAATGTGTAACAATCAAAATTTTCATCGTTCTCACAAGAACTCCTAACACCCTCATGACCCTTGTTGACACCCAATTTTGTCCCTCCCTTTTTTACACTTTGGCTATATTTAATTAAAATTGATAATAGTAATTTTTCAAACAAAACTGCGTTAGATAGCATGCATTTACGTGTGTAATACTATTATTAATCCCCTATTTGTATAATATTTATTCAATTGTGATTATAATTACGTAATTGCATTCATTTAGGCTATTTTTCAAAAATACGTATGCTATTTGTGCGATTTAATACATTACGACATTATTTAATGATTATATGTGGCTATTTATATTTAATTAGTATTATTTGTGCTCATCTATATTTATTTGGGATTAAATACATTTATTTATAATTTTTTTATATTTTTATATTAAATATTTATTTTAATTAAATACTAGCCAATTTGTTATTTTACAACTCCATTTCTACAATACCAATTCCATGTCATCATCTTTTGTCCACATATATACCACTTAAGCCTACACCTCACTAAAACACACTCCTACAACTAATATGCACACATTTAGTATAGGTACAGCTTACTCTAGCGTACGGTACAACTCACCTAGCATGTGGTACAATCCCCATAAAACACTATTTTGTCCTCCCTACACATCAGATGTGCACACAAAGGTATACATACGCACACTTGGCTTAATCTACACCCCTCATTGTTTTAATACAATGGCCAAGAAATGTTCTTATATTTTTAATATTACAATACACCCCTCCACTTCCTAAACCCTAAAAACATTTCACCCCTTCCCCTCACCTAAAACTCAGCCGTCACGCCATTCTTTCCTCTCTCCTCTCTTACACCAAAATCAGTCTAAATACACACCCAAATCCCACCATATCTCCGCCCATCACGTCGACGTCTCACCCCCCCTCTCTCTCTCTATTGGCTCTTTCACAAAAGGAAATAGAATTATCACTTATTGTCATGAGATCCGAAAATGGGTCAAGTAATTTGATTGTGAATCCTCCAAATCCGGGTGCAAAGAAGGAGATAACAAGGAAATCTTCAACGTTCACACTCGAACAAGGAAAGACAATTGACAATTCATACACAAATAAAGCAAAAACGGGTGATAAATTTCTTTTACCCCTTTTTCTCTTTTTAGTTCTTTGAACTTGCATGACTATTAATTTTCTTTGTTACTTATTATATTTGTTAAACTTTAAAAGATAGTGAAATGCATAGTACACTGTATCTATTTTCTTAAAATATGCTCATATCTTGGTAAAAAATGGCAAAAGATCAAAACTTATACAGTGAGGTATTGATTATGATTTCGTTTGGAATCAAAATCGAGAACTGAATGTTAGTATTTGACCTTGCCTTTAGAGTGTGTTTAACGTGTACAGTACATACTTTGCCTAGTTTGATTAGAATATCTCTTTGGAAAATAATAAGTACGTTATTTATTTCTTGCTCTTTCTTTCACACAATTTTGTACATATTATTGTATGATAAATAAAAAATACTACTTTTACTACCCTTATTATTTTCTAATCTACTTTTAACGGTAATCAATTATCTTTCCCACAAGATTTTTCAGCAAATTGTATATTTCCCATATTTAGAAAATAATTATTCTTCTTTCCTTTAATCTTAAAACTAAATATTATTTTTCCATATATGGTTTGGTCTACTACATTATTTTTACACTATAAATAGTACTTGTTTTTTAACTAAAAGGGGGGCTCTCAGACACCTTCAGTACTTCTCTTCTCTACTTTTCACACACTGAAAGGTGCTCTGAATACTCATTCTCACACACACTGAAAGACACCTTCTTCTTTACACTTCTTCTGCTATTGCTCACTACTGAAAAGTACTAGAAACACTGCGCTCCTCTCTCTCAATTTCATATTCGTAATTGCTACTTTTGGTCTATAAACCAAGGCAAAATTGGTTCTTGTTCGTGGTCTAGTGCTACTTTATTATCTGCATTAATGCAGCTGCTTGCTCCATTTGCTTAAACATCACAAAGGTATTCTTATGAAAACTGCATACATGAACTCTCGGCATTCAAAATGTTTAACATAGAAATTTGGTGTTATCCTGATTACTTTTATGTATGAATAGATATGTTTGCGATCTGCTTGGGCCTATTCTAGGTCACCGCTAACTCTCTCTGCAGGTGATTTTGAGATGGCTCAAAAGGCTATACTCGTGTTAGTAATTTGGTGCAGGTTTTGCATAAGGGAGCACCCTTGTTGGTTCGAAGAATGCTTTCAAAGAAATGGGACGAAGGCCCTGTTCTATCTCCTCTTTATTTATATAATAAAGTTTGTTATGTAACCAGAAAACTAAATGCTTGAAATTGTATTTGTTAGGATTATGTGCCTGTATGAGTACCATAAAATGCATATTTTTGTTTAGGACAAGTGTTGGGTACTGTTATGGTCAGAATTGGTTACACAAGGGCTGTTACTCTAAATCCTCTCTTTTGCTTTTGTATGTAAAAGGACTAAAATTGTAAAGCTGGTCTATTTATGCAAAGCTTGAAATCTGGAAAACGCAACAGTTTAGTAGTAGGTCTAGAATTGATTTTAAAAGGCTAAAAATGTAACACGTCCTTAAGTCTGGACTATTTTTGCAAGGAGCTGAATCTGCAGGTTAATCTGAAAATCAGATTGTTTGCGCAAAAGTTCAGAAAATCGGAAATTTTATTAAGTTGAAGCGGGAGTTTTCAAAATCTAAAATAGATTATTTTGCATAAGTTCAAGGGTGGCCAGATTTTAAACTGAAGGCCTATTTTTGCAAATTAAGTAAACTGGTCATTTTTTTTTACATCTCTCCAAGCTAATTAATAACTTGTGAGGGATGTTGACTTTGGAGGTCAAGTATTCAAAATTATACTATTTTCTTAATTAAAAGTTAATTGTATAAAACTATATTATTGGCCTATTGTTACTACTTATTCATAGTTTATCATGTTACTCTTTACTTAATTTACATATATGAGTTTATCATTTACTTGCTATATTATATTGATAATTTTCTTTTCTCAATGTGCTATGTGTTCAACTATATATCTTATATATTATATACTTATGTATCTATATGTGTTTTAAATCAAATTATTTAAACGTGACCTCACACTAAAATCGCCACCGAAGTTAACGGTATGTGACAATTAATGTCACAATGCCATCCTTTAGTGGCGCACATTTTTTATACTACATATTCCCTCTTTATTTTTTGTTATTTCAACGTTAACTTGTGCTAATGAAAGAAAAAGATGACAATATTCTTTATTAATTTTGTCAATTAGTTTTTTTTTTTAACTTTGTGACTCATGACCATATACGCAATATGATATCTGTTAAATGCCAATCTTGCAAACTGTAATGAATTGCCGAATTCAAATGCGTCATGTCGTGTGTGATCCAGATTTGCGTAAGCACCCAAAGATGAGAGACATCTGAGATTTTAACCCTATTTTGAGAGATTAGATCAATTATGGGCTACAATTGCAGAAATAAGCTTGAACTAAGTGTGCTCTTAGAAGTATCCCTTTTATATATATTTCAACTTGTTTGCGCGCCATGCTCTTTTATCCATTTGTTTAGCTTTTGTTCCCTTAGTTAAAATTGCATGATTTAAACCCATTATAGAAATCGGCCAGGAACCATATTTGTGGAACTGCCTAACCCCTTCCTTCTAGGTTAACTTGAACACTTACCCGAATCTCTAATTAGTAGACCAACCCGGAGTAATATTTTAAATTAATTAGAAATTAATAGGTGACCTAATACGCCTAGAATAACTTATTAGGTGGCGACTCCAAAATTCTAACTCCAAACGAGTTCACCCAGTCAAATCCGAAACCTGACTCGCCTCGAGTTGAGTCTAAAATCGGGGTGCGACAACCCTCATCATAGGCAAATAAATAGTAAAGAAAAGTGGTCTCCATAACAAAAGATATATTTCCATAAACATGTATACACCCAAACTCAAAGCCAATATTTTGACAACACAAAGAAGAAGCTGGAGTTAAACAAAGATTCACACTTTTCTTCTCATGACAATGCCCTCTACCAAGTGAACTACTATCAAACAAGGAGTTACTTCCATCACAAGAAGGAATGTTAAGAAATTAAATTCACTATCTAAACAACAAGTATCTCCACGTAAGAATAGATTCTCAAGAAAGGTCTCACTTAAATTCACATCACCATTGACGTCAGAAGTACCAAACTCATCACATAATTTAGTCTCATTACGATGGTCCATTTTGACATCAGAAGAACTCGAAAAGGACTCTACACCTTCAATTCTAGGATCAAATAAGTGATTTTTAAATTCTACTTCTAGGACATCATGCAATCCTTCATCAATGACATCCCTAGAAGCATTAATTTTAATACCTAGACCCTCAACACAAGTGTCAACACTAGTTTTTATTACATCAAACTCACAAGTAGTTTTAATTTTGTGAGCACATTCAAGATCAACTAGTGTATTGTCACAAATCTTATCCAAATATCCATTACAAGGAAGCGACAATTTAGGGTCTAAACAAAAATTACCACTACTCATACTCTCATCATTAATTGGCTCTTCTCTAGCTCCTAGAGTATTGAGTGCAGTAGACTTACCTTGAAGGTCACAAGATTGACCTTGTTTACCTTCCTTGTCTTCCTCAAGCTTAGAGTCAACACGGGCAGACCCTACATCATCATGGGCAGCCCCTAAAATGCCTTCTTCTTGCACTTCCAATAAGTGGTGTTCCCTCCCTAGCTTGTTTCCAATGGTACCTACAAGAGAATTTAAACAACTAGAGGAAAAAGAAGAATTACAAGTGTTAGAGTGAAAAACTTCCCCTCCATTCTTTTCTTCTTTCTTTACTCTCATATTATTTTTAGCTATATCTTTTTGTCCCTTTGGTGGTAGCCCAACTACATTAGTCACCTCAAACTTTCCTTTTTGATTATTACACTTCTCTACGTGCATAAAAGAGGCATAGGCACTATTGTGACTTTTCTTTGTAGGTATTAGAGGCCATCCTTCGTCGTCCACCACATGCCTTATACAATCTCGCACATATGAAACATTGCTATGTAAGAACCATGGCTGCCCGAAACACAAGTCACATGTTTGAAGAGGATACACATCACACCAAACCGTTTCTATGTACTCTGCACGTGACACTATCACCTTGACCTTCCACTCAACTTTATACCCATCATAGCGATATGGATATTTTCTTCTTACCCAAGTCAACTGAAAAAGATCAACCACTTTCGATGAAATAAGTATGACTTCACACAAGTCATCATGCTCTAGATCGAAGCCTTTATAATTATAAATATTTACCTTCAATTTGTGGAACCTCGGTTTTGGCATTACTACTTAGGGATTTCCCAAGTTTGACGCACTACAAGCAGATTTTGGAGTCATAGATGTCTGCTCTTTTTCAAGGTTGTCAACTCGAGTTTCAATGGAATCAATGGAGTGACCCAAATCAGTCCTCAATGCCCTCATTTCGGCTAGAATATTAGTCAAGCCAACCTTGGGAACACCATCACGTTTATCTCCAACTCCAGCCATGTACCTGCACAAAATCAAAGACTAAAGAATGTGTTAAGGTTAGCAAAATACCTCACTCACTCCCTCACTTTTGAATGACACTCGGGTTCACTCAAATTTTAGGGTAGGATCACTCAAACTTGTCTCAAATGGCTTCCTCGAATTGATCAAGTTCCTCAACGACCTTTCAAGTTCACAAGTTCACTAGTTCTCTTCAGGGTGAGTGAATTTATGAGACTCTATAGGCGGAAAACTTTTAAAGTGAGCACGGGAAGCCAAAGAATTAACTACGAAAGT
The DNA here is from genome assembly GCA_037355625.1 of Petunia x hybrida. NCBI lineage: Eukaryota > Viridiplantae > Streptophyta > Magnoliopsida > Solanales > Solanaceae > Petunia > Petunia x hybrida. The sequence goes on from JBBBVM010000258.1 coordinate 130,873, forward strand.
TGGAAATTCTGAATTTTAGCACGAAATCCTACAAGCTCAAAAATTAGTAATTAGCTTAAGTAGAAGAATTACCTAAGAATTACTAATTAGAAGTGGTGTTAGCAAAGAAACAAGGAAATCCTAAGAAGAGACTGAATTTTTACCCTTAAATACGTGCACAAGACAAGCCTTTTTAGAGTAGGCTAAGTTTTCCCTTTTTTCCCTTGCTTTCCAACTTTGACTTAGATAACTTTTACCACTTTTCCAACTACCTTTCACACGTTTTTCCTTGATCAATACCCTTGCAAAAAATGTGTAAATACCCTCCCTAAAGCCTAAGGAAAAACTAATTTCCTTATATAAAAAATGGGTAAACTTTTCCTTTTTTCGAATAGGAGTTATTTTCCACTTGGACTAGCATTATGGTTTCTTCCTTCTTCACACAATATGCAGCCTCTCTCCCTTATTTCCAACTCAAAATTCAGCAAACAAAAATTCAATTTAACCCCACAATTAACATGTAGATGCTAGGAATTTCAAGATCAAGTTAAATTATTTCACTTCTGTTGAGAGCTGGTTTTGAAGTATGACAAACAAGAAGGACTCAGAGGTTCCCCCTGAGAACCTAGTCCTTGGAATAAAGGGCACGCTTGATCGAAAAGGATTATGGGTTGCAAATCCCTGCGGAACTAGGAGTAGTGGCGCGTGAATGATTATGCATCCTAGTCAGACTAAAAGAGGCGGTGTCCAGGCTGTGTCTTCGAAGTGTGAAAAGGAGTTGGACTTCGACAAGGAAAAGAGTCACTAGGAATCCTGACTTGCCATAATTAAAAGGATTCCTTGTAGAACTCAAGTAGGGTTTCAAGACCCATATAAATGCAAGTAGCAGAGGCAGCCGAAAGTCAGTTATTCACAAACGGAGAGTTGAGAGCATACAAAGGCGATCTAGCATCTTTCTACGTGAGTAAACTGGAGAAGACAACTTGAGTGCATGCAGTGTATTGAGTCTAGATATTCCATGTAGGTTCGTCGAGTTGCAAGTTGTCTTTAAATTCAAGCTTTCATAGTTTTACCTATTGGCTTATTCAGAAGCGTATGTATTAGGTGAACTTTTGTGTAATTAATGAGAAGCTAGAGTTTAGCTTTGAGTAGTGTTTAGGGTCTAGAGTGTAGCCCCTTGGTTACAGAGTTTGTAATCAGAAACGTTGCTCTTGTGTTAGTGGATTCAGTTTGAAAATCCCAGAGTGTGGGTCGTGGTTTTTCTCCCTTGAGCAAGGAGTTTTCCATGTAAAATCCTTGTGTTCCTTGTGTGTGTGGTGTTGTGAGTTATAGTGTTTAAGGCAGCATAAAAAATAATATAAGAACAAGGTTCTCCGTTAGAAGAACAAGGTTCTTGTGACGAAAATTGGTAGACACTATTCAACCCCCCTTCTAGTGTCTTCAGGGGGTGCATATAGTATAACAAGTGGTATCAGAGCAGGTCTTCTCGTAAGAGGTTAACACCTTGAGAAAGATCAGAATGAGTGCACCACCTACCATCACTGAAGGACAGTCAATTCAGAGGCCCCCACAATTCAATGGGCAATACTATGCATGGTGGAAGAACAGGATGGAGAACTACATATGTGCTGAAGATTATCAACTTTGGCTGATAGTCTCTGAAGGAAATCTGATCCCCACCAAAATAGTGGGTGAATGAGCTACTGCTAAGCAAGAGCCAAAACCGAAAGAAGAGTTCAATGAGACGGATTATAAGATGATTGAAAAGAATCACAAAGCCAAACGTCTGGTCATATGTGGTCTTGGTCCTGAGGAGTTCAATCGAGTATCATCTTATAAGACGGCTAAGGAAATATGGGATGCTTTGCTGGTTGCGCATGAAGGAACCACAGAAGTAAAGGACTCCAAAAGGAGAATGCTGAAAAGAGAATTTGAACTCTTCACCATGGGTGAGAAAGAATCAATTCAGGATATGATGAAAATGATGACTATCATCACAAATGAAATGAGATCTCTGGATATGGAATTGCCTGAAATAGAGATGGTTGATAAAATCCTGAATGTGCTACCTGAAGCATGGGAACCAAAGATGACTGCCATCATTGAATCCAAATCTCTGAGATCCATCAAACTTGAAGAACTGGTTGGGAGTTTGAAAACTCATGAGATGATGAAGGACTCAAAAACTAAACCAGCTGTAAAGAAGGACAAGACCCTTGCCCTTGAAGCAACTGAAGAAACTGATGACTATGTTGATCTTCAATCAGTTGAAGTAGCAATGGTAAGTGCTTTAAGACAGAAGCTCAATCTGGGAAGGTTCAAAGGATCAATAGAGGTGGCAAGGAGAGTTCTAGCAGGAAGAACATAGTTGACAGTCCTGATTATTCAGGGTGCTTCAAATGCTTCAAAAAGGATCATGCTGTAGTAGGCTGTCCTATGTGGGAAATAGAATGGATGAAAAATAGAGCATCCAAGGAAAAGGAGAAGGAGACACCAAAGGAAACTGACAAAGATAAGAAGAAGTCAAGACGACCTCCAAACTTCAGAGCAGAAAGGAGAAAGAAGAAGGAGGCCTTCTATGCTACATGGGGACCAACTGACAGTGAATCCGACCATGAAAAGGATTCTGAAGATGATCCGCCGCTGGCACTAATGGGTATGTCAGACAATAGTTCTGATGAAGAAGACCCTCAAGAGTTTGGAGGAGGAAGAGATCCGTCTAAGCCTCCTGTGTTCAATGGAACTCACTACAAGAACTGGAAGAAACAGATGAAGACCTTCTTGCAAGCAGCAGACTATAGTTTATGGCTGATATTGAAGAGAGGACCCCATGTTCCTGTAAAGAGAGCTGCAAATGGTGTCCTAGTGCCAAAGAAGGTAGAAGAACTGGATCCTCAAGACGTAGACTGGTTACAGGCAAACTCCAAAGCTGAATGGTACCTGAAAAGAGGACTTACCTATGATGTACTTGCTAAAATATCTGAATGCAAGTCGGCCAAGGAAGTCTGGGAAAGGCTGAGAGAGGTGTACTCAGATGACAGTCAAAAGAAGGACTCTGCTCTCATGGCAACGGACGGAACTGAAGATGCTCACTCAGCAGAGGTATGTCTATCTGAACTGAAGGAAACCTTGCATACATATTCTTCTGAAAATCTAATTTTAATTACTGCCACCTTGATTGAGGGTTATGAAAAGGAGAAACTTGAAAAGGATAAACTAACTGAAGAACTAAGTAGTCTTAGAACTAAGCACAAGAGTCTCCTAGAACAGAACATTGAACTTGAAGAAGTCAATGCCACCTTGAAAGGACAGACTCTTGTGTCAAATTCTAAGATCACTGAGCTAGAACTGGAATGCAATCAGTTAAGAGAAAGTGCAAATGGTAAGCAAGTAATAAGTGAAGTTCAAAACTTTTTGGAAAACGAATTGAAAAGAGCAAACAAAATTCTGTATCAGGAAACTGAGAAGAACAGAGTGTTAAGTCAAAAGGTTGAAAAATCAAAATTTGAGCTTACCAGATTAACTAAATGGAATAAATCATCAGAGGTAATGAACTGGGTTCTTGAAAACCAAAATAAAGGAAAACAGGGATTAGGATTTAAGAAACCACTGCCTCCATATAACCCTAAGAGCAAGTTTGTGGCATTACCTTGCAACATGTTATGTACTTTTTGTGGTGAAACAGGTCATATCAAACAAAAGTGCATACATGTCAGCAAGGCAAAGGCCAAGAACAAAATAAGTGTTTTACCTAAATGGGCTAGACAGGACTTGATTTACCCATTTTCTAGTAAGAAGGGACCCAAGCTTGTCTGGGTTCCTAAGGCTAACCTCTAATTTGTTTTGCAGGCTGGAGTGAGAGAGAACAACCCAAGTTGGATTCTTGACAGTGGCTGTACGAGGCACATGACTGGAGATAGAAGAAACTTTCTCTCACTCGCAGCATTTCAAGGAGGCAGTATGGCCTTCGGAGGAGGAAAAAGTGGTCAAATAGTAGGAATTGGAAATATAGGGAGAACTCTGGATCATGCTATTGAGAATGTTTATTGTGTTGATGGCCTTAGACACAATCTTCTGAGCATCTCCCAACTCTGTGATAGAGGAAACGAAGTGAAGTTTTCATCTGTAGGATGCATTGTGAAGAAGCTACAGAGTGGAGAAATTGTAATAGAAGGAAAGAGGGTGAACAATGTATACAAAGCATCGCTGAAGTCATTACCTGAAAACAACCTAACATGCTTGAATGTACAAGAAAGTGACTCTCAGCTGTGGCACAAAAAAATGGGTCATGCAAGTCTCTCACAACTGAATAAGCTTGTATCAAAGAGCTGGTTCATGGACTGCCAAGTAAGAGATTTGAAAACGTTAAGATGTGTGATGCGTGTGTAAAGGGAAAGTATGTGAGATCATCCTTTAAGTCCAAGAAAGTGGTAAGTACATCAAAACCACTGGAACTGTTGCATTTGGATCTGTGTGGACCTATGAGAGTCAGGAGTAGAGGAGGAAAGAGATTCGTGTTCGTAATTGTTGATGACTACTCTAGATACACATAGACTATGTTCTTGGCAACTAAAGATGAAGCCTTTGACAGCTTTAAAGACTGGGCTGGTGTTGTTCAGAAGAGGCTAAGCCTTGAACTCATCAGCATCAGATCTGATCATGGAACTGAGTTTGAAAACTCAAAATTTTCAGAGTATTGTTCAAGGAACAGCATAGATCATAATTTCTCCGCTCCAAGAACTCCCCAACAAAATGGAGTGGTTGAAAGAAGAACAGATCTCTGGAGGATATGGCCAGGACTATGCTGTTGTCAAGTGGTCTTGCAAGAAACTTTTGGGCTGAAGCTATAAATACTGCATGCTACTTGCTGAACAGATGTTCAATCAGAGCAATTCTTGACAAGACCCCATATGAGTTACTCAGAGGTAGAAAACCAAATATTGCTCACCTAAGACCTTTTGGGTGTAAATGCTTTGTTCACAATAATGGAAGGAACCCTTGGGAAAGTTTGATGCTAGGAGTGACGAGGCAATATTTCTTGGTTACTCTACCCAAAGCAAAGCATACAAAGTGTTCAATAAAAGGACACAAACAGTGGAAGAAAGTATGCATGTTGTCTTTGATGAATCAGACAAGGCACTGGAGGAACGTGAGACAGATGATCAAGTGATTGGCCTTAGCAGGGAAGAAGGTGTGAATGAACTGGAAGACTCAGAAGACAAGGAGACATCAAGTAAAGATCCAGGTACATTGGAACAAGGAGTCAACTTGACAGGGGGAACTGCTGATGAAGCTGATGATTCAGCAAGTCAGGAAGAAACTCTCCAGGATAATGATGCTAGTTCTTCCAGTCATATTAAACTCAGGCCATGGAAACACCAACGATCTCATCCTTTGGAAAATGTCCTATCAGAACTGGATACAGGAATCATGACCAGGTCAGCCTTGAAGAACTTCTGTGCTTTCTTTGCCTTCCTCTCATCTCTGGAACCAAAGAACGTAAAAGAAGCTCTAGAAGACCCAGATTGGATTCTAGCCATGCAGGAGGAACTACATCAATTCGAAAGAAGCAAAGTGTGGCATCTAGTTCCTAAGCCGAAGGACAGATCAATAATTGGAACAAAATGGGTATTCAGGAACAAACTAGATGAGCATGGTATAGTGACAAGAAACAAAGCAAGGTTAGTAGTTCAAGGCTACAGTCAGGAAGAAGGAATAGACTATGATGAAACCTTTGCACCAGTGGCAAGGATGGAGGCTATCAGAATGCTAATTGCTTTTGCTACATACATGGAGTTTACACTATATCAGATAGATGTGAAGAGCACTTTCTTGAACGGCTAGCCTGAATGAAGAAGTCTATGTAATACAGCCACCAGGTTTTGTAAACAATGAATTTCCTGATCATGTTTACAAACTGGACAAGGCTCTTTATGGATTGAAGCAAGCCCCTAGAACCTGGTATGAAAGACTCTCAGGATATCTACTGAAGAATGGTTTCTCAAGAGGAAAGATTGACAACACATTATTTCTCAAAAAGAAAGGAAAAGATCTATTGGTGGTTCAAGTGTATGTCGATGATATCATTTTTGGAGCCACTAATGAGGGGCTATGCAAAGGTTTTGCTGATCTGATGGGAAGCGAATTTGAAATGAGCATGATGGGAGAACTAAATTTCTTCCTTGGATTGCAGATAAAGCAAATGCCTGAAGGAACTATGATTCACCAGCAAAAGTATGTCAAGGAACTACTGAAGAAGTTTGACATGGAAGTAGCGAAAGAAATGACTACTCCCATTGCACCTGGGACGAAGCTGGATTTGGACGAACTCGGTTCTTCAACAGACGAGACAAAATATAGAGGAATCATAGGATCACTTCTTTATCTCACAGCCAGTCGGCCTGACATTTTATATAGTGTAGGACTGTGTGCTAGATTTCAGTCCAAGCCCAAGGAGTCACATTTGACAGCTGTGAAAAGGATCCTGAGATACTTGAAAGGAACTCAGGACCTTTGTCTCTGGTACCCAAGAGAAGGTACTTTTGAACTAATTGGTTTTGTTGATGCAGATTATGCCGGTTATTTGGTGGACAGGAAAAGCACTTCAGGAATGGCACACTTTCTGGGTCCTTGTTTGATCTCTTGGGCCACAAAGAAGCAAAACTAGGTTGCCTTATCAACTGCTGAAGCTGAGTATGTGGCAGCTTCATTATGCTATTCATAATTGCTGTGGATCAAACAACAGCTGGAGGACTTTGGTATCAAGTGTGGTGCAGTGCCAATTTTCTGTGACAATACTAGTGCAGTGAATATTGCCAAGAACCCAGTCCAACATAAAAGAACCAAGCATATTGATATTAGACACCATTTCTTAAGAGATAATGTGGAAAAGGGTCTGATTACAATGAATTCGTGCAGGACTGAAGATCAAATTGCTGACATATTTACCAAAGCATTGAACAAGGTACAGTTTGAGAGGAACGGGTTGGAATTAGGGATGACCAAAATACACGGATGATCGAGCAAGTAATCCCCTCGTGATTGGTTAGTTAAGTATTTAATTGTTCATGTTTGAATTTTGTCTTTGATGTCCAGTCTAACTTGGTACTTGAAATAGTACACTTGTTCAGTGTTTGAGCACCAGGTAAGAATAATGTGATCCCATGAAGAACCTACTATGTACTAAGAAGGAACCAACCAAAGCATGAGGAATCATGTCCAGGTACATTCACACTACCCTGCATGATAGAAGTCATAACTAAAATTAAATTGTCAATCGTACATGTGTCAAGGGAGATCCTCCATGTTCTTATAACTGTCCTAAATTATAGGAACACATTTCTTTTCAGGGTAGAATTCCATTTGACTGGTTTGACCTCACTACTTAAAATAGGTATATCAAAAGAGTCCATAACCTTCAAATCTTTAACTCTTCCCGGTTCTCAAAAAGTTCAAAAAGCTGCTTCTCCACTTTTCATCATTGCTGCTTTGTCTTCCCTAGAAGTTGTCAAATCACAAACCCCTTCACTTTGTTTGTCGATACACCCTGAATCCTTCACCTTTCATCCACATCTTCTCCACTACACCAAAATTCTCTTTCCAGCCCTAAAAACAGAAACCTCTTCAGAAATCTCAAAAAACCATTCACAAATTCTTTACAATGTCTGAAAGACCACCCCCATCCACTCTTGCACAACGAATCGCAAGGGCCCCTACAAAATTTCTTCAAAAAGGGGACAAGAAATTGGTAAAGAAGATGAGGTTAAGAGCAGTTCCCGCTACACCCACTGCACAAAGTTCATCACAATCACCGCATGAGGTAATCCCTGATCCTACTTCATCTACGCCTGTTGTTTCCGTAGATATAAACAGCCCTGGAACTATAGAAACTGAAACCCTAGTTACAGGACTAGACAAAATAATAGATGATGAGCATAATGACAGAATAGATAGGGGGAACTCATGTGAGGCAGAACGAGATAGTGCAAAGGATGAACTTAGGAAAGATTTGCAGGTGCCTGTGGTTGGTGAGTCTGGAGAAAAGTTGAATATTGCAGAAAGAGTGAAAGAACAATTTAGGGAACAAGACCGTGTGGAAGCCCTTAGAGAAAGTGAAGTGGAAACCTGTAAAGATGCTGGTAGGTCTGAGAATAATAAAAAAGAATCTGTCCCAATAAGTCCAGGAGTTGGAGGACTTGGTCTTGCTGAAGCCTCAGAGAATTTGGTTCAAGAGCCCGTTGCTTGTCCAAATTCTACTGGGGCTGATGATGCAGATTTAAATTGGACAGATTCTGAGGAAGAAGGGAATAAGGAAATTATTTTAGAAAAGGAAGAGGTTGCCAAGAAAACTGAAGAACCAAAAGGAAAGAGGAAGTTTGGAGTAGAGGATGAGAAAATGGTTGGTGAGGAAGAAGAAGAGGAAGTTGTGTTTGTGAAAGAAAACATAGTGGAGCCTGAGAAAAGAAGGAGATTAGTTAAAGGGGGAAGCCAGTGCTGAAGACAAGACTGGTTGATGAAGCTAGTGAAGAAAGTGATGACAAGGTTGTAAATGAGCCTGTGGTCAGGAGGGTTAGCACCAGGTCTGCATTAAAATAACAACTGGAGAAAGTTTGGAGGTTGGAAAGAACAGTGACAGATGTAAGAGATAGAGAGGCAAAGAAGAAGAAAGAAGAGCTGAGGAAGCACAGGAGGAAAGTGATGATGATGGGAGTTATGCAGAGCCAAGTGACTCTAATACAGACAGTGAAGCTGAGATCAGAAAAAGAATGAGAGGTTGTGAGGATGAAGCTGACAGGGTGGCCTTCTTCTCTAAGCATCAGGTGTTGCCTGGCAGCATCCTGCATGATGAGAAGGAGTTTCACATGAAGCCACTGCTAAGAATGATTGCTAACCAGGGTTGGTTAGGGTTGTTTGCCAACAAAGAAAGAAAGTTGTATGTTGATGAGATCAGGGAGTTCTACACAAATTGTAGGGTTAATGCTAGGAGAGTGTTCACGACAGTGAGGGGAATAGAGATTGAATTTGGGAGACCTGAGCTTGGAGTGATTCTTGACATACCTGCTGAAGGGTATTGCAGGTATATAAAGCTGAAATGGCCAAAGAGGACTGATGGAGTTACTCCTCTGGATGTTGTCAAGAAGTTCTCAGGGAAACCCAAGCTGAGGAAGGAGAGGAAGGTAGACAAAAAGGAGATGGAACCTGCATATCAGCTGTTGTTTGAGTTTGTGCACCGGTTCCTTCTACCTAGAGGAGAGAGGAACTGCGAGGCTAGTGCTCTGGACCTGACATACATGGATCTGCTGGACAGGGGGGAAAATATTAATTTGCCTGGGCTGATAATTAGACATATAAAGAGGATTGCTGACACAGATCAGAAGCCACATTCCCTTGTGCATTCTTACATCCTCCAGCAGGTACTTGAGCACTTTGGGGTTCCTTTAGAAGTTGGGAAGAAGCCAACCATTCACCAAATGTTTGGGATTGATGTGCTAAAAAATTGTGACTTCTTTAAAGAAAGCAGAGCTTCAAAGAAACCAATGCAGGCCAAGCAAGAGCAAGAAGAGGAAAGTGAGGACTATGGACCTGAAGAGGCCATTGATGCTGTGAAGGAGCTGGAGACGCATGTACTTGAGGTTAATGCAGAAAACACAGAGCTCCACAGACAGCTGAAGTTGAAGGATCAAGAAATTGATCGTTTGAAGATAGACTGCCACAAGTATGAGGCCGAGCTGGTGATGGAAAGGGCCAAGAATACGAAGCAACTTGAGGCGCTTGTCAAACACTTCAACATTCAGCTTTGAGTCCTCCTGTCCTGTCCTCCTCCTTCTACCTGTTGTCTACCCCCTCCTATTCTCTCCTGATTGCATGTACTGCTTGTTTAAGACAATTTGATTTTCAGTTGTGTACTTAATACTGGGGTTGTGCTGATATCACAACCTGGATGATGGTTTTAATTCTCTTACGCTTATGAATGTTTCCTGCTTAAGTAATTGGTTCTTGATTGGGCCCTTATTACTACTTGAGTTTGCTTTTATTACTGACTTGTTGCCTTGTGTTCTAGACTGGATATCGTGGCCAAGTTCATGCAGGTATTTGAATCTTTTCGATGATGCCAGAAGGGGAAAGAAGGAAATGTTGGAGTGTTTGTGACCTAATTCATCTGTTCATTTTTTCTTGAACTTGTTACCTTTTGTTTTCTGTTGTTGTTTATGTCTACTCAGGGTCTTGGGCAACATTTGTTTGTCATCATCAAAAAGGGGGAATTTGTTGAAAGCTGGTTTTGAAGTATGACAAACAAGAAGGACTCAGAGGTTCCCCCTGAGAACCTAGTCCTTGGAATAAAGGGCACGCTTGATCGAAAAGGATTATGGGTTGCAAATCCCTGCGGAACTAGGAGTATGATGCCGGGCAGACTAGCTCGAGACCCTTTACGAGAAGCCAAGCCAAAGCTATCCATGATGCTCACCTTCACTTGATATGGAAAGGCTTGGACGTGGAAGATGGAAGCTCCGGAACAACCTTGAAGGTCATGCATTGGCGCACCATGGAGAGGGAACCACTTAGGACACTTGGAGAGGCTCAAGAGACACAAATTGAGACACCCCAAGAAGCTTCAGGAAGAGGCGGACCGCCTTCCAAAAGAGGCGGAGCGCCTGGAAGATCTTCACTCTCTGGAAATGGGTGAGGCGGACTGCCTCCAAGCCAAGGCGGACCGCCTAGTTGCTGCTTGGTCTCTGGAATCTGAAGAGGCGGAGCGCCTCCAAGGGGGAGGCGGAGCGCCTACCCCTGTTACGTTCCAAACCGAGTTTTTGCTACTTTTCGCGTGTAATTCCAACTTTGGCCCTAAGTGGCTTCTATTGTTTAAACCCACTTAGGGGTATTTTAGACACTTCATTACATGCTTGTAGAAGGCTAAAAAAGCCTTCATTAGGTCTTGAACTCATTCACCTATCTTTGAATACAAAAACACAAGAGAATACTCTTTGATGAAACCTTTGATTCTTGGCTTGAATTTCAATTGGACGATTCCAAGTTGAACCTCAAACCTTTCTGATCATTCTATTTGCAAGGACCTCGTGATTCTTGAGGATAGTTGCATAGTGATAGGTGATTCTTTCCAATCGTTCGGGGTGTAACAGAACAAGTTCTTCGTTGCTACTCGAACTTTAGTGTAAGTCTCGTCTCGCTTTATCTCTTTATCGCTTTCGTAGGTTTTCCCTACATCAGTTGGTATCAGAGCAAGGCTAGGGTTACATTATTACGAACCCTCGTCCTACTCTTCGTGCTTGTCATCTTTGTTTCTTGTTTATTTTCATGTTCTTGTTCTTGTTTCATTGAAAAAGAAGAAAAAAATTCAAAAACTAGAAAACCCAAAAATTTGCTAGAAATCGTTGTTGTTACGATTTTGTTGGTTTTGATTATCGGGGATTGTTTGTTTGTGTAATCCCGACAATTGGGTACCAACAAAACACGTTTTGGAGTTGTGAATCGAATTTTCGAAAATCAAACCCCAAAAGTTGAAGTTTCACAAAATTTGCTAGAACTTGTTATATGTTATGAAATATTGGTTGTTTGGTATCGGGGATTATTCCTTATAGTTACCCCATCATTTTGATACCCTTATAACATCATTTGGAGTAGCGGAGTGAAAATCGAAATTTTAAAGTCTTGAAGTTTTTGAAAATTTTGAAGAACTTGCTTCATTTTCTTGAAACAAGTTGTTTGTTGGATTAAACCATCGGGGTTTGCTTGTTATAGTCCAAAACAACTTTGGGTACCATTACATATCAAAAACTCCTTGAAAACATTGGAAAATCGGGTGCCAAAAACCAAGAAACGGAGTTGAAAATCTGCAGGAACAGGCCCTAGGCAGACCGCCCCTTCCCATAGGCGGACCGCCTCCCCACTGCTTGCTCTCTGGACTTTTTGAGGCCCTCCGCCTCAGTCCATAGGCGGACCGCCTCCCACTGGGAAGGTGTCCGGGTAGTTCGTTTCTTAAGTTTTCGTGTTTTCTTTGCTTCCGTTACTTCCGGTTAGTACTTTGCGAGTAATTCTCCTATTCAACTAGTACTAATTCATTGAGCGCTTAGGATATTCGTGCGTGTTGGTGTTTGATAACTTCAAAGAAGACTCGTAGAATTTCTTTGGCTCAAGTGCTCACTTAAAAGCCGAACGCCCATAGAGTCCCATTAAATCCACTCTTCCCGAAGAGTATTGGGAACTTGTTGAATTGTTTGGTTGTGGAGGTAGTTGTTCAACTCCGAGGAAGACTTTTGAATTCAAGCTTGAGTGAACCTACCCCAAAAACAAGAGTGAACCCGAGAGACAATCAAAGGTGAGGGAGCGAGTGAGGAATTTTTACTCTAATCTCTTTACTTGTTTTTGATTGTTGTAGGTACAATGGCGGACGAGAAAGCCAAAAATACCATTGAGGTTCCCGTTGACGTCTTGGCTAGTCTATTGGCCGAGATGAAAACCTTGAACCAAAGAATGGAAGTCTTTGAAAAGGAAAGGACCCCGAGTGTCCAAAAGGATGCCAATGAGGGCACGAGTGATGATTCAATCATGAAACCGGACCAATATGCGGAGTTAGTTCGTCGACAACGGTTGAGGGATGAGACTCTTACTAGGGAAAGATTGTTGGGCAATCCCCAACCCTTGGGCAATCCCCAAGGAGATGCTCCACTCCCAAGGCCTCGGAGACATATTGCACCCCTTGAGCAAGTTGATGAAGCTCAAGAAGGGGAGGGCCTCGGACTTGATGATGAATACTTTGATGCTCCCTATCCGAATAGGAGGGCGATGAATGGAGGCCGAGGCTATGTTGGGAGGAACTTGGGAAGGGAATATGAGGATGTTGAAGACTACTACGGGGGTCAACCGGAACCAAACCGTAGGGGTCGTGACACGAACCTCAATAGTGTGAAGATCACTATCCCACCTTTCAAAGGGACTAGTGATCCGGAAGCATTCTTAGAGTGGAAGGTTCAATTGGAGCGGGTTTTTGACACAAATGACATGTCCGAGAAGAAGAAAGCTACCTATGCCATCGCTTCATTTGAGTCCTATGCATCCACATGGTGGGAATCCGTCAAGAGGTCGAGGAGATGAGTTGGGTTGCGGATGAACATTACTTGGAAAGAGTTGAAAGAGGTCATGAGTACCAAATATGTGACACCCAAGTATAGACAAGAACAACTCAAGAGGCTCTATGAATTGAAACAAGGCTCCAAGGCCGTTGATGAGTACTTCAATGACTTTGAGAGGAATAGAATGGCCCTTGACATGGAAACCGAAGATGAAGAGCAAGCTATCATCCGTTTCAAGAGTGGTTTGAACCGGGAGATCGCTTCTCAATTGAGGCTACACATCTTTCATTCTCTTCAAGATGTTTGTGATGCCGCAGTTGAAGCCGAAAAGTGGCTAAAGGAAGAGAAGGCTCCTCGCTATAGGAGTACTACCACCACTACCACTCCAACAACTCGCCCCAAAGAATGGAAGACCCCATACACAAGTGGCGCAAGTGGGAGTCGAGACGTGAAGAAGCCTTTTGAGAAGGCTACCCCGAGAAGCGACCACAAAGAGGTTGGAGGTACTTCTAAAACTACTTTAAATACTCCTTCTTCTTCCTCTTTCCAATGTCATAAATGCAAGGGTTACAGCCCCTTTGCCAAAGAGTGCCCTACCCAGAAAACAATGATTGTGATGGATGATGGGTTGGTCTATGAGGGGGAAAGTGAGTCCGAGGGAGATGTAGAGGAGGAGAGTGAGGAAGTTGAGGGTGAGGGTGAAGAGAGAGCGACGGAGGGGGATGATCCTAATATGTTCCTTGTGGTACGTCGAATTTTGGGTGCCATGGTGAATGAAGAGAGGGAAGATGAGCAAAGGGAAAACTTGTTCCATGCTAGGTGTAGAGTGAAGGGACAAGTGTGTTCCATGATCATTGACTCGGGTAGTTGTGCAAATGTGGTGAGCCAATCCTTGGTCTCACAATTGAAGTTGCCTACCCTTAAGCATCCAAACCCCTACCGTTTGCAATGGTTGAGTGAATGTGGGGAGTTGAGGGTAGTGAAGCAAGTCTTGATTAGGTTCAAGATTGGGAACTATCAAGATGAACACATGTTTGATATGGTGCCAATGCAAGCTTGCCACCTTTTATTTGGTAGGCCGTGGCAATACGAAAAACAAGTGGTTCATGATGGCCGGGCCAACACTTACACGGTGAGACATGAGGGGAAGAAGTTTGTGCTTACACTCTTGACACCAAAACAAGTAAGTGACAACTATCGGCGCATGAAAGAATTGAGGGGAGCGGCTAAGGCCAAGTCCCCGGTTGTGGCCAAACCTTTGGCCGAGACTCCACCATCTTCCACCGGTCGCATGTGTGCCATGATGCAACCGGGCGAGTACTTGAGAGGTAATGATGGCACCAAAATGCTCATATGCCTAGTACACAAAGGTATGGTTTTAAATTCCGATTGTGATTTATCTTCTAACCCTAACCCTTTGCCTAGTGCTATTGAGAATGTGTTGAAGGTATTTGAGGACATGTTCCCGGAAGAGATGCCGAGTGGCCTTCCTCCATTGAGGGGGATTGAGCACCAAGTCAATTTTGTCCCGGGGTCCCAAATCCCAAACAAGCCGGCTTATAGGAGCAACCCGGAGGACACCAAGGAATTGCAAAAGCAAGTGGATGAATTGCTTACCAAAGGGTTGGTTCGAGAAGGCTTGAGTCCGTGTGCCGTACCGGTCATTCTTGTACCGAAGAAGGACGGGACATGGAGAATGTGTGTTGATTGCCGTGCGGTCAACAAGATAACGGTAAAGTATCGTCATCCCATTCCTAGACTTGATGACATGCTTGATGAATTGAGTGGTTCAAGTGTCTTTACCAAGATAGATCTTAGGTCCGGCTACCACCAAATCCGGATGAAACCGGGTGATGAGTGGAAGACCGCATTCAAGACCAAATTTGGTCTTTATGAATGGTTGGTGATACCTTTTGGCCTCTCCAACGCACCTAGCACTTTCATGCGGCTAATGAACCATGTCTTAAAGCCGTTTATAAACAAGTTTGTGGTCGTCTATTTTGATGACATATTGATTTATAGCAAGTCAATAGATGACCATGTTGGCCACTTAAGTCAAGTCCTTGAAGTGCTAAGAGCTGAAAAGCTCTATGCCAACTTTAAGAAGTGTGCCTTTTGTGTCGAAAAGGTTGTCTTTTTGGGCTTTGTTGTTAGTGCAAATGGTGTCGAGGTTGATGAGTCCAAAGTTGAAGCCATTAGAGATTGGCCTACTCCAACTACCGTTTCTCATGTTAGGAGTTTCCATGGCCTTGCTAGTTTCTATAGGCGCTTTGTTAGGGACTTTAGCACCATTGCCGCACCACTCACCGAGTTGGTGAAAAAGGACAAGCCCTTTGTGTGGGGAGAGCCTCAAGTGAGAGCTTTCCAAGAATTGAAAAGTAGGCTAAGTACCGCCCCGTTGTTGCAATTGCCCGACTTCGGGAAGGCTTTTGAGGTAGAATGTGATGCCTCGGGGGTGGGTATTGGGGGTGTTCTCATGCAAGAAGGGAAACCTGTTGCCTACTTTAGTGAGAAGTTAAAGGGCGCAACCTTGAATTACTCCACGTATGACAAGGAGTTGTATGCCCTTGTGAGAGCCCTTGCCCATTGGCAACACTATCTATGGCCTCGGGAATTTGTGATCAAGAGTGACCATGAGTCACTTAAGCATCTAAGAGGTCAAGAGAAGTTGAACAAAAGACATGCCAAGTGGGTGGAGTTCATTGAGTCTTTTCCCTATGTAATTCATTACAAGAAGGGGAAGGACAATGTTGTAGCCGACGCGCTTTCTAGGAAGTTCGCCCTTGCTACCACTCTTGCTTCTAGACTTATGGGTTTTGAGAGTATCAAATCTTTGTATGAACATGACCCAAAGTTCAAGAGCATTCATGATGCTCTAGTGAGTCGGAAGCGGGTGGAGAAGTACCAATGGGTAGATGGCTACATTTTCAAGAAAGGGAGAGTATGTGTCCCCGAGTCCTCTTGGCGAGAATTGCTAGTGCGTGAAGTACATTGTGGAGGCTTGATGGGTCACTTTGGGAGGGATAAGACTTTGGCCATTCTTATGGAGCAATTCCATTGGCCTAAAATGGGGTTGCATGTTGAGCAGCTATGCAATGCTTGTTTAGATTGCAAGCACGCCAAGTCTAAGTCGAATCCCCATGGCTTGTATACTCCTTTGCCTATTCCTACTAGCCCGTGGATGGACATTTCGATGGATTTTGTTATGGGATTGCCTCGGTCTAGGGGGGGACATGATAGCATTTATGTTGTCGTGGATAGGTTCTCCAAAATGGCTCACTTCATTCCTTGTAAGAAGAGTAGTGATGCCACCATGTAGCTTCTTTGTTCATTGATAACGTGTTAAAATTGCATGGCGTGCCTCAAACCATTGTAAGTGATAGGGACACTAAGTTCCTAAGCCATTTTTGGAGATGTTTGTAGGGTGCCCTTGGCACCAAATTGTTGTTCTCTACATCCCACCACCCTCAAACGGATGGTCAAACCGAGGTGGTGAACCGAACCTTGGGGTCTCTTCTTAGAGCTATGACCCGAGGTAAGGCCGGGACTTGGGTGGAGAAGTTACCACTCATGGAGTTTGCATATAACCGCACTTTGCATAGAGTGATTGGCATGACTCCATTTGAGTGCGTTTATGGTTTTAATCCTTTGATTCCGCTTGATCTTACCCCTTTGCCAAGGGAAATGGTTGTTAATGTTGAAGGTACAAGCCGAGCTAAGGCCTTGATGGAACTCCATGCCAAAGCAAAGAAGAACTTGGAGGAAGCTTATGAAAAGTTAGCCACCAAGAAGAACAAGGGGAGGAAGAAAGTGGAATTCAAGAAAGGAGATTGGGTGTGGGTGCACTTCCGGAAAGAAAGATTCCCAAGCATTAGAAAAGGAAAGTTAGCGCCCCGAGGAGATGGCCCGTTCCAAGTGATGTCCAAGATCAACAACAATGCCTATGTCATTGATATACCCGGTGAGTACAATGTTTCAAACACTTTCAATGTTAGTGACTTGGCTCCTTGTGATGTAGGTGATGCCGTAGAGGATGACGCCTTAATTTCGAGGACGAAATCTTCTCAAGAAGGGGAGGATGATTCCGGGCAAACTAGCTCGAGACCCTTTACGAGAAGCCAAGCCAAAGGTATCCATGATGCTCACCTTCACTTGATATGGAAAGGCTTGGACGTGGAAGATGGAAGCTCCGGAACAACCTTGAAGGTCATGCATTGGAGCACCATGGAGAGGGAACCACTTAGGACACTTGGAGAGGCTCAAGAGACACAAATTGAGACACCCCAAGAAGCTTCAGGAAGAGGCGGACCGCCTTCCAAAAGAGGCGGAGCGCCTGGAAGATCTTCACTCTCTGGAAATGGGTGAGGCGGACCGCCTCCAAGCCAAGGCGGACCACCTAGTTGCTGCTTGGTCTCTGGAATCTGAAGAGGCGGAGCGCCTCCAAGGGGGAGGCGGAGCGCCTACCCCTGTTACGTGCCAAACCGAGTTTTTGCTACTTTTCGCGTGTAATTCCAACTTTGGCCCTAAGTGGCTTCTATTGTTTAAACCCACTTAGGGGTATTTTAGACACTTCATTACATGCTTGTAGAAGGCTATAAAAGCCTTCATTAGGTCTTGAACTCATTCACCTATCTTTGAATACAAAAACACAAGAGAATACTCTTTGATGAAACCTTTGATTCTTGGCTTGAATTTCAATTGGACGATTCCAAGTTGAACCTCAAACCTTTCCGATCATTCTATTTGCAAGGACCTCGTGATTCTTGAGGATAGTTGCATAGTGATAGGTGATTCTTTCCAATCGTTCGGGGTGTAACGGAACAAGTTCTTCGTTGATACTCGAACTTTAGTGTAAGTCTCGTCTCGCTTTATCTCTTTATTGCTTTCGTAGGTTTTCCCTACATCAGAGTAGTGGCGCGTGAATGATTATTTATTCTGGTCAGACTAAAAGAGGCGGTGTCCAGGCTGTGTCTTCGAAGTGTGAAAAGGATTTGGACTTCGACAAGGAAAAGAGTCACTAGGAATCCTGACTTGCCATAATTAAAAGGATTCCTTGTAGAACTCAATTAGGGTTTCAAGACCCATATAAATGCAAGTAGCAGAGGCAGCCGAAAGTCAGTTATTCAAAAAAAAAGAGTTGAGAGCATACAAATGCGATCTAGCATCTTTCTACGTGAGTAAACTGGAGAAGACAACTTGAGTGCATGCAGTGTATTGAGTCTAGATATTCCGTCTAGGTTCGTCGAGTTGCAAGTTGTCTTTAAATTCAAGCTTTCATAGTTATACTTATTGGCTTATTCAGAAGCGTATGTATTAGGTGAACTTTTGTGTAATTACTGAGAAGCTAGAGTTTAGCTTTGAGTAGTGTTTAGGGTCTAGAGTGTAGCCCCTTGGTTACAGAGTTTGTAATCAGAAACGTTGCTCTTGTGTTAGTGGATTCAGTTTGAAAATCCCAGAGTGTGGGTCGTGGTTTTCCTACCTTGAGCAAGGAGTTTTCCACGTAAAATCCTTGTATTCCTTTTGTGCGTGGTGTTGTGAGTTATAGTGTTTAAGGCAGCATAAAAGATAATATAAGAACAAGGTTCTACGTTAGAAGAACAAGGTTCTTGTGACGAAAATCGGTAGACACTATTCAACCCCCCCTTCTAGTGTCTTCAAGGGGTGCATAGAGTATAACAACTTCCTATTCAAGAACAACAAGTTGTTGTTCAAGAACTACTAAATCCCAGCCAAGAACACGTCCACAAGGTCAAGAACAAGCTATATATTATATTCTTACAAGATTCTATCAACATCCTTCCAAGAACAACTAAGAATTCAAGCAAAAACAAGTTTAAATTCAACAATAAGCCAAGAACTTCAAGAAACTCTCCAAGAATCGACTAGAACTTCAAGATTCAATCACAACACTTCTTTAGTCAAGTTTTCTTATATCTTAAGCGTCCCAAACACAATGCACGGATAAAATTTTCTTTTTTTCACTTTTTTTTTTTTTTTGGGATGAACATTACCCATGAACAGTACCCCGTGAACAGTAACGATGAACAGTACCCGTGAACAGTAATTGATTTTTTTTTTAACAAAAATGAAATTAAAAGAACCTAAACTAAGAACCCTAATCTAAGGCACTATCCTCCCAAATCGGGTAAAAAGAAAAATAAAAAATAAAAAATCTAAGGCACTATTTTTCGTCAGCGGATGAGGTTTCTTTGAAGATGGTGATGGATACTTTGTCTAGTTATGAGCTGGCCAGTGGACAGAAAATCAATAAGGAGAAGAGTAATGTGTACTTGCATGGTAAGGTTCCACACTTGTTAGTTGACAGGGTGCTTGATGTGACTGAGATACCAGGGGGGGACTTCCCTTTCAAGTATCTTGGAGTTCCTATTTATTATGCTAGGAGGAAGAATTGTCATTATAACGAGTTGGTGGAGAAGGTGCAGAAAAAGCTTGACTCCTAGACTGGTAAGTTGCTTTCTATAGGTAGACAGGCGACTCTGATTTCCTCAATGCTTCAGAGTATGCCCATTCACTTGTTATCTGCCTGTGACCTCCCTGCTGCGGTGGTGGTTCAGCTTCACAGGATATTTGCCAAGTTCTTTTGGAGTAACTCTGTGGGTCAGGATAGTAGGCACTGGGCTTCTTGGAAGACTCTGTGCCACCCTCTGAGTGAAGGTGGAGTTGGTTTTAGGAGCTTGTATGATGTATCCAAGGCGTTATTTGCAAAGCTTTGGTGGAATTTGCGCACCAAGGATTCTTTATAGAGGGATTATATGAGCAAGTAGTACTTGAAAAAGCATCACTATGTGGTGGTGCCATGGAAGGAGGGGACTTATGCTTGGAAGAAGATTTCGAAGAGCAGGCCCGTGATGGACCATGAGATAGTATGGCAGCTGAAGAAGGGCAATGCTTACTTCTGGCTTGATAACTGGACTGGTCTTGGTCCTTTGTATCATGTAGTTCCTCATGAGTTTGAATGTGATGAGACTGTAGTGTGTGTTTACAAAGTAGCTAAGGGTGGAGTGTGGCTTGAGCAGAGCCTTAGGGAGCTCTTACCTGACGACCTTGCAGAGCATGTGATTCAGAATATCAAGCCTCCTATGTGTCTTGAGCAGCGGGATAGGCCCTATTGGATGCTGGAGACTCGGGGTACCTTTTCAGTTCGTTCAACTTATCACTTGGTGAGGCAGAGGAAGAAGCCGAGTGACCTTTACAAGCACTTCTGGATCAAAGGTATTCCCTTTAAAATGTCTTTTTTACTATGGATATTGTGGAATTTTAAGCTACCCCTTGATGATATGCTGAAGAGGTGGGGGAATTCAGTTCCCCTCTAGGTGTCATTGTTGTGTGGACCCTGATGTAGAGACTGTCTCCCACATCTTTCTTAATGCACCTGTAGCGAGATATGTATGGAAATATTTTGGAGGCCCTGCAGGTCTTAATTTTGATGGGTTGCACTTGACACAAGTGATTAATTTGTGGTGGAATGCCCCTGCTGGCCCGGTCCTGAGGTTGATCTACCATGCTATTACCATCTTTATTGTATGGGAGTTGTGGAAACGGAGGAATGTTATGAGGCATGGTGGGTCGACTTCAGCTCACAGGGTGGTGTATCTTGTTATGCAGCATATTATTATGTTCCTGAGATTTCGCAGGAGGAACTTTCAGTATGCGCCAAGTAGGTGGGGGAATTTGCTTCCGGTGTTAAGAGATCATATGCCTACTTTAGTGATGACAAAGGTTGTTTGGAGTCCGCCTCAGGTGGGGTGGATCAAATGTAATACGGATGATGCTTCTAGGGGAAATCCGGGCTCTAGTTCTTGGGCATTTTGTGTTCGAGATGAGAGGGGTGATATCTTGCATGCTTGTACTAAGGAGATGGATGATTTCATGACCACAGATACTCAAGCCGAGGCGATTGCAATTCTTATAGCTTTGAGGTGTGTGGTATCTACTCCTTAATGCGCAAGTTATTGTTGAAACGGATTCATTGTTGCTAAAAAATGTGGTGACTAAGGTTTGGGAGGTGCCTTGGAAAATTGTGCAAGAAGTTGAAGAAATTTGGAGCTTGATGGAGGGTATAAAGGTGGTAGTGGTGCATGTGTTTAGAGAAGGGAACAAATTGGTGGATTATTTGGCAAATTTTGCGCTTGATCAAGGAGATGTTGTTGTTAATTCGTTTCATGAATTAGATAGTATGGGTAGGAGGTTGGTGAATGGGGATAAGTGCAATGAACCGTACATCCGCACTAGGCCGAGGAGGAGTGTTTAGACACAAGGGAGGTAGAACTTTCCTTCATGCTCGAATCCTTAGGGAGGAGAGCATGGAGGCTTTTTTTACTAACTTTGTGTTCTTTTTTATAGGTACATTCATACATGAAATTCATGTTGCTTGGAATGGATTGAAGCAATACTTTGGAATGGAATCAATGCTACATTGGATGATGATTTCAAGGTGTTATTACTACTTTGGAAGTGTTGTCTTTACGATGAACTTAGCTTTCCACATTTTCCTTGCCTTTGGTGCGTTGTGTTCCAGTTTTGGTGTGCCATGGAGCAGGCGACACATGGATATAGCGCTCTTCAGAAAATTTCAAAAGCCATGGCCAACGCGTCGCTCCCCCGATCGCACGACGTAAACAGAATGTGCAAATTTTTGGCGCGCCATAAGCATGCGTCGCGCGCCCCATCACGCCCTGCAGCAAAATTAGAAACGCCACTACCAAAGCGTCGCCTCCCTCAAGGCGTGGCTCAAACAGTGAGCGTCGAAACTGAGCACGCCACAACCAGGCGTCGCATCTCCTATAGCGCTGGCCCTTTGGCATGCCATGGCAGAGGCGTCGCTTCCCCATCGCGAGCCATTCAGACAACGCCGTTACCTGGCATCGCATCCCTTAGGGCGTGGCTCAACCAGTTAGGTTCGTGCTTTGATTATCACGGGAGCGAGTTAGGATCTTGTTGTTAATTTATTACTCGCATCATTAGTCTAAACATCATTTTAGTAGATCATTACTTAGCTATTTCATTAGATTTTCATATACATTTGGCCTAAGTAGTGAGGTAAACTTTGTAATGTATTATATCAAGGCATTAAATTCATTTCAATTGGTGGTATTAGCATTTTATAATGCTCAACCCAATGAAGTGGATGCGATGCTTGGATATGGTGCTATCTTACCACTACTTAGGCGTTCATTAGCATTAGTATTAGCTAGTTCGTATTTTTTTCAAGATTGTAAAGACCTTATTTATTGTTTTTGTTGGATATTATAAATAAAATTAAGCTTATAGCTTAGTGGATTTTGCTATAAAAAAAAAATCGAAGGCACGAAGAACAGGATTGAGATTGTTAAAAAAATCCCTTTCCAAGCTCTGATACCAACTGATGCAATATGATCTAAGGAAAACAAGAAATAAGATAAAAAGAAAGACACTCAATGATCTACCAAGAAATGCAAGTAGGAACTAGTCTACTTACCTTCTTGATGAAGCCAAGGAAGACCTATTCTATACAACAACCCTCAAGACAACTAGGAATTAAAAGTTGAATGATCAAGAATTGGAACAAGTTCAATTTCGAATTCACCAAAAGAGAACAAGTTTTCCAACATATACTAGTTTAGCAAAAAGCTGTGTTTGTTTTGTTATGATGTAAGGTGCTGAAAATAAACTAAGTATTAGGCTTATATAGATGAGCCCCACACGCCTAAAAGGTAAAGGAACAACCTCCAAGTGGGCTAAATGTTCAATAGTAAGCACCATAAAATAAATAAGTCTAGCTACGCAAAAGCATGAAAAAGTCATGAAAAATACAGCGCATTAAGGCCAATAAACGAGCCCACCATGCGGCTGAATTGTCTAGGAAACATAGGCCGCGTGCCACGCGAGTACCAGGAGCCAAGCATTTTTCTAGAACGCCCCTTCTCCAATGCTAACCATCAAACCCCAAGGTTCTTCTAACATATGCCCGGACAAATGTTCTCCAAAGAATCTTCTCCAAGCTATCATCCAAGATTGATGAAGTTCCGATAACTCTTTAGCTCGACTCTTAAAATCATCCTCAATTTAGACTGCATCATCCTCCCCTTCTTGAAAGGATTTCATCCTCGAAATCAAACTATCATCAACATGGCAACAATGGATATTTATCTTCTCTCCTAGGGTTCACTTGTTGTTCGCCTCTAGGCTTCTTGGTTAGTGTTTCTAGGGTAATTGGCCTACTCGAAAGATACTAACCTACTAGCGTATTAGGACACTTATGTGTAGAGGAGATTAGAATTCAAAGAAGAGTCATAGATTTTTCTTTGGCCTCAAGTGCGCACTTTAAATAGCCGTCCGTTCATCGAGTCTCATCAACTCCATTCCGAACTAATACTTGGACATACTAGTTGTGATCACCGTGGTTTCTAAGTTGTTGAAGGCCTCGCCCTTGAGTATTCATATAATGAGTGATACACGTGACGGAGTGATTTTTGTGAGGTTGTTCTTTTGGTGTTGCAATAAAGTCGGATGATGATGGAGGAGATTATGGCTCTTGTGGGGATGATGCGAGTTGCTATGGCTCGTATGGTGATGATGGAGACTATGGTTCTTATGATGATGATGGTGGGCATTACTATGATGGCTCGGGAAACCATGGCTCCTATGAGGATGAAGCGGTTCACTATGATGATCGTTGGGTCTATGAAGACTATGAAGCTCATGAAGATGAAGGTGTTGATCCTTTTGCTTCTAGTCAAGAATATGAAGATGGTGGCACTTCAAGGTACATTGATCCCATTTACTCTACTTGTGATGAATATGATGAGCATGTTGATAGTGACATAGATAGATTGATGATGAGGTTGAGTATATGAATTATTCATTTGCATCTTCTCTTGGTGTCTGTAATGGTGAGCAAGGGAGTAGTAGAGGTCCTTCCTGTTATTTCCCACGAATACACCACTTTACTGTTTTAAGGACCAGTTCCTTAAAATGTGTTCCTTTACTCTACGATGTGCGGAATAAAAACTGTAAGTAATTGAACACCAGATTTTAGCGTGGAAAAACCCCTAGACACGGGATCAAAAAACCACGACCTACTTCTCAAGTAGGATTTCAACTTCACTATGTAAAAAGACCCACTTGGTTACAAGACTCACTCTTACTAACCTAGGACTAACTCTAATCCTACAGTGATCTTTCTCACGATCAGTGAAGTTGTGTCAAGTCCACGACTTGAACTACACAGTTTACAACTTGATTTTTGCTTACTACAATTGAACTAAGACTTGAACTTTTACAAGACTCAATCTAAGGAACAGGTTCTTCCTTAGTTCTACTGTAGCTAACTGATTACACAAATAAGCTAATAATTCTTCTCAGCTTTTGCTCGATGCTCTCAGTATTTGTGTACAACTTCTATGGCTGATAGTCTTCTCGTTTTATAGTTTCCAGCAGCCAAGAAGTCCCAATGAATTAGAATTCCAAAGCTCCCTTGACTTTGAACCCTAATTGGATTCTACCTTCTTGAATCTGAATCCTTTATCCCTTAGTTATGCAAACTTTTCGTATCTGATTAGGCCTGCATAATTATCAAGATATACGTCAGTATTAGGATAAATAATAATATCTCAATTAAATGATTTTGCATGAATTATCTATTCTGCTTCAGTAATTCAAAGGAACAGGTCCTTTGAATCCGTTCCTCAGTCATCAGTCAAAAACTCCAAGCTTTCCAAGCTAACAATTTCCCCCTTTTTGATGATGACAAATTCATACTTATAGCTTCATCTCCTTAATGTCCTGAAGTACAATGTAAGCTCAAAAAGACAATCAATCAGTGGAGAATTAATTCATCATTAAGGAACAAATTTTTATTAGGTATAAAATCATGCAAAATCAGCCTTACTCTTCCCCCTTTTGGCATCATTGAAAAGGTTGCATATCAAAATATAACTCAAGTGTTAGAGTTAATCAGCACATAGCCATTTAGGCAACTCAAAGTGCAAACATAAATTAAATAAAGCAACTGCAAAACAATGATATTAGCCATCCAAGACAATTCATTTAACCAAATATTAAAATCAGGGGATACAGCAAGTACTACAGAATTATCCAACTACTAAAGAAGAAAACAAAGGCTAAGGCACTTGGCTAGGCTAGATCCCACTAGACAAAAGATGGCTAAAGGCTAGGACTAAGGTGGTCAGGATGTGGAAGGACCAGTTCCCTGAGACTTGTTAAGCAGAGCAAACATCTGCTTGAGCATTCCCTCATTGGTCTCCTTTGCTTTTGAGGCCTCTGCCTTCCAGTAATTCCTTTCTTCTTCCAACCTTGCAATCTCAGCAGCCTGCATAGCAACTTGTTGCCTAAGTGCCCTCACTTTGTTGTTCAGAGGCTGCCTCCCAACACCAGCCTGTGGAGGATCAGCCTGAACTGGCAAGTCACAGTTTATCAGGGTAGCACACCCAAACTTCTCCTTCTTTGTAGCCTTCACAACCCCTTCCAAGGGAATCTTCAACTTGGCAAAGATATCAGTCAAAATGAAACCAAACGGCAGGGAGTGTTTTCTCTTCCCAGCAATCACCCTTTTTATCAGGTGGATCATAAAGCTGGGCCAATTGATCTGCTTTTCAGTGTCCAACAGTTCCATAAGGACCAGATCCATGAAACTGGCAACCCCTCTTTTCTCCTGCCTTGGCATCACCACTTTGTTCACAAACTCAAATAAAACCTGATGCTGTGGATGCATCTCACCATCATTCTCAGCAAACTTCCTAGTGATCTCCAGATCAGTAGGCAAGTTTGTCAAGTCAGGCCACACAGTCTTGACATAACTAGCATACCCAGTGGCAGGAATCCCCAGCAACTCACCAAGTTCCCTTGTATCAAATATGACAACATTGTCATTAACAGAGGTAGTAATTTGATCACCTCGGATGGAGCAATTTTTATAGAAATCCTGCACCATTCCCTTTGCACACCTACCAGAGATCTTAAGGACCATGTCCCTCCAACCCTGAGCATGCAGCTTTTGCAGCAACCAGACCATTCCTTCTTCTTGAACATCAGTCATGACCCTTCCTTTCAACACCTTTCTGGTCAGCATGTCATCATGAATACAGTGCACAGTCTCACTGTCTTCAGCATCACTATCACTCTCATCTTCAGCAACTAACTCATCACTGTCACTAGCAGAGTCTTCAGAAACCACCACTCTTTTAGAGGACCTGGTCCTCTTAGCAATTTTCTCAGCAGCTTTAACTGAGCTTCTTGTCACCCTTCTCTCAGGAACCTTTCTTTTCTTTGACTGAGGCACCACCTCCTCAGCCTCTACCATCTCATCATCCTCAGAAAAATCAGCCAAATCAAAATCATCACTATCATCCACTTTTTCTTCCTCAACTACCTGTTTTCCTTTCCCTTTTCTGCTCCTTTCCAAGGCAGCAGCCAGTTGTTCATCAGCAGCTTTAGCAGCACTTCTTGTCCTCCTACCCCCAGATGCAGGGGTTGAGGCAGAAGGAACAGGTCCTTTTGCCTTAGAGGAACTTTCAACTTTCTTCTTATTTCCGGGCTTATAACTATCACTTATCTTCTTCAATTTAGCAGTAATTTCAACAGTCTCATGATCATTAATGGGTCCCTTTCTAGCCAATTTTCTTTTCAGGCTCCTAATATTTATCAAATCCACCAATGGCCTATCACTGTCACTCATAGCCTCTTCAACATCTATAACATCTTCCATGGGTGCTCTAAAAGCAACCTCTGGAGACCCTGACCCCCCATGCACAGGTGCTTCCAAACTCCTAATGAGTTTCCCCTCAAGAGCAGCCTCAGAACCCTCTCCCTCTTTTTCCTCGTCAATAACAACATTCAAAGGGTGAGTGTAGTTTACCTTAAATTGATACAACACCATAGCATGAGATAGATCCTCAACCTGCTCAGCAATGGATTCAGCCGTGGGAACTGATCCTTCCCCCTGAATTTCAGGTTCAGGTATTTCTGGAATTTGTTCAGGAACTTCAGGGTTTGGGTCGATGATTTCCATGGGTGAAGGAGGGTTGAGATTTTGTGGTTGTTCAACAGTGGGTGCAGATGGAGAATTATCAGAAGAAAGAGACATG
Source organism: Petunia x hybrida (assembly GCA_037355625.1). Lineage (NCBI taxonomy): Eukaryota > Viridiplantae > Streptophyta > Magnoliopsida > Solanales > Solanaceae > Petunia > Petunia x hybrida. Next base: position 158,045 of record JBBBVM010000258.1, read on the forward strand.
TTTGCAATTCTAATCAAAAGATAATTAACAATTCTTTCTGAAATTTTGCTAATTGAATTGATGAACAAGGTAAAAGAATAATGTAGGAGAAGAAGAGTATTTATAGAGTGAATTAAGTAGTGCAATTAGAGTAGGAGACGATCAACTTACCTCAGCACAACATGCAACGGCTAAGGACTCTTGGGAGTCTCCCGGAGAAAAAGAGCCGTTAGGCTGTAGGACACCTTTTCAGAATAGGAACTGTTCCTCCGATGGGACTCTTTTGCAATTTGGATATGGGTAGGAAACTTAGTGGGATTTTAACCTAAACACAAGTTACCTATAACCTTTATACTCCTAAATTAATTGAATAATTACGAGTACATACCTGTTTTTAACACCACAATTCAATGTCCTTCCAATTTGCAATTTTTGATCATCTGAAATTCTAAGAGCATAAGGGTAACATCATTCAATTTTAGCAACTCTAAGTAAATTATGAAGCATGAGAGTATACATTTAAGTATGAAATCTGGACTGAATAATTCATAATGACTTGAATAAAATTCATTTTAAGAGCAATTTTCTAGCCAATTATGAAGTAAAGCATTGAAGATTTTATGTGAATTTAATCATCCCTAATTCCAATCTGTTTCTTTCAAAATCATCTCTACCTAGAGCCTTTGTAAAAATGTCAGCTATTTGCTTTTCAGTAGGACAAAATGCTATGGTGATCAACCCTTTTTCATAATTGTCTCTTAGGAAATGATGTCTTATGTCAATGTGTTTAGTCCTTTTGTGATGCACTGGATTTTTTGTCATATTAATAGCACTAGTGTTATCACAATAGATAGGAACAGTTCCTACATCAACACCAAAATCCTGTAATTGTTGTTTGATCCATAACAACTGTGAACAACATGAAGCAGCTGCCACATATTCAGCCTCAGCAGTAGAGAGTGCCACTGAATTTTGTTTCTTAGTTCCCCAAGAAACCAAACACTCACCAAGAAAATGTGCCATACCTGAGGTGCTTTTTCTATCAATAAGGAAACCTGCATAGTCAGCATCAGTATATCCAACAAGATTAAAATTACCACCTTTTGGATACCAAAGTCCCAAGGGACCTGTTCCTTTCAGATACCTCAAAATTCTTTTAACAGCTTTCAAATGAGATTCCTTAGGATCTGATTGGAACCTTGCACACAAACCAACACTGAACACTATATCAGGTCTACTGGCAGTTAGATAAAGTAAGGAACCTATCATGCCCCTATACAATTTTTGATCAACTGATATTCCATGTTCATCAAGATCCAATTTTGTGGCAGTGGCAATAGGTGTGTCAATTCCCTTAGCATTATCCATATCAAATCTTTTAAGTAATTCCTTAACATACTTTTGTTGATGGATCATAGTTCCATTTGAGGTTTGCTTAATTTGTAAACCCAAAAAGAAATTGAGTTCACCCATCATGCTCATCTCAAATTCACTCCCCATCAAGTGTGCAAATTCCTTACTTAAATTTTCACAAGTGGCACCAAAAATTATATCATCTACATAAATTTGAACAATTAAAAGATCCTTACCTTTTTCTTTTAAGAACAAAGTACTATCAATTTTACCTCTCTTGTACCCATGCTGGAGTAGAAATTTTGATAGCCTTTCATACCATGCTCTTGGTGCCTGCTTGAGCCCATACAAGGCCTTGTCCAACTTGTACACATGTTCAGGGAACTGTTCACTTTCAAAACCTGGGGGTTGTTTGACATACACTTCCTCTTTCAAGTAACCATTCAGAAATGCACTCTTAACATCCATTTGATGTAGAGTAAAGTCCATGTATGTAGCAAAGGCTATAAGGAGTCTTATTGCTTCCAATCTTGCAACTGGAGCAAAAGTCTCATCATAGTCGATGCCCTCCTCTTGACTGTATCCCTGAACAACCAGTCTGGCCTTATTCCTTGTTACCATGCCATCCTCATCAAGTTTGTTTCTGAAAACCCATTTTGTTCCAATGATAGACCTGTTCCTTGGCTTGGGTTCCAGATGCCAAACTTGACTTCTTTGAAATTGATTCAGTTCTTCCTGCATAGCATTTATCCAGTCTGCATCCTTCAGTGCTTCTTTCACATTTTTGGGTTCAACAAGAGATAAGAAAGCACTAAAGGCACACAGATTGTGATTTTTGACTGCTGATCTAGTTTGAATTCCTGCATTCTTGTCTGAGATTATTTGATCCACAGGATGTGACCCTTGATACTTGTAAGGCTTGGGTGTCAATCCATTGTCAGAAGTCCTCTGCTGAGGAACAGTTCCTGATCGAGTAGCACTACCAGTTTGTGAGGTGGAACCAGCATTTGTTCCCCCTGTATCTGTGCCACTGTTCTCAGTTCTGTTCTGAGGAACAGTTCCTTGCAGTTCAGTTCTCATATCCAGCCCTTGCATTTGTGAATCAAGTTCATAGGCTTTCAGCAGTCCAATTTCTTCATCCTCCTGTACCTGTTCTAGAGTGAGACTGTCAGTTTCATCAAATTTTACATGCATGCTTTCTTCAATTTTCAAAGTTTTCTTGTTAAACACCCTATATGACTTACTATTTGAGGAATAACCAACAAAGATTCCTTCATCACTTCTAGGCTCAAATTTTCCTAAGGCATCTTTCCCATTGTTGTGTATAAAACACTTACAACCAAAAGCCCTAAGATGAGAGATGTTTGGTTTTCTTCCGTTAAGCAACTCATATGGGGTCTTTTCTATTAAAGGCCTAGTCATACATCTATTTATTATGTAGCATGCAGTGTTAATAGCCTCAGCCCAAAAGTTTTGTGGAAGATTTCCAGATATTAACATAGTTCTTGCCATTTCTTCTAGAGTCCTATTTTTCCTTTCCACTACACCATTTTGTTGTGGAGTTCTAGGTGAAGAAAAATTGTGATTGATGCCATTTTCATTGCAAAAATTGAAAAAGGCAACAATAGGACTGTCTAGTGTTCTTTCAGCTTTCTTAGCAAAAATTGAAAATGCATTAAATGCTTCTTCTTTAGATGCAAGAAATATAGTCCATGTAAATCTAGAGTAATCATCCACCAATACCATTACATACTTCTTACCTCCACGACTCATTGTTCTCATTGGACCACATAAATCCATATGGACCAGTTCCAAAGGCTTAGTGGTACTTACCTGTTTCTTCGGTTTGAAGGAGGATTTTACCTGCTTCCCCCTGGCACAAGCTTCACATACCTTTTCATCATTAAACCTGATGTTAGGAAGACCTATCACCAAGTCCTTTGACACAAGTTTGTTCAATTGTGAAAGACTAGCATGTCCTAGTCTTTTGTGCCATAGGAGGGGATCATTTTGCACCACACTTAAGCAGCTCAAGCTTCCATCAGATAGTGTCAACAAGTCTACTTTGTAGATGTTTCCATGTCTGTTTCCCTGCAAAATAACCTCTCCAGAAGCTTGATTAGTCACAGTGCATCCAGTAGATGAGAAATTAACATTATTACCTCTGTCACACAATTGAGATATACTCAATAAGCAATGCTTCAGTCCATCTACTAGAAATACATTATCTATGCAGTGTGAGTCAGATTTACCTACCTTTCCAATTCCAATAATTTCCCCTTTCTTACCATTACCGAAGGAAACACTTCCTCCTTGGAAGGCTGAGAGTGAAAGGAACAGTTCCTTATGCCCTGTCATATGTCTTGAGCAACCACTGTCCATGTACCATTTGTGGTTTGCCTCCTTCACTCTAGCCTACAAAAGAAAACTAGGGGTTAATTTTAAGAACCCAAACTAGTTTGGGTTCCTTTCCTTTGGAAAAAGGATGAATCAAATTTTTCTTAGCCCAAGATGGTAATGGTTTCTTTGTGTGAACATTTTTTCTTTTTACAGACTGCTGAACAGGTTTATAAGACCTATTCTTTTGTTTCACAGAATTATGAACAGGTTTATAGGACCTGTTCCTCTGGTCAGCCATTTTTAAAGATTGACAATTTTCTTTCAGGTGACCAGTGTTCCCACAATGAGTGCATAGCCAGTTTTCAGGAAATGATAGGTACTTACTCTTTGGATCCCATTTGGATGAACTCTGTGCTTTCATGAATCCAATACCTTTCCTATTACTACTATGATTTCCTGTAACCATTCTAGTGCTTCAGAAGACTTGTTCCATTCTACAGTTTTCCTTAGTTCCATTTTTGTTTTAGCCAAGTCTTCTTCTAAAGATCTTATCTTTTCATCTTTAAAACACAGTTCATCAACTGTGTTTTTCAGTTTCTCTTCAGCAATGATCTGATGAGAATTAGCAATACCTTTACCTTTTACAACTGTTTTAACATTTTCTAATTCCTGAGCAGTTGTTTCAAGTGTGAGGACCTGTTCCTCAAGCATGCTAATCTTCCTTTCCAGAAAATCATTTTTAATTATTTCCTCTTTGCATTCTGTTTCTAAGCAGTCAACTTTATCATGCAGTTGGTGATTATCATCCCTCAGAGTTTTAAATTCATTTAGCACAATATGGAATACTTTAACCAACTTTTCTCTAGACATGCTTTTTACATCTTCTTTAAGTTTAGAAATAAATACCTCAGGATCCTCTTCATTTTCTGAATCTCCAAGTGCCATTAGAGCAAGATCCTCATCCAGATCATCATCAGTTATTTCATCTTCACTGTCTTGCCATCCTGCAACCAGCGCTTTGGGATTTCCACTTTTCGTATGGACCTGTTCCCTAGCCTTCTTCCTTTCATCAATGAATTTCTTCCTCCATTCTCCTTCCATAATTGGACATTTGCTGATGTAGTGCTCCGAGCTTCCACATTTGTGGCATTCTCCAGCCTGTTTCATGTTAGTAGACCTACCCTGTCCACTAATTTCCCTTTTCTTATTCAAATATTTCTGAACACTTTTAGCGATAAGGACCAGTTCCTTATCATCAATGATTTTATCACCAGCAGTCAAGGCTAGGTTAGGTTCAGTTTTAACTGGTGCTCCTATGTTTTTAACCTTTTTCCTCAGTTCATAAGTCTTTAGATTTCCTATGAGCTCATCTAAGGATAAAGTGGTTAAATCTTTACTTTCAATGATAGCACATGCTTTGATCTCCCAAGAGTCTGGAAGAACCCTAGTTAAAATCTTTTCTACCCTATCTTCCACAGTTAAAACCCTTCCCAAAGAGATAAGTTCAGAGGCAATGGCATTAAATCTAGTATACATTTCAGAGATTGATTCTTCTTCTTTCATTTTAAAGCTTTCATATTCAGCATAAAGAAGTGTACCTCTGGACCTTTTTACCTGACTTGTTCCTTCGTGTGCAACTTGTAGAGCATCCCAAATCTCCTTAGCAGTGGCATACCCTCTGATCCTTGTGCATTCGTCAGGACTAAGTCCACCAACCAGCCACTTCCTTGCCTTAGCATTCTTTTCCCATTGCTTTATGTCTTCAGCATTGCATTCCTTCCTAGTTTTGGGAACCTCTTTCCCATCAGCATCCTTCTTCATTGGGATCATGGGACCTTCAGTAACTATGTCCCACAGTTCGTAATCCTCTGCTTGAAGGTGATCACGCATCCTCTCTTTCCACCATGAATAGTATTTCCCATTGAAGTAAGGTGCTCTAACCATTGACTGACCCTCACTGTTCTCACGTGATGTACTCATCTAATCCTAGGTGTTAGCCTTTTCAAGGATAACCTGCTCTGATACCAATTGTTATTTCCCACGAATACACCACTTTACTGTTTTAAGGACCAGTTCCTTAAAATGTGTTCCTTTACTCTACGATGTGCGGAATAAAAACTGTAAGTAATTGAACACCAGATTTTAGCGTGGAAAAACCCCTAGACACGGGATCAAAAAACCACGACCTACTTCTCAAGTAGGATTTCAACTTCACTATGTAAAAAGACCCACTTGGTTACAAGACTCACTCTTACTAACCTAGGACTAACTCTAATCCTACGGTGATCTTTCTCACGATCAGTGAAGTTGTGTCAAGTCCACGACTTGAACTACACAGTTTACAACTTGATTTTTGCTTACTACAATTGAACTAAGACTTGAACTTTTACAAGACTCAATCTAAGGAACAGGTTCTTCCTTAGTTCTACTGTAGCTAACTGATTACACAAATAAGCTAATAATTCTTTTCAGCTTTTGCCCGATGCTCTCAGTATTTGTGTACAACTTCTATGGCTGATAGTCTTCTCGTTTTATAGTTTCCAGCAGCCAAGAAGTCCCAATGAATTAGAATTCCAAAGCTCCCTTGACTTTGAACCCTAATTGGATTCTACCTTCTTGAATCCGAATCCTTTATCCCTTAGTTATGCAAACTTTTCGTATCTGATTAGGCCTGCATAATTATCAAGATATACGTCAGTATTAGGATAAATAATAATATCTCAATTAAATGATTTTGCATGAATTATCTATTCTGCTTCAGTAATTCAAAGGAACAGGTCCTTTGAATCCGTTCCTCAGTCATCAGTCAAAAACTCCAAGCTTTCCAAGCTAACACTTCCATTAGTGTGGGAGGAGGTGGTGGTTGTTCCATGGGAAAGAAGAAGCTTGCACCTTCTAGGTACGCTAAGGGACCTAATGCTTCTAATTCCCATGTGGAGGATGGTTTGAGAGATGGTGTTGCTTTTGCTACAAAAAGGTTATATTATTCTAATGCCGTGAGGGGCTTGGATGGTTGAAGTAGGAGTAGTACTATGGGTTATAGAACCAAGGCGAGAGGCACTTATGGGTTCCATGGAAAGGGTCCTTCCTCGACTTCCAACAACATCTCTAATGTTAGAAGAGTGACGAGGAGTGGAAGTTACACTAGAAATCTTGCTAGTAGAGGAGGGATAAGGGAGACCCAAGTTGTTGGTGTTGATAGTCGTGGGCATTCAAGTTCTTCCTTGGATGCATCTCTAGAAACTTGGGTAGACGTAGGTTCGTTGTTGAGGTAGATGGTATTGGAGGATACTTACTGAAGATTGGCGATACCGATGCCAATTGTATTAGTACCTCTTTTGTTGATAGGCTAAGGATACCATGCCGTAAGCTAGAGCATCCTTATGAGTATGATGGAGTGTGGGTTTCCAAGGAGGCTCGAGTACTCATATCTCATAGGAATTACAAATGCTATATGTGGTGTGATGTGTATCCCATGCAACATATTGATGTGTGGCTAGGTGAGCCGTGGTTAGAGGGCAAGAGTGTGAAATATAGTACTATGAAGGATGCGTATCTTGTGGGCATAGGGCAAAGAGTCTATGACTTTGTTCCTTATCGGGTGAGAGGCCAATTGTCTACTAGTGCACCTTCTTTGGCTATGCAAAGAAGCAAGGAGCGAGGAGTTCATTCCATTGGAGAAATTGTGCAATCAAGGAGTCCTACAAACACAAGCAATGGTGGGACTATTGCAAGAAAAGAGTTGGCAAGTGTCAACAAGGTGAACCCGAAACCACAAGTTTCAAAGCCAAGTGGTTCACCAACAAAAAGAAGGAGACATCAAGTGATGAGTCTCCAAGTCCTAGATTCCGGGTAGATGTAAAAAGTCCACCTACTCCGGCTATGGGTATTCTTGGGCCTCGCCCCAACTCACCCGAATTTGAGAGACAAAAGATAGAGAGGAGTAAGGGAGCGACTGATGACAACTCTCGAGTGGAAAAATGAGAGGCTGTGTTGAGTGATGTGAGTGGGTTGTCACCACCAAAATCTACACCTGACCTTGGAAAAAAAATTAGGGAAAAGAAAGAGGGAAAAAGAATCATTGAGAGTGAGGACACCCCTTATTCTAATCTTATTCCTTTATCTTTTTCTTCTATGTGCTTGAATCCTTGTGTAGGAATTCTTGAAGGCAAACCAATGGAGCCTCAACCATGTTCCAAGATGGAAAGACAAGGTGAAGATGATTCAAAATGTGAGCTACAAGGTGGAGACATTATTCATGACACTTCAAGTGCATTGAGTGAGCAAGATGGCCACTCAAAGGTATGTGTTAGTTCTTCCTCCCTTGAGCATGATACTTCCTTGTCTTATGATGTTGTTTGTGAAAAATCTAGGCTAGTTGATGATTCGTATGATTACAATGTGTTTGCAACTAGTGTAGAGTTGAATGGTCAACTTGTGTGTGCCAATAAACCACTAGTTGAGAGGGTTGAAAAGCCACATCATGATGTGAGCCCGGTTTTCATTGAACCTCTCTTTAGTGAAAATATTGACGTTGACCTTGCTTGTGAACTTTGTTATGACACTCCACCCATATTTGATAAGGGAGAAAATAAATTGCATGATTATCCTATTCTTCCCTTTGATTGCTTACTTGCTAGTGGTGGTCTCTTATGTCGTAGTGAGGAAGAAAGTGACCTTGAGGAGGATCGAATTATTTTCGATGACTCCTCACGTGTGAATGTTGTCTCTAGTTTGGATACTTCACCTTTGAATGCTATTGAACTTGAGAAGTGTGCCTATACTAATCCATTGTATGAGGGCGACTTCAATGGAAATGGGGATTTATGTCAAACTAGAGTAGAGTGTGAGTTTGAACCTCCATGGAATAGAATGCTTAACTCTATAGATAATCCATTGTTTGAGACCTCCCTTGGGAGTTTGTCTAACGAGGAGGATTGTCTTGGAGGTGAATTTGGAGGTGAGGATGTACCTCTCGGTGTGTGTAAGAGTGCTTCAAAGAAGGGGAGTGGGGTGGTCGATGTTAGTTGTGAACTGATCTATTTTACTTACTCCATCCCATATGTTGATCACACCTTGAGTGTTGAGCATGCCGAAGCCAAAGTGTCACCTTGTGATAAAATTGATTTGAAGGCTTGGTGTGTTGGTCATAAGCTTAGGGGTCATAGGGAATTTGATTGTTATATCTTGCATGTTCCATGTCCTATTGATCTCTTTGCTTGTCTTTGTGTTGGATGCACTTTCTTTTTGAGTCAAGTACTTGTTGTTTCCTTTGGAGACATGAGCTTTTTTATTAGTATTGATGCTTGGCTCTATTATAAGAGTGTGTTTTCCACCCTTTTGCCACTAACCTACTCTTGTAGTGGGAAGATTTATTTGTGCTTGTTTTGGATGTAGGCGTTGATGGTTTGATTTTGAGGAAGAAATCCTTTCAAGAAGGGGAGGATGATGATATCCAAATTGGCTTAGTTCCCAACCATCAAGAGCCAAGCTTGAGAGCACAAAGAGTACGCGTCAAGGGCTCCAGAAGCAACTTGAAGATCATGCATTGGAGCACCATGGAAGGAGGACCGTCTAGGCTACAAGGAGGAGCATCCGAGGTACATTTTGAGGCGTTTCAATAAGCTACAGGAAGAGGCCGAGCGCCTACTTTGAAGGGCGGACCACCCACTTTTTGAAGGCCTCTCTGAAGATGCAAAGGGGCGGACCGCCCCTGTGTTTGGGTGGACTGCCTACTCCCTAGTGGTGGGCCGCCTGGTTCCCCTTTGTGATGTTCAGGCGGGGCGCCTGTTTTCTAGGCGGGGTTTTTACTAGTTCTAGTGTGTAATTCCTATTTTAGCCCTAAGTGCTTCTATTGTATTAATTCCACATATGGGCTTTTAGTCATTTCATACTTATGTATGGGACAAACTATATAAGCTTCCCTTAGTCTTCCATTTCATAGCTTAGCTAGTATGAACATTTGAGAAAAGAGAATTAGAGAAGGCCGAGCCTTTCTAGTCCGAAGCTTGAAGCTTCGTGAATCTTGTACGACTTAGAATCTATGGATATTCATCTCTAGTGTGAATTCCTTGTAAGGTTCGAGTTTCATTTCTCCCTTTTGGATAATTAAATTCATGTCTTGAATCAAATTATCCATTCTTTCTTCTCGTTTCTTGTCTCCAAAATCCTTGTTTCCCGATATCTTCATTGATATCACGTATCTTACTTTATCGCTTCTGCACTTTTATATCGTTGTTTTCTTCCGCTAGTTTAGATTGCATCAGTTGGTATCAGAGCAAGGCTAAGGTTTCGTTGTTACGAATCCTCTTTCCTTGCTCATCGTATCTTTATCTTTGTTACTGTGTTCTTGTTTTTTGTTGTTCTTATTTAGAAGAAAAACAAAAAAATTTGAAAATTTGAAAACTACAAAAAAATTGGTGAAACTTGCTGGATTGGAACACCCAAACATTGAAAATCATGGGGGTTGTTCTATATCATATTCCCGTTCTTTTGGTACCAAAATATCTTGATTTGGTGCTGTGATTCAAAATTTGAAGAATCAAATCTCAAAACTTTCAAAACCCTAGAAACTTTGCTTCAAGAATCGAAATCGATTTATTGTTGTTTGATTGGGGTTAAAAACTATTGGAGTTTGTTTGTAATCATCCTATACACCTTTGGGTACCATTAGATTGGAAAAACAATGTGTTTTTGTTGGAAATTTGGGTGCTAAAGAATCAAAAATGCGGAGTAAAACACGACAAGAAAACCCAGTAGGCTGACCGCCTAAATTTTGAGGCAGACCGCCTCCCTCTGATAAGCTCTCTGTATTTCACAGGGCGGACCGCCCAACTGATGAGGCAGAGCATCTCTTTCTGGAGCGTGTTCGGGTAGTTGTTTTTCGTAGGTTTTCGCTTTTTGTTGGCTTTATCACTTCCGCTAGTTTTTCCCGTATCAGTGCGTAGAGGAGATTAGAATTCAATGAACCCGTATTCAATGATAAGCCACATCATGATGTGAGCCCAATATTCAATGAACCTCTCTTTAGTGAAGATAGTGTAGTTGACCTTATTTGTGACCCTTGTTATGACACACCACCAATTTTTGATAAAAGGGAAGATTGATTGATCATGCCCTTATTGATATGCTTATCTTTGGTGGAACTATGTGTTGTAGTGAGGATGGTAGTGACCTTGAGGAGTCCCTAGTGGATGGGATAGATAGGATTGTACTTGATGACTCCTCAAGTGTGTATGAAGAGTGTGAACTTGAACCTCCATTGTTTGAAAGGCTTAACTCTATGGACAATCCATTGTTTGAAAATCTAAGTGAGATGAATGGTCTTGTAATTGATTGTGTTGGTCCATCTTCTAGTAGTCGTAACCTTCATTGTATGGACTATAATGATGAATAAGCCATTATAGAGACCTTCCTTGATAATTTATCTTGTGAAGAAGATTGTCTTAGAGATGGATTTAGAGGTGAGGAAGTCACTCTTGGTTTGTGTAAGAGTGCTTCCAAGAAGGGGAGTAGAGTATTTGATGTTAGTTGGCAATTGAACTATTTTGTTTACTCCACCCCACATGTTGATCACATCTTGGGTGTTGAGCATGCCAAAGCCAATGAGTCACATTGTGCTAGTATTGCATTGAAGGCTTGGTGTGTTGACCATAAGCTTGGAGGTCATAAGGAACTTAGTTGCTTAATCTTGCATGTTCCATGTCTTATTGATCTCTTATCTTGTTATGGTAGTGAGTGCTTTTCATTGTTGAGCCAAGAACTTGTTGTTTCCTTTGGAGACAAATACTTTTGATTGGTATTGATACTTGGCTCTATCACAAAAGTGTGATTTTCACATCAGTTGCACTCACTCTTGTTGGGCTTGCCTACTCTTGTAGTGGGAAGTTTTGGAGTGTTCTTATTGGACTTAGGGATCATAGGAATTTTGATGGCTTGATCTTGCATATTCCCTACCCTATTGATCTCTTTGATGGATCTTGTGTTGAGTGCACCCATGGGGAAGCCAAGTACTTATTGTTTTCTTTGGAAACATGGGCTTTACCATTGTCATTGGTACTTTGTTATACCATAAGAGTGCGTTTTCCACATTACTTGCACTAACCTACTCTTGTAGTAGGAGCTTTTGGATGTGCTTGTCTTTGGATGTAGGTCTTGATGATTTGATTTGGAGGACGAAATCCTTTCAAGAAGGGGAGGATGATGCAGGGCAAATCAAGCCTAAGGCACTTACCATTAAGAGCCGGGATTAGAGGATGCAAAGGATGAGAGCTCAGAAGCATCAGAGAAGAGTTCAGGAGCATTTTGAAGATCAAGGCGTTGGCTCCAGGCCTAGGTGCCCCGCCCAGGCCAAGCAGGTGCTCCGCCCAAGCATAGAGCAGCCCAGGCGCTCCGCCTTCAAGGGAGGCGCTCCGCCCAAGCTGGCCACTGCCCAAATTTTCCAGGCGCTCCGCCTACCCCCTGTACAAGCCAAGACAAGACTTCTATTATTAGACTGGTATTATTTACTAGTTTGACCCTATGTGGTCTTTGTTATTATACCCAACTTGTGAGGTTATTTTAGACTTTATTTAGAAGTGTGGAACACCTATATAAACCATGCTTAGCCTTTACATTTTATGAGCTTACTTAGATTTGAAGAATGGACATAGAAAGAGAGACAAAGCCTTCTTCTTGTTGAAACTTGAAGCTTCGGATTATCTCTTGCTTGGAACCTATGGAGATTCATCACTAGTATGGATACTTTGTATGGTTCAAATTTCCTTTCCTCTCTCGGATATTTATTCATGGATTGAATCGCTTATCCATTCTTTTCTTCTATTTCTGTTCTTCCCAGTCCCTATTTTCTCGTTATCTTGTGTTTACTTGCTTCCACATCACGTTTATTGCTTCCGCTCATTTTACCCTGCATCAGTTTGCCAAGGGCACCCCATAGATATTTCCAAAAATGACTCAAAAATTTTGAGTCTCGATCACTCACAATAGTACGAGGCACACCATGCAATTTCAACACATTAGAAATAAACAAAGTAGCTACATATTGTGCATCATCACACTTTTATCAAGGAATAAAGTAGGCCATTTTGAAAAAATGGTCGACTACGACAAAGATCCTATCATGTCCACCCCCGACCTCGGTAACCCCATAGTAAAATCTATGTATATATCAACCCATGGTCGATCAGGCACAGGTAATGGAGTGCACAAACCATGAGGGTTGGACCTCAACTTAGCTTTCTTGCAATCTATACAAGTATTGCAAAGCTTTTCTACATCCCTTCGCATTTTTGGCCAATGGAACTGCTCGATCAAGATACCAAGAGTTTTGTCGACACCGAAGTGTCCCATCAAGCCTCCAGAGTGAGCTTCTCGAACCAAAATCTCTCTCCACGATTACACATGCACACAAACCCTCCCATTCTTGAAGAGGTAGCCATCGTGCCACTTCTCAACCCTTCGGCCACTCAAGATTGCGTTACGGACGCTTTTCAGCTTGGGATCATCTTCGTACATCAACTTGATGCTTTCAAATCCCATGAGCCTCGAGGTGAGAGTGGTCGCTAAGCAAATTTCCTTGATAGTGCATCGGCCACAACATTGTTTTTTTCTTTTCTTTTTTGTAATGAATTACATAGGGAAAGCTTTCAATGAATTCCACCCACTTGGAATGTCTTCGATTTAATTTCTCCTGGCCTCGGAGATGTTTCAAAGACTCATGATCACTTTTAATCACAAACTCTCTCGGCCACAAGTAATGTTGCAAGTGGGCGAGTGCTCGAACGAGGGCATATAACTCCTTGTCATTCGTAGAGTAATTCAAGGTTGCACCCTTAAGATTTTCGCTGAAGTAAGTGATCGGCTTTGATTCTTGCATAAGCCTCCGGACGCATCACATTCAACCTCGAACGCTTTGCCGAAGTCAGAGAGTTGGATTAATAGGGCAGAGTGATGTGTGGGCAAAAAGCCACATATTACCTTTTATTTACTTGAGCTTTTGCTGTGCATTATTGATTAAATACACGCACATATCATGTTTTAGTTGCATATTACAGGATTGACGTTCTGGTGATGAGTAGGTGGAAAACAAGCCGAAATAGGTTGAATTGCAGAGCTACTGATCCTGAACTAGAAATATGTTCATCGCGATCGCGCAGAAGAATGAAGGAAGCTAGCGCTAACGCGCCAAGTATAATGCGATAGCGCAGAAGGAAAAAAAGAGATGAAGCGCGATAGCGCCAAGGCGAACGCGATCGCGAAGGTTGTGCGTCTGAATTGCGCTGGACAGTTCTGTAATTTCACATCAGCCTAATTGGGAACATATATTCAGCCCTTTGCACGACCTAGGGCTCATCTTTTGGCCATTTTTTCAATCTTGGAACAAGGATCCATCAACAAGAAGACCAAGAGGGTGAAGATTCGGAGCAACCCATTGAGAAATTCTCAACCTTTAATACTCCTTTCTTTACTTTCATGCTTTGTATTGAATATATTTGGTGTTGTTGATGTTATTGAAGAATTGATTTTGTGAATATATTTCATGGCTATTTGTGTTATTAGTTGATATGATTTTGGACATGAATATATGAATGAGTCACTACTAGGAATTTATATTGTTGGGTTTTGATTATCTAGCTTCCATTATTTTGATTGCTTGACTCTTGTGCTCGCGACACTTGAGTTACCCATCTACTTTGATAATTAAAGACTCGGAAGAGATTAGTTAGCGTAGAATAGTGAAGCTAACGAGGATTTGGGTTGATAGGCTATTTCATAGACTAACTCATCTAAAAGAAGTTACGCTCGGAAGAGGTGTTCTTTCCTCAGGTAATGGGTAGTGCTTTATAAGCTCAACCATGGCTTTGACGAGCGCCGTTGAGGTAAATCCCTTCTAGGCTGGAAGGATTCTAGGGATTACATTAGAACGACTCGGCCATAATATACAAACCCCGTGCTATAATTGCATCCTAGGCTCAAAACTTGTTTTCCTTGGTTGTGAGAAGGCCATAGATCACATTTACTTGCTTTCTTAGTGTAGTTTGTAGTTGTTAATATCGTTCCATCATCTCATTATCCTAGTTTGGCGTTGTCAAATAGGTTTAGTTCCTCCACTACTTTGATCGCATCACTTTGTTCCTTGTGGATTCGACCCCGACTCCTAGTTGGATAAATTATATTGCGATGACCGTTCATACCTCAAGCCGAGGTGTGTGTTGAGCGTTCATCAAAATTGGCGCCGTTGCCGGGGAACAATTGGCGTATTAGAGTAGTTTAAGGAGTTGAGCTAGTTGGCCTAGTTCCAAACTTTGTGAACCGTTCTTGTTAAAATTGTGAATAGTAGTAATATTTTTTGTAAATTGTAAATATTTGTTTGTGTGTTGTGTTTACTTGCATTAGTCAGTTAGTTTAGATTAGTGATAACTATCTTGAAATGGCATCATGGAACCAAAATTGGTCCCATATTGAAAATCCATACATGAGTGATCCTTGTCCTTATTGTGGCGGACCTCACCATTGGCAAGATTGTCAAATTATTTCCGGAGGAGAGTTGTGCGCACCTTCTCAACCCTTTGAGTGGGACATATGTCATGAGTGTGGGGGTCAAAATGGCCATTGGGACGGTTGTCCTAATATTCCTTATTCTTCATCCAATGGTTTTTATAATGATGCTAATGATTCTTATGAGTTTGATAGGGCAAATGTAAACATAAACATGGATCTTGAACCCGAATGGCAAGGCATCCAAGAGAAGTTTCAAGAAGAGATGGACCTATCGACTTCACAAGATGAATGCAATGAAAATGAAAGATTGGAACATTTGATGGAGCGAATACTTAAAAATAATTGTGAGAATGTCGAAGCCTTCAATGAGATAAAGGAAACGATCCACCAAAATGGCTTAGCAATTCACAACTTGGAGACTCAATTGAGCCAATTGGTTGACACTTTCAATGATCAACAAGCTAAGGGTGTTTCCAAATCTCAACAAAGGCCTTGTATGGAAGATGATGTAGAGTTCCAAGAAGAATCCTCCATGGAAAATGTGCTTGAATATCAAGAAAGAATTATTGATGAAAAGCACAATTGGGATGAAGAAGAAATTGTGAGCCGAACTTGGCTCCGAGATCAAGCTCGAAAAATGGAAGTCCATGAAGCATGCCTTAATGACTTAAATGTAGATGGTTAGGATCTCGAACATGAAAAAGAAGAACTAGGGCAAAGAGTGAACCAATTTGATCTTGAAGCTCGTGGCTAAATTCTAGTGCATGAATTGGTTGAAGCTTCCATGGCTCAACATGAGGAAATCGTGAATGATATGCTAGAAATGAGTGAATTTGTGGAAGAGAGCACAAGTCAAATCATGGGAACTCATGGAAGTGATCATATCTTCAAGATATTTGGTAATGATGCCGTGAATAAGAAATGTGTATTGGAGGCTAGAGTGGAAATGAAGAACTTTTGTGATGAAAACTCTAGCATAATTAAAGAGGAGTATGTCATGCTTGGTGCTCCATTGGTGTTAAAACAATTGGGACCTCATTCACTTTATTTTTCAACTCTATGTGTGGATGAGGCAATAGAAGTTGAAGAACAAGCACCTTCAGATGATTTTGGTATTGATGAGCAAAATGGGTACATTGTTGAATTTGCCACGCCAAGAAGGCAAAATGACATCCCCCACTTGAAGGCGAAGAAGTGCAAGATGAAGAATCTGGCTTCGCAAGCTTGGAAATGCATACCCCCGCCTAAAGAGCATAACAAAAAGCATGAAGCCATGTTGGGGAGAAAATTCACCTTCACCAAGTGGAGAGAAAAGCATCATGGGTACCGTCTAGCGAAGACGTTAAATAAAGTGCTTGTCGGGAGGCAACCGGATCTCTTTGAAATTTTTAGTTGTCCATTGATTGCATGTTAGGTTAGATTAGTTTTTGTTGTTGTTTTTTATCATCTCACATGAATCCCACATTTGTTAGTTGTTAGGATGCATGATTTAAGGCATAAACATGAAAAAAATGGATTGCACAGGGGTGTAGGGCGGACCACCTAATGAGATGAGGAGGACCGCCCACTGAAATTTGACATTCTGCATCCCAGTAGGCGGAGCGCCTAATGTTTGGGGCGGACCGCCTCACTGAAACTCTGCTCATTGGATGTTGGAAAAAAAAGTGTTCATCGCGATCGCGTCATCAGACACGCGATCGCGCTTCACTGTGAGGCAGACCTGCGCGATTGCATCTGTTTCACGCGATCGCGTAGGTTAACTTTTCAGAAAGGCGCGATCGCGGCTGGTTCACGCGATCGCGAAGAAATACATTTCAGGCATTAAAAGGCAGTTTCAAGAGACCAAACGACCCATTTTATCTAACCCCTCATTCTCTCAAACTTCCTTCCCCCATTTTTGCAATCCAAGTGCTACATTTCATCATATATTCAACTCTCAATCATTCCATCTCCATCATCAAGGTATGTTTCCTAATTTCCATCTTGAATTTTGTTGATTAAAAGCATCTGTAAGTAAATCCTCCTCTCTTGGTTCCATTAGTGGTTGTATGAATAAGAAAACAATGGGCTTTTAATGGACAATAGGGGAAGTCTGATGTACCCTTATAGACAAATTGTTTGTGAAGAAAAATGGGTTAGGTTACTCGTTGTTAATGCTCAATTGAACTAAAAAAACCCCAGTAATTAGATCTGACAAATTGAAGCCAAAACTCATGTTTTTCTTGTTTAAATTATGGGTGTGCACTGTAAATGATGCTTAAAACATAAAAATTCTGGGTGTTGAAGCCGAGGTCTGTCTCCTTCCGCTGGAGAAGACAACCTTGCGATCGCATGACTACCTGCGCGATCGCACTAATTTGTCCAAAGCTGACCTTCGTGATCGCGTCACAGCATCGCGATCGCGCAGGGGTCCTAGACAACTCAGCACGATCGCGCCTGTAACTGCGCGATCGCAAAGAGACCATTTTTCTGGCAGAAACAGTGAGCTTGCACAGCCCACTGCTGAATTTTTTTGGCTTCAACCTTTGGTTCCTGAGCTTTATTAATGCATATATTAAGTACCCAAATCGTGTTTTAAAAATGTTGATCTTTGTAGGTACTTTTTCCTTACAATGGCCGAAGGAAACAACAAACGGAACGTAACAGGAGATGCAAAAGCAACATATAACAGAACGAGGTTCTTATCCAGATCGTGCTATGAAAAATTCCAGATGGACCTTGAAATGAGCTTCATTAAGAAAAGAGGGATCCATATGGATAAAGTGGAAGAGAAACTCCCCGACTTCTTTCAAAAGCTAGAAAATAACGGATGGAGCTGTTTTGCCAAGACACCTGAGAAGCCAAATGCTACCATAGCGCGGGAGTTTTATGCAAACGCCACTCGAACGGATTTTAGTGGGGAGTTGGTGACTACTGTGAGGGGCAAAGTGGTGCGATTTGATGCAGCTGCTATCAATGCGGTGTACGAGCTCAATAATGTTGACAATGTTTTATACCAGGCTCGTGCTTCAGAAAGAGGTATGCAGTGGATGGTCGATATGCTTCAAGGGGGGCAACCACTCAGGTTGGTCCACATTCGGACACAAGATTGTTCTACCGACTTCACAGCTGAGGCCTGCATCTGGTTATCCATTTTATGCACTAGGGTGATGCCTTCGAGCAATGAGAGTGATCTCTCTCTTGAAAAAGCTCGCCTGGTCGCGGTAATGATTGACGAGCTCAAGGTCAATGTTGGTGAAATAATTATTGGGGAGATTGAAGAAGTGGTGCTAGAGAAAACAAAAAGCTTATTCTTCCCAAGCTTGATTCACCGGCTATGCATGGATGCTGGGGTAGAGATACGCACTACTGATAAAAGTGTGGGTCCTGAAAAACCTATTTATCCACTGCTGAAGAAAGGACGGGGAGGGGTAATACAGAGCAAGAAAAGAATAGTTGAGATGCCTTCCCAGATTGATGTCGAGGACCCAACTTTTGGGGAATTCTCCACACCTGCTACTACTGCTGCACCAGGGAGTTCATACACTCCAGTGCCACCACTTGTATCTGGAGCGTCTAACATGAGGTACATTTCCTCTCAAATTTCTTCTGTAGACGCTCAAATTAGACAGCTAGTAGCAGGGCTTCCTTCAGGCCCACATGGAGAGGGTTCTTCCTCTAGGCCTTCGAGCACGTTATCACTGGAGGCTGTAGCAGCTGAGCAAGAGCGAATTAAGATCCAGCTGGACAAAATGGAGAGGAAGCAGAAAAATTTTGGCAAGAGAACAAGCAACTTCCTCAACAAGATGATGAGTAAGCTTAATTCGCTCTGTCACTCCACTAGCTCAGATGAGGAGTCCAATAATGAGCTTCGCTACCCCAACACTGACAGTGAGGAGTGATCTGCTAGTTAGGCATTTTCTTACACCCTTTGTATTATATTGCTAGTTGCACTGAGGACAGTGCATAGTTTAAGTTTGGGGGTGTATTTGTGTTTTGGGTGTAGTATTGATGTTGCTCACGTACTTTAAGGTTTTGACATGTCTACCTCATCTTGTCTTTGTTTTTGAGCAAATTGTGGAAAACCTTGTGGATGATCATTTTCTTTAATATTAGTATCCCACTTGGGTGCGAAAGCCTCATTTGGGTCCGAACAACCATTTTCATTGTAAATACCATGCTGTATAAATTTTTTGAAATAACCTCCTTGGTTTTTCTTTGCTATGGTTCTTTTCCAAGGAAGTAATTATGTTGAACCGGGCATCTTTAGTTCTAGTTTAGTAGTTAGTTGTAAATAATGATGATTAGTTGTGGATTTTTGTTCCTTGGCAACTTTTGGCATGTTTGGTTCCACCATTATTTAATCCTTATCATGTGAGCTTGTTTTGAAAAATGAATAGAAAAATTCAGTTGGTGAATTGTGCTATGATCTTTAAGTTCAACTTTTGGCTCTTATGTCACTAATTAGCTCTCATTAGGCTATAACTAAACTTTGGATGCTTAATTGCCTTTGATTGGGACTTGAATTTACTCGTCTTCCTTGCTTTACTTATGCCATGTGTGGTGAGGTTTTGGTGTATTCATGTGTGTGCTTCTTGATCTAGAACTTGTCCTAAGTGTGCTTCAAGGTGAAATCCTAGGTGATGCTTGACTTGAAAAATAATTTTAGGCTTTCTTTGGCCCGCTCAGTAATCTAAAAAGCCTACCCTTGCATTATATCCTTAGTCAACCCTTTTGAGCTTAATATCCTTTCTTTTGGAAACCACATTATTAACCCAGACCAATTCTAAGTACTTAAAGCACTAACCCTTCTTTTTGGCCCTACCTCCTTGAGTGCATTGAAAGACGTGCAACTTAGACAAAACCCTAAGTTTGGGGGTGGCACGAGTTATGATGAAAGTGTGAAAGTTAATGAAAATCAAAAGATAAGAAATGAAAAGAAAGAGCAACAAAAGTGAGTTGAATAAAAAAAAGAAAAGAAACAAAAAGAAGCAAGTGAAAGAAAAGAAAGAAAAAGAAGAAAAAGAGAATTGATGAATAAAGAGGAGAAATATTAGTGTATAATCCTCGATTTTGCAAGGTGTAAGTGCAAGAAAAATGAAGTGTGCCTTAATTTTTGTACGGTTTAGTGCTCAAGGAGGTGTGTAGTCACTATTTGCCCATATTTTACCCCACCTTTGACCAAAAGCCTACATTACAACCCTAACAAGTCCTAATTGATTTCGGGTCAAGCATTCCTACATTAGTGGAGAGGTACACGAAGGGCAAGCCTATGGATCTTTAGTGTGCATGCTGAACTTCTTTTGAGAGAGTAAGCGAATTCTTCCTATCATTAATCCCATTTGTGTTATCATTGCATTTCTGTGGTTAGGATATTCTCTTGAGTGGTGAGGGCACTTGTGAAGTTGAGTTGAGGACTTGTGTTTCACTTTTCAATTGAGGTGAGCAAGCAATGAGGTGAACTCTTGTGACGAAGAGGCAAACTTTGAAAGTCTTGTGTCATGGCATGTTTGCTTTCTTTGAAGTTTTGTATATGAAAGTTATGCTCACATAGCTTGGCTTAATTGTTGGCACCAACCATTGTCATTAATTGTTGAACTTAAATCGAGTTTTGGCTTGTTGTGGCTTTAATGAAAAAAAATGCATGAATTGATGAATTGCAACTTGGGTCCATTGAAGTGTGTTTTGCTTGAGGACAAGCAATAGTTTAAGTTTGGGGGTGTGATGTGTGGGCAAAAAGCCACACATTACCTTCTATTTACTTGAGCTTTTGTTGTGCATTATTGATTAAATACACGCACTTATCATGTATAATTTGCATATTACAGGATTGACGCTGTGGTGACGAGTAGGTGAAAAAAAAGCCGGAACAGGCTGAATTGCAGAGCTACTGATCCTGAACTGGAAATCTGTTCATCATGATCGCGCAGTGATTCACGCGATCGTGCAGAAGAATGAAGGAAGCTAGCGCTAACGCGCCAAGTATAACGCAATCGCGTAGAAGGAAAAAGAGAAATGAAGCGCGATAGCGCCAAGGCGAACGCGATCGCGAAGGTTGTGCGTCTGAATTGCGCTGGACAGTTCTGTAATTTCACATCAGCCTAATTGGGAACATATATTCAGCCCTTTGCACGACCTAGGGCTCATCTTTTGGCCATTTTTTCAATCTTGGAACAAGGATCCATCAACAAGAAGACCAAGAGGGTGAAGATTCGGAGCAACCCATTGAGAAATTCTCAACCTTTAATACTCCTTTCTTTACTTTCATGCTTTGTATTGAATATATTTGGTCTTGTTGATGTTATTGAAGAATTGATTTTGTGAATATATTTCATGGCTATTTGTGTTATTAGTTGATATGATTTTGGACATGAATATATGAATGAGTCACGACTAGGAATTTATATTGTTGGGTTTTGATTATCTAGCTTCCATTGTTTTTATTGCTTGACTCTTGTGTTCGCAACACTTGAGTTGCCCATCTACTTTGCTAATTAAAGACTCTAGAGAGATTAGTTAGCGTAGAATAGTGAAGCTAGCGAGGATTTGGGTTGATATGCTATTTCATAAACTAACTCATCTAAAAAAAGTTACGCTAGGAAGAGGTTTTCTTTCCTCGGGTAATGGGTAGTGCTTTATAAGCTCAACCATGGCTTTGACGAGCACCGTTGAGGTAAATCCCTTCTAGGTCGGAAGGATTCTAGGGATTACATTAGAACGACTCGGCCATAATATACAAACCCCGTGCTATAATTGCATCCTAGGCTCAAAACTTGTTTTCCTTTGTTGTGAGAAGGCCATAGATCACATTTACTTGCTTTCCTAGTGTAGTTTGTAGTTGTTAATATCGTTCCATCATCTCATTTTCCTAGTTTGACTTTGTCAAATAGGTTTAGTTCCTCCACTACTTTGATCGCATCACTTTGTTCCTTGTGGATTCGACCCCGACTCCTAGTTGGGTAAATTGTATTGCGATGACTGTTCATACCTCAAGCCGAGGTGTGTGTTGAGCGTTCGTCACAGAGCTAAGCCTCCGTATCAACTCTTGGAAAGCCCTCTCTTGGGACTCTCCCCATACTAACGGATGGTCTTTCTTTACCAGCTCAGTTAAAGGAGCTGTCATGATGCTAAAGTCACGAAAAAACCTTCGGTAAAAGCTAGCTAAGCCATGAAAGCTACGAACTTGAGAAACCGAGGTTGGAGTTGGCCAATCTTTGATAGCTTCGACTTTCGATTCATCGACTTCAATACCATTAGCACTCACAACGAATTTTAGAAAGACTACACGCTCGACACAAAAGGCACATTTCTTAAAGTTAGCATATAACTTCTCTTTTCTAAATTTATCAAGCACTAGCCTTAGGTGTTCGATATGTTTATCCACAGATTTACTATGAACAAGTATGTCATCTAAGTTAACGACAACAAACTTATTTATGAATGGTTTGACCACATGGTTCATCACTTGCATGAATGTGCTCGGTGTGTTAGAGAGACCAAACGACATCACTAACCATTCATAGAGACCGATTTGGTCTTGAATGCAATTTTCCACTAATCTCCGAGTTTCATTCGGATTTGGTGGTAACCGAACCTGAGGTCTATCTTCGAAAAGCATGAAGAACCACTTAACTCATCGAGCATGTCATCTAATCGAGGGATAGGATGACGATACTTTACCGTGATTTTGTTGACTGCTCGGCAATCAACATACATTCGCCATGTTCCAACTTTCTTCAGCACAAGGATAACAGGAACAACGCAAGGACTCAAGCTTTCTCGAATAAGGCCCTTGTTCAACAATTCATCCACCTGCCTTTGAAGTTCTTTGGTTTCTTCAGGATTATACCGATATGCAGGCTTGTTGGGAATTTGTGACCTCGGTACGAAGTCAATTTGGTGCTCGATTCCTCTCATCGGAGGCAATCCACCTGGCATTTATTTAAGAAACATGTCTCTGAAGTCCGCATTAAGCAAAGGGTTATCATTAGAAAAATCATCATTAGAGTTTAGAAAGATACCCTTGTGCACGAGGCAAATCATCAGTTGACCGTTGTCATTGCCTCGTAGATACT
This sequence comes from Petunia x hybrida, assembly GCA_037355625.1. Taxonomy (NCBI): domain Eukaryota; kingdom Viridiplantae; phylum Streptophyta; class Magnoliopsida; order Solanales; family Solanaceae; genus Petunia; species Petunia x hybrida. The sequence goes on from JBBBVM010000258.1 coordinate 181,270, forward strand.
CACCCGGTTGCATGATTGCACAGATATTTCTTGCCTCAGGCGGTGAGTTGTTGTCTTCAGCCACAAAGTTTGTCCCAACCGGAGACTTAGCTTTGGCCACTTCTTTCAATTATTTCATTCATTTATAGTCCTCACTGACTTATTTAGGAGACAATGGTTTGAGTATGAAACTCTCACCTCCGAGCTTAGCAGTATAAGTGTTGGATCGTCCGTTATGAATAACCGACCGATCATACTGCCATGGTTGACCCAATAGAAAATGACAAGCTTGCATTGGTATTACATCGAACATCATCTCATCTTGATATTCTTCCACTTTGAACTTGATCCACACTTGCTTGACAACCTTCAATTCACCGCATTCATTTAACCATTGCAATCTGTAGCGATGAAGTTGCTTTGAAGTAGGTAATCCCAATTTTGATATCAAGGTTTGGCTCACCACATTTGCACAACCACCCGAATCAATTATCATCGAACAAACTTTTCCCCTTACTCGACATCTTGCATGGAAAAGATTCTATCTTTGGTTGTCCTCTTCTTCGAGAGTCATGCAGCTCAAATTTCTTCGAACCATAAGAAACATTTCCAGATGATCAGCTTCGGCAGCTTTACGACCATCATCATTTTCAGCTCGGACAGTCTCCTCAAAATTTTCTTCCTCGGTGTCACTCGCTTGCTCATGGGCGGTTCTATCTTCGAGCAAAAGCATAACTTTGCGAGTTGGACACTCTTTTGCCATGTGACCATGACACTTGCATTTATGGCACTGAATGCTTGAAGCACTAAGAGTATTGAGTTGAACTTTACCTCCCGCTTCTCTTGGTTGGTTAACGGTCACTCCCCTCTCAAAGGGTTTCTTCGGATCTCGGCCAGTGTTGGCGCTTCTTGGATTCGAACTCTTTCACTCTTTACCGCAGTTCAGTGGAGTCGAAGTAGTGACTCCTCGATACCGGTTTGCTTTGTCATCCTTCACCCATTTTTCAGCTTCGATGGCCATGAAATACATCTTCCAAAGTTTGATACACATGAAGCCTCAATTGAGATGACGGATCTCGAGCCAAGCCATTTTTGAATCGAATGGTGGCTTGCTCCTCATCTTCTTCCATATCAAGAGCCAATCGAATTCTTTCGAACTCATCATAGTATTCTTCAACCAATTTGGACCCTTGTTTCAATTCGAAAAGCTTTTGAAGTTGTTTTTGCAGATATTTGGCATTCACATACTTAACATCCATTGCTCTTTTCAACTGCACCCATGTGGTGACCTCGGGATAAGCATTCCTTTGCCTCAACCTTTTATCAGCTTCCCACCATGTTGATGCATATGCTTCAAATAAAGCAATAGCATGTGCAGCTTTTCTCTCTTCGATCATCTCATTTGTTTCAAAGATTCTCTCCAATCTAATCTTCCAATAAAGATATTGGTCCGAATCACTGGTTTCTCTGAAGGGTGGAATAGTGATCTAGACATTGTTTAACTTTGAATCTCGAGCACCTCAGATCGGTTCTGGATACTCATCATAATAGTCATCAGCCTCATGCTCAAAATATCGATCAACATTTGCAGCTCGGCCTCGAACTCAGAAATTTCCACGACCTCGTTGAACCTGCCTTCGTTGAACGAATGGTGGCTCATACTCAGCTTCAACATCGGGAAATTCTCCTTCATCAACCCCTTCATCAACGACCACAACTTGTCTTCCAGCCATTGGAAATGGAAATCTTTCACCTTAGGGAATCCCTAAGTTTTGATATTCAGCTCGGGGATTGCCTAAGTTTTGTTGTTCCACTTGGGGATTGCCCAAGTTGTGTTGCACAGCTTGAGGATTTCCCAAGTGTTGTTCAGCTCGGGGATTGCCCATAGCTTCATGTCGAACGGCCTCGTTCTTCAACCGTTATTGTCGAACAAGCTCAACAAATTGCTCCGGTTTCATAAGAGTGGAGTTTCTTGTTCCAGCGTCGGACCCAGGCAAGGCCACAAACACACTCCTTTGCTCGAGGTTAGCTACTCGAGCACCCACTCCTCTTACCTCGGCATTGATGCCTTGTATCGCAGCCATGAGATCGGCTAACGATACCTCGGGCGCCTCAATGCCCTTTCCATCGCCTCCATTCCCAGCCATGGCACCTGCACAGATCAAAGACCAAGAAAAATGTTAAGGTTAGAAATCAGCTCACACACTCCCTCACCTTTATTGGGTGGTGCTCGGGTCCACTCAATTTATGGATTCGATTTTGGTCACTCAAGAACTTGTAGCCAATGGCTTCTTCGGTTGATCAACTTCTCTCAGTTCCTTCGAATTTGACAAGTTACACTGTCTCCTTTGGGAAGAGTGAATTGATGTGCCTCGATGGAACAGACGCTATTTACTATGCGCTCGGAAAGTCAAAGAAATTTTCTATAAATTTTAGACTTCGTTCACCCCACGCACGAGTTCCTATAGGCTCAAATGACTTTTTGATATTTTAACGGAGAAAGGGAGAATTTATCAAAATACCCTTGGGTCGGACTTATCAAAAAACTCAGAAATTAGACATTTCCGGACTCCACATAGCCCTAATAGTCCAATGATATCATTAGTTTTCATAATTAAATTTAATTTAATCAAATTCCCCAGTTTCATAATTTTTAAGGTTCTAACTTAATTTTCGCAATTAAGTTTCAAGAGTTCAATCTTGGAAATCATGAACTAAAGAAATTAGTTAACTTGGAATCAATACCTGATAATATCTAGTGATTTCGTACTTTGATTTTCCTTTGAAATTGATTAGAATTGCTTAGGAACGAATAAGAAATGAATTAGGTCAGCTAGAGCCATTTTTATATATATAAAAAAGACATATAGGCAACGGTTCTAAATCTATTGCGATAGGTGGGAAAAGCATTGCGGTAGCACTAGAAAATGCACTTGCAATAGCTGGTGCGACCTTTTAGGTCCAAACAGACCATACGAAGCTCGGAATGATCCCAAATTTTGCATAGAAGCCATAAAATACTTGTATGACATGCTCGCAAAGATGGAACTCAAATTGGATCTCAAAAACTCTAGATAGGGGTCCCATGAGAAGAAGTCGATTTCTTAGCTTTAATAACTTAGAGAAAGCTATTCAAATGACCTCTGATTTTACTTCTGATAGTTATTATAGTTCATAAATGATCATACAAACCTAACACAACTTTTGAATTTCTACGTAGCTCATTTACTCAAATTAAGCTCGAAAACCTCTTTTAAGCTTTACTAACAGCCGAAACGAAAACCTTCTCAGAGAATCTACCGAACGAGTTCCGAATCCGCCCAAATTTTACAGACAGGCTCTAATGAACCTTACGGAGCTTTTAAGACTTTGACACGCCAATTGAATTCCTAACTCTCGAAATGACTAATTAAGGTTGTTTTGAAGAAAGAGCGAATGCATATTTTTCTTTGGAAAATTTGTGAGTTAAATTGGCAAGTATTCCATTTAATTATGCTTGAATATGGGACCCTCATTGATTTTCGGTTGCATATCTATTGAGAGAGAGAGAGAGAGAGAGAGAGAGAGAGAGAGAGAGAAGAGAGGAAGGGGGTAACTACAACATACAGGGGCGAATCTTCTATTGAAGGTACGATTCACGTAAACTCATGGTTTCTCAAAGAAATTAGATATAATATGATTGCTATCTGGGAACCTGTGCTCTAAAAGTTTAAATGGTTCACTTGGTCAGGGATGGTTCACTTACAATTCGAAATAGAGATTGATAGACATTTAAATATCTTTTAATATTATTTTCCTTAGGATATCATCATATAAAATAAACGTTTTACATATATACCCAATAAAAATTTTTGATGGATGGTGAAGCCATACTTTTGAAATCCTAAATCCGCTTCTGATTACATACTGTTCACTATAATTTGATATATTTGTAATTTATAAATGGTACCATATTTAAGTGATAGTCAATGAAATTAAATCTTGTACATTAGGTAGCAATAAAAAATATCCCGAATATTTAATTAGAAATGCCTTGCGTTATGGCATTTATGCAATTTTGATATAGAAATTATGACAAACCCATATATTGAAACTTGATTTTTTTTTTTCACTCCATTTCGGAAAAAAATGGAAAAGAAAAAATAAATTGTTGCGATTATCTCCCTACCTCTAATGATAGGTTACGGCTTTTAGGATTTTCCTCTAATGGTGTTTAGACCACAACATTTTTTTTTACAAAAAGAATCTTGTATTGGCTCTTTAATTTGTGCAGCTTAATTATAGCGTCGTGACTCTTTAGCTACTATATTCTACGTGGTGTGGTGTACTCTTGGCCTTCTTCAATGGAGATGTCCTCCTCTCATAAATAAATGAAACAAGAAGGGAGACATAGGTTGTAGGATGCGATTGCAAAATTTCTATGAGATTTGTGGGCACTTATTGTATAACTTTAGCTTTTGAAATTGTTAGATATTTTTAATGCTTTTCTAACAAGAAGGAGAAGTTGAACGATAGTGTTTTCAAAGGCGTACTCAAGCAAATTCCGGGACGGGGTGTAGCAAAAATGCACTGGACGACTTGGCGGAGGTAGGTTCTGAGAGGCGTAGGGGCCAAATTTTTTGGCCTATTGGGGCGTATGCTTAGGCGTTAGGCAAGTCTCGGTGCGTATGTCCCAAAAAATCAAATTAAAAAATATTTCTCACTAAATTCTATTTTTAAGGCACACACTCAAATACCAACTTGCTAGTTAAATTTTCAAAAGCTCTAATTATTTCTTAGTTTTAGTAATTTTTACTCTTACCCTTACATAATTTTTGAATATCTATAATTTATACTAATTTTCTTCTTGTTATGTGATTCATGTTTGTTTTAAAATATTTCAATCATTTATTTTAATACATAAATATTAAATAGTAGTTATCCGTGGCAACTCACAGTGCCTCACGACTTATGCATCGGTTCGTGCCTTGTAAAATTTTATGTGCATGTGTGTCTTGTGCGTGTTAGTGTTTACACACAAAAACCGGAAGTTAGGACTTCAATTTGCGTGTCAACAGTCTTAATAGTTTCGTAAGGTCCATTAGAACCTGTGTATAAATTTTGAGCTGATTCATACCTCGTTCGGTAGGTTCCTTGAGAGAGAGAGAGAGATAAATACTACATACAGGGGCGAATCTTCCATTTAAGGTGCAGTCTCATTGTTTCCCGATGAAACTAGATCTAATATGATATCTGGGAACTCATACTCTAAAAGTTTAAATGGTTCACTTGGCCTGGGTCCGAGTTAAAGTTCTTGTTGGCTTGTCTAGTTCTTGGACGCGCCCTCATAATAATACAAAGCCCACATCCATCAATCAATATCTTGCTGTCCCGCTGCTCATCCAGGTCCAAAACTGAGTTCATAACAAATTTACTTATTACATGGATGCAATTATCAGAGACGCGCTCTACCACTGACCTGATAGCCCATCCTGTGAGCCTCCCACTTGGGGCCCGCTATGCCAAACTTGAGAGAAACCCCATCCCTCTCTTTCCTTTTTTCGCCCCCATATCGCAACAACTATGGAAGAAAAACATGTATATATGATATTAGATATTGACTAGTGCTAGTTATATATAAAATGAACTAAAGATATATTTCATTTTCCCTACTACTCTAGGGGATTCTAATAGACTATCTTATTACAGCTTGCTCATCAAGGTTCATTCTCTCAAGGAATGGGTTATGGAATCTCTCAGGTAATTCTTCTTTGTATATATTGATGAAGGTTAGCTACTACATGTTATCTGTTATGATCATTCTAATATCACTAAGTCCATTCCGTGATTTCGCTAATTCATTTCTAGGGTGACATGAAGGGATCGACAAAGGCTTTTGATGGATTTGTTAAAAGAGAGGGGATGCAACCTAGTCCTAATTCACAGGTACACTATTATGTTAGCAAATTACTTAGTTAAAATGAAACTACAACATCCACCAATTTACTGTGACATATCTTATTACAGCTTGCAAATCAAGTTTCATTCTATCAAGGAATGAGTTATGGAATCTCTCAGGTACTTCTTCTGTATATGTTACCGAACCAATATAAATCTTGTGTATATTGATGCCAAGAGAAATTGAACAAGCGCCATGCCAAGTGGTTAGAGTTCATTGAATCCTTTCCCTATGTCATTCAATACAAGAAAGGGAAAGACAATGTTGTGGCGGATGCACTTTCTAGGAAGTTTGCTCTAGCCACCACTCTTGCCTCCAAGCTCATGGGTTTTGAGAGCATTAAGTTGATGTATGCCCAAGACCCTAAGCTAAAGAGCATTCATGAAGCTCTTGAGAAAGGAGAAAGAGTTGAAAAGTACCAATGGGTTGAAGGCTATATCTTTAAAAATGGTAGAGTTTGTGTCCCCGAGTCCTCTTGGCGAGAATTGCTAGTGCGTGAAGCACATTGTGGAGGCTTGATGATGCCGGGCAAATTGGCCTCAACGACACCCATCAAGAACCAAGCTTGAAGAGCACAAAGGTTGCAAGTCAAGGCCTTCGGATGAGGGTTCGGGAGTGATTGTCATGACCATTCTAATTTCACTAAATCCATTCTGTAATTTCACTAATTCATTTGTAGGTTGACACGAAAGGATTGGCAAAGGCTGTCGATGGCTCTGTTAAAAGGGAGAGGACGCAACCATTTCCTAATTCTGAGGTACACTCCAAGTCACTCAATTAAGGTGGAGTATACATCACTAATTTACCTTTATTTCATCTTATTACAGCTAGCAGATCAAAGTTTATTCTGTCAAGGAATTAGTTATGGGATATCTCAGGTAATTCTTCTGCATATATTGATGAAGTTTAACTGCTGAATGTTATCCACGATCGACCATATTAACTTCACTACATCCATTCCATAATTTTACTATTTCATTTGTAGGGTGACGCGAAGAAGGGATCAGCAAAGGCTACTAATGTGTCTGTTAAAACAGAAGGGGTGCAGGCAAGTCATACTTCGCAGGTACACGATTGTGTTCACAGTTTACACAATTAAAGTGGTAGTACAACTAACATCCACTAATTTACTTTTACATCATCTTATTGCAGCTTGCACATCAAGGTTCAGTCTCTCAAGGGATGAGTTATGGAATCTCTCAGGTAATTCTTCACTATGTATATTGATGAAGTTGGATTTTCACATCTGTTACTCTAAGTCTCTCGAGGGTATTACCGCAGTGGTAACTTCAATGAGAAATGTTAAACAAAAAACTTTACCTTCTATTGCAGTCTCCTCTATAAGATATTGATTATAAGGTGAAGCTTGAAGAACACTATTTCTCCTCATTATGAAAAAATAATAGAGTGAAGAACGCCATTGTGAGACTTCATCTTCCTAGTAGTTTGTGCTTTTTTTCTTCCATATATATAACCGTTGAATTATTGATAAAGTACATTGAGGCAATGCAAATTTTCAACTATAAAGGATGCAAAGAACCTACGAATATATTAGTGAAAATTACTTATCTTATATTAAAAATTAGTGTAACGTCTCTATTGAACAATGAAAAGATGCAGCTTGAGATTTAGAACTTAGCATCTTTGTTAATTAAAAAGCCGCCGCATGGTGTGTTCATGAATGACATAAAAGAAGGGTAAGTTTATGAATAGATTTTGTATCTTCAGGTTTTTTTTTTTTTTGAGCCATCTCTTGATTGTCCGATTTGGTGATTGGATCAGGTGAAAAGAGAAGGCGAAGAAATTTTCCATTGATTGCACGAGCTAGCCAGCAACTCCCTAATCCCCTCTTGCTCACCCCATCATATATAAATAACCTTTTATTTTTTCGTCGAGGCACTACTAAAAAAAACTGGATTTTTCGACTTCCAGTGTTCGACCGATTTTCGGTCAAACAACTATTTTGACCGATTTTCGGTCGAACAGTTCACTTGGTCAAAACTGTTCGACCGAAAATCGGTCGAAATAGATCGGTCGAACAAAAAATTTTTTTGTACCTATCGTTGATAGGTCGGTCGACCAGCCCGTTAATATTTTCGGCAGAACCCTTTCTTCTCCATTTTCATCTTCTTCCCCCAAATCAAAAAAACTCTCTAAACACTCCCCCAAATGTGCCCACCCGAAAACCACCATAACTCACCCCTAAAATCAAAAAACAAACACATTCTACCCTCCTAAACACTACCTATTACAAGAAATTCAAGGTAAATTCTTAATTTTAGGGTTATTTTAATTACTTTATAAAACTTAAACCCTAACTTTTGAACTCAATTTTTTTATAGTTTTGAAGCATATAACTAGTGGGAAATCATTAGTAGGTGCTATTGGAGCATAAATCAACCTCGAGGTAAGGTTTTTTTTTTGTTTTTATTAAATTCGAATTTAATTATGTATTTAATTATTTTTTAACTTTGGCCTATAATGTTGCATAGGTAGTTAATTATACTTTATTGCGTATTTTGTAATTGAATATTTTTATTTAACTAATAATTCTAGTATTAGCCAAGGAGACAATGTTGGATTATGATTTCTTTGTTTAAGTCAGAACTCAAGTTGGTAGCTTGGAAATTATTTTAAAAAAGAGCTTATGGGAACTTTTTTAACTGAATCAAACTTTGGTTTAATATTCATAAAGCTATCGACCTTCTATGGTTATGTCTTAGAAGTTACTTAGGGTGTATTTTGGTCCATATGGATTCATCCTGTATATATCTCCTTATAACCTCGCCGATCTCGTTTGATTTGTGAGAGGGCTAGACAGTAATGTAGACATTGAGATATTATAAACTTAGTATGGTTATGTCTAATGCTCAAGGTAGTTGGTGAAGTTCTGAACTTTGGTGTCTTAAGTCTCTAAATATGTAATCTGGAACTTTGGATAATAACCATTAAAATTGCTAATGTTATGTTATTATAATGTTCTTGAGGAACTTCTCGAAAAAACCACATGGTATTCTTTTGGCTCATAAGATTACTCTGTATATGAACACACTGCCCATTAATTGCTTCTACTCATGTCTATGAGCATGAGAAATCATGCAATCCATGCTAGTGAACATTGAAGCTCTCTAGTGTTCAAATTGATTGACAAGAAAATACTACTTAATAACAGCCCATAGACATCTGGTAGTGGTTAAGATATATTTGTACCTGCAACATCATGGGAAACTCTTTCATGATGATGAAAACCATTTGTAATTCTATAATGCACTTAGAGATCAAATATTGATTTATGGCTTCGGGAAAATTTGACTTAGCTGTAGTGAAAAAATGAAGAAATGATGTATTCTTATTTTTGTGCAAGGAATGTGCTAGTATGTTACATATTTACTTGTTCCTTAAGTAATGTGAATGTGTCAACAGGTATGAAGAAAGTGTTTACAAGAAGGAGGGGGCCTAAAAAGGCAGGTACTGTGATTGTTGAACTTTAAACTGTTTGTTAAGTTTGTTTGATTATTGTAACACTTGAACTAATGTTGAAAGACTCCTTTCTATTGTTTGGCTTTGTTAGCCTTGTTTGAATATCGTTTATGAATGTATTTTGTCTGAATTTTCTGCGTGTTGCTGAATTTACAGGTGGTGTAGGGCTAATTTCAGCTTTTATGTTGCAGGTTTTTACAGATTTTCGACCGACTTTCGGTCGATAGTTGGTCAAAAAAAATTACCAGCCTTTCGACCGAATTTCGGTCGAACAAAATTTCGACCGAATTTCGTCGATCGACGTTCGACCGAAAAAAATTCGGTCGAAGTCGGTCGACGTTCGACCGAATTTCGGTCGAAGGTTGATTTTCGACCATAATTGTGTCGACCACCACAATCGGTCGAAATGCGGTCGACACATCGACCGTATTTCGACCGATTGGGCGGTCGAAAAAGCCTGTTTTTTTTAGTAGTGAGTTCCTGATTAACCCTATTGACACCTTGGCAGTAACTAGTCTAGACCCTTGACCTTCATGCACTCGGCCAGCTTTATGAGTGATCAAAGATGCTGGACTTTTTCTTTTTTTTGGTTTTACATGTAATGACAGGATTTATCAGATACTCCTAGTTAGGAAGCATGGAAATATACGGCTGCAATATACTTGTCAAGTTCATAGATATATTGTGCATTACGAAATGTTGAATAGATTTAATAATTACTTAAAGTTCTGTAGGACAAGGGGTAATTATTTGTAATAACTTAAAAGTCATCCATCTAACCCACAGTATGTCCTTTTTCTTGCAAATAATCCACAACAGCTTAAAGGTTGCAGCTTCGTTCCATGCTTGAATGTTGAGCAAGTTGAAGCCACCAACTGACTTAGGGCAACATAACTTGTCCCAAGCCACTAGTGCTCTATTTGACACTAAGAGGCATGCCTAAGTACCTGAAAGGAAAGTCACCTTTAGAGAAGCCAAGGTTTTGAATGATAACCTGCTGCAGGTGTATGAGTCAACTCCTCAAAAATAAATGCAGCTTTATTCAACATTCACAATTAGGCGGAAGCTTGATTAAACATCTTATTCACTTTATTAATTTTATAACTTGAACTGTTGTCCCCGTGGTAACACACTAGCACTTACTTAAAGTTAGTGGAAGCCATTTTTGCAAACTATTTTAAGCGAGGTCAGTTAGGCAAACCATTGCCTAAGGTGTCATAGTGTGATTCTTCCCAACGCGTGTGCTCTTCTTCGATGTTATATACTATCATAACCATATCATCCTTCTTATTCTTTTTTTTTTTTTTTTTTTTTGGTTAAAAAATATTGTTAATAACATTCTTGGTGAAATATAATTTATGTATTTGACGGCAATCTTTAAGTATTAATGATATATGCTTTGTGTAATATATGTATATTTCATATGTATCATAGTACATCTCATCTGCATTCGAAACTATTAAATTTACACTATTAATTAATATATCGATATCATATATCGTTACCAAACAAAATATATCATATATCTCAATAATCTAATATATTCCATTAATATACAAATATATGTGGTATATGAAAAAGAAAGGAATTGAGTTCAAATATGGGGTGGCTGCCTTTGAAATGAGAAAATGACCAATTGTTTGGTGTTTTCTTGTTGTAAGAATAACACGACCCGAAACTTTAACTAGGCCGTGCGGGCACCCGACTACCACCTCTAGACCTATCAGACGAACTCTATAAGCTTAACTCAAGACGGATGATATGAAAATAACTTACAAATCATAAACCTTACTTGAAAATACTTGAATCTTAACTTAAACAATATAAGACGACTCCAAAGTCAAATAAAGACACGTATAAAACACGTATCGTAGACATAAACTGATATATTTACAGGTTGTCTGAATAACACATCTACTATCTAAAATACATAAGTCTAAAGGTTTTGAAATATGACATCTACAAATTCAAAAAGATACATATATCTCCAGAAGGGAGCAAAACAAGATAAAACTAGAATATCTACGACCAATGGCCTCAATGAACAAGCTGTGGCACCGTAGACAACTAGAAAAGAGTTATGTTCCTCAATCACGCTGCGCTTGACTAGGTTCGGGAGCAGAATCTGCCGAAATGAAAATACAACACAAGAAATAGTTAGAGAGTGAGTCACAAGGACTCAGTAGGCGGCGAATAGCTACACTCGAAAATTAGATAACTAGCCAGTGAAATAGAAAGTAACGACATATAACAGATAAACAATGCCCGAATAAGCAAGTAACAGCCATGCGGATGACAAACACATATAAGAATATGAAATGAATGCAATTACGATGCAATGGGGTCGTATGTGCCCAATGGATAGAGTAGATCCTCCTACTCTGAGCCGGAATCCTAGAATCCTCATGGTGTAGTAAGTACGCCCTATCGTCAGCTATTCACGTAAAGAACACGTGAATATAATATCCAAAAGGCCAAAGGCCATCAAAAAAGCTGATAAAATCACCTACCTCAAGGCCTGTGCCGATAATGCTACTGTGAAACCTCTTTTTCTTGCCGACGTCCCTAAAAAATATTCCTCTCTGAGCCAAGCAAGTTCAAATGCATATATAAGTGCCTGAAAAATGACTTTTTGATGTTTTAACGGAGAAAGAGAGAAAATTACTAAAATACTCTTGGGTCGGACTTAGCAAAAACTCAGAAATTACCGGACTCCTCATAGCCCTACGAGTCCAATGATATTATTAGTTTTCATAATTGAATTCAATTTAATCAAATTCCCCAAATTTCATAATTTTTAAGGTTCTAACCCAATTTCCCTAATTAAGTTTCAAGAGATTCAAGTATGGAAATCATGAACTAAAGAAATTAGTTAACTTAGAATCAATACCTGATATTATCTAGTGAGTTTGTGCTTCAAATTCCCTTTGAAACCGATTAGAATTGCTTAGGATCGAATAGGAAATGCATTGGGTCGGCTAGAGCCTTTTTTTTGTTTAGTAAAAAAGGCCTATGGCAACGGTACTAAATCTATTGGGGTAGGTGGAAAAAGCATTGCGATAGCACCAAAAAATGCACCCGCAACAGCTGGTGCGACGTTTTAGGTCCAAACAGACATACGAAGCTCGGAATGATCCCAAATTTTACGTAGAAGCCATAAAACACTCGTATGACATGCTCGTAAAGACAGAGTTCGAATCGGATCGCCGAAATTCAAGATAGGGGTCCCATGGAAAGAGGTCAATTTCTTAGCTTTAATAACTTTAGAGAAAACTATTCAAATGACCTCGGATTTCACTTCCGAAAGTTATCATAGTTTACAAATGATCATACGAACCTAACACAACTTCAAATTTCTACGAAGCTCATTTACTCAAATTGAGCTCGGAAAAAAAATAGTAATAATAACTTTTTTTGATGAAAGTTGTTGGCCCACTACTCTTGGGATGCAACAACATCGCTCCTTGCAATGGTGAACCCATACTTTTGAAATCTTGAATCTGCCTCTAACTACATAGGGTTCACAATAAAATATATATAAGTGGTACCATATTTAAGTGGTAGTCAATAAAATTAATTCTTGTACATTAGGTAGTAATGAAAAAATCCCAAATATTTAATTAGAAATGCCATGCGTTATGGCGTTTACACCATTTTGAGATAAAAAATCTGACAAACCCATATATTGAAACTTGAATTTTTTTTCACACCAAAAAAAAAAGGAAAAGAAAAAATAAATTGTTGCTATTATCTGCCTACCTCTATTGATAGGTTACGGCTTTTAGGATTTTGCTGTAATGGTGTTTAGACCACAACTTTTCTTTATTTATTTATTTTTACAAAAAAGAATCTTATATTGGCTCTTTAATTTGTGTAGCTTATAGCGTCGTGACTCTTTAGCTACTCTATTTAGTAGAATTCTACGTGGTGAGCTCTTGGCCTTGTTCAATGGAGATTTCCTCCTCTCATAAATAAATGAAGCAAGAAGGGAGACGTAGGTTGGGAGACGTAGGTTGTAGGATGCGATTGCAAACTTTCTATGAGATTTGTGGGCAGACTAAAACTTATTGTATAACTTTAGCTTTTGAAATTGTTAGATATTTTTAATGCTTTTCTAACAAGAAGGAAAAGTTGAAAAATAGTATTTTCAAAGGCGTATTCGGAGCGATCTTAGGGCGAGGGTAGCAAAAATGCACCGGGTGGCTTGCCCGAGCATAGGTTCTGAAAGGCGTAAGCCACACAATTTTTGGCATATTGGGGTGTATGCTTAGACGTTGAGCAAGTTTCGGTGCCTATGTCCCAAAAATATCAAATTAGAGTATATTTCTCAATGAATTCTGTTCTTAAGGCATACGCTAAAATACCAACTTGCTAATTAAATTTTCAAAAGTTTTAATTATTTCTTAGTTGTAGTAATTTTTACTCTTACCCATACATAATTTTTGAATTTTCTCTAATTTATACTAATTTTCTTATTCTTATGTGATTTATGTTTGTTTAAAATATTTCAATAATTTAATACATAAAATATTAAATAGTAGTTATCCGTGGCAACTCACAGTATCTCGCGGCTTACGCCTCTTCCCGCCCCGCCCCGCCCCTTGTAAAATTTTATGTGCCTATGTGTCTTGTGCGTGTTAGTGTTTTACGCACAAGAATTGGCTAAGTGATGGTTTACAATTTTCAGTTTTACACAATACTGTTGGAAAACAGCTTTCGCCCTTCACCTTGGACACCAAATATGAACATTAACATATAAGAGCCCGATATATGTTTCGGGTGACTTGAACTTAACTTTATGTACTCTATTCTTGGACGTGTACATACAAAAAGTTAATTAACGTACTTACTTGTTTCGGCAGGGCAGGAAATCCTTTGCAATTTTTTTTTAATCAAAGCAAGTTGGGATCATTAATGAAGGTAGGGGACATTTTTTCATGGAAAAGGGGCATAGGTTTTTGCATACTCCTTAGAAATTGTATCATGTGACGCTTTTCGCTACACTATATAACAGCACGGCTAATATATACATTAGAAAACAGTCCTAATAAAGTGGTTCAAACTCTACTGGACCTTATAATTAGTGCATAGTTTTGCCTATCTGCACACTTCTCAGAATGAACTGGTGGTTGTCAAGATCTGTCAATACTTCACAGGTAACAACATGTCACGATCTAAGACTTTGGAATTTCTTAAATTTCCATCTGCTATTATAATTTTGTTAGTGTTTAAATTTTCTTGTGAAATATTCACAGGCATTTGTGTCAAAAACTGTTGGTTCCCAGCAAAATGCCCATTCTTACGAAACAGAAGGAAGCTACCAAAATGTTGGCCTGGTCATTGGAGTCACCGGTCTAGTCGGCAACAGCTTGGCTGAAACGCTCTCTGCCTCTGACACGCCAGGCGGTCCGTGGAAGGTCTATGGAGTGGCACGATGAGTGCAACAGTTCTGGAATGCTAAAGTCAAATTTATTCAGTGCGGCCTGTCGGTGGCAGCTGATACTCAAGCCAAGTTATCCACCCTGGAAGATGTGACGCACATCTTCTGGGTAACTTCAGCCTTTGACACCTTTGATGCCAAAAGCTGCGAGATTAATGCAGCCATGTTTCGCAATGTCCTCACTGCTGTCATCCCAAATGCACCTAATTTGCGTCACATATGTCTTCAAACTGGTTCAACGCATTACATGGGGTTAATAAGATCACTTGATGGGACGCATCATGTTATCACCCAAGATCCGCCGTTCACTGAAGACATGGGAAGGTTGAAAGACGTTCACTGCTTTTATTACACGTTAGAAGATGTACTTCTTGATGAGATCTCTAGAAAACCAAGTATAACATGGTCAGTCCATAGGCCTGATCTGATTCTCGGGTTTTCGCCCTGTAGCTCATTGAACATTGTTGGAACACTCTGCGTGTATGCAACAATATGCAAATACGAGAGCATACCACTGAAGTTTCCAGGGACAAAAGCTGTTTGGGATAGTTACTTCTCTGATGCATCAGACGCTGATTTGGTGGCGGAGCACCAAATCTGGGCAGCACTCTGTCCACAGGCGAAGAACAAAGCATTCAACATCACAAATGGCGATGTTTTCAAATGGAAGCATTTGTGGAAGGTGTTGGCAAAACAGATCGGAGTAGAATATGTTGAATTCGACGAGTCCGAAAAACGTATTTGCTTGTCAGAAATAATGATGAACAAGGGTCCTGTATGGGATAAGATTGTGAGAGATAATAACTTAGTTTCAACCAGGTTAGAAGAGGTTGGCTTGTGGCGATTTGCAGATGCGGTACTGGGAGCAGGGAACAACAAGTTGTGCAGCATGAATCGCAGCAGAGAGCATGGTTTTGTGGGCTTCAGAAATTCCACTAATTCTTTCATTTATTGGATACAAAAGGCCAAAGATAACAGATTAATTCCATAATCTTCACTTCATCATATCATTTAATAAAAGGAATTTGCACTTTAAACCATGTAAGAATTTTTACCGGGTAAGTTAATCTGTTATAATTTATATACGGGAACTATCTCGGAGAGTGGCTTAGTAAAATAGATTTTACAAATGTTAGCTAATAGTTTTGTAGTTGTTGTCATAATCCATGTCGCTTAGGTAAAATAATGTAATAACTCTTGAAAGGAAAATAACTTGAGAATAGCAAATATCTTTCAGAAATCACAGGTACAACACCTTCCAATATCAAAGAAGATGATATAACAAGAAAATAGAAATCTACTCAGCGGTGAGATATGAAAACAAAGCAAAATAGTACCTTTATTAAGCTGTATAGCTCCAACACTTGTATCCCGTATATCTTTAGCTAGCTGAAAATTGTATAAGTACATCCAAAAAGGAAAATATTTAAAGAGAAAAAAAAATGGCCAAAATAAAGAATTCTGCCAACAAATCGAGATGCAACATAGAAGCAAACATCAAAATATCTCTACCCACGGATCCTATGTTCAGAAGCTCTTCTCAGCACCACAGAATACATAAATACCCATGGGGGTGCAAGCACAAGAGGCATTGACATAGTCTTAAGAGGAGAATACTTGTCACCGCCTTCTATCACTGAGTCTATTTCACATTAGAAAAAGAACAGAAGATCATGAGTATTAAGGAAAGGAAGCTTACGGTAAAGAAATTCTGGATAAAGCTAACTCAAACACAAGTTACACATTGGGTAATGGTGTAAGTATCTAACTTACAGAGGCAATGACACCTCAGGCTGGACGCAGCAATGGTGCAATTGCCGTTTAGGTAGTAACACATTGGGTACATATATAGGCGAACTATACTTTTAATCATCATATGATAAGGTACCAACTCAAACACAAAGTTTGGCCTAGTAACTTGACTTTTATAATTTCACGGAACACCAAAAGCAAGCCTTAAGAATCAACAAAGTTATTAAAGCAACAGTGACCATCAGTTTGTACCTTGGCATCATAATAGATGAGTATCATTTGTAGAATTCTATAGCATCTGCACCCAGCCACCCACCATCACGCTGTCTATCAACATTCACAAGGCAACTTTCAGATCTTACCTACTCTATGAGAAAATAGAATTTGGCCGACCAATAAGTATTAGTAGTATATAGTTTTATGAAAGCAAGAAATTATGCCAAGTTTAAATTACAATAGAACTTTGAGAGTAGACATGCTTGTTAATAGAATTTAGAAGATTATGCAAACTGCAAAAGCTCTAACCTTTCTTTGGCTTTAACTCCGTAATATATTGATAGTAGCAAGTAGAAGAAAATCCAACAGATTTGAGCAATAGACTTTGTAGCATGAGTCAACCATATTATGAGAAATAAGAAAATGACAGATCAATAATGCACATTAATTACCACCTTAGTATGTAAATTACACAAAGAATGTGCATCCAGTGGTGAAATTCTTTTATAGATAGATGCTATATTCTAACTCTAATAGGATTTTGTCTCTTTGTTCATGATAAGGAATAGTAGTAGTACGAAAATCCAGAGATTGTAAATTATAATTTTAACTTGGTTGGCAAGATTAATTTTTAATTTGAATATAATTACTAAATATTATTTTTAATTATATTTTAAAAGTGAAATGACTATTGTGTCAATTATAGTCAATTATAGAGTATTTTAATGAAGGGTAAAAAAATCGGGTGACAGTCCTACGGACTTCGTGCTTTAGATAGATAAATAGATAGATATTCACTGGCTTTGAACGGCTGTTTATGTATTAATCCCTAAAAAAATGACATAGGAGATTTGTAAAAATAAAACGTGTAAACTTCTATTTAAAATGTAAGCACATGGAATCATTTTATCTTTGTTTGAATTACCTACTGAAAATGCTGCAAGCGTACATCTTTGTAAATGTGTCGCCTGTTGTCTTTCTTTGTTTTGATTCAATTATGATAATTATCTTTATTAACGGGAAACTGTTGCTAGAATTAGAGTAAACTCCATTCTCTTTCTATCACTAACCACCCTTCTCCTACCCATATATACTAACATTACTGCCCTATATCTTATGGGGAATACTTTGAGCTAACCATTTGTTCAGTTGGTGTTGGACAGTTTGAATCCATCCTAGTTAACATGTTTGTGATCACTTCATTTGAAGTTAACATGAGTGTGCTCACACTCATGCATGTCTGATTCATTTGGCTCAAATCGAGATGTTGGGTTCCTCCATGGCAACTTATTTCGCCTTGATGACTCTGGGCAACTGATGTATCCAGAATTGCGATTTGAAAGCTTTCCTTCCTCATCAACTCTAATTTTAGAGCTACTTCTGGTATGCACATCGTCTCAAGTTATAGTTGGCCACTCGAGTAAGTTTTTCTTGAATTCCTTACATTTCTCCGAGCTTTCGTCATTCAGATTGTGGGTAAAACCCATTATCGCCAAGCCATCCTCCAAGATAGGCATAAGCATTTGTTCCTTTTAGAACCGGTCCATGAAATCTCGGAGAGGTTTCCGAAATCTCTGCTTAACTTGGAAGATATCTTCCTTCTTTTTGTGAATATTCTCAGTGGCCATGTAGGCTTTAATGAATAGTTCAGCCAATTCATCAAATGACCCGATAGATTTCTCGAGCAGATGCATATACCACGCCAGACACTACTAGAAATTAATGTTTTAGCGAGGGAGAATGGAGAGGGACTTTCCTCTCCAAATGCGTGATCAGGGGCGGCCCGACAATTTTTGTGGCCTAAAGCCAAACTCTAATGAATATATTTTTTGCTCAAGTATGCTTGTTGTAAGAAAATGCTCCACTATTTTCCAAATCAATACACCAAAACTCCACAATAATACTTGATTTAGCTATTGCAAAATAAAGACTTTAATTAAAGAATAGTTCAAAAATAATGTATTGCACAAGTATTCTTTGCTATGAGAGTTAAGAGAAGTTGAGGAGTGAATTTTTTTTTATCAGTAGGAATAAGGAGTTGTGAGAGGTATTCTTTATTTTAACAAAGACTTTTCCTATTCCCACAAAACAATTAACGAAAAAGAAAAAAAAAAAAAAGCTAACAAGTAAATCCTAACGGACAACTAGTACTGCCAAAGTGCCAAATGCCAATTGCCCAATCAGTCAATTTCTTTTTTCTTATGCTAAAAGTCTATATGACTTCACACTTAATGGAAAACGGGGCCCCCATCAATCAAAATTTTTTTGTCCTCTTTAAGCTACCTGCGTCAGCACTCTCGCGTCAGCAATTTTTGACGTTGGCTTTTTTTTTTTTTTTAACTTTTACAATATATAACTATTATACAAAATGGGGGCCTCCACAAAGTGGGGCCTAAAGCAGCTGCTTTAGCTGCCTTAGGGGAGGGCCGGCGCTGTGCGTGATGGAGAGGGAAGTCCCTAGCAAGTGGTCCCTCGGAATAAGGCTCGTCGCAGAGCATTTTTGGCGAGGGACTTCCTTCTCCAGCTGCTGTGTCAGTCCAATTTTTGTATTGTGTCAGATAATGAATAGCTAAGGAATTCCCTCTCCAAATACAGGAGAGAGAAAAATATTTTCTTCAACTTGGCGAGGGAATTCCTTCTCCAAATGTAAAATATATTTGTTTATTTAGTTTTGGCTAGGGAATTGGAGAGGGAATTCCCTCTCCAAGTGTAAAAATTAAATATTTTTATTTCACTTTGCTAGGGAATTCCCTCTCCAATTTTTTTGAAAATATTTTTAATAAGGCAAATGGCTAGGGAATTCCCTCTCCAAATATAGTGTACCTGAAACGCAAATATCAGTAACAATACAAAGCAGTACAGCAACAACATCATATAGAGCAAAAACAACATATATGCATATATACCTGCGCATTCAAATCACCAAACCAGATATCTGTGCGAAGAATATTAGAGAATACGATACAATAAAGTTATATCTGGGCAATGAAACAAGTGTACATATCAACTAATACAAACAAATAAAACACTAAAATGATTCTTAAAAGTACTAAACACGTCCCACTGTCAAGTTTAATTCGACACAAAAATAACAAACTACCGAGAATCATTAATAGTGGTATGGAAGAAATATGTCCAACATTTTTTGTATTGATTTCTTTTTTTCTTCAACATCTTCATCCAAGTCCAACTCCGGTAAATCAACATCTTCATCCAAGTCCGATTCCGGTACCATATCAATTGAATCTTCAATCGTATCTTGAACAATTTCAATTGAGTCTTCGATTGACTCTTGAGCAATATCAATTGAGTCTTTGAGGTAGATATCCATGATAGATTTTGACAAATGGGCTGCAAATTTTAAAAAAAAGTTAAACCCGTTTATGTTTAAATTTTACCAAAAAAAAGTGAAAAAAAAACGAGAAAAACTTACCAAACTTACCTTGCGATGGGTTGACGGCGAAATAAAGATGGAGTCGCCGGAGTAAGTGGCGTCGACTGTGTAGTAGTGAAGGAGACGAAGAGGCAGTAAGGGAGATGTGTTTTGTTTGGTGTGGAGTTGTTTGGTGTGGAGTGTGCTATATATTACTTACACTGAAGGAGTATAAAATTCTCTTTTCTGATTGGAGAGGGAATTCCCTCTCCAATCAGGAAAGAGAAAATTTTCTCTTCAGCTTGGCGAGGGAATTCCCAAGCCGGTGTTAATTTTTAAATTTTTTGTGTTGGGGTGAGTGAAAGTATAACACTTATTTCTAGTATCCGGAAAGGAGTAGTTTTTATTTACTACATGGAGAGGGGAGTCCCTCGCCATTTACTTGGCAGATCTGAGTATTTTTATTGGAGAGGGAATTCCCTCTCCAATCAGGAAAGAGAAAATTTTTATCTTTCCTGATTGGAGAGGGAATTCCCTCTCCAATAAAAATAGTGAAAGTTATAATTTTCTCTTTCCTGTTTGGAGAGGGAATTCCCTCTCCAATCAGGAGAGAGAAAATTTTCTCCTGCAGTTTGGCGAGGGAATTCCCAAGCCGGTTTCAACTTTTTTATTTTATTTGTTTTGGCGAGTGAAAGTTTATGTTTGGAGAGGGAATTCCTTCTCAAATTTTTGGAGAAGGAATTCCCTCTCCAAACAGTCCCTCGGAATATCAACGATTTCTAGTAGTGAGAGCTCCTTTTTTCAATGTCTCTCTAAATTTCTTAAGCAGCACCGACTCCAACTCCAAATCAGTCAAGTCGTTTCCACTCACCATCATATGATATGGTCAGTGGAGTCGGACGTGCCGTCATATTACTTCAATATTGGCAACTTAAACTTCTTATGAATAGCTTCCGGAGCAGCTTCTGGCTTGAACGCCTGTTGTTTGTACTTTTTGATGTCTATCAGCTTGATAGACTTTGGTACTCCCAGGATCCGTTCCAACCTTTCTTCAAATTTTGCTTCGAACTCTATTTTTCTATTTCTCCAATTGGTCCATCGGGACGCTTTGTGGTACTATTCCTGCGGTCTCAGCTACTACGGTCGTTTTTCCAGACCCACCGGCACCAGTTCCAGCAGCAAGAGGTTTCCCTGCTCCCTGAGGAACTGAAGTCGGAGTGCCTCCCGCTAAAACTGCGGGCGGTGTGACTGAAAAGCCTAATACTTTCGGAAAGAGCTTACAGTGCATTGCTCACATGTTCATTCAGTTTTGCCTTATCGGCAAAAAAAATGGTTTTTCATCTCTATATGTCTGTTTTGTTCCACCACTGTTTCACGTAGTTGAATCATGAAATCTTTGAGGAAAACTTGCCATGAACTGGACTCGGGCTTTTCCTCCTCATTTCCACTCCTCAAACGTCTTGGAGGCGAATTCTCCCTTGAACTTTTCGGTCGCAAGGGCTGATCACTTTGGGAATGAATGGATTAAGCATCATCAGCAGTTTCATTTCCAACCACTAGATTGACTACATTAGCATGAGTCCGTATGGGACGTAAAGTTTCTTCAACCATCTCGTCGCTAACATGGGTGAACAAATTCTAGAAAGAGACCGTAATTTTGGAATAATTCAATTGCTTGAGCGGCGTCAAATTGTATGACCGAAAATTGACTCTTTAGCATTACAATTGAATTTATACTTTAGGGTTACAAACAACAATTATATGAAGATGACGGATAACAACTAAGAAAGATAATGGATCAATAAGTATAATGAACAAGAACACAAACACAATATTATTGCTTCAATATCGAGATTACAATTTGACAGGGTTTCGGCATATATATGTGATGCTTATACAAATGAAAGGGGAGGGATATTACTAGTTGAGCACCAAAGCCTCTATCCACGTTTTCCACTTCCAAGCTCCCCACATTCTGATTGTAAGAAGTGCACGTTCTTAGGTGCATGCGTGGGCATCGTGGGTAGTTTCGAGTCACGGGAGGTGTAGTTATATAAGATGATATGAAGAAGATAATTGAGGAAGAGGAGATCGCAGAGAGAGAATGAGAGTAATTCCAATAACTGAATTGAAACTAAAAACTAATTCTACACAGTTAGGTATTTAACTAACTAGGCTAATCATAACGGAAATACGGAATAGGTAAAATGACTAAAATGCCCATGCATCCTAATTCTCTTATTTAACTAATTCAGCTTCCTTAATACTCTCCCTCAAGCTAGGTTATGCAAAGATGTTAGACAATCCTAGCTTGGACATCAAATACACATGTTGAACTTTGTTCAATCCTTTTGTTAAAAGATCTGCAGGCTGATTCTTGGTGGAAATGTGTTCAGTTTCAATCAACCCTTTCTGAATTTTTTTCCTTATAAAGTGGCAATCTATCTCAATATGTTTTGTTCTTTCATGGAACACTGGATTGGCTGCTATCTGCAATGATGATTTGCTGTCATTTAACACCTTAATAGGAGATCCAATTTCCATCCCAACTTCTTCGGAAGAATATCAGTATAAAGCTTTTCTGGGCCGAAGTCTTTGGGTTTCCTCTCCCTCTTTTCCCCTTCTTATCTACTGAAGGGGCGGCAGCAGGTGGCGGCGGTGTCGTGGCGGCAACAGCGGTGGGGGGAGGGGGTAACTCCGGCGTCGGTTATGTTTTGAGAAGAAGACATTGTGCAGCAAGTTTAGCAAATTGTAGCAAATTGAAGCAGTTAACTTAAAGATTTGAAGCAAGAGCTGATGAAAACAAGCGAAGAATTCTGAAAATTTGCTTGAAGGTTTTGAGAATTTTGAAAGATTTGGAAGTTGTAAAGTTTGTAAAGTGAAGTTGAAATTGGTATTTATAAAGCAAGGATCATCATTGCCTTGCGAACCACTGAAACTGCCACCCGCACGATTTCTGACACGTGCGGCGATGGGAAGTTGAGGCGACAGCCTGACGTTTCAAAATGAAGGGACACAAACATTCCACGTGTTTTCCCGCCTAAATATTCAAGCCACTTGCCAAAGTTTACGAACACACGACTCGGTTAAACTTGGCAAGTGGGGGGACTATCTGTATTGGTCGATTTCTGTTCGATAGCAAGAAGAATGCGTTTGATTGTGCGATAAGGCCATGGTTGGTTCCGAAGACGGACTTGGAGAAGATCGATGTGGAACAACTTCGATGAAGTGATGTGATCGTTTACAACGTGGTGTGATCGAAAAATTCACGACAGCTGTTTGGATAGATGGTGATAACGACCTTATCCCATTTTTATCGGAATGGAATCAGCGTATTCCATGGGACGTGGACTGTTGAAGGAACGTGAGAAGTCAAGAGTTCCTCTAGGGTTGATCATCTCCACTTCAAGCTATAAAAGGGCCTCACTCTCCACATTTGAGGACACGTTCATCTGAATATTACTCTCATTCTTCTGCTATACATTTACTCATTACACTATTGTTGTTCTCAGATATATCATAATTAATCTACTGTCATTATCCAAGCAAACATTGTATTAAATCCCAATCGTGGTTTGGTTCAAGCGTGGAGGCAGACTCGTCTATTCCATTGAAGCACCAACCTCCGATTCTTCAATACAATAAGTTTTTACTGCTTTATTTATTTATTCATTTATTATTGTTTGTTCCGCTGATTACATGCTATTACCATTACTTGTTACTTTGATTCATCGCACTCGATCTCATTAATCTGTTACCATTACCTTGATCATATAATTGGTCCACTATTTAATTTGCTTATTGATATCAAACATATCAAGTGAATTACTATTGTTGTTTTTCGATCGCATTATTATCTGATTGAATACATTCTAGTCGATCACATTTACTTATCATTATATTTGTCATCGAATTTAGCTAAAATCAAATATTCGACGTCAAACGAATTTAATATATAGTTTGCCTTCGGTAGAAACTTGCCTGAAATCGGATCATCGTAAATTGCTTATTCATCGTTTACCTCAATTTGTCTGATTACGTGTGTCTTCGAATTGTTCATTTTGATTACAACATCGGATTTGTCCATTTATCTCTTCGTAACTGATATTTGCATTGTCTTCGAATTAAGGCCCTAAAAATCGACTACTTGACAACGTAAATTGCTCATCAACCGATCGAATTGAGATATAAAACGGTCGCTTTAGACTCAACTAAATATAAATTTAATTGTAAAACCAGAAATACATTTTTAGGAAATACAGCAACGTTTGAGTTAAAGAAATACAATAGCCGGTATATAAAATGTCAACCGTAATATAAAATGCTCCTAAGCTCCAACATTCAAATATTTAGAAAATCATACAAAGTACACATATTACAACGAGTGTTGCAATTACACGAAACCATTAACAGTGAATCCTCCATCGACGCAGATAATCTGGCCAGTGATATAAGAGGCAGTTGGGAGGCATAGATATGTCACTAGTGATGAAACTTCACTCAGCTCCCCTGCTCGCTTCATAGGTGATCGACCAATTAAGCCTTCAATATTTTCCTTAAAACTAGGGTCTTGCTGCAACCCAAAAAAGAAATAAAAAAATAACAACAATTAAGGATAATAGAATAATGCAAAAACAATGGTGCTGAAAGCTTCTTGTGGGAGACTTGTCATTCGGTTCAAGTTTTTTGTTTTCATACATTAATTTCAAATCAATCAACAATGTTCCATACTCGTTTGAAGTGACTAAATCAAAATATTTCAAAGAATATTGCTCCTTACGCATACTGCTTCAATGAGCGGAGTATTGATGATCCATGGCGCAACTGCATTAACGCGAATGTTTTCCTTTGCCCACTCACAAGCCAAGCTCTTTGTAACTTGGTTAATTGCACCTAATGAACAAATGAACATGAATAAAACATACAATTATTTGATCCTCTAATTACAAATTAAATGTAAGCAGTTTTAAGTTTTATGCACTAGGTGCATGCATAGGACAGAAAAAATACAAGGTCCCTTTTAAGGTAATTATAGATAAAATCTCTATGATAAACATAATTTGCAACTGATATGATATAAGGGCTATAGCTTGTGTCCAAATCTTTATTGGATAGGTTGTACAGATAGTATATCCACAGTACCTGTGGTCAACCATATTATTCTTCATTATATAAAAGCTATTTTTCTTTGTTTTACTTCCCCGTCTCAATTACTTCCCGTCTCAATTAAATGTCTACTTTTCTTTTTTAGTCTGTCCCAAAAAAGTTTATTTTTTTTATATTCGATAACTCTTTAATTTCAAAATTTATTTTGGACCACATGACTTAAAGCACTGGCCCAAGTGCACACAACTTTAATTTAAAACTACAGGACTTTAAAGTATTTTTTCATTTTCTTAAACTGCGCGCTCAGTCAAACCCATATATATACTTAAAATAGGACGGAGAGAGTATTACCTAAAATTCATCATACTTATTTTTTATATACGCAAAACTCATCATGGTCAGATTTTAAAAGAAGGTGGCCGGAAAGATGAAATGGGCAATGGCATATAGAGCCTGTTTGGGTGGGCTTATAAGGAGCTTTTTTTAAGTGGTTTTTAAGTCAAAAAGTGACTTAAAAGCCACTTTTTGAGAAGTTAGAATTTCCTAACTTCTCAAAAAAATTTAAGTTACCAAACATATATTAATGAACTTATAAGCTTATAAGTCACTTTTAAGCTCACCCAAACAGGCTCATATATGAAAATTAATCGGATTCGTATGGACTGGATACTGTTTACATCCCTTAACCAGTATACATGGATTATATACTAATTATACATGAAATATTATTATATATAGATTATACATATATTGTATATTTTTTGGTTATTTTCTTTTTATATGATTGGTTGAGTCGATTAGATTAACTTCCCTGTTTAGTTATCCATCATGTGACCCATTAACTCATATACTTATTAAGATAATTAGCAATTTCAATTTCGTATGTCACACGTCATCTTTCTGGCCATCTTTTTCCTAAAATTCGACCATAATGACTTTACCTTTTTTCTAAAATCTGATCATAATGACTTTTGTGTATACGGTAGATAAGATGACTTTTCGGTAACAAAACAAAGAAAAATGACTCTTGTGTAATGAAACATAAGTTGGATGACCATGACCGGTAAAAATTATGGTACATCTATGGATTATTTTTTGCCAGTATAATATTTTTTAAGAGAGAGAGAGCGCCTCCCCCCCCCCCCCCCCCCCCCAATCTGAAGGTTAATTGAACTAGAACTAATATAATATAGGAGTAATAGGTTAATTGAACTAGAGTACTGATATGATTGTGTGTATACTAATTTAAGTTCAAATTGTGATAATTACCTTTAGAAGCTGTATAGATGGATGCCATGGGTACTGCGATCACCCCAGCAGCTGAAGAGATAAACACTATACATCCACTTCCAGAAGCCTTTAACAAGGGGTGAGCAAGTTGACACAGATGGTACGAAGCCTCAAAATTTGTACCCATTATGATTGAGTAATCTTCTGCAGTAAAATTTGTGGCTTCTTTTGGTATTGCTGTACCTGCATTATTTACCTGAAAGAAAAGGTAATTAGTAGAAATACTTCTTCTCTGAAAATAATTAAATGAGCATATGTTAATAACTTGAAATTGACTTACTAGTATATTGAGCTTTCCGTTAAAATAACTAGTGACTGTTTCAATAAGCTTTTCTCGTTGTGATCTCGATGACACATCACATACAGATCCTGATACTTTGTACCCCTTGTTTCTCCATTTTTCTAAGCACTCATCTAGATCATTTTGGCTACGTGAACATGTATAGATCTGTGCTCCAAAACTCGCCAACTCTTCTACTATAGCATGACTAATACATAATATAAATGAGAGAATTTTTAGAACCAGAAATTTATACCTACAAAATTGAAGAAAGCAAGTGTAGGAAATTACCCTATGCCTCGTGTACCACCAGTAACAAGTGCAGTCATGTCTCTCAGGGACCATCTTCTATTTCCACCTCCAATTTCTGTTTCTGCCGCCATATTGATCGATGATCTCTTTTCAGCTTTCTAACTTTGTTATATAGGGGCACACAACAGTACATATAATAACACTATACGCAGATGAGTTTTAGCTTAATAAGGGTTATTTACTAATTTGAGATATATTAGGGAAATTTTGATCAGTAGCCATTTTTTGATGCGCTTATTGGGACTATCCAGCGTTTCAAAATTCATTGAAGAATAGCCAAAAATTCGCGAGCACACTTAAGCTCCATTAGCATTGAAAAACACCCCAGACTAGTCTCATAACAAAAAACTGGGGCTTTGAACAAAATTTGTTTAAAGCCCAAGTATTTTGTTATGGGACTTTATATATAAAGCTTCAGTCCTATAACAAAATGTTTGGGCTTTGAACAAGTTTTATTCACAACCCCATCATTTTGTTATGTGACTAAAGCTTTATACAAAGTCCCATAACAAAATGCTGGGGCCTTGAACAAAACTTGTTCAAAGTCCCAGTATTTTATACTGGGTTAGTTTACTGAAGCTTCCCAGTATAAATATTGGGGATTTGAACAAAACTTGTTCTAAGTCTCAGTATTTATACTGGGATTTGTCCGAAAGTGGCTATTTGTCAACGAATTTGTTTTTGACGGCTACAAATCAATTAGCGTGCCCAAACAAGCTACTCCACTAAATTTTTACGATATATTACGTAACATGACCATACAAAGGTTTTTTTTTTAATCCAACGTGCTCGTAAGTCGTACCCAAAGGGTGTGGCTTACGAGTTGATGAAACGTGTGAAAGTTAAAGGAGACCGACTTTCAAATTCATACAGAAATAAAACAAGTTGGTATTTTCTTATCATCGACTTAAGTTTTGGTGAGGAGAATTTTTCAATATCTGTATTGTGTTGATGAGAAATATCAAAATCGTTGATATAAAATAAAGAATTAATAATATTTTTTTAATTACGTTGTGTAATTTTGGTCATGTATATCGTAGTCTCACTAATATGTAAACAATGACACAGGGTTCTCTGATGGGATTTTTACATTCCATACCTATGAAATATAAAGTATTTCTTTGGTCAGGTATATCGTAGTCTCGCTAATATGTAAACAATGACACAGGGTTCTCTGATGGGATTTTTACATTCTATACCCATGAAATATAAAGTATTTACAAGTCATACCCATTAAAAATTACACTACCCATAAAACTAAAAGTATTTACCCAACCTACCCATTTATTATTGTATACCTTTGTTATGTCTTATAGGTGTATACCTTTAGGGTATATTGTATAAATTATGGTATAAAAGTCTGGAGGGCCATTTATTACTGTATACCTTTGTTACACCTTATATGTATACACATTTATGGTATACTGCATAAACCATGGTATACAAGTCTGAATGGGTAGAGTCGGTAAATAGTTTAGTGGGCAGGTCGGGTAATATTTAAAAGTAGTGGATAGTGACTGTAATTATTTTAGGTTTTGTGGGTATTTTTGTAAGTGTCCCTCTCCTTATTGTTTCAAAAGTAACAGAAATAATCAATCCTAAGGAACTAACGTTTTCTTGACCTAGTTATATGTCCGTGATCGCTTAGAATTTTAAAAATGTTACACACGTAAATATTCCATTTAATTCAAAAAGGATTTCAACACTTTTAATCGATCTGACAATCATTTAAATTAAAAATAAACAAGAGTGAGTAGTAAATATATAATAAGTATATATCATTATATAATTATTATATAACACTAATTATACGTTGCCAATCTATTTTTTTATTGGAAGTTGTCCTGGCTATTTGGCTATTTGTGCTAATTTCCCAACATTTTATAATGCCTCTTGACATTTGAATTGCTCCATCTAATATGGTTTGAGTTAATGCTTTCACATGGGTGTCCTTATTTTAATTAATGAAATAATATATGTCGTTGAGAATATAGGGATTGAGAAATGAAATTGTGATATACTAAGGAGCTAGAGGAATGACAATGCACGATGGTAAAGTTTGGACCCTATCAACATATTTTAGTGATCAACTTTACTTACTTTAGGTGACCACCAAGTTACGTTGGGATTTAATACCAATGAATTAAAGTTATTAAAAAATTGAAACAAGAGCAGTTCGTAATTCGGCGATGAATAATACTTAATTTTGCTGGCTTTGAGCAAGCATTAATGAGACGGATTTACGGTAATCACTGAGTAGGGTAGAGTTGCAAATATATGAAGTGGTCAGCAAAGCCTAATAATGGAATGGAAATATTTATAAGACAACTAGTGGGTCAAGAGACATCGGTGACCATAAACAATGGTGAAAGGATAAAAATCTTACGCTCACACCATGTTTAAACCACATGATAGAGGCATGATGCTAGGTGTTCGCTAATAAACTACTATAACACACTTAATCGTGATTGATTGATTGATATAGATTGATATATATATAATTACTTTATTAAATTACTTAATCATAATTGATTTAGTGTAACATTGAATATAGTAAGGTTTAGTCCGCGACATCCACCATGCCACGAGTAAAGTGGTTAATGGAAGAAACTTCTGCATGGTGTAATTCTAAAGAAAACGGGTGGATTTTCTGTCATTCATTGCAGAGACATCTAGCGGAATTCAGGGTGGCGCGCAAGTGATTCGATTCGGATTAGTACTCGAAGTCATGGGGGGTTCACGCTCAATATCAAAAGCTTGTAAATGCTTCAAAAGAGCTTGAAAACCAAGAATCAAGCCAAAGGATTGGCCAAACAAGCAAATAAGAGCTTACTGGAATTTGAGTGCACGCGATCGCGATGCAACAGGCGCGATTGCGTAGAAGCAGTCAACTCAATTGCACAATCGCGAGGCTACAGGGCGCGATTGCGATGAAGCGGTCCATACAAATATGCGATCGCGAGATACTCAATGCGATCACGATGAAGCTTCATGAACACATGGCACGATCGCGACATCCAAGATGGCGGTCGCGATGAAGAACGGCAAGACCAGAATTCTAGAATCAATAATAGGGGCTATTTAGTCCATTTATCCTTGTATTTAACTAGCTGCTATAAATAGCCTAATTTTATGGGTTTAGAGTAGATTTTGGATGATGAATAATTGAGAATACTCTGTGAGAGTGTGTATGGGTTGTATCTCTTTTCCTTTTTTTGGATTCTCTTGTATGAGAGATCCATTGCTTAAGTTCAAGTCTCTTCCCTCTTGGATATTAATCTTTGATTGTATTGTCTAAATATGGATATTACAATTTGTTTGCAGTGTTTTAATTTACCTATATATGTAGGATTTTATTCCTTTTTAATTTACCTATATATGTAGGATTTGATTCCTTTCTTTCTTATATCCCCCTATTCCCTTCTATATGTACTTTGCGTCGTTGATTTTATCGTTTGATTGCTTGTTTTTCTATTCTTAGGTTCTAGAATCGTATTATTTGGTATCAGAGCTTAGTTCGGTGTTTGTTTCTACAAAAATTGTCTAGGTTTTGATTTTTTAAATCTGAAAATAAAAAAAATAAAAAAATTGAAAAATCCTAAATTCCCAAAAATTGAGTCATAGATTTAGGTTTTCTTTTTGGATGAAATTTTTGTTGGAAGTTGTTGATTGTCGATATTAGAAGTTGTATTTCGAAAAAATTGAATAATAAACAACATTTGGGGCATCAATTTGAAGATTCAAAATCTAGGGTTCTTCAAGTTCTTCAACAAGTAATTTGGGGCTTTTTCGATTTGGTTGTAATTTTTAAAAAATTGATCATTGGGGTTTGTTAGCGGACTTATAAGGAGCTTATATCTCAAATTTGGAGCAAAAATAATTTGATCTGTGAAGATTCAAGTGAAGAAAATTTCTAGAAATTCGGGCTTCATAAACCCAGAATTGTTCTTCGTGATTGGCCGCCCTCTGTTGCGATCGCGCAGACCTGTTGACTGATTGTTCTGCACGATCACGCGGCAATAGCGCAAGGCTGTTGACTTCTTCATCGTGATAGCGCAAAATTGAAAAATAGTCTCCTTACAGATTGCTCAGAATAATGCCTAAACATTTTCAAATCATCCAAACCCCTTTCATATCATCAAATACGGTAAGTTTCTAGCACACAAAATTTCATCCAATTCCAATATCATTTCGTGCTAATTCAATTCGTGTTTTTCTCTTTTTAGTTTCGTTCTGTGTTTATTTGTTCCTAGTCCGTTTGTGTGTCTTTGTCCGTTTCTTTGGTGTCTGGTATCTTATAAACTCCATTCTGAACCGAAGCTTTTGATATTTACCTTGAGATTTGAGGTTGTGGAACCTTGAAGAGATTAAGGGAACCCTTGAGTGAAAAAAAAGACATGAGTGGTGAGAACAATAAAGTGTGGCCACAAAAGCCAATGACCTTGAGTGTATACACGAGCGGAAAGAAAATTGAGTGTTCATATATTGAGTGATGCTCGTGAGGGAGCGGATTTGTGAAGTCCTTTTCTCTTTATTATTGCAAATATGTCCTCGGATGATGGATGTGGAGGTTATGACTCCTATAGATATGATGGGAGTTGCTATGATGATTGTGGAGACTATGATTCCTATGATGATGGTGGGAGTTACTATGATGATTCGGGGAACTATGGCCCTTATGGTTATGAAGTGAGTTATTATGATGATCATGAATCTTATGGAGACGAATGTGCAGATTCTTATGCTTCTAGTCATGAAGTTGATGATAGTGACGCTTCAAGGTACAATGTTCCTACTTACTCTTCTTGTGGTGAACTTGAAAATGTAGATAGTGACATGGAGAGAATTGATGATGATGTTTATTATAGAGATTGTTCATTTGCATCTTCTCTTTGTATTTCTTTGAATAAGCAAGAGAGTAATTGTTGCTCCCAACGCACACGCAAGTATACGCGGTCGACAAGTAATAAAATGATAAGTAGAGTATCGTTCCCACGAGGACTATTCAGACTAACACTTAACAAACAATTTCTAACAACTATCCAGGGGTATTTTCTTCAATGGTGAGAGTTTTATTAACTAAAGAGCAGTAATTAAAATGATGGAAGTGTAGTCAAACAATGGTGCAAACTTTGGTTGTTAACAATATTAAGACGACGGTCCAGGGTCAGAGTTACGAACAATCCAGTTGAGTTTTCTAATTGATTCCACTTCTTAAATCCCGGGTTACTAACTAGAAGAGTAAATGTACCCGTAAAAACCTTTCGATTCTTCACAGTCTATGCAGGCTACTTCAATCCTTATATGTCTATAGGTTGAATCACGTGCACGCATTAACGAATTCTGTAATTAGTTAAACTAGGCGAGCAAGTATATGTATATCCTACTCACAAATTGATTCCCCGATGCCCGGGTTCACAAACTAGTCCTACTCTTTCTTATTACGTAATTAAATTCCCTCTTTTGAGTTCAATCTAAAAACCATAGATAATGCATAATTATCGAGCTCTAACAATTAAGCAAGTGAAATCAAGAAAGAATAAGCAACCCGTTATGGGATTCAATTAATGGGAATCAATCTTCAAACATCAACTTTCATGTAATACTCTAACCCTAGAACGTAAGAATTAGCCACGCATATTCATAATCACAAGGCAATGAATTGATGAAATAATGATGTAAATGATTAAATAGATGAAAGATTAGGAATAAACCCTTGTTCAATGAAGTATGGTGCTCTCAAAGTGCTCCAAAGTCTGAACTTTTATCAAAAACTAAGTAAAAGAGTATTTATAGGGTTTACAAAGGCCTAGTAATAAGTTACACCTAAGCCTAGACGAAATAGGAAGTCAAAACAAGCTCCAGGGGCGCTGTAGCTGGCGCCCCGCGCCCCCGGCCGCTCTTGGACAAGCAGAGGATGTTGAAACTTGGGCGTTTTGGCCCCACGCCGCACCCAGAACCGCGCTCAACAAGCTGGCGCATTGGGTGGCGCGCCGCATGGCCTATAGCGCCAGGCAAATTCAGCCTCTTCCTTGCTCCACAACTCGCCTTGTGTCGTGCCTTCGTGTGCTCGATCCAATCCTCAATCAATTTCCAACCATTCCTTGCTCGATCATGCTCTTAAAAGATCCACATGCACTGCATAACAACCTACATACACACGACATAAAATCATTGCAAAACCACATTTATAAACTAGAAAACGGGCGAATAAAATGCTCAAACGTGAGGAAATATTAAGGAAATATTGGCATAAAATGCCAAACATCACCACCCCATACTTGAACCTTTGCTCGCCCTCGAGCAAGTCACAACTAACTTCCCAATCTAGGTAGAACAGGTCAGCCTATTACTATGGTTGATACCGATCATTGAACAAATGCACACATGACTACTATGGGTCCAACAAACATGCCACAATTTAACAAACTCAAAAACATGAGAACAACCACCCCAAGATAGCTTAAATGCACAAACTCAACCCATTGCAACCATGCTCCCACAAAATCACACCTATCTACTCAACCAAGAAGCCACAACTTCACCTATTTTATGCAAACCATGTGCCCTCACCAAAAATGAAGCAAGAGAGTGTCCCCCAAATATCACACAAAACAATGAATCTCAAGAATAGAACGGGGACAATAGCATAGAAAGAATTCACTCACTATCATGAAAATCTCACATGTCACACACGATGTACCATAGGCTTGCCCGTAGTGTAGGACTCCACTAATGTAAGCTCACTCCAATCGGGATTAACTAGGACTTTAGAAAGGTTGTAATGTAGGCTAAGGGGCTGGTAGGATACATTTGGGTAATAGTAACTACCTCCATAAGCACTTTAATACATCACAATTAATTTAAGCACAAGTCTCATCAAAGCCACCCAATCAACAACTTCCACACACACCTTCTCAACAAGTAGCAATTTTTTTCTTTTAAGCACACATTAGCAAGGAATGGATATTCTTCTCTCTTTATTTCTTTTTCCAAAATTTTTTTCTTTTCAACTTTGCTCTCTTTTTTTTCATTTTTTTTCTTTTTCTATTTCATTACTTTTCAACCTTGCCAATGCTCATAAACAACTACTACACAATTCATTCAAGTATTGCCCTCATTAGTTCCACTCAAAAACCTCCCAATATTCAACCACAACTCCACAATAATATCACATTATCAATTAAAGTGCTTAAGGAGTAAAGGGCCAAAAGAGAACAATTTAGAATAAGTGGACAGGCTCGGGGTGTGGGTGCCAGCAAAAAGTCAAAGAAATCGCAACAATCAAGTGCAAGGTGTATATGTAAGGGTAGGCAAATCAACAGAAGGCCTGTATCATTTTCCGACTAGAGCAAACCTAGGATTTCGCTTTGCACACACACGGAGCAAGTTCTAGACATCAATATGCAAACATGGAGCAAACAAGAATATGCCTCACACACACATTGCACACGATCCACACAAAAAGGCTCTATCAGCAACTCTCAATCAAGCATTTAGAGTGTAACTTGTGAAAAATTAAGCACTAATGCACAAAGGTTCACAACAAGCAAGTGGACTCAAGCATCTCAACGGGGTCGTTCCATTTTTTTCTAGGCATGCATCACAATTTAAAACCCAAGGACACCACAGATAGCACATGCAACAAGTTCAAGTCCACCGGTATCAAACAATTCAAAGGCACCTAGCATTCTACCTATTTTCTTCGTCTAGGGTCACCTATACTAACTATTATAATCCTAAAAATAAAAAACTACCCGGTTCAAAGGTCTCCCCATGGAAAAGAACCGAGGCCATAAGAAAAACCACGGGGTGGATGACATGTACCACTAATAAAGACTAAAAGGAAAATCTTTTTGGAATTTTTCATTGGTTTTCTAATTTTTTTCAATTTTTTTTCATATATTAAAGCAAGAAACAAATCAAAATAAAGTCAAGTGACAAAAGAAAATCCTACTGTACATGCATCCCTAACCTCAAAAATAAATAAAGGGTAGTTCCCCATCCCACACTTAAACTAAGCAATATCCTCAGTGCGACAAAGAAGCAAGTGCAAAAGTAAAGGAAAATTCCCTGAAAGCCGGCTCGCCTACACTGGGTGGTGCGCTGGAGTGCGGTCCTAGTCCTCCTCTTCCCCATCAGAGGCACCTCCCTCAGCATCAGTCTCCACAGCCCCACTGTCCGGATCACGATCAACGATGTCCGAATCAGTGTTCTCATCCTCCTCCGGGGGGCATCTCTACTGCCTGAGTCACACCCAGCAGGCATCTCGAGGACTCCAATAAAGGCACGGTGCGATCAAGAGCCGCCATATCCATGTCAGACTGCCGGTCCATGTGCTCCATCATCAAGTAGTGACGTGCGGACAAGTTGGCGTCTGTGTCCCGCCACTAGTTTGCCTTCAGTCTCACAGGTGCAGTAGTGGTCACACACCCTTTACCGCGGCAATATCAAAAGGCTTCTCGATGTCGGGGACAATGCGATCCCCAATCTCATCCACTGGGACTCCATCCTGCTCAGATACCGGGTAAGAATATTCCCAAAATAAAAACGGCTACATGTCTTCGACTCCCGTTGCTCTCTCATCAACCTCAACATGTAGTAGCCGATGTTAATCGGCCTCCCGGTCATGAAAAAGTAAACCATGCACGCTCGAGTCTTGGTGACATCAGAATAATGAGATGAAGGCAAGATGCGTGCATTTATCAATCTCATCCACACGCGAGCTGTTTTCAAAAACTGCGAGAAGAACATGAATGTGTGTCTTCCTGACACACTTCGCTCCCACCTATGAGTGGAGCTCTCACCACACAATGTATCCCGCAGAGCCTTATAATCAAGCTTCCTAATAAAGTCTCTCAGCTCATCATAGTCAGGGTCCTCGACCCCCAAGAAAGCATTCAACGCCATGTGGTCCAATCTCACCTTCACACTCCGAACAGTAACCATATCATCCTCTCTCCATGCCTCATCCGGCTCCCAATTGGCGTAGAGTTCCTGTACTAGGTCGAGGTTGGCATGCCCCGGACTCTCAAAGACCGAGTCCCAATGTAAGTCATGAATAGCATCACCCACCCCTCGAAACTTTTACATCACTCTCCTCTTGTCAATGGCTTGCTCGGGAATGTACCCCGCAAGCTTCACACTCTTGTACCAAGCTTGCACTCACTCTTCTTCACAAAAGTGAGACCAAATCGTGTCTTGCCCCCGGGCCTTAGTATAGGCACCGCGTCTTTAGGGATTCTAGCCTTGGTCTTTGGCTTGGCCTTGGGCTTGGCCGGTGCCTTGCCCTTTGCCTTGCTAGAAGAAGGCCTGGCTTGGAGTGATTTCTTAGGGGCCGAGGCGGATGAAAAACTTGGTTTGTGGGGCGTTACAACCATGGTGCCTACAACAAACATGAAGACCAATGTGAGATGTCAAATTAAGCACAAAAATTCAATTCAAGCA
Organism: Petunia x hybrida; assembly: GCA_037355625.1. Lineage (NCBI taxonomy): Eukaryota > Viridiplantae > Streptophyta > Magnoliopsida > Solanales > Solanaceae > Petunia > Petunia x hybrida. The sequence continues at coordinate 217,883 of JBBBVM010000258.1, forward strand.
CAATTAGTAGGACACCACCCCACACTTATCGCTCACTCTATGTATCAACAATCCAACTCAATAACACAAGCAACCCCACACTTAGCCAAAACTAGCATTGCACAAAATGTGCCACGTTTGTGGTCATCATGATCAAGCTAGTGCGGGTACAAAATAGCCAATTTTTTGTATGTGCGACACTCAATGTTCATCTTAAGCCTAAGGATGGCATTGCTACTCAAGAATTCACAATATTAGACAATTTTCATGGTTGAGGCTTTTTCACAAACACTTGGTGTGCACACTATTCAACTTTCAAGTTCAATGACTTTTGTAATGTGATAACCCTCCCAAATTGGGAGATCTCTTTTTACAAGTACACAAGCTAACCATGAAGCATAATGATCAATTTAAGCAATTTCAGAGTAATTTCTAATCATGAGCTTGCAAACTAGCTAAGAGATTTACCATGGAAAAAACTTGTTAATCTTACATGTAATGAAGAGAGCAGGGGAGAATTTACTTACTTGAAGATGTTAGAATGAGTTGAAAAAAAACTTGTGATTGATTCCAAGAATTAGGGATGATTTGCTGGAGATTTAGGGAGTGTTTTGAGAGAAAATAATGAAGAAAAGGGGAGGGGATCGGGTATAGAGGAGAGAGGGAATCCGGATCGCGGGTTAAAACCCGTTTGGACCCGGATTTTACCGAAATTTAGCCGCGCGCCTTGCCTCACGCGGTGCGCCCCAACCGCGGTGGTCATTCCCAACATTCTGCTTGCCTAGGCACATTGGGAGGCGCAGGGCGCTCCCAAACGCGCCAAGGCTCTTTGCTTCAGGTATTGTTTTGCGCGTTGGGAGGCGCGGGGCGCTCCCGAACGCGCCCGAACAATTTTTTCCGCACCAAATTTCGATTCCAAGTACGAACCCAAGCGCGGGACATGCCTCAAAGCGTCCCGTACCCCTCAATACATTAACTGCATCTCGTTTAGCACTCCCGATACCTACAAAAACGACACACAAAAACAAAAACTACGTGACACTATAAAACAACTAAACTATTACAAGTACAAACTCGGGTTGCCTCCCGACAAGCGCCTTATTTAACGTCGTGGCACGACGAGTATCATTCATGGGTCCCTCAAAGTAATGGAGGTACGATGATTCACCGAATCTCCCCAATAATGCTTCACCCTTTGGCCATTTACCAAGAATGTTTTCTCCGAATCCGGGGCTTTCAATTCAACCGCTCCATGTGCGGTAACACGAACTACTTCAAACGGCCCCGACCATCTAGACTTCAACTTGCCCGGAAATAGCTTCAACCTCGAGTTAAACAACACCAGCTGCCCGGGCTCAAACTGACGACGTCCTATATGCTTGTCATGCCACTTCTTTGTCCGTTCCTTGTACAATTTTGCATTTTCATAAGCATGGAAACGGAACTCTTCAAGCTCATGCAATTGAAGCATTCTCTTTTCACCCGCCAAGGCCATATCAAGGTTGAGCTTTTGAATTGCCCAATATGCCTTATGCTCTAGCTCAACGGGCAAGTGACAGGCCTTCCCATAAACAAGCCTATATAGAGAGGTTCCAATAGGCGTTTTAAATGCAGTCCGATAGGCCCAGAGAGCATCATCTAACTTCATAGCCCAATCCTTCCTTGAGGCATTCACAGTCTTCTCAAGGATTTGCTTGATCTCTCTATTAGATACTTCCACTTGGCCACTAGTTTGGGGATGATAAGCAATGGCCACCTTGTGGCGAACCCCATACTTGGCCAACAATTTATTGAACAACCGGTTGCAAAAATGCGCACCTTCATAACTGATTATAGCTCGCGGTGTCCCAAAACGAGTGAAAATATTTTTCTTCACGAATTTCACTACCACACTCGCATCATTTGTTGGAAGTGCAACAGCCTCCACCCATTTAGACACATAATCAACCACCACGAGGATGTATTTATGGCTCATGGAAGGTGGGAACGGACCCATAAAGTCAATCCCCCAACAATCAAACAGCTCAATCTCCAGAATATTGTTCAAAGGCATCTCATGACGCCTAGAAATAGTACCCGTTCTTTGGCAACGATCACACTGCTTCACCAAAGCATGAGCATCTTTAAATAAAGCAGGCCAAAAGAAACCAGACTGAAGTACCTTTGCAGCTGTTCGATCTCCACCAAGATGGCCACCATAAGGAGAGGAATGGCAGCTCTGTAGAATCGGCTCAACTTGTTCCCTTGGAATGCATCTCCTAGCTAGTTGATCAGGGCCTATCTTGTACAAATAAGGTTCATCCCACACATAAAATCTGCTCTCATGTAGGAGTTTGCGCCTTTGCTCAGCTGTAGCCCCAGGAGGATACACATTACTCACAATTAAGTTCACCATATCAGCATACCATGGCACCTCGGCTGCATCTAAAGCAAAAAGATGCTCATCAGGGAATACCTCTTTAATCTCAGGCCCTTCATCTACATGATCTCTATTCTCCAGCCTTGACAAATGATCAGCTACTTGATTCTCAGTCCCCTTGCGATCTCGAATTTCAACATCAAACTCTTGCAATAGGAGAACCTATCGAATTAGTCTAGGCTTGGAGTCCTTCTTCTCAAACAAATACCGGATTGCGGCATGATCAGTGTAGAAAACAACACGAGTGCCAACCAAATAAGATCTGAATTTATCAAAAGCGTACACTACGGCTAGCAACTCCTTCTCAGTAGTGGTATAATTGGACTGGGCTACATCAAGAGTCTTGCTTGCATAATAGATGGAGTGAAAGATTCTTCCAATTCTTTGACCTAAAACAGCCCCAATAGCATTATCACTCGCATCACACATCAATTCAAATGGCAAAGACCAATCAGGAGCAATGATGATTGGTGCAGTCACCAACCTTTTCTTCAACTCTTCAAATGCCTTGAGACAAGCATCATTGAACTCAAATTTCACGTCCTTCTCCAACAACTTGCACATGGGATTAGAAATTTTGGAGAAGTCCTTTATGAAACGCCTATAGAATCCTGCATGTCCCAAGAAACTACGCACCCCCTTAACAGAGATAGGTGGTGGTAATTTTTCAATAGCCTCAATCTTCGCTTTATCAACCTCAATCCCTTGCTTTGACACCTTGTGCCCAAGTACTATGCCTTCTTGAACCATGAAGTGACATTTTTCCCAATTCAGCACCAGATTTGTTTCTTCACAACGGCTCAGCACAGCATCTACATTCTTCAAGCAATCATCAAAGGAGTCACCAACCACTGAGAAATCATCCATGAACACCTCCACAGATTTTTCCACCATATCGGTGAAAATAGCCATCATGCACCGCTGAAAAGTCCCCGGGGCATTACATAACCCAAATGACATCCTCCTAAATGCATAGGTGTCATATGGACAAGTAAAAGTAGTCTTCTCTTGATCTTCGGGAGCTATCACAATCTGATTGTAGCCCGAATACCCATCCAAGAAACAATAATACTCGTGCCCCGCAAGTCTATCCAGCATTTGATCAATAAAAGGAAGTGGGAAGTGGTCTTTCCTGGTGGCCTTGTTCAGCTTTCTATAATCAATGATAATTTGTCACCCTGTGACTGTTCTTGTAGGAATCAACTCATTATGCTCATTCTTCACCACTGTCATGCCCCCCTTCTTTGGAACACATTGCACTGGACTCAACCACTTGCTGTCAGAGATAGGAAAAATAATACAGCATCCAGCCACTTGATAATTTCTTTCTTCACCACCTCCTTCATAATTGGATTTAGCCTCTTCTGCTGCTCTATAGATGGCTTATGGCCTTCTTCCAAGAGAATTTTGTGCATGCAGAAAGAAGGACTAATCCCTCTAATATCAGCAATGGTCCAGCCAATAGCTCTCTTGCGCTTTCGCAACATCCTCAACACCTTTTCAACCTGCACATCAGACAACAAAGAAGAAAGGATCACGGGCAAGGTATTACCCTCACCCAAATAAGCATAACGCAAATGCGCAGGTAAAGGTTTGAACTCAAGAGTAGGAGCCTTCTCAATAGACGGTTTTGCAGGAGTTAAGGTCAACGGTCTATCAAGCTCCTCAAATTTCTTCCACCCTAGGATGAATTTACTCTGCATATTAAGAACCTCCAAATATTCTTCAATGTCATCATCCTTCAGGATATCATCATCATTACATAAGAGTGCCCTTTCCAGAGAATCAACATTAGAGGCCAAGAATAACCTCTCATCAGCGGTCAACTCATCACTTATCACTTTTACCATGGACAACTCTTCATAATGAGAAGGAAGCTGGGTAGCTCTGAACACATTAAACACAGCTTCTTCCCCATTTACCTTCATGATCATCTTTCGAGGTCTAACTCTAATAACAGCATCAGCAGTAGCCAAAAATCCTCTTCCCAATATGAGAGGAACCTCACTTTTATGTTAAACTGGGGCAGAAGTTTGTTTTTATTTTATTTCATAAATAAAATAAAATAAAATAAAAACAAACTTCTATTATTTTTGTATCATCTATTCACATGTTTCATGAGATGTTTGGCATACCAGTCTCGAAGTCAAGGAAGAAAAAAAAAGTGCCCCAGTTTATTCTAAACAGTGGGGAAAAATTTTTATTTTTAAAGAAAATATGTCCAAAGGGGAGAAAATTGTACGCTGTCACCTCATGATGCATTTTGGAGAGCTTATGTCAAATCATAATCAAGAATAATAAAATCAACAGGCAATATAAACTGACCCACTTGTACAAGCACATCCTCAATAATCCCCTCGGGGCATGTCAACGATCTATCAGCCAGTTGCAGAGTCACAGTAGTTGGTCGTGGTTCACCCAGGCCTAGCTTTCTGAAAACTGACGAAGGCATTAAATTCACACTAGCACCCAAGTCACACAAAGCTCGTCCAACCTCATGTTCCCCAATTTTCAAGGGAATAGTAAAACTGCCAGGATCCTTCAACTTCTGAGGAAGGTTGCTTCTAACTCTAGAACTGCACTCCTCAGTGAGTGCAACTGTCTCGAACTCAGTCAGTCTTCTCTTGTTAGCAACAATATCCTTGATGCATTTAGCATATTTGGGAACATCCCGCAAAAGCTCCACCAAAGGAATATTTACCTGAATCTGACTCAAGATCTCTAAGAATTTCTTACATACTGCATCAACTTTCTGCTTCTGAAGTCTCTGAGGGAAAGGTGGTGGTGGTCTCACAATAGCAGGCTCGGGCTGCTTTTCTATCACTTTCTCAGCTTCTTTCTCCACCTCTCTATCAACATTAGGCTCTAACTCACCAACAGGCTTCCTTGGTTTTGGGGGAACTTCTTCTAGAGCTCTTCCATTCCTCTAAGTAACTGCTTGCACAAATTCCTTAGGATTTTTCTCTGTATCACTCGGCAAAGCACCCCGAGGTCTATTATTTTGTGCTCCAGCTAGCTGCCCCATTTGTCTCTCAAGATCTTTCTGACCATTGCTCAAATCTTTTATTGTTTGTGCCTGAGCTGCTGAATCATCCATGAGTTTTTGCTACCCTGCGAGAATTTTTCTAAGCATATCCTCAACTAAATCAGACTGCTGTGGCTGAGTCTGCGACTATGACCCCTGCTGTGGTACATTTTGAAGATTATTTTGGGGTCTCTCATTGCCTTGAAGCTGCTCACGATTATCCCTCCAAGAAAAAATAGGGTGATTACGCCAATTGGTGTTATAGCTATTACCATATTGATTTTGATTCTGACCCTGTGACCTGCTCTGATTACCCACATAATACACTGACTCTGGATTAAATGGACAGACGTCAGTGGCATGATCCTCTCCACAAACCTCACAAAAGACTTGAAGTTGTTGCACTGGAGCTGCTGGTTGTTGAGTATGCGGCAGAGCTAGCTTGCTGATTTGATTGGAAATAGCATCCATTTTCGTCCTTAGCTCTGAAACTGCATCTAATTGAAGTACCCCAGCAGATTTCTGCGCAGTAGCTCTACCAACACCCTGCCAATCAGGATTGCTCTGCGAAAACTTGTCAAGTAAATCATAGATCTGGTCAAAATTTAAGGCCAGTACTTGGCCCCCAGCAGCAGCATCTACCACGATCTTAGTGTGCGCATTCAACCCCTCAACAAAAGCATGAGCAATAACCTCATTGGATTGGTTGTGGTGTGGAGAATCTCTCAATAGAGCTTTAAATCGCTCCCAGGCTGAATACAAAGATTCTCCTTCTATCTGTCTGAAGGACATAATTTCACTCCTCAGCCGGGCTGTCTTGGCTGATGGATAAAATTTAGCCAGGAACTTCTTAGCCAAATCCTCCCAAGTAGTGATAGACCCAGGCTTTTCAGCCTTTAACCACTTCCTTGCTGCCCCAATCAATAAAAATGGGAACAACGTCAAGCGACATAATCAGTAGGAACCCCCGCTGGTGTATAAGTATCACTGATCTCCAGAAAATTCTGAATGTGTTGCTGTGGATCTTCATGAAGTAATCCAGCATATTGCCCAGTCACATGCAGCAACTGAATCAGGCCGGGCTTAATCTCAAAGTTCCCGGTGATATCGGGCTTCACAATACTTGACGCTACTCCCCCCAGGCTGGGAAGAGCAACATCTCGCACTGCTACTGCTCGTTCTTCTGCCATTTCAGTGGGTAAGGAAGCAAGTACAATTGCTAGTGCTTTTCGGTCTCTCACTTCTCTTCTTACCCTTCTCAAGGTCCTTTTAGGCTCGGGATCAAAAGGTGCGAGTGGTTCGTCCTTTCTATTCCTTTGCATGAAAAACCTATTGCCTGAAACAGCACAAGAAACTCAACAAAAAATTAAACCTGAATAGATAATAAGTAATCGTTCAAAAAGAAATCAGTCAATAATTAGTCCCCAGCAACGGCGCCAAAAACTTGTTGCTCCCAACACACACGCAAGTATACGCGGTCGACAAGTAATAAAATGATAAGTAGAGTATCGTTCCCACGAGGACTACTCAAACTAACACTTAACAAACAATTTCTAACAACTATCCAGGGGTCTTTTTCTTCAATGGTGAGAGTTTTATTAACTAAAGAGCAGTAATTAAAATGATGGAAGTGTAGTCAAACAATGGTGCAAACTTTGGTTGTTAACAATATTAAGACGACGGTCCAGGGTCAGAGTTACGAACAATCCAGTTGAGTTTTCCAATTGATTCCACTTCTTAAATCCCGGGTTACTAACTAGAAGAGTAAATGTACCCGTAAAAACCTTTCGGTTCTTCACAGTCTATGCAGGCTACTTCAATCCTTATATGTCTATAGGTTGAATCACGTGCACGCATTAACGAATTCTGTAATTAGTTAAACTAGGCGAGCAAGTATATGTATATCCTACTCACAAATTGATTCCCCGATGCCCGGGTTCACAAACTAGTCCTACTCTTTCTTATTACGTAATTAAATTCCCTCTTTTGAGTTCAATCTAAAAATCATAGATAATGCATAATTATCGAGCTCTAACAATTAAGCAAGTGAAATCAAGAAAGAATAAGCAACCCGTTATGGGATTCAATTAATGGGAATCAATCTTCAAGCATCAACTTTCATGTAATACTCTAACCCTAGAACGTAAGAATTAGCCACGCATATTCATAATCACAAGGCAATGAATTGATGAAATAATGATGTAAATGATTAAATAGATGAAAGATTAGGAATAAACCCTTGTTCAATGAAGTATGGTGCTCTCAAAGTGCTCCAAAGTCTGAACTTTTATCAAAACTAAGTAAAAGAGTATTTATAGGGTTTACAAAGGCCTAGTAATAAGTTACACCTAAGCCTAGACGAAATAGGAAGTCAAAACAAGCTCCAGGGGCGCTGTAGCTGGCGCCCCGCGCCCCCGGCCGCTCTTGGACAAGCAGAGGATGTTGAAACTTGGGCGTTTTGGCCCCACGCCGCACCCAGAACCGCGCTCAACAAGCTGGCGCATTGGGTGGCGCGCCGCATGGCCTATAGCGCCAGGCAAATTCAGCCTCTTCCTTGCTCCACAACTCGCCTTGTGTCGTGCCTTCGTGTGCTCGATCCAATCCTCAATCAATTTCCAACCATTCCTTGCTCGATCATGCTCTTAAAAGATCCACATGCACTGCATAACAACCTACATACACACGACATAAAATCATTGCAAAACCACATTTATAAACTAGAAAACGGGCGAATAAAATGCTCAAACGTGAGGAAATATTAAGGAAATATTGGCATAAAATGCCAAACATCAGTAATAGTGGTATTTCCATTGGTTTGAGAAGGCGTGGTAGTTGTTCCATGAGAAAAAGGGAGTTTACATCTCCTACTTATGCTAAAATATTCCATGCTCTTAATTCTAATGTAAAAGAAAATTTCAAGCCTAAGGTAAGAAAAGGTGCTACTTTTGCTATAAATGATTTGCCTTGGTCTAACAATGCTTTGAGAATGTTGGATGGTTATAATGGTGAGTCTAGTGGGGTGAATGCTTCTTGTGGTCCAACTACTTGTGAGGATCAATTTGGCCATTACTATGAAAATGGATACAAGAAGAAGCTAAAGTAGATTTACTATTAGTGTTGAAGGATATGGAGGGTATATTGTATAAGTTGATGACATTGATGCGAATTGCATTAGCCCTACTTTGGTTGAGGAGTTGAGACTACCTTGCTACAAATTGGTAACTCCTTATGAGTATAATGGAGTATGAGTTTATAGAGTAGCAAAGGTTTGCATTTCTAAAGGGAGGTATAAAGAATATGTGTATTGTGAAATATACCTTTTGTGCTCTTGTCATGTTTGGTCGGGAATGCCTTGGATGAGAAATAAAGAGTTTCAATGTAATGCATCAAGGGACATGTACTACATGGGAATGAATAGGAGGTGTTATGACTTTTCTCCTAGAAGACAAGTCAAGAAATATGACTTAGAAGGTGGTAGGAAAATTGGCACTTCAAGTGGTGTTAAGTTAAAAGTTGAGGTGAAGAGTACTCCTACTCCTTCCAAAGGGATTCTTGGCACAAGTCCTAATTTAAATGAACTTGAGAGAGAAAAGATTGAGAGGAGTAAGGGAGTGGCAAGTGACAACTCAAGAGAGGAAAAGGGAGAGTTTGAGTTGAGTAAAGTGAGTGAGTTGTCACAAGAAAAGAGAGAAAAGTGTGGAGAAAAATTGAGAGAAAATAAAAAGGAAAACAAAAAAGTGAGGGTGAGGATTTTCCTTATTCCTATGATTTTAACCTTTCTTGTTTCTCAAGTTGTTTTGTGTATTTTGAAGGTACTCTTGGAAAAGCTAAATTGGGGAATCCTTCTTTGGAAGTGGTTTCATGTCTTGAAGAAAAAGAGGAGATAAAAGTGAAGCCTCCTCATGAACAAGTGAGCTTAAATTTGAAAAGCCAAAGTAAAAAAGAATCTTTAGGTGTGCTACAAGGTAACAAAGCTAATCTTAACTCTTATAATTCTTTGGGTGAGTTTGATAGAGACTTCAGTATAGTTGATTGTTTTACTTTTTGTAGAATTAATGATTCTTTATCTTGCATTGCTAATGGTCAAAGTGAGAGTTGTGAGCATGTACTAGTTGAGCACACTTATGAAAGGAAAATTGATGGATGTTACGTGTGTGAATTGTTCCACACTAGTGATGCGCAAATGGTTGAGCTTGAACATAATGATTTGTGTTATTGTACCCCACCTTTGTTTGATAAATGTGCCAATGAGTTGCTTGATCTTGATGTGATAGTATTTAATAACATTCTTGATTGTGGTGGTGGTTTGTATCAAGGTTTTAAAATATTTGACAATCCATTATTTGATGAAAATGAGCAAGAAGAAGTGTTGGAAGGTAATTTCGGTGTTGAAAAAGTGAGTCGATCTTTGAGTTGTCCTAACTTCGATTTTATGCTTGATAGAGAAATAAATTTGGAAAATGAGCTTGAGTATGTGGACACCATAGATGATGTTTCTTTGCATGATACCTTCCTCTTGGACTTGTTTGCACTTGATCAAAATGTTGAGTCAATACTTAAGGAGTGCATAACTTGTGAAAGTAACCCTTATGACTTGCTTGAGAGTGATAATTGTGCGGGTGTTAGCTAGCAAGCTAACTCCCAAAGTATTTGTTGAAAGCTTTTCTAATATTGGGAAGTCTTCCAAAAATAAAGAGTGTTCTTTAAAGAAGGAGGGAGGTACTAGTGATGGTAGTAGTAAACTAATCGATGCTATTTTTAGTGTCAATTTCTTTACTTGCTCTATTCCTAGTTTTGAGCATACATTTGGAGTAGGCTTTGCTAGAGTTTCCAATGTTAAGAATGATAAATTGTCAATGGAGGCTTGTCATAAGTTGAATGATCTTAAAAATGAAGATTGTTTTGTGAATGAACTTGATAGTGGTTGCTTTTCTAGCCGAGCTTTTCATGTTGGAATTGGAAAAACGTTCTTTATGGATGATTTTGATGCTTGGCTATACCATAAGAATGTGCATCTTGAGTTGACTCATGTAGCTCATGTTCCATTCTCTTGGATATGACATGCTTGGATCAATGTTGAGTTGATACTTATTCCGGGTAATTTGAGGACGAATTCTTTTAAAGAATGAGGGAATGATGCGATCCGGATTAGTACTTGAAGCCATGGAGGGTTCAAGCTCAACATAAGGATCTTGGAATGCTTCAAAAGGGCTTGGAAACCAAGAATCAAGTCAAAGGATTGACCAAACAAGCAAATGAGAGCTTACTGGAATTTGAGTGCACGCCATCGTGAGGCAACATGAGCGATCGCGCAAAAGCAGTCAACTTAATTGTGCGATCGCGAGGCTACAGGGTGTGATTGCGATAAAGTGGTCCATACAAATACGCGACCACGAGATGCTCAACGCGATCGCGATGAAGCTTCATGAATACATGGCGCGATCGCGACATCCAAGACGCTGTCGCGATGAAGAACGGCAAGGCTAGAATTCCAGAATCAACAATATGGGCTATTTAGTCCATTTATCCTTGTATTTAACTAGCTACTATAAATAACCTAATTCTAGGGGTTTAGAGTAGATTTTGGATGATGAATGATTGAGAATACTCTTGTGCCCTTTTGGATATTAATCTTTGATTTTATTATCTAAATTAGGGTATTACAATTTATTTATAGTGTTATAATTTACCTACAATTGGAGCTTTGATTCATTTTTTTCTTCTATCTACCTATCCCTACTTTTGAAATTTGTATCATGCACTTCCTGAAACTGGATGCATTTATACTAACTAGTTTATAGGTAGACGGGCACGGGTATACACGGTTGTGCGTGTACCAAACATTGATAAATAAAATGTTTAAGTAATATGATCAATATTTGTGTCCTAAGTTATAAAATAAAGGCTAAGAAATTCTGTAAATTCCTAAAAACGACGGAAGGTATTTATATTCATCTACTTCAAGAAGCATTGCTCTATAGAAGTGCTCACACCCTTGGATCAAATTGTTTACTCGTTAATTATTATTTGTAGGAGTATTTTATTTATTCCAAGAGAACAGCTTGAAATTAGAACTGGAAATTACACCAATTCATTCAGCTTTACAGCCTTACTGTTCAACTGGGATTTGTATTTATAAATTTCATTAGTATTAGGTAACTTGAAACCCTGAGACGATGACTTTGAAATTTTAGTTTTTTCTTTTCTTTTTTTTAACCTCAACATTGGCACACCCATCAAAAAATGAGTAATTTTAAATAATTATATTAATTAAAACGGTTATTTGATTACATAGCCTTAGCTTTTATCTCTCCCAGAAAAAATGTGAAAATCATTTAGAAAATTGTTATAGAAATGGTCAGAATAGGAAAAAAAATAATTAATACATTCTTGATTTTATAAGTGACACTTAGGAAGTAAAGACTCTATAATTTTTGTACTCGGTTATTGAAGGACTACCTGCCCTTTCCAACTTTTATAACAAAACCGTCTCTCAACTTTTTATAAATGACAAATATAGGCTAATTAATGACCGAGGTAATCAAGAAATATGTTTCCATCTTTTGCATATATATCAGACAATACATTTTCCAAATAATTCAAATCGACGTAATTGGAAACCCAACTCAAACATATACGACATGACCAATCAGTAGATCCACCTTTGTCATATATCATAAGTCATCAGGGGTGGATCCAGGATTCAGAAGTTGTGGGTGCCAGATGTTATACCTACCCTTAGCTATAAAGACCAAATAGGAAGGGGTGTGTCAGGTCAGGTCGGTCATTTTAATTATTCTATTTCATGCTTATTTTAAATTTTTTTACTGGAAAATCATTTTGTAAAAAAGTCGTGAAAGAGCGTTTGAATTAAAAAAATTGCTTAAAAGTAACTTAATTTTTAGAATATGTTTTTTATTTGACTTGATCAATCAATTTACTTTTAACAAATCGGAGTTGATTTCTTCATCTTAGTTGTCATGTTTTATGGCAATTTTTTGCACAGCAAAAATTTAAATTTTTGATTTATGAGAATTAACCAAAGGATGTATTAATTAAGCCACTTAATTTTTCAAAAGTCAATAGAGATATTGTTAAAATAATCTCTAATTTAAAAGGAAAAAAACTATATCATATAATAAAAATTAATTAAAAATATTCACCATAATTAAGTTGATCATGAAATAACAGTAAGGTACTGGTACAAACAAAATAAGAAAAAAGAAGAGAGAGAAATAATTAGCAAAGTACTCCTTAAAAAGTAAAAGTAAAAAAGGAAGAGGAGACTAGAGAGATTTGACCAAAAAAGAAAAAAAGAAGACTAGAGAGATACCGACTAAAGTGGGACCACATTATAATTTGTTTAAGGTCCTACACTCCTGATAAATGTTGGAACTTGCGATGCGAATATTTTTTATATAAAAGTATGTCTTGCAGTGATTCGAACTCATGCCAATAGTGAGTATGAGAGAGTGTTTTAACATGGCACCACAGGGCCTTTTGTAACTGCGAGTGCCATTTCTGCTATTTGTTAGTTTTTCACTGTAAATATACATATCTATATAAAGTCGACGAAAGCTACCGGGGTGCCGTGCCTTATATGTAAATCCGCCCCTATAAATTACACTAGATAAATATCATATCATGAAATACGATTACTTTCAAGATATCATGGCGATGAAATAGCAGACACGCAAGACTCAAAATCTTATACTAAAGAGAGTGGAGATTCAAGTGCTCTTCAAGACAAATATTGAGAATGCTCATTGAATGAGCAGTCTTAATAAGAGAGTTAGATCCAAGCTCTTGCAATTGGAATAAATTTGGCAACGATGGCGAATATGGGTGACCATCTCTATCTAATAATAGAGAGTCTGTTTTAAAATCATTCGCCCCGCACCCACCCTCGAATGTATTCTTCAACAGGAAACACACAAGAATAGATTATAAACTTCTGGTAAAATGCTTCTTCATATTCCAACAAATAAAGTGCATTACATTGTCCAGAGATTGGCGATTTACCCATTCAATGACTTAATAGACACTTGTTGGCATTCCAGCCTTCCATCTCTAAGTTACGGCCTATTCGAAAGAGAATTTTCTTGGTCGTGAATATTTAATCTGGTTGTTTGTTGTTTTAGAATTCTTATTTATGCGGTTCATATCATCCATACATAGTGTTTGATTTAAGATTCAATTCTTTCTTAATTCAGCAATAACATATTCTTCCATAGAGCTAAGGTCCAAAATATGAAAACACAAAGTCAATTATATGCCACTTAATCCCTCTTGTATGCCCACAAATATTTCCGACTAAGAGATGAGAAATCTTTTTCCTGTTACATGAATCTAATTTTTATTTCATCTAGGAAAAATATTTTTTTTAAACAATGCCTTTGTCATTTGATTCGATTACGTTTAGATAATAATAGATAACTCTTGGATAGAGTATTAGAATTGAAATATCTTTTAATTAATGAACTATTGGTTCTAAGCTATCTCTAACGATTAATCAACAGTTCAAACAGTTTGAACTTTTGGATCTTGAATAGTGTTAAGAGTACTTGGTTTAAGAAGTTACCTCTTAACATTATAACTCGAACGAGGTTAATTTTGATCACTAGCCATTTTTGGACGCGCTTATTGGGACTATCCACCGTTTTCAAATTCATTGAAGAATAACCAAAAATTTGCGCGCGCACTTACGCTCCATTAGCGTTGGAAAAACACCCCAGACTAGTCCCATAACAAAATACTGGGGCTTTGAACAAAACTTGTTCAAAGCCCAAGTATTTTGTTATGGTACTTTATATATAAAGCTTCAGTCCCATAACAAAATGCTGGGGCTTTGAACAAGTTTTGTTCACAGCCCCAGCATTTTGTTATGGGACTGAAGCTTTATACAAAGTCCCATAACAAAATGCTGGGGCCTTGAACAAAACTTGTTCAAAGCCCCAGTATTTTATATTGGGGTTAGTTTACTGAAGCTTCCCAGTATAAATACTGGGGCTTTGAACAAGTTTTGTTCAAGGCCCCAGTATTTATATTGGGATTTATCCGGAGGTGGCTATTTCTCCGCGAATTTATTTTTGACGGCGATAAATCAATTAACGAGCGCCAAACAGGCCCCTGCACGAAATTTTTACCTCGAATGAGGCTCTCTTAACATTCTAATTGCTACTAATTAAAATAAACGGGTGTTTGTATCAAGAGATTGGGTTGTGCAACCCGTTACAAATGTTACTTTAATAACATAACCTTTTCACTAGAGATCAGGAAAAAAATGACATAGGAATCTTATAACAACACGAAAATTTTTGTAAGATTATTTCTTCTATTAAAATTGTAAGCACATGAAATTATTTCCTCTTTGTTTGCACTTTGCATCACCAGTACTGAAAGTGCTGTAAGCCTGCGTCTGTGTAAAGCGTTGCCTGTTGTCTTTCTTGTTTGTTTCAATGATGATACTGCCTTTATTAAGAGATCTGTTGCAAGAACTAGAGTATAATCAATTCTCTTTCTCCCACCACCCTTGTCCCAGCCATATATAATAACGTTACTGCCCTATACATTATGGGGAATACTTTGAGCTAACGCATTTGTTCAGTTGGTGTTGGACAGTTTGAATCAATTCCAGTTGACAATGTTTCTGATGCATTTCATTTGAAATTAAAGTAAAGCTTGTTTTCAAGGAGGAAATTGCAGCACTATAAGGTAAGTAGGTAACAATGTGACCTTCATAGAACCACCAAAATTCCAATACAATACCTAGATCAAAAAGCTGTTTTTGTTCATAAACTCAAGATAGCTAATAGCTCATTACATGCTTGAAAGTATTTGGGAAAGAGGGCAACCTAAGATCTTGGTTTCTCTTTCTTCTCCTTGAAGAGAGCTAGGAGAGAGACACCAGAAACCTTCACAACCTTGAACCTGACACCAGGAATATCTCCCACGGCGTGTCCCTTACGACCAAATCCAGCGATCAACACCTCATCCTGCAATGTGTCAAGGTTAGAAAAATATAACTGACAGAAATTGAGAGTTGTGTGAAAAGATATATGAGAAAGCAAAGGACACACGTTTTCTTCGATGTAGTTCAAACAACCATCATTGGGGACAAAAGCAGCTATCTTCTTTCCATTTTTGATTAGTTGAACCCTAGCACATTTACGAATAGCAGAGTTTGGCTGCTTAGCTTCAATACCACTGCACAAAAGATTCCAGAACAAGTACAATGGTTAGAGCGAAGTGATAAAATCTGCATGGCTTAGATGAATGAATGCATGCATAGACAGAGTAAAGTGGACATACATCTTCTCAAGCACAATGCCTTTGGCATGGGATGACCCTGCAAATGGCTTCTTCCATTCATTTCCAAGATGGGACTTCTTGTAGGACTTGTCAGCCCACCTTTGCCTTCTGCGGTGGGACTTCAGCTTGCGTCCAGCTCCCATACCACGTGTCTTCCTGCAATTTTTACCCATGATGACATATATAGCTATACAAGCAATATATTTGGCTATGCATTCCCCCTTCAACTATAATCTCTCAAGTACAGAGAATACCATGGATATTACTGGACGCTATGCGATGACAAATCATAGGAATCTAAAAAGGAACTGATCGACCAACGGAATACGAATATAATCTTATTGTGTGTTCCTCATAGCTCAGTGAGAAGCTTACCAATGATTTTAAGGTCCATTTAGGTCGAGGCATATGGATTAATGAGGGATCAAATCATAGGAATCTAAAAAGGAACTGATCGACTAACGGAATACGAATATAATCTTATTGTGTGTTCCTCATAGCTCAGTGAGAAGCTTATCAATGATTTTAAGGTCCATTTAAGTTGAGGCATATGGATTAATGAGGGAACTTAATTAATAACTTTCATACAAAGACACGCCGTTTAGTATCACTTGACAAGTACCTAATGAAAATTCTGTACAAATAAAATTGAAATAGAGATACATAGAGACGGATGTAGGGAATACACAATCAGTTAATCTTACCCAAGTTGTATCTATATCATTAGGATAATAACGCCGAATTTATAGGGTACAAAATTGCAAAAGACTGCCCCAAAGGTTACAGGACTTGACTAGAGAACTCAATAGATACTATAAGATAAAAATAATTCCTTGAGCCAAATAAGCGAATATGAATTTTTTAAAAAGAATTTTAATAGAGTTTGTGACCATTGGAGCGGACTTTGTAAACCTATTATTAGGGTATTCTTAGCCCTATGAAACACCACTTGATTGAGATTGTCTAATAACAATGTCTACACTTTTTTCTCTCTATCTCTTGTTTCCTTCTAATTCATTTCACAACACGTTATCAGATAGGGTATTCTTAAGCCTTAGAAAAGTTTGTTAGTCACAACAAGAGTCTCTTCAGGGGTCTATCGTACTGAACACAAGCCATATTATGATTGAAACACGTGTAAGCAAGCCTAAAAAGGAATTTATTGTTTGGCATGGCCGGTTAGACCATCACAGGTCAATAATGATTCAATTTACTACGATTACATTTGGTCCTTTACTAACAACCCAGAAGGTTCTTCTCTTTACTAACCCAAAGAATGTCAAAGGATGTATACAAGAGATTAGAGAAAGAAGTATAGAGGGAAAGTTTCAAATAACAGTAACTGTAACAAGAGAAATAGAGAAAGAAATGCAAAGAAGTAATATTCTCACTTCAGGTGTGTTCTTCATAGGACTATCTATATAAAGATGTATTGGAGTACTCAATCGACATCCAATGTTCAATGTGTTCATAATACTCCTACTCCGAATTGTATTGCACAATGTGTTGGCACTTGGCATGATGCAGTTCTAGATTCTCCATTCCATGAACTAAGTATCTTACACACGTATCTATTATATCTCTTAACTCTACTATATTACCATTGTCAAAAAATAAATACTTAGCTCTTCTAGCATTTGGGGTGGATTTCATAGTTTGTACCCAATGAAAATGGTAATCTTAGCCCTTAAAGATACACTTGGATAAGATTATCTAATAACCATTTCAAAACTTCTTCTACATTTCAGCCATATAGTAAGTCGGGTGCTTTGACTAAAAGTGACTCTTAAGTCTTAAGTCTTTTATTTAAAGAAATGTTACTCAAGTTTACTTTGCTACATGTGAAACTTTGAGATTAGTATGAATGACACAGATGCTTATCAGATAGTAAAGTGTTACTAACACATACTTTTAAAGGCCTAAAAGTTTCGGTATTTACACAAAGCGGCCCCCTCCTTGACTCCACAACAACTACAAGTTGTTCCAATTACTTTAGTAGTTATGCTAAGTTGCAGTTTGTGCAACCGTAGAATCTCATCCACCGTTTTGAAATTTTCTTTCATCCAGCTTCACAACAAATACAAAACAGTATGTGGACTAAGAAGAAGAAAACAAAAAGCAGAAGAAGATGATGAAACACTGAAGAAAAGAAGGGAGAATAAGATGAAGAGAGAAGAAGGGAAAATGAAAATTTGAATTTGAATAATTCAAAGTTGGCGCATGTGGGTGCTTTCTAAAATTTTGAATGTTTCAACATTTGCCCCCAAAATTTTAACAGGCATACGTAATTCAGGCCCCAAACCACTTAATTACCTTTGGCCAAGTCAAAATCGCTCTTTTCTAATTCAAGACCTATGGGTCTTTTTTCCCCAAACGTTCACTAATACTATTGGGGCGAAAACACCCTTCAAGTCTTCATTTAAGAATCAGAGACTCTGATAAAATCAACGGGTAATTATTCTGGTTTAGGGTTGAATTATAATTGCCAAAAACTTGTAGGCAAATGTTAAAACTCCTAAAATTTTAAAACACCCACTACCTCTTTTAAAATAATTTCAAATTTTCATTTCCCCCTCCACTCTTATTCTTCATCTTTCTTCCTTCTTCTACATTTCACAATCCACATTTCTTGTTATGTCTCCTATTACATATAATTTTGATTGGATTCCATGACGGATTTGCAACTTTAACTTCTATGGAAAGACCAAAAAACCGCCCTATTGCTGTGTTGGAATAAATTGTTGGGGACATTTAAGGAAAATAAAAGAAGGGTACGATACTAACTAAATGCAGCCATATATTGAGTTGGGTGCTTTAATTAAAAGTTACTCGAGTGTTTTATTTAACGAAAAGTGACTCAAGGGTCTCTTCGGACACCAGTAAGTTAGCACCTAGCAGACCCCTCATTTGCAATCCATTTTTCCTTTTTCTCTTTTACTTTCTGTATCAAAACAGATTTGACCTTATGGATATGAAATCCATAGGGCCAAGCGCATCCATCCACCGTAACCTCTAGCTAAAGAGGATCATTTTAACCATTTATTATTACATGTAAATACATTATACCACAAAGGAAAAAAACAATTAAATCTACATACTTATGTACTCCCTGTATCTACTTCAAGATATTAGATACTGTAAATTCCTCAAATGCTCATACATGTTATAAGACATATAGTAGTTCATTTTACATGGGAAAATGGTAGAATCTTTTACTGTTTACATCAATAATAACTATACTAGCAAATGAGAAACAATGTATAAATAAAGAGAAAAAATGATACCCCATGTTTGCTGAGTGGCGGAGGACTTGGCCTTGAGATTGCTGTTTGATATGTTGCTGCTACTGCTGAGTAGAAGAGAAGAGGCAGCTGCTTAATAAACCCTACGATTTATATAACAACTCTTGGTTTGGGCTGCTTGACATGGAACTTTAGTAAAATTTCGCCAAGGGCCACTTTTACCTTTCTCAATTAGTTTTTAGCTACTTTTAAAAATTATTTGCAAGTTTAGCCATTCACTTTTAAACCATGTGGATTGAAGATATGAGACCATGGTTTGAAGTTCACTCAACTAAAGTTTTTTGGTCTGAAAAATAAGGCAAATTAAGACCAAAAGTGTGAAATTGGGCTCACCTTCAAACCAAAGTGAAATTTGTGGTTTTGAAGTTAAGCTTTAAAAAAAGGTAAAAATAGCATATTGAACTTCAGACCAAAAGAGCTGAGTTATATTAATTTGGCTTGAACTTCAACCTCAATGATCTGAAGATAGGCAAAGCGGTTAACTCTGTAAAAGTGTGCCCACAATGGCTTAAACTGTAATGGCGGGCCAAAAAGTGTAAAAATTTCGCGCACATATCACTTTTGTCAGTGATCTTTGGTTTGAAACAACCTTTTTATTGATTTTGCATGAGAAGCCATTTTTTGGAACTTCAATTCTTGTGGGTTGAACTTCACACTCATCTTCAGCCCACCACAAGGGTTGAAGTTCAACTTCAGCCCACAAAGATCGAATGTTACGCATTATATGCCTATAAGTTCACCCCTTGCGGGCTGAAGTTGAACTTCATACCTTAGGCATGAAGTTCAGCCCCCAAGGTTTGAACTTCAACCCATAAGGATTGAAGTTCCAAAAAGTGATCTCTCATGCAAAATCAATAAAAAAAAAATAGCCTCAAACAAAAGACCACTTACAAAAGTGGCTATTCGTGCACTTTGGCTGTGTCTGCACTTCCTCTCGAAACCAAATTTCATATCTAACCAAATATATAACATGGCCCTACAGTTTATTAGACACAATTAATATACAATAATGGCTAGCCAAAAAGATGTTAATAAATAGGTTTATGCCCATCCTTTATCCTAAATATTAGCATCATTCACTGATTTCTTTCCTAAAATTTAGCATAACTCACGCACAAATAAGCTAAATTAAGATTTACCTATACAAACAAAAAATCATCACTTAATCTGTTACGCATCTCTCTCCACTTCCATCAAATTACGATTTCTCTTTCTTTCTTTTAAGTTTTTCTTCCAGATTATTCATCCCATTTTTTTACTTAGTCGTTACACCTATAATTTTCACCAAATATTTAGTCGTTATTCATGTAAGAAATATAAAATAAATATTTTTGATATGATTCAATGCATATAAATATGTACAATAAGTTAGATGTATTTCAATATATGCAGATATATACAAAATATGCAATTTTTATTTTAGATATATTACAATATATTAATATTTTAATATATGAAAATATGTACAATATTTTAGATGTATTTCAATATATGCAAATATGTCAATATTTTAGATATATTTCGATATATGCAAATATGTACAATATATGCACTTTTTATTTTAGATATATTGTAGATATTTTTGCCCTTTCAACAAGATACAAAAGTTATATATGTGATAAAGTACTGGATGAATATTCAGTCGCCTATTACAAGAGGAAATGTTTTCCTACAGCTTCAATGGTTTTCTTTTAAAAAAAAAATCTTAAGTTGCTCTATATTTCTTGTAGTTTGAACAATGTTGATGACAATATATATTGGTTCCTTGAATCGTGGAGTTAGTGATAAATGATGACCCTAAAAAATTGCATGATATATATACAATGAAATAGAATCCCATAATTTTAGGTGGTTAATATATAAAGAGTTCCAATTTTTATTACATCAATTTTTTAATTATATATTATTAAATATATATTATGCATATAGTATTCAATTTTTATTTATAAGGTATTCATTATTTATTTTTAGAGTATTCACATTTTCAAGAAAATTTTATTTTTATTCATATAATATTATCATTATATGCATAATTTATACCTCATAATATCACATACAAATTATGAATACAAAATATATACATAAGTTATATCTCAAATATATAAATTACTATCTCCATGTATACAAATTTTTAACTTCAGATATGCATTGATCATGTCAATATACAGTGTCGAGTTTTTTTACTCATACTCTATTATGTTTTTTATTCCTATAATATTCACATTATTTTTAAACAATATCTATCTTTTATTTATACAGTGATCACGTTTATCCATACCAAATTTTAAGAAAATTATTGTAAAGACATAATTTATACTCCATCCTGTCCATATTATTTGATTTTTTGGTTGTTTCACGTAGATTAAGAAATTCACCTTTTAGCATTAATTAAAAAGGTCATTTATGAAATTAACCTTTGTCTCTTTTAAATTTACTTATAGAAATTTGTGAGGACTTTTAAAAAATGTATTTAGATCATTTATTGATAAGGGTATATTTAGGAAGAACTATCTAAAAGCTTCTTGAACTTTGAACAAATCAATTATTTTGGACCAAGGATAAAAGGCCAAAAAATCAAATAAAGTGGACCAGATGGAGTACCATTATATTGACGATTATCAAAAATATATCACAAAATCTATTAAATAAATATCAAGTGTATCGGCATATCTCAAATACAGAAACAACTCAAATATGCATATCTTTTACGTCATATATATCTCAAATATACATAAACATCACATGTATGCATATCTTATACATCAAATATATCTCAAATATACATAAACATCCCATGTATGCGTATCTTTGCCATTAAAACTGCACAATTGTAAAAAGAAACAGTTAAAAACTATAAATACCGACTAAAACTCAGAAAAAATTTATGATACTTAAATTGTATTCAAAAATATATCATCAAAATAATCAAATAAAAAATAAATGCATGCAGAATTACCAAAAATTTTGAAATTTTTATTTATCGCTTTAGTTATGATAAGAGCAAAAAATTAGGAGATAACTCATATTCTCAATGAGTAATTAATTAGAATCTAAAAAAATATTAAATGCAGTAGGCACACTAAGAGGGAAAATCGCAAGTTCCCTAAAATTAGGCACGATTAGAGAGAAGTTGATCAATTTTTAAAAATGGCTACTAAAAGATAGTTAAATAAGTCTAAATATCTATATACTATAAATTAGAATAAATGTATCTATTTTCTGTTAAAGGCACTTCTAAATGTCTATACAATGTAAAAAATCCAAACTTTATTATATTGGTCTTTGGGAAATGTTTCTCGAAAAATTTCATCACGCGTCCTCAAAATTGACTAGTGCTGCCTTTTTATTCCTATTTAAGATGATTTTAGCAAAATGACCTTCATTTCATGTATAAGTTATTCCAAGATGGTGGTGGGCTAAAATAAGGGATAATTACCAAAAAAAACCAGTCAATTCTCTCCCCTTACTTTTGACTAGCCCTTACTTTTTATAATCACTATACACAAAAATGAATACACAGTATGTACAAATGATAACATAGGTATACAAATGGTCCACACACGTATACATAGTGTTTACACCAAAAAAATATGGTGTATACAGTTAGATTTATCAGCTATACACAATTTATATACACACTTTTTCAGTTATTTTCAGTGTATACACATCATTATTTTTTACTGTGTATACACGATTTAATAGAATAAAAAATTGTATACATCCATTTCTAAAAAAAAAAAATTAAAGAGAAAAAGGTTTAACGGAGCAGAAGTCCCCATCACCGGTGCTCCGGCGAGCTGCTGCAGCAATTTTGTCGCAGCAGATATGCGCCGGCAGCAGCAGCGGTGAGAAATAACAGCAGCAACGAGGAGCAGTGCCGAAGGGTGGTGGATGAGCAGAAGTGGCGGAGGGTTTCAACCGAAGGGTGGAGGAGTAAGGGAAGGGGAGACTGGCTTAAAGGGGAGGAGGAAAGGGGAGGGCCGCGAAAATCCTAGAAAGAAGGGGGAGATAAGGAAAGAAGAAACCCTAAGGGGTGTGGCTACAAAAAGATATAGGGTGTGGCTAGGTGTTGTTTAGAGTAATTTTGAAAAATGATGGGCTAAAAAAATATATAATGGAGGTTTTTTTATATATACAGTATAATTTTTTCATAAAATAATACACCGATTAGTATATTATTTTAACACAAGGATTAGTTTTCCATAATTTTAGATACATACGAAATATTAGATAAACCCATACCATATTTAGTACCATGATTATCTTATGCAGTTCCTCTTACCAAACAAAATAGCCTCCATTTCATCCGTAGGCAACACTTTAAGTTATCAATCGATAAATACTGCCTCTTAGGAAGACATAAGAGCAAGTGTTGCTTGCGAAAATGTGGGAATAGATTGAATGTCAGCACTTCAAGTTATCCGGGAGAAAGTGTGCAGAGATTAAAGGGACAATTGTTGCTTATGTTACAGGGGGTCAAAGACAAGTGATGTCTCTTAAGCAGTACTTACGAGAAAGGGAGTGAGTGATACAAGCATCATTATAAAATTTCATAGGAGTATTTCCGTATAGAATTTATTCATTAAAATCAACGGAGATCATTTTTGCTAAACCACTATATGGGGAACAAAAAGGTAAACCATTGCCTATTGTGTCATAGTTCTGCAATTTTTCCCATACGGAACGAGTCCTAATATATAACCTAGTTTATAACATATAGACTACCTAATGAAATTGGAGAAATTTTCAAAAATAGGCAGTCGACTACCCAAAATTACAAACAGGATGCCATATTTTTTTTTCATGCATAACACAGATCCTTAAAATGACAAAAATTACAAATTTTAACACTCCTCCATAAAAAACACCCTAGATACTAAATCTCCCCCTCCCCAACCACTAAGCCGCTGGCAGAAACCCCTCCCCCCAGTGGTGTCGTTACTTTTTTGTATTTTACTGAATTTATGTTGTTTATTGCGTCCAAATCATTGCTTTGGACAAGTTTATACACACAAATCTCTCCCCAAAAAAATAAATTATACATGAATATACATAGATAAATGCGTAGCAATGAGAGAAATACAAACATATACACAAAAAAGGTAAAAAAATTATATAAACATCCTTAATATACAGATTTATTCACTCGCATATACACATTTATACAAATTTATATAATTTTATACACATGTATAAATTTGTATAAAATTGTATAAACTTGCGGCAGACTGCTATCTCGGAAAAAGGGTGACAGGTCGGGTAAGATTCGGAAATATGGGTCATTTTTGGTAATTTTCGTCTTTTGCTTGTCTTTTAGTGTAATTATTCCAATGAAATAGAATGATCTAGCTTTTGCGTGAGATGGACAGTTTTGACGCCACTGCTATAATTTTAACTTCACTACGAAAAATCTTTTTTTAAAAAATTGTATTTTCTGGCAATTGCCATATCTTTCTAGTAGCAAAAACTTGGTGAGCGTTGTACTGATGAACTCAGGTCTTTACTAATATAAAGATTGGTGATTGTCACAGAGGACCATTTTTTGTAAAACTTTTTTCTTGGGAAGTCGAAAACCTAGCGTCAGAAAATATCATATTTTTATAGATCTCCCGAAAATCAAAGGGCTTCAAATGGACAAAAATTATAGGGTAAGAATAATTTGGTTCTTTTTGTTACATAAAGATGGTTGAATCCCCTCTACCTATGGGTGTGAAACGGGTATATAGGTCCGGGTTCGAATTGTAAAATTATAAACCTCGCAGGTTAGAGGTACGGGTTAAACGTACGGGTTCTTAATAAGTCCGGGTCTCGGGTAGAAAATAATTACCCGTACAGATCCGGGTCTTAGCGGTTATAGGTACGGGTTCAGGTCTTAATGAATGGGGTCCGGGTCCGGGTTTCAAGTTTGTTTTTTAATATTATTAGTTAAAATACTTAAAACAAATAAAAAAGAAAAGATGAATGATAGAAAAAGCTCAACAACTTACTTTTATTAAGATACTTGAACTATTAAAGTTTTGAATATTAAACTTCTAAATTAAAAAAAAAAAAAAGCAACATCAAAATTAGATAATGCAAATTCAAATTACAAATTTAAATATGCCTAATTCTTTGTGTAATTTATTTTATATCATTCCCTCGTCCTCTGTTGTAAGTGCCATTGATGGTGCTTGACTGTAGTCACTTAACAGGATTTCTTCAAGGTTATCATCTTGTTCTAATTAATCTTCAATTCCTTGGTTTTCTTCGCTCTGATCTAATCCAGTCTCGTAAACAAACTAGAACATCCAAAGCATTACTACCCAAGACTGGCGGGTACACCAAGTTTTCCAACGTCTCAAAAAGTTGGTTTACCGTTTGCTAACGCTACGATTTCTAATATATATTTTTTTAAAATTTTAATGGGTACGGGTATATCCGTTAATACCCGCTAATTTTTTTGGGTCTTAACGGGTACAGGTATCCATTAAGAAAAAAATACCCGCTAATTTTGTCGGATCTTAACGGGTACGGATATCCATTAAGAAAAAAATACCCGTACGAGTAGGGATATTTAGGAGGTTTACGGGTCCGGATACAGTTTTTGTTCCAACTTCCAAGAGGCCCCTCAAATCTGTAACCTAAATGGAACCTGAGGAAGATGAAGCCTCCCTTCAACAGCCAAAGCGGAGCAAACCCACAAACCCAAGCTTGCCACAAGAACTCATCACGGATATACTTGTAAGACTTCCAGTGAAATACCTTTTACAGTTTAAGTGTGTTTCTAAACATTGGCTTTATTTAATTTCTAGCCCTCAGTTTGTCAAGACCCATCTTAGTTTCTCTGCTAAGGATTCCACCAGTCATAGATTGATGTTGAGATATGAGACAACTAATCCACTCGCGCACAATGTTAAACATTGTCCTGTTAGCTCTTTATTTAATGAGTCTGTTACTGAGCCATTTGCCTTGGATCATCCCCTGAAAGCCCCAAATAAAGCTGTTTGTATTGTGGGTTCTCTCAACGGATTGCTTTGTCTTCGTATGGGGTTTGAAGCGTTGGTTCTGTGGAATCCATCAACTAGAAAGTTCAAGCAAGTGGCTGGGCTTAAGCCACCCACGCACGAGTATTGGTGCAGGTATGGGTTTGGATATGACGAGGTTCATGATGATTATAAGGTAGTGGCTATGTTATGTAAACTTGGTGATTACTCTGTCGATGCCAGAATATATAGTTTGAAGAGGGATCATTCAAGAAAACTTAATGATTTTCAAGACGGTGTCATATACCCTGATTCAGCTAAGTTTGTGAATGGGAGGCTTTATTGGACTACTAGTTCTTTTCGTGATGGTCGGGGCATTGTGTCTTTTGATTTGGTTGATGAGAAATGGCGACAGGTGGAGCAGCCCTGCTATGAAGAAGGAAATTATAATTTGAAGATTGGAGTGTTGGGAGGTGATATTTGTGTGCTTTGTAATTATATGAGAGATTGTTGGAGAACTCGAGTTGATATATGGGTTATGAAGGAGAATGAGGTCAAAGAGTCATGGACGAAACAATATACCATCAACTATCCTTTTGACAAAGATAAGTATGGGCCTTCCCCACCCCTTTTCATGTCAAATAAAGGTGAAATTTTGCTTGTGTATAGATTTACTTTAGCAATATACAATCCAGAGGATGACTCAATAAGATATCCAGAGGTTACTAACAATGATGGTCCTCTTGTGGCAGAACACTACATTGAAAGCCTAGTTTGTCCAATTTTACAAAACGAACCAATTGCACAAAATTGAATGCTGCAAAAAGTCATGTGAATGATGGTTGTGTAGCTAACAACATGTTGTGCGGAATCATGTTTGCGCGATGTGTACAAGGAAGCAAACTAACTAGATGATGCTTTGGCAAACAACTCCATTACTATTACTACTATAACTACTTGTTCTAGATGCAATCGATCTACTACTATTAATTATGAAAAAAAATACTATAACAGTGCTACGAATGAATGTCTGTACTAGCTGTAGTAGCTACCAGGAGGAGCTAGTATGTTATAATGCCCCTCCGAATTTTGTTTTTGATCAGGTCACATTGCCTATCATTTGACCTTCCTCCAAAGCTATAATTTGTAAGCTAGCATATTGTGCATGTGATGTAACCTTTAGGTGAATTCTAGTTGATCTTTACATAAAATGTTGGTTGATTTCTAACTCGTATATCAATTTGTTGAAACCAAATGATAAGTTCTTTAAAGTTCTACCTGTATCATCTGTATGTAGCTTCATTTGTTGATAATGCCCCAGACTAGACCAGACCAACTACCATATATACTAAGAATTGTAACCAAGCTATTGTGCTCTCTTCTCATGATACCTATGAGTACTGGCAGGTAAGATCACACATTGTTGTTAATTTCCGAATAGCTATACAAAAATCTACTAAAAGATTCATCTGAATAGTCCTACCTTAGCGAATGTGCCAGGGAAGGTAAAATAGTATATTTGTTAACAAAAACTTAAAGAACCTGTTATCTCCACATATTTCCCATTGTTGCCAGTTTAAAGCACAGCTGCTTCTGCCTCTGCAGCCTTCCTCCACTGATCACATTGCACTTTTAACCTCCTCTACTCGGCTTCCATCTCTAAGTTTGCATTCTGTGCTGCATCCAATTGCTCGGTGGCGTATGCTGCTTTTCAGCCAGTTTATCTGCATCCTCAGTCAAATGTTCTAACATTATCAGCTATTTCTGCAGTTCTAGCAGCTTCCGCTAAAGCAACAACTTCATCATTCACTTTGAGACCCTTCGTTTTCCTCTTGTTGATTTTCGACTTCAGCATCTCATTTTCCTCCTTAATACTCTGCAACTCAGTGTCTTTGTCTAATAAACATTCCTTCAAATCTCCCATAGTTGATTTGGTTCCCTCATTACCGTCTCTAATTCAGATTCTCTATTAGTTGACTGTATTTTCTCTACTTGCACGTTAAGCTCCTTATTTTCTACTGAAATGTTTTGTAGCTTAGCTTCTTTGTTCTTCAATTTCTCCTTTAGCTCTCTTGTGCAGCCTTTGACTTCGCTTCCCATTCAGCCTCTCTGAATTGATTCAGATTTTGATAGTTCCACTAGCTCATACGCTAAGCTAAGTTTTCAGTTCCACGGCTTCCACAATAACTTCATTTCTTGAGCAGAAGTCATGAGTTTGATACCTTGAGTGCGTTGGAGCTTGCTGACAAGTTTCTCCAATATAGCTACTCGATTCTTTTACTGTTCTAACTCCAACGACAAGGAAGCTTTTATTGCTTTCAGAGCTTCTGAACGTGAAGTTTCATTGGTAATTTTCGCTACTTCCAGCTGAATCTGAGCTTTTCTCACTTCTTCAAGCGCACAAGCCTCAGATTCTTTGCTATTGTTTAGCTGGTTTCGCAAACTTTCGACCAATGTTTGGGTTTCCCTGAGTTCTACCCTTAAGCTTTGAATCTCAGCATGAGCTGATTCAGCGTGGCGAGCTTGAGTGGCTTCAGCATCAGCCTCTCTGTCCAGCTGAATCTTAAGCATCTTGATTTCATTCATGGCAGTAGCCAGAGAAGCAGAGTTGTATTCATGCTGCTTCTGGACAGCCTCAAGTTCGGATTGCCATGATCTATCTCGATCTTGTGAGAGCTCGCGTAGCTCCAGCGGTCGAGCGTCCTCAGAATCTGAGATTTCAAGTAGTTGTTTCTCAGAGTCCTCAAGCTTCTCTGACATGGCTGCAAGCTCCTTTTTAATTTCCTCTGCCTCTAGTTAAGCCCTTCTCTTTAATGATTCGGATGAAGTGAGCTGATCCTTTACCTTCTTCAGCTCCTCTTGGAGTTGAGCAAGCTGAGTTTCCAAGTCGGAAACTCTTGCTGGATGTTTCTCCAGTTAATACAAAGAACGCACAATGAGCAGCTTTAGCCACATTTGAGTATTTAGTTTCCTCTGTACCTCTACCGCTGGACTTTGTGGAGATCGGCGACCGACAACTTTGGGACACCTCAAAAGTGCCATAAATATTTCCATGTGAATAATATTTGTTCCCTTAGCCTACCACTGAAACACCAAAATAGGTCCTTTATCTTCAAACTACCATTTCCCATTGACTAGAGAAGGTAAAGTGTGAAATTCAAATCTATTTATCTATTTCCACTTGCAGGAAATCGTTTTGAATTTTGGCAACAAACAAGCAAATTTGCCCTAAAAGTTTCTGTGGTTTGAATGTTGCCCACTCTGGCTTTCTATTTTTGGTCGGGTTATGTTTAGTTGCAAGCTTATGCTTTTATTTTCTTTCTAATGTATATATAGGTCTCTTAGAAAAAACCAATTCATAGCACTATATTGTCATGCATTCAATTTTGTTCCCTTAGTGCTCATATTAAAATTACACTACTCATTCAGTCTGAAGTATTTACCCAGTCTATCAATTTTCATTGCATACCTTTATAGTATAATGTTATTCCAGTATACTATGGTATATTCGATCTACCCAATTTCACTGTATACCTTTATAGAATAATGTCATTCCAGTATACTATGATATACCCGATCTACCCAATTTCACTGTATACCTTCATAATTCTAGTGTATACATTTATGATATACTACATAAATTATGGTATACAAAGGTATATTGCCTTTTTCAATGCCGGATCAGGATTGATAGGGCATATAAATAATGTCTAGGTATTCCGGATAAATAAAAAGTAATGGGTGAATGCGGGTAAACAGTTTGATT
Source organism: Petunia x hybrida (assembly GCA_037355625.1). Classification (NCBI taxonomy): domain Eukaryota; kingdom Viridiplantae; phylum Streptophyta; class Magnoliopsida; order Solanales; family Solanaceae; genus Petunia; species Petunia x hybrida. The sequence continues at coordinate 247,647 of JBBBVM010000258.1, forward strand.
TTGATTGGTATTTTCGTATACAACCTTAGTGTTTTGCACCGTGAGTTTTATAAACGGAAAAGGGCCACACTTGTCCCTCTACTATCAACTATTGTCTGGACCAATCCTTAGTTATACTATCGGGACAGATTTACCCCTGCCATTAGCATAGTAACATATATACCCCTATTAAATCATGATCGGTGGGCCAACATTAAATCACATCCCAAAGTTTGCTGCAAGGTCCCTAAAATTTGGTGGTCATACATGAATATGAACTAAACTACAACATGGAGGTGGTCTTTGGAGAATTTTATTGTTTTGGGTATAGAGGGAAATGATATGGACTAAAAATGGCGTCCAACATGGAAGTGGGAGATTACATGGCGCCCACATGGACTCCACCGTGGCTGGCCGTTTGAAAATAGGGGTATATATGCTACTATGCTAACGGCAGGGGTAAATCTGTCCTACTATGCTAACGGCAGGGGTAAATCTGTCCCGATAGTATAACTAAGGATTGGTCCAGACAATAGTTGATAGTAGAGGGGCAAATGTGGCCCTTTTCCGTTTTATAAATCCTCCAACAACTAAAACTTCACAAACCAAGTTTATGTAGCGTGAGCGGTATTATTCATAAATAATAAAGCTTCCATTAAAATTTCCTTATTTAAAATTGAGCTCAACTCCATGCTGAACAAACCTGAGACTGAAGTTGGCCTCGACTACATTTGCAAATTTTAAAAGGTGGCTGAGGTTTAATTGACGTCGTACAAATGGGCTGCCAATTGAAATTTTTACTAATTTAACTTCCTAATTTACAAGCACTATATTTAATTTATGCAACCCCAAATGGAACCTGAGGAAGATGAAGCGGTTGCCACAAACCCAAGCTTGCCACAAGAACTCATCACGGATATACTTGTAAGGCTTCCAGTGAAATACCTTTCACAGTTTAAGTGTGTTTCTAAACATTGGCTTTGTTTAATTTCTAGCCCTCAATTTGTTAAGACCCATCTTAGTTTCTCTGCTAACGATTCCACCCGCCATAGAGTTGTATTGAAATTAGAGAAATATTATGACATTCTTAAACATTGTTCTGTCAGCTCTTTATTTAATGAGTCTGTTACTGAGACATTTGACTTGGATTATCCCATAAAAACCCCCTATAGATCTGTCCATATTGTGGGTTCTGTCAATGGGTTGATTTGCCTTTGCATTGCATATGAAGCGTTGGTTTTGTGGAATCCATCAACTAGAAAGTTCAAGCAACTGCCTGACCTTTTACATACACAAGCGCATCATTGTTGCAGATATGGTTTTGGATATGATGAGGCTCATGATGATTACAAGGTAGTGGCTATATTATGTAAAATCAGTAATCATTGTGTTGATGCCAGGATATATAGTTTAAAGAGGGATTTTTGGAGAAGATTTGATGATTTCGAAGAAGGTGTGATGTACACCGATTCAACTAAATTTGTGAATGGGAAGCTTTATTGGACTACTAAAGGTGCTGATGGTTGGCAAATCGTGTCTATTGATTTGGTTGATGAGAAATTTGGACAGCTGGAGCAGCCCTGCTATGAAGAAGGTATATATACATTGAAGATTGGAGTGTTGGGAAGTGATATTTGCTCTGTAATTATATGAGATGTTATGAGATAAGTCGAGTTGATGTATGGGTTATGAAGGAGTATGGAGTTAAAGAGTCTTGGACAAAACTGTATACCATCAAGTATCATTTTGTGCATGACATTTATGGGCCTTCCCCACCCCTTTTCATGTCAAATAAAGGTGAAATGTTGCTTGTGTTTGGAACTACTTTAGCAATATACAATCCAGAGGATGACTCAATAAGATATCCGGTGGTTACTAACATTGATGGTCGTCTTGAGGCGGAACACTACATTGAGAGCCTAGTTTGTCCAATTTTACAAAATGAACCAGCGACACGACATTAAAAATGCTGCAAAAAGTCAGGTGAATGGTGGTTCTGCAGCTGACAACTTCTTGTGCTGCCATGTATGTGTGATGTGCAAACTAACTAGCTGATGCTTTGGCAAACAACTCCACTACTTTTATCGCTATAACTACTTGTATTAGATGCAGTCTATCTACTAATACTATCCGTGCTTTGAAAGAATGTATGTACTTTCTGTAATGGTGAACTGGACTGGCTAGTATGTTATAACACCCCTCCAAATTTTGATAAAATTGTTCACAACTTTTCTTGCACCGATTAGAACTCGAAAGTTGATGTTACTTTTGCACAAATTCCTTAAATGGAATCCAAACTTAAACCTCGTATAAAAACAATATACAGTTACATTGCTCTATTAAATAAATAAAAAAAAAACAACGTAACAGTTACATTGTTACAAATGCAGTCTAAGTAGTATTAATAGTTTATTTTTTTTTGTTTTTTTAACCCATGCAATTAGTTTGCATATTTTTACTCTTTAGATACCAATATGATTCTGTGCAAGGATGTTGAATGAAAATTGTTATTTCTTTTTCTGTGTATTTTCTTTAGCTTTTCACTTCTTTCCTTTGAGTTTCATGGTGAATCCAAAAATTGTTATCATTTTTACTCTTATTTATTGAAGGCATTGGCAATTCTAATTTTGCCACCTCTGTCATGATCTTGACAGTTACATCAATTTAGGAAATAATCTCATCTGGTGCTTTGCCATGCTTACTCCATTTAATGTGGGGATCTTCTCTAATGTGGACATGCTATTAGAAAAAGTTTGTCATTTGTCTCCAGTGTTTTTGGGAACTGATGGAGTGTCATTTGCTTTCCACCTCCCTGCAATTGTTTGCTTGTTCCTTCATGGTTATTTTCTCCCTTTAATTCAATTCCTTAAATGACTCCAAACAACTATCTGATAGTTGGAGTTGGTTGGTTCCTTCAGGAGCAATGCCTTGGCTCTTCATTGCAAGTTTTCTTAGTGTTCTTGTATATCTTATGAGAATCATATGTCGTCACACACCTTTGTTTTAAGGCTTCTTAGTTCAGCAATATGGTCCTGTTCAAACGAGCGATATCGAGTGGCTCCATCATTACTTTGGCATAAGTGCTTGGATTTTGCTGGATACTGGGCAGGGCACTAACACGAGAAATTTTCATGGTGAATCCAACGTGGGACTCGCTACATACATCAGGGAGGAGGGAAAATTCAACTACATTGTCAAACTTATGATACTGTATTTGGGAATTGTGATTCATTGAGATTGATTACTCTCTACAGGACAAAATTAATTAGTCTGTATATTCTTCTTTTCTTAAGAGATAATATTAAATGATTCTCGTTTATTTCCATTTTCTCCAAATATGAAATATTGCTTTGTCGATTAGCAATTTTTAGTACTTTTGGTTCTTTTATTGTATAAGATCTTCGGTCAATAGGTATTTTGTATAAGGATGTCCTAATTTGACGTGAAAACTTGTAATTTTCTATTCAACTAATTAACAGTGATATAGAAAAATAAGTATTTAAATATCAACACATTGTAACTGCGGTTCTTTTAGCAGAGGAGTGATTTATGAAAGACAGATCGAGAGCATCAATTCTCTTAAGTCCTAGTTTGAGTCCAATGACGAAGTTGAGGCTGAATGTAGTAGTAATATGAATTGTGAACCCTAATGTGGTAACTTTGTACTAGGGAATAGGGGTGTTCACAGTTTGGTTTGGATCGATTTATACAAAGATAACCAATCCAATTAAGAGCATGCTTGATCAAGCTGCTAAAAGCTACTTATTTTAAAAATTACTTTTGTGAAGTACTTCTCAAATAATTACTTTTGAAGAATAAATATTTTTTGTTTGGCCAACTCATATGAAAAGTATTTTTTTAAATAATTTGTATTTGAGTAATCTTTACAAAAATATTTTTTAGTGTCAAATTACGAAAAAGTATCGTAGTAAAATTTATTATGCAACTAATATTATTTAAACGTATAAACTACTAGCTTCTCCCCAACCGCAGAAAAACTGCTTATGCTTCTTCTCAAAATCACTTTTTTTTTAGCCAAACACCTCAAAATTCCTCAAAAAGTATTTTTGGCTTCTGAGAAGCTTGGCCAAACAGACTATAAGTCGGTTTTTTAATTACAAGAACCGAACCAAACCAATTAAATCGATTTTTCATTGATTCCATTTTTATCGTTTTTTATCGGTTTAATACGTGATAACAAGTCTTCATCCAACGATACAAAAAATTTAATGCTTAATCTTAATCTAGAAACACATGGTTTCATACCCAACACTCCAACAAAGGTGCCCAAATTGCGTAAAACTAAATTAAACAGACAAACCAAGTCAAATAAAATAATGATCGACTAGTGGCTTGGTGTTGGATAAAAATAAACCGGCATATTAGGTTTGGTTTGATGTTAACAAAGTAAGAACCAAACTGACACCAAATCAAACCGACATTACATGAATAATATTTTTAAATTTCTTATACATAAAAAATAGAGAAATTAATAAACATCATCTCTAAAAGTATTTTCTTCATCATAGACCCAACAAATCAAAAGATTCTCTCTAATATGTTTTAGGATTTTATATCATATTTCTATATTTTATTTTCTAAAGTACTTCTAATAAAATCTCCTAACTCAATGTGTGTTAAATATCTCTATCTGGTAGAAACTATATCTTCTCCCGACTAAATGGGAATTCTAGTCAATAACACATCCATTATCCTCAAAAATCTCTCAAATCCGATAAAGTGTTCTTCTTTGCCATTTTACATTTGGAGTAAAATTTTGTATACATATAATATAATTAATATATATTGTTGTTTAGATAGTATACCAATCCTAATACGTGCACAATAAGAATATATCACGATTCACATGTAGTACCTTGATTTTATTATATTAATTTTTTTTCTACATCTAAATCTTTTCTTTGTGTTATTTCCTTGATTTATATTATTAAAAAATAGACATTATTGATTTAGTTTGATAAATGAAAAAACGAACCAAATCGACTTATGTTCATCGACAGAGATAACTATTATCCACGTGATAAGGGTTAGCTGTTAAGTGTTGTGCATATCAGTGATCATGTTTAGATGAGAGTCCTAGCTAGGGTGCTAGGTATTGTATCTTACGTTAAGGTATTGCCAGCCATTGGTAGGACTCCATGAGTCATGTATGTGTATAGCGAAAGTATCAATCAAGAAACATAGCTAAAGTTTTCTATCCTTATTTTCTTGTGTATTACGTGTGCATCCTAGACGTAGGTGTTGCTCCCAAACGCACACGCAAGTATACGTGGTCGACAAGTAATAAAGTGATAAGTAGAGTATCGTTCCCACGAGGACTATTCAGACTGAATCTTAGCAAACAATTTCTTAAAAACTATTCAGGGATCTTTTCCAATGGTTGAGATTTTACTAACTAACACAATAATTAAAACAATTAACTGAAGTCAAGTAATAGAGCAATTTATGGGTTGTTATCAATAATGGAGAAACGGTCCAGGGTCAGAGTTACAAACAATCCAGTTGAGTTTTCCAGTTGATTCTACTTCTTGATTTCCTAGATTGCTAACTAACAGGTTAATTGTACCCGTGAAAACCTTTCGATTCTTCACGGTCTATGCAGGCTACTCCAATCCCTATATGTCTATGGGTTGAATCACGTGCATGCATTAACGAATTCTGTAATGAGTTAAACTAGGCAAGCAAGTATATGTCTATCCTACCCGCGAATTGGTTCCCCGATGCCCGGGTTCACAAACTAGTTCTATTCTTTCTTATTTGCGTTCATAAATTCCCTCTGTCGAGTTCAATCTAAGAACCGTAGATAGTGTTCAATTATACGGCCGTTATAATCAAACAATTGTGATCAAGAAAGAATAAACAATCCGTAATGGTAAATCAATAGGAAGAAATCAACTTTCAAACATCAACCTTCATGTATTTACTCTAACCCTAGAACGAACAAACTATAGAATTAAAGAGAAGAATAAGAGAAAGAGAGAAAGAACTTGTGTAGAAGACATCTAGGGCTCCTCCCCTCTCCTCCAAAACTTGCTCCAAAGTCTGAACTCTCATGAAAAACTAAGTAAAAGAGTATTTATAGAGTTTACAAACACCTAGTAATAAGTTAGACCCAAGCCTAGACGAAATAGGAAGTCAAAATTCGCTCCAGGGGCGCCATAGCGGGCGCCCCGCGCCCCCGATCGCGCAACAACAACCAGAACCCGTCATATTTTGCACGCCTTGGCTCCGCGGCGCATGGGTAACCGCGCCAGCCACTGCACGCGGTAAGGGGCGCGGCGCGGAGCCCACGGCGCCCAGCCATTTTTCTGCTTTCTTGCTCCTTCGCTCGCTCGTGTCGTGCCTTCGTGTGCTCGATCCAATCCTCAATCAAAATCCAATCTTTTCTTGCTCAATCATGCTCTTAAAAGCTCCAATCGCACTGCATAACAACCTACATACACACGACATAAAATCAGTGTAAAACCATATTCATAAGCTATAAAACGAGCGAATAAGGTACTAAAACGTGAGGAAATATTAAGGAAATATAGGCATAAAATGCCAAACATCACCACCCCACACTTGAACCTTTGCTCGTCCTCGAGCAATCACCAATCACTTCCCAACCTAGGTAAAACAAGTCTGCCTATGACTATGGTTGATACCGACCATTGAACCAATGCGCACATGACTACTATGGATCCACAAACATGCCAATAATTTTCCAAAACCAAAAATATGAGAACAACCACCCCAAAATAGCTCAAATGCACAAACTCAACTTAATGCAACCATGCTCCCACAAAATCGCACCTATCTACTCAATCAAAAGCCATCAACTTTACCTATTTCATGCAAACCACGTGCCCTCACCAATATGAAAGAGAGTGCCCCCCCAAAGATCACACACAAAAGCAAATATCATGAATAGAATGGGGGCAATAACAAATGAATTCTCTCACTCTCATGAAAAACTCACATGTCACACACAACGTACCATAGGCTTGCCCGTAGTGTAGGACTCCACTAATGTAGGCTCACTCCAATCGGGATTAACTAGGACTTTAAAAAGGTTGTAATGTAGGCTAAGGGGCGGGTAGGATACATATGGGTAATAGTGACTACCTCCCTAAGCACTTTAATACATCACATTTAATTCAAACACAATTCTCAACAAGCCACCCAATCAACAACTATCACACACACACCTTCTCAACAAGTAGCATATTTTTCTTTTAAGCACACACTAGCAAGGGATGGATATTCTTTTCTCTTTTCTTCTTTTTCCTCAATTTTCTTCTTTCTTTTCAACTTTGCTATATTTTTTTCTTTTCAATTTCAATTCATTTTTTCAATTTCATCAACTTCCAACCTTGCCAATGTTTTTCACTACTTCACACTTTTCACAAATATTCCCCTTCATTAGTTCCACTCAAGAACCTCCCAACTTCCAACCACAACTCCCAAGTAACAACACAAAATCAACTAAAGTGCTTAAGGAGTAAAGGGCCAAAAGAGACAATTTAGAACAAGTGGGTAGGCTCGGGGTGTGGGTGCCAACAAAAAGGGTCAATTCAAATCACAACAACAATTTTCCAAGGTATATATGTAAGGGTAGGCTAACAAAAGAAGGCCTTGTATCATTTCCCGACTAGAGCAAACCTAGGATTTCGCTTTGCACACACACGGGGCAAGTTCTAGACATTAATATGCAACATGGAGCAACAAAAAAATATGCCTCACAACACACATTGCACACAGTCCACACAAAAAGGCTCCATCAACAACTCTCAACCAAGCTTCTAGAATGCAACTTGTGGAAATTTAAGCACTAATGCACAAAAGTTAACAATCAAGTCAAGCAAGCGGACTCAAGCACCTCAAGGGGGTCGTTCCATTTTTTCTAGGCATGCATCAAATTAAAAACCCAAGGACACCACAAATAGCACATGCAATCAAGTCCAAGTCCACCGGTATCAAACAAATCAAAGGCACCTAGCATTCTACCTTTTTCCTTAGCCTAGGGTCATCTAAAACTAACTATCCTAATCCTAAAAATAAAAAAACTACCCGGTTCAAAGGCCTCCCCGTGGAAAAGAACCGAGGCCATAAGAAAAACCACGGGGTGGATGACATGTACCACTAATAATAAAAACTAAAAGGAAAATCTTTTTGGAATTTTTCATTGGTTTTCTAATTTTTTTTTCAATTTTTTTTTCATATATTAAAGCAAGAAACAAATCAAAATAAAGTCAAGTGACAAAAGAAAATCCTACGGTACATGCATCCCTAACCTCAAAAATAAGGGAGAGTTCCCCACCCCACACTTAAACTAAGCAATGTCCTCAGTGCTAAAAATAAGAAAGTGCAAGGTAAAGAAGACTTCCCTGAAGATTCTAGTCCTTGGTGCTAGCATCCTCCAAGCTTCCATATAGTATGAGGTACTCAGACTTCCCTCATCAGGTCATCAATATTAGGCAAGGGTGAGGACACCCCACACTTAGACTCGCCATTACATGAACCTGCAATCCAAAGAATCACCCAGAGTAATATACAACCATAAAAATAATAGTAAAATAAATAAAAGTAAAGCAAACAAATTGGGTTGCCTCCCAAGAAGCGCCTTAGTTAACGTCGCGGCACGACGAAGACAACTTCATCACTTTTTCCTCCACCTTGAACTAATGAATTGAATCCCCAACTTTGCCTCAAGTTTACAACTATGGTATTGGGGTGGAGGCAAAAATACAAAAGGACCAAGTAACCATTGTCGCATTTTGCACTTCTTGGCCTTTAAATGAGGGATGTCGTTTTGTCTTCTCGGTATCACAAACTTTAAAATATAAGCACCTTGTTCCTCCTCCCTTGGTTTCATCATAGGCTCGGGTGGCTCAATTTTCATGTCACCATCCAAACACAATGTTGAAAAATGATTGGAATGAGGTCCAATGCGCTTCAATTCTAAAGTTGCATTACTTTTGACACCCTCGCTTGCACAAATACTAGAGTCCTCAAATATGATGTTTTCTATAACCTCAACCTTGGCATCATCAACTGCTATTGGGTCGAATGGTAGGAATTCCACTTTTTGCTCCTCAAATAGGCTTCTAAGCTCTTCTATCTCAAATCTACTAATCACGACAACTGATAATTGAGCTTCAGACACCTCAACCATATCACTCAAATTCTCCTCCAAGTCGTGAATAGTCAAGCCAAATTCGTCGATCTCTTGCCCGAGCACAACCCTTTCTTCCATAAATTGCCTCGTCATATTTGTAAGTTCACTCCTGAAATCCCCATAAGCTTCTAAGAGTTTGGCTTGCTCCATTAGCCAAGTTTCGCTAACAACCTGCACTTTATCGCTCCTGTCAAACTCACAAACATCATTAGAATCATTACAAAAATTATTGGGGGAAGGAGCATGACACTTAGGACAATCATTCCACCGACCACCACACAATTTACAAAAATTCCAATCAAAGGTGGTAGAAAATTCACATAACCAGTCTCGCAGGGTTGAAAGAGTTGGACAATTTTCCCACAAGTGGGTTCCTCCGCAAAGTAGACAAGAATCAACATTCAACCCACTTTCATTAAAAGATGCCATGTAAACTAGTAATAAAATAATAAACTAAAAAATAAAATAAAAAAAAATTAAACCTGAATAGAAAATAATAAATTGTTCAAAAAGAAAACAGTCAATTTAGTCCCCGGCAACGGCGCCAAAAACTTGTTGCTCCCAAACGCACACGCAAGTATACGTGGTCGACAAGTAATAAAGTGATAAGTAGAGTATCGTTCCCACGAGGACTATTCAGACTGAATCTTAGCAAACAATTTCTTAAAAACTATTCAGGGATCTTTTCCAATGGTTGAGATTTTACTAACTAACACAATAATTAAAACAATTAACTGAAGTCAAGTAATAGAGCAATTTATGGGTTGTTATCAATAATGGAGAAACGGTCCAGGGTCAGAGTTACAAACAATCCAGTTGAGTTTTCCAGTTGATTCTACTTCTTGATTTCCTAGATTGCTAACTAACAGGTTAATTGTACCCGTGAAAACCTTTCGATTCTTCACGGTCTATGCAGGCTACTCCAATCCCTATATGTCTATGGGTTGAATCACGTGCATGCATTAACGAATTCTGTAATGAGTTAAACTAGGCAAGCAAGTATATGTCTATCCTACCCGCGAATTGGTTCCCCGATGCCCGGGTTCACAAACTAGTTCTATTCTTTCTTATTTGCGTTCATAAATTCCCTCTGTCGAGTTCAATCTAAGAACCGTAGATAGTGTTCAATTATACGGCCGTTATAATCAAACAATTGTGATCAAGAAAGAATAAACAATCCGTAATGGTAAATCAATAGGAAGAAATCAACTTTCAAACATCAACCTTCATGTATTTACTCTAACCCTAGAACGAACAAACTATAGAATTAAAGAGAAGAATAAGAGAAAGAGAGAAAGAACTTGTGTAGAAGACATCTAGGGCTCCTCCCCTCTCCTCCAAAACTTGCTCCAAAGTCTGAACTCTCATGAAAAACTAAGTAAAAGAGTATTTATAGAGTTTACAAACACCTAGTAATAAGTTAGACCCAAGCCTAGACGAAATAGGAAGTCAAAATTCGCTCCAGGGGCGCCATAGCGGGCGCCCCGCGCCCCCGATCGCGCAACAACAACCAGAACCCGTCATATTTTGCACGCCTTGGCTCCGCGGCGCATGGGTAACCGCGCCAGCCACTGCACGCGGTAAGGGGCGCGGCGCGGAGCCCACGGCGCCCAGCCATTTTTCTGCTTTCTTGCTCCTTCGCTCGCTCGTGTCGTGCCTTCGTGTGCTCGATCCAATCCTCAATCAAAATCCAATCTTTTCTTGCTCAATCATGCTCTTAAAAGCTCCAATCGCACTGCATAACAACCTACATACACACGACATAAAATCAGTGTAAAACCATATTCATAAGCTATAAAACGAGCGAATAAGGTACTAAAACGTGAGGAAATATTAAGGAAATATAGGCATAAAATGCCAAACATCAGTAGGAACTGAAGTAATAGTTCAAATTTGTGCAACCACAATGGAACCTGAGGAAGATGAAGCTTCTCATCAACAGCCAAAGTGGAACAAACCTACAAACCCATGCTTGCCACAAGAACTCATCATGGATATACTTGTAAGACTTCCCGTGAAATACCTCTTACAGTTTAAGTGTGTTTCTAAACATTGGCTTTGTTTAATATCTAGTCCTCAATTTGTCAAGACCCATCTTAGTTACTCTGCTAAGGATTACACCCGCCATAGAATTCTGTTGAGCTTAAAGAAACCTTGTATATCTGAGCCTGTTCTTAAACATTGTTCTCTTAGCTCTTTATTTTATGAGTCTGTTACTGAGGCACTTGGCTTGGATCATCCCATGAAGTACCCCTATGAAATTATTGGTTCAACGGGTTGATTTGTCTTCGTGATGGGCTTTTAAATGGCTTGATTCTTTGCAATCCATCAACTAGAAAATTCAAGCAAGTGCCTGATCTTCTGTCTGCACAGTCGCATGAATACCGGTTCAACTACGATTTTGGATGTCTATTCATCTATGGTTTTGGATATGATAAGGTTCATGATGATTATAAAGTAGTATGTATTTGCCGTAAAACAAGTAAAGGCTATGTCGACGCCAAAATATATAGTTTAAAGAGTGATTCTTGGAGAAGACTTGATGATTTTCAAGGCGGGGTGCAATACCATGACTATGCTAAGTTGGTGAACGGGAAGCTTCACTGGGTAACTGCTGGGGTTAGAGGTTGGGGGCGTAGGGGCATCGTATCTATTGATTTGGTCGATGAGAAATGTGGAAAGGTGGAGCTTCCTTGCAACAAAGAAGGAAACTCCTTTTTCATGTTTGGAGAGTTGGGAAGTGATTTCTCTTTGTTTTATAATAATGAGCGAAATTTTCAGATAACTCGATCTGATGTGTGGGTTATGAAGGAGTATGGGGTTAAAGAGTCTTGGACAAAACTGTATACCATCAAATATCCTAGTAATCCTGAGAGCTATGCCATCACTCCGCCCTTTTGTGTTATTGATGCATTTGTTGGCAAACAATATTCTAGACGAGGGAATTAGTATGACAGCATGAGATTGATAATTTTAGGAATAAATTCTGTTAGTTTCAAATAAAACTCCTTGAGTGGATTAGGACTCTTTTTGTTTATAGTTATTAGTGAATTAGAATCTTTGATGTTTTCATTCTTTAGGACTCTTGCTATTGTAACACTCTATTTAAGAGAGTTCAAGTTTATGAATAAAGGGCACGTTCAATTTCCAGTAACTCACGGAGATTAGGGACTCTCTAACGAGTTCTAGGTTTGCAATTTCCTTTAATAATTGCAGGTTTTCAGCAATCATAGGCAAGTCAAGGAACAAGAACAAGGACAAAGACCTGCGTATTGGGTCTGATTTCCTTGTTACCCATCCAGCGACTCGATCCAAATCTAGGGACCTTAACAATTTGGTATCAGAGCTTCTCGCCATGGACGAGCAGACACTAGAAGAAAGACTGCTACGTCTTTTTCAGGATGCTCAAACTCACACTGAAGCAAATGTAGCAGCTTCAGAAGCACGGACAGATGCCAAATTCCAGCAACTATCTCAACAAATTGACGCCCTACTCTGCACCACGACGCGTGCAAAGGGAGTTGAAAGTAGTGACAATAACCCTGCTTCTGCACATCGGACCAGTGATGCAAGTGAACAGTCAAACATACATCCACGACGAAGGGGCAGCACCAACAATTCTGGTAATGATGACAACAACTCAGGAAGAGGTATAGTGCCCAGATATACAAAGTTGGATTTTCCTATATATGATGGAACAGCAGACCCTCTTATTTGGCTTCATCGTTGTGAAAAGTTCTTTGCTAATCAGCGTACTACCAGCCAAGAGAAAGTAGGATTAGCTGCCTTTCACATGGTCGGGGAAGCACAATTGTGGGTTTATCAATTGGAACAGGAGGAACCCAACTTAACATGGGGAGTCTTCAAGGAATATTGCACTCTACGGTTTGGACCACCAATGAAAAGTAATCCATTAGGAGAGCTGATCAACTTGAAACAAACTAGTACAGTGGAAGAATATCAACGGGAATTCCAAAATCTGTTGGCTCGTGCATATTCTGTCCGCATAGATCAACAAGTAGATATGTTTACAGCAGGATTAGCTGATTCGATTCGTCTCGATGTTGAAATGCACAACCCATCCAGCTTAGTTCAAGCGATGAGCTTGGCTAGAGCATTTGAGAAGAAAATACAAATTTCTTCAGGGACACAAAAGTATGGGGCAACCTCAAACTTCAACCTTAAAGCCACAGCTAAAGCAGTAGTTCCGAGTGCCAAGGCTGCTACTTCTCCATTTGTGAAGAAATTGACTCGCACCGAGATGGCTGATCGACGTGCTAAGGGCTTTTGCTATAACTGTGATGATCCTTATGTTCGGGGCCATCAATGCAAGAAGTTATTTTGGCTTGAAATAGAGGATTGGGAATCTGAGGACATAACAGTGGACATCGAAGAACCTGCCATCTCACTGCATGCTATCAGAGGCAAACAACATGCAAAAACTATGCAGTTGCAAGTCGTAGTCTATGAGGAGCCGTTGCTTTGCTTAGTGGATTCAGGTAGCACACATAATTTTATCAGTTCCATGGCTGCTCATCATTTAGGCTTGTCTATCCAACATCAAGAAAATCTCAATGTATCAGTGGCAAATGGCGAGAAAGTTTCCAGTTTGGGCATTTGCACAGGTGTGCAATTTGGTGTAAATAACCATTCTTTTATAGCTGATTTTTATGTCATTCCCTTGGATGGTTTTGATATTGTTCTTGGTATCAAGTGGCTGCAAACATTAGGGCCTATTTGGTGGGATTTTGCATCATTAACGATGAGTTTTGAAGTGAAGGAGGAAAAAATCACCTTGCAAGGACAACAAAAATTATTTCAGCCACGCTTACACCTTTTACACGATTCCAAGGAACAACAAAGTGATCTCGAGAAGCTATTGCCCGAGTTTGATGAATTATTCCAAGAACCTACAGGTTTGCCTCCTATGCGTTCGTGCGACCATCGCATTTTTTTATTACCAGGGACTGATCCAGTGGTAGTTCGGCCATACCGTTATCCGCATTTTCAAAAAGATGTGATTGAGAAACAATGTGATCAGATGCTTCAACAGGGCATTGGTCGTTCTCCATTCTCCTCACCTGTACTTTTAGTTCGGAAACAAGATGGAACATGGCGTTTTTGTGTGGATTATAGGGAGCTCAATGCGAAAACTGTAAAGGACAAATTCCCTATTCCAGTGGTGGAAGAATTACTTGAAGAATTGCACGGAGCACAATTTTTCACCAAGCTTGATCTCCGCTCTGGTTATCATCAAGTCCGTATGGATTCTGTTGACATTGAGAAAACGGCTTTCAGAACACACCATGGTCATTTCGAGTTTCTTGTCATGCCATTTGGATTGACCAACGCCCCCTCTACTTTTCAGGCATTGATGAATGAGGTATTCCGGAAGTACTTACGCCAATTTGTTCTTGTATTTTTTGATGACATTCTTGTGTATAGCAAGACTTGGGAGGATCACTTGGCACACATGCAGATTATCTTGGAGTTGTTGAGGGCTCATCGCCTTTGCTTAAAAAAATCAAAATGTTCTTTTGGCGAAAAACAAGTAGCTTATCTTGGCCACATAGTTTCAAGCACGGGTGTTTCAGCGGATGCTAGCAAGATAAAGGCCGTGGTGGATTGGCCTCAACCGCAATCGCCAACAGCACTGCGTGGATTTTTGGGTTTGACAGGATATTATCGCAAATTTATCCAGAATTATGGTTAAATTGTTGCGCCGTTAACAAGTATGCTTAAGCGGCATTCTTTTATGTGGAATGATGATGCACTTGCTTCTTTTGAAGCTCTTAAAAAGGCATTAGTTGCTGCCCCAGTGTTACAGTTGCCAAACTTCGAAGAAGAATTTATTGTTGAGTGTGATGCTTCAGGTAATGGTATAGGGGCAATTCTTCAACAGCGGGGACATCCAGTTGCTTTCTTTAGTCGTAAACTAGCTGATCGGCACTTAAAACTTCCAGCTTATGAGCGTGAGTTGATAGGCTTGACAAAGGCAGTTCAACATTGGAGGCCTTATCTCTTGGGAAGATCTTTTCTGATTCGAACTGATCATTATAGCCTGAAGTATCTATTAGATCAACGCCTTACCACTTCTCCTTAGCAACATTGGCTTAGCAAGCTAATGGGGTTTGATTTTCGGGTTGAATACAGGGCTGGTCGTTTGAATACAGCAGCGGATGCGTTATCACGACGTGAAGGGACTGAAAATATATTATTTGCTATCTCCCAACCTCAGATTTTGATATCTGATGAAGTCCGGGCAGAAATTAAACAGTCACCAATTCTTACAGAACTTCAAGCAAAGATTGAAAAGGGAGAATTGGGTGCAGATTGGGTGTTCAAAGATGGGTTGTTGTTCTTCAAAGAATTGAAAAGGGAGAATTGGGTGCAGTCCGGGTCTATCTCTTGCCAGATTCACCACTAGTAGCTTCAGTGTTGTCTGGATTTCATGATAGCACTCATGAAGGTTTCCAGAAGACAATGCAGCGTATTCGCAAGGACTTCTATTGGCCAGCTAAGAAGACAACTATAAAGGATTACATTGCTGCTTGTTCAGTCTGCCAACGCAATACGGCTGTTAATTTAAGTCCAGCTGGTTTGCTACAACCTTTGCAACTGCCTAACCAAATCTGGTCGGATATATCAATGGATTTTATTGATGGGCTGCCTAAATCTCTAGGTAAAACAGTGTTGGTGGTTGTAGATCGGTTTTCTAAATATGCACATTTTATTCCACTTGCTCATCCATATAATGCATCTTCTGTGGCAAGGGTTTTCTTTGAGAATATTGTTCGTTTGCATGGTATACCAAAATCAATTGTCAGTGATCGGGATGCCCTCTTTACTAGTACATTTTGGAAGGAATTGTTCCGTTTCAGTGGGACTAAATTAAATTATTCTTCTGCTTATCATCCACAATCAGATGGTCAAACTGAGGTCGTTAATCGCACCATCGAAATGTATTTGAGATACTTGGCAGGTGATCGCCCTACAAAATGGGTAGAATGGATTCCATGGACTGAATTTTGCTACAACACTTCTTTCCATTCAGCACTTCACACTTCCCCTTTTCAGGTGGTTTATGGACGCGAGCCTCCACGGTTGCAGTCCTACATGACTGGTTCATCTCGGGTCGATGCTGTTGACCGAGCTTTAATAGACCGAGATGCTGCTTTACAAGATATTCGAGTCAAGCTTCAGCAGGCGCAACACAAGATGAAATCAGTATACGATAAGGGGCATCGAGATGTGAACTTTTCCCTGGGATCCTATGTCTGGTTACGTCTGCATCCATATCGCCAAAAATCTTTACCAGGTCGTGTATGCCATAAGCTTGGCGCCAAAATATTATGGCCCTTTTGCAATCTTGAAGCGCATAGGTTCTGTTGCATATCAGCTTGCTTTACCTGCAGGTTGCAAGCTTCATGATGTATTTCACGTGTCACTTCTTAAGCCATTCAAGGGTGAGTTACCTTCTACTCCACCTAGTCTTCCACCTGTTGAAGAAGGACGTGTTATTCCCACACTTCGCTCAGTGCTCCGCTCACGTTTGAACCGTGGTAACTGGGAAGTTTTGGTTCAATGGTGTAGTTTGTCTGTTGATGATGCCACTTGGGAGGATGTGCATCATTTTAAATCTGCTTTTCCAGGATTCCAGCTTGAGGACAAGCTTTTTCTCCAGGAAGGGAGTAATGTTATTGATGCATTTGTTGGCAAACAATATTCTAGACGAGGGAATTAGTATGACAACATGAGATTGATAATTTTAGGAATAAATTCTGTTAGTTTCAAATAAAACTCCTTGAGTGGATTAGGACTCTTTTTGTTTATAGTTATTAGTGAATTAGAACTCTTTGATGTTTTCATCCTTTAGGACTCTTGCTATTGTAACACTCTATTTAAGAGAGTTCAAGTTTATGAATAAAGGGCACGTTCAATTTCCAGTAACTCACAGAGATTAGGGACTCTCTCTAACGAGTTCTAGGTTTGCAATTTCCTTTAATAATTGCAGGTTTTCAGCAATCATAGATAAGTCAAGGAACAAGAACAAGAACAAGGACAAAGACCTGCGTATTGGGTCTGATTTCCTTGTTACCCGTCCAGCGACTCGATCCAAATCTAGGGACCTTAACATTTTGCATGTCTAATAAAGGAGAATATTTGCTCGTGTTTGAATCAATTCTAGCAATATACAATCCAGAGGATGACTTAATCAGATATCCAGAGATCACTAATGTTGATGGTCGTCTTGAGGCGGAACTCTACATTGAGAGCCTAGTTTGTCCAAGCTCACAGGTGAACCAATGACATAACACTGAGAGCGACAAAAAGCCCGGTGAATGAAGTTGTGAAGCTGACAAGTTGTTGTGTTGAGTCTTGCAGGTGTACATGGAAGCAAATAACGCTGATGCTTTGGCTAACAACTCCATTACCACTATTATTAGATGCAGTCAACATACTACCAGCGCTATGAACGAATGTCTGTACTTGTTGTAACAGTGACAAGGAGGGGCTAGTATGTTAAAATACCCTCCAAATTTCGTCTTTGATAAGGTCACTAAGAACTCTTCAGGTACAGTATTTTGTTGAAGATGCCATGGGTTGTATTAGAAAAACATGATGCTACATTCTCAATTCTGTCATTCGACCTTTCTCCATATTAAAGCTATAATTTATAAGCTAGCATATTCTGCATGTGACGTTCTAGTTGATCTTTACATGAAATGTTGATAGATTTCCAACTCATACATCAATTAATCAAAACCAAATGATAAGTTCTTTAGAGTTCTACCTTTAGTCATCTGTCTTTTGCTTCGTTTGTTGAAAACACCAAACTAGACCAACTACCATATAAACTGAAAATTGTAACCAAAAGAAATTAGAGCACGCACTGTCTTCTCAGGAAACCTACAGGTATTGGTAGGTATGATCATATAGTGTTCTTAATTTCCAAATAGCTATACAGAAATCTACTAAAAGATCCATTCCAATAGTCCTACCTTAGCGGATGTGGCAGCAAAAGTAAAATAGTATATTTATTAACAGAAACTGGAAATATGAACTAGACTATGATTAATTAGAGAAATATAAACAATGATTATTTAAAAGCAACCAGCAAGATATGCTTTTACTTCTGACCTTTTTTCAATAGAACACCAATCTTTTTCAACATGTTGCTATTCTTCTTCTTGGGAGAGTCATCATCCGTATCTTCAGATAATGGAGAATCCAGCTTCCCACCAATAGAATGGTGATCTAAAGAACCTGTTCTCTCCACATATTTTCCATTATCTCCAGTTGAAAGCATAGCTGCAGCTGCCTCAGCAGCCTTCCTCCACTGATCACATTGCACTTTTAACCTCCTCAACTCCGCCTCCATCTCTGAGTTTGCATTCTGTGCTGCATCCAATTGCTCGGTGACATGTGCTGCTTTTCGGCTACTTTTATCTGCTTCCTCAGTGAAATATCCTAACTTTATCAGAGCATCTCTCTCCGCAGTTCTTGCAGCTTCCGCTAAGGCAACGGCTTCATTATTCGCTTCGCTGCCCTCTGTTTCCCTCTTCTTGATTTCCGACTTCAGCATCTCATTTTCTTCCTTAATACTCTGCAACTCGGTCTCTTTGTCGAATAAACATGTCCTCAAATCTCCCAAAGTTGTCTCTGATTCCCTCATTACAGCGTCTAATTCAGATTCTCTATCAGTCGATTCTATTTTCTCAACTTGCATGTTCAGCTCCTTATTTTCTTCTGAAATGTTTTGTAGCTGAGCTTCTTTATTCATCAATTTCTCCATTAGCTCTTCGAATTCAGCTTTTGCAGCCTTTAACTTAGCCTCCCATTCAGCCTCTTTCTGAATTGATTCAGATTTGGATTGTTCCACTAGCTCATAAGCACTTCTAATCTGCAAAGTGCTCTGGATATATTCTTCCTGATATCTTCTCTCTGAAACCTCCAAATCAGCTCTTAGTTGACTTACCTCAGCTTTTAGACTATTACACTCAGTTTTCAGTTCCTCGGCTTCCACATTAACTCCATTCCCTTGAGCAGAATTCATGTGTTCGATATCTTGAGCAATTTGGAGCTTGCTGACAAGTTCCTCCAATGTAGCTACTCGGTTCTTTGACTGTTCTAACTCCAAAGACAAGGATCTGCAAGCCTCTGTTGCTTTCAGACCTTCAGAACGCAGAGTATCCTCGGTCATCTTTGCCATTTCAAGCTGCATCTGAGCTTTACTTACTTCTTCAAGCACACAAGCCTCAGATTCTTTGCTATCGTTTAGCTGGTTTCTCAATTTTTCGACCAGTGTAAGTGTTTCCATAAGTTCTACCCTTAAACTTTGAATCTCAGTATGAGCTGATTCTGCATGGCGAGCTTGATTGGCTTCGGCATCAGCCACTCTGTCCAGCTGAATTTTTAGCTTCTGGATTTCATTCATGGCAGAAGCAAGAGCAGCAGAGTCGTATTCATGCTGTTTCTGGACAGCCTCGAGTTCGGATTGCCATGCTCGATCTCTATCTTGTGAGAGCTTGCGTAGCTCCAGTAGTCTAGCGTCCTCGGAATCTGAGATTTCAAGTAGTTGCTTCTCAGACTCTTCAAGCTTCTCTGACATGGCTGCAAGCTCCTTCTTAGCTTTCTCTGCCTCTAGTTGAGCCCTTCTCTTTAATGATTCAGATGAATTGAGCTGATCCTTTACCTTCTTCAGCTCCTCTTGGAGTTGAATTAGCTGAGTTTCCAAATCAGAAACTCTGGCTGGATGTTTTTTCTGAATAAACAAAGTATGCACAATGAGCAGCTTTAGGAATATTTGAGGACCTTTATGTAGGAAGAGAGCAACTGAAACAGCAATATTAGTAACAATAGAAAGATAATTTTGTTAATTTGGATTTTAAGTTGTACAAATATATAATAAGTTTCCATCCAATGCTGCAAAAGCCATGAACCAGCTAGTCAGACAGGATAAAGAACAAAGTTAACATATAGAAAGAGAATTCAATTTAGTGACTGCCACATATAGAGGCATGGAGCACTCAATCTACTGAATTTGCCATATATCACAAGAAGAGGGCAGAACGCCAACTAGCCAAAACCATTTCAATATTGACACCATCCCATTCAAGAGTGCTAAAAAGACGTGAAGGCATGAGATGTGAAGCATTCTACGCTTGTTGGGAGAGGATAGCTAATTTAAATGGTTATTTTGAGATACTAGTTAAAGCATAAATGAACATGGTAACTGTCAATCTTAATAGGAGGAAAGTTTTAACTTAATTGCACATATTTGATACACTAGCCCTAGTCGCAAATTTTATGTTGAAGCTAAGTATTCAAGTTTCTTCTTTACCTCTACCATTGTGCTTCGTGGAGAATGGCGACCAACAACTTTGGGGCTCCTCTCTTTAGGTATCCTGGTAGCTGAATTAGAATCAGCATCTGACCCTGGAGTTTTGAGCTTTCGAGCTGTCTTTGGTGTTGCAGGAGATGTTTTTTTTGGCACCTCCACAGTAACAGTCCTTCAGCCAAAAACATGAACAAAGCTGAATGAGATAGTCAAACAACTAAGTCCAGTACTCAAAAGATATGAATCAGCTTCAGATTTGAATATCTTTACACAGAAAAATTTGCAGCACTAGCTCATAATACTCCTATTTTCTAAAAACGTATTGCATCTGGCTTGAATTTGGAGCTGAATCAGAGTTGTAATAGTATTCTATTGCTAATACAAATTTGTTATAGAAGTTTACATGTGAAGTTATCATAGGATCATAGGTAATCACATGTTAAACAATATGAGAAAGGCTAAATCGAACTCTTGTATTCTTTCCTATTTATTTTTGTGATAAGTATCGAACTTTTTTTTTAATCTAAACACTTCCTCCCTTCAGTGTCAGTATCAATTAATTCTTGATTTCTTTCTGAGTTAACTGAAAGCTGACCTGCAGATGTACTCCATAGCATGTGAAGGGTAACAAACAATTCTTTGAGGGTTCGAGGTATAACCGAAAATAATCTTTGATAAAACTCTACCTTACTTTAAGACATTTGGTTACTATCTGCTGTTTCAGTATCTAAGGGATAGAAAGGAATGAACTGAAACTGTGAGCCCATAGTTGACAAATTATTTATATTGTTCACTCTTTAATTGATATATTGATCTTCATATATGACTAAATACTCAACAGCTCAATGTGTTCAAATCTCATGGAAGAAAGGTAAGAAACATGAGGAAGTCTTTTGAATTTAAATCTAAAAGAAGATCAATAAATGCAAAATGGGATACTCATACACTACTGACAAATCTGATTTAATTAGCAATATACCTTGATTTTGGTGTCTGCATGTTAATTTCCTCTCAGCAACACCTGAAATAGTTCAGAAGATTTCTTAGCTTAGGAAATTTTTTAATTAAATGTGCATATGCAAACTACAGAAAAGTAATGGTTTCATAATGGACTTTGCAAATTCCAATCCACATCCAAGTTAGAAACTAAACTAAGTAAATACATCATCCCTTTAAAGGAACTCCAGATAATTAAGCTACCTCCACTACTACCAACCAAACTACAATACAAGAAGCCAAAAAGACAAAAAGAGAAAAAATGAAAAGAAAGTTGCAAAATAAGAAAACAAAATGTCATAATGTAAGCCATTTATCTAATTCTTTTTTTTCCTTTTACTTCATTTCTACTCTTTTGCTTATACTGTATAGCTATAACACTTTAGAAACAATATTATGCCTAAGAAATTGAAATAAAAAACACATTTTGAAAAATTTGTAAAGTGGCTAATTAACATAGTAGTCATCACTAATGACTTTATGGAACAACAACAAATAGATTTCACAAATAAAGGGAATCTTCATTGTAGCTTCTAATAATAAACAGATCTGAAAAAGAAACAAACCCAAAAGCATTACCAAATAAACAAAAGAAACAAAATAAGACCTCATTTTAAGCTTTTCTAAGCCCCACACCACACAGCAGATATGAAGTCACTTCAGATACTTGTACAGTAACTTTGTGCTAAAGTAGAAAACAAAACTTTTCTTCAGTTCCTAGGTGGCTAGGTGACAATAATTCTACTAGTAACATATTTCAAAAGAGAAGAAAGTAGGAAACGAATTATAACCTAATTTCTATTAACATAGATCTACTAACATAATTCAAATAGTCTCATTTTATTCTCTAATCAAAACAGAAAACAAAAGAAGAAGAACAAGAAGGCGTGTAAAACGACCCAAGAAGCCTATGGAACACTCAACAAACCTCACCGCCAGATATAATGGGATGGATGAAACCATTCAATATTAACTAGAAGTCTCGCATAGTCATGAAAATGAACTTTTTTTGGTACGGAACGCTTTTTCACTTTAATGGTTCCTAGGCAATACACATTTAGATTAGTCGAGCTAGTGCGTACCGAATATGTTACACCAAAAAACTCTCGATAAACCTCAAAAGCCAGCTTACACAGTAAAACCAACTAAAAACATCCTCAAAGATTGAATATTTATTCTAAAGAAACCAACCCCACATGAGAAATGAATGCTCTAAGCAACCACTAGTACACCATTCACATCAAAACAGAAGAAAATAACATAACCATTATAAATGAACAGAAACAACAGTTTAGTGAATATCTTTACAAAAATGTCACTCAAGTTTCAAGAATATAATATAAAAGAGAGAAGAAGAAAAAACCCTGAAAATAGAGGGAGCTGAACTGTTGAAGAAGCTAAAGAGTTAGCAAATTGTACAATTTTCCAAGTCACTGTCCTTTCTGTTTTTTCTCTCTACTTCACTTCTATGTACTTTAGTTCTGTTTTTTTTGTCAGTGAATAGAGAAAGTGAAAAGATAAAAGTATAATAGGAAAAAGATTGAAAGCATTGGTGATATTGAGAAATAAATTAACAAGTTAACACGGTACTAAATTTTATATTATCAGGTCATCTTTATTTATTATTATTGATAAATTATTTTATTTTAAAATAACAAATCTTACTCCCTTCGTTTCGTGTTATTTGTCTCATTTATTTTTATATTTCCTTAAGAAAATATTAATGAGGTATTTTTGACTATTTTACCCACCATATTATTATATCTTCAATAAATGTTAACTCTTATTTTTACTTTGGAGATCAATTAATACTATGGACAAAGTAAAAAAAAATAGTTAATTTTACTTTGAACTCCTAAATGAACAAATAATTTGAGACGATTATTTATAATAAGAAGAACAAATAAAATATGATGGAGGAAATATTATTTATGAAAGATTATTTGTAAATATCTTGTGACTTGACGGTACAAAGAATTGTATAGACATATCCATATAGAATTTAAACTCATAAATTAACACCTACACTTGTGAAAACACGCGTTTAATCACACTCTATTGGATGATGTGGGACCCAAGGTTAGTGAATGATACCTCTCAAAGTTACCAAACCAAAGCACTGAATTGGATGGATTTCACTTTGTTTCTAGTTCAATGAAAGTGACTTCTCTACTTCAATATTGTCCCTTTCTATTTTTATTTTTATTGTGTGCTTGTAGTTAATTTAAAATTCAAATGAATGAGGATAAATATAGTACTATTATTATCTTCTTTTTTTTCCATTGGTTTTTTTTTTACAACATAATCTATGGAGTATGGAGTATATATGGGGAAAAGTAAAGGTATTTATGGGAACTTGTATCATTAATTATTTGAATGTAGGTTCTTTTAGTAGTTTTAACTTTTAAGTTATCATTACAACAAATATTAAAATTCGTAAATACTTCCCCCGTCCCAAATTAGTTATCACTTCAGCAAAAATGGTGTGTCCTAAATTAGTTGTTTCTTTAGAATTTCAACACTAAATTTATTGATTTTTTTCAGCTATACCCTTAATAATTAAAAAAAATCAAAAAAAGTTAATAGTCAAACATTAAATGAGGATAACATAGTAAAATATACACTCTATTTAATGGTTTTCTGAAACGACCTCGGTCAGTCGTTTCGGAAGTTAGGACTTCGATTGGCGTGCCGATAATTTTAAAATATTCGTAAGGTCCATTAGGACCTGTCTGTAAAATTTGAGCTAAATCAGAACTCGTTGGTAGGCATCGGAAAAAGGTGTCAGTTTTTATTGTCGATAATTATTAAAAAGAGATTTTCGAGCTCAGTTTTGGCGAATGAGCTCCGATTCAAAATCCGAAAGCGCCATTAGGTTCATATGATTATTTATGACTTTTGTGAACTTTCAAAAGTGAATTTCGATGTTGTTCGGCTAGAATCCGCTAATATGCCGAAAGTTAAATAAATTGACCTTTTTCCATTTAAATTCGCATCTTGAGTTTCAGGAACCCGATTTGAGATCCGCCTCTGCGAGTATGTTACATATATTTTGTATAACTCGTATGCAAAAGTTGAAATTATTTCGAATATCGTAGGGTACCGTTTTAATTTTTACCGTAGCAGCAAATTTTAAAAAAAAAAAA
Source organism: Petunia x hybrida (assembly GCA_037355625.1). NCBI lineage: Eukaryota > Viridiplantae > Streptophyta > Magnoliopsida > Solanales > Solanaceae > Petunia > Petunia x hybrida. The sequence continues at coordinate 272,290 of JBBBVM010000258.1, forward strand.
AGACAAAAAGACAAAAGACAAAAAAAGACAAAATGAAAGAAATGACCAGAGGCGGTGAGCATATATGCCACTTAGCATATATGCTAAGTACAGAAACAGGAAAGGAAAACGCAGAAGGAGAAACAGAAAACACGCAGGAAAAAAATGCCAGAAAATGAGAAAAGGGGCCGGGAAAAAGTAGAATTTTTACCCTGAAACATTCAGGTAATGATCCTAATATATTATTTGAGTTTTTTACGTGTGTTTGAATATATTTTAACGGTAAAACTTGGAATATTATACATCGTTTTAATAAGTTCAATTAATAGTTTAAAGGGTCAAATGGACCCCGATAATGAAATTGATTTTATATTCGTACTCAGTAAGTTATGGGCAACATATAAATATAAATTATTTGGGGTTTGGTTATGTGACCTTAAACCCTGTATATAGGCCTGGCTTGTGTATTGCGTATGCGAATAGGGTATCAGGTTCCTAACCAGAATTGCCCTAAGATGTGAGGAATGAAGCCTTTAGCCTAATTTGATATATTTTTCTACTTATTGAATAGAGTGGGATCGTTCAGCAATAGAACCAAAGGATAAAGCGGTTGTTGATTAGCAATGCTAACTTTTGGAAGAGGTAAGTGTTTATATCCATTTCTTTGGAGGCACCTGGCCTCGTGGATTTTCTACCACGTGTTCCTTAAGATAGGCGTACTCCTTACGCCTTAGCTTTGGATTTACCTTGTATATTATATATTATGTCCTGTTGTTGGTATTGCATTGAGGATCTGAGCATTGTACTCTGTATGTGAGTTGGCATCTACTTCCCGGCTGTCGATGAGAGTCCCGCGCCGGTGAATGGTTATTATTGCATCACATTGCATTCATATGCATTATATGTCATTCAAATGCATTACATTGCATATCATATTGGGTGCAGGAGTATTCCGCCCCAGGAGCAGGAGTATTCCGCTCCATTGTATCATATTGAGGGTAGGAGTATTCCGCCCTAGGAGCAGGAGTATTTCGCTCCATTGTATCATATTGAGGGTAGGAGTATTCCGCCCCAGGAGCAGGAGTATTCCGCTCCATTGTATCATATTGAGGGTAGGAGGATTCCGCCCCAGGAGAGTGCAGGAGTATTCCGCCTCTGGTTTATATTATATCGGGTGCAGGAGTATTCCGCCCCAGGAGCAGGAGTATTCCGCTCCAGTTGGTTATCAGATTGGATTCCCCTCGAATGCAGGAGTATTCCGCTTCGAGATGGGATGGCGGGCACATGTGACCCTTTGCATCATATTTCATTTCATTTCATTTCATCTCACTTCATTTTATTGCATCTCAATTCATACCATTATGTAGACTTGCGGTACATGACTACTGTTCTGCTTATATGTGCATTGATTATTTGTTAACATGTTTCTGGCTCGTATTCCTTGTTGAGTTTATGGGTTCATACGTGTTTCCGGTTATTATCTGGCCCTGCCTTTTTATAATTTAAATAAGAGGAATTTGGTCTATTTGTTTCTTTTCTCCCTGATTAGCTATCCTATTCTTTGAGGTGGCTAGTCTGCCCCACTTATTGAGTCCTTTTGACTCACCATTGTTTGTTGTTTGTTTATTGTCTATCTATTTCGTTTCGGCAGGTTCGCTCTAGGATTGAGTTCGCCACGTTGTGAAGGAGCGAAGACGACTTCAGCTGTCAGGGTGAGCCAGCTTTTATTCCGGATGGCCACCAGTTTATTGTTTATTATTTCAGCTGCATTTTGCTCCCTTCAGGAGGTATCTGTCTTCTTTTGTACTCTTAGATGTCTAGTCTGGATAGCCCTAAACTTAGTTTGCGGGTAGTCAGCTGTAATTTTTTTTTTACAGCTTAGAGGTATCATAATGTTTGTACTTTTTCTAAGTCTTATTATTATTTATAAATTGAATTATATTTATTTTTCTAATTTAATTGATAAGGGTTCATCCGACGGGTCTAGAGAAGGATGTCGGGTGCCCGCACGGCCTAACCGGATTTCGAGTTGTGTCATTTTCTTAATGGGCGTGAAAAAATTGAAGGCATGAACTAAAATTGGACGGATGGAGTATATTTCATTAGTATCTTTTATAGAGTATTTTGTTAAGGATGAAGTTGCATGCAAAGTAAAGCAACAAGCATTTACAACAACATATATACCATTTCGAGCTGATATAAGAAAAGGTACGATCAATTGTTCCAAAATTTCTTGCATGCCCAGTTTACGGTAGAAGTACAAAATTGTAGTCTTGTTGCAACTTGCAATATATCTCATCAAAATGCTAACAGTATTTCATGACGAATTAATGCATGATATAAACCCATTACCTCTAACACAGGTAACTACAATTTGCAGATGTGACTAATTGAGCAGCCACACAAGTAGCTGCAACTTGCAAGAAATGATATAGTAACTAGGAGTCCAAGTGAGTTTATAGATATTCAAACGACGACACATACATTCAATCAGCGGTCAATACAACTTAGTTATTGCTAAAGTAGATTATTGCTAAAGTATATATATATATATATATGTGTGTGTGTGTGTATTTGCTCAGAAGGAACCCGAACAATTCATACATCCAATGTGAGCTTCTCAATTTATTTTTACATGACTTTATTTTTTTCCCCATTGGGCCTTTACTACTACTCGCACTATTTTCTTTGAAAATTACAGAATCTTTAAGGAAAAATCCAATTGGTCATTACTAGAAAATGAACATTTTCCAAGGGAGAATTCCGAGGGATTTCCCTCAAAAAACACGTCATACTGAAGATTTTTCTCGATATGTGTTTCTCGGAAAATACTCCTCACTATGCATATCACCGAGGGAAATCCCTCTATACTAGTTGATCTATTTTTTTGTTACATACATAGTTGATCAATGCTAATTACGTGTACTGTTTTCGTCCTTAATAATAACTTTATAATCCATTTAACAAAACTATAATACGGAAATCTATCCAAATTATTAGTTAAATGCAACGTTTTGATTCGTGATGGCTGGCTCTACTATGGCAAACAATTAACCTAACTAACATTTGGACAATGACTGTTAACTCAAAAACATGTGATCTGCATGTGTCCATGAAAGACATTTTGAACGCGTGGCAAAATATTCTTATTATTTGTCTCTTTGATTCTAAGGTACTACTATTACTCTTAACAAATATAGGAGTTGTCATTTGCCATTCCAGTATATGTACTAGCCTAATTTGTGTTATCAAGAGAGTTGGTTGGTGAAGAAGGGCTTTCTCTATTCGTGCCATCTTCTACCTTAATTTTTATTTATTTTTGTGTTTAACTAAGTATGTGTCTTGAACAAACTCATTCTCTTAATTAAATGCTTAGAATTCGCATGTATGTGTGTTGTATATCTTTTTAAATTATGCTTCATTGTCCGTTAGTAAGTTAGTAAATCAGATCAACGCACTGATTGGATGGGATTTCACTTTGTTTTCTAGTTCAGTGAAAGTGGCTTCGCTACTTCAATCTGTTTCCCATTTTGTTCTTTCTATCTTTACATATTTTGTGCTAGTAGTATTTTAATCCTTCCATTTCATTTTTAAGTGTACTGAAAATGAAATTTTAGTCTCATTATAAACGTCACTTTAAAAAATCAATATAAAATTAATCATTTTTCAGCTTTACTCTTGTTATTAAGGAGATAAAAAATATTTGGTAATACTTAAGTTTGATTATTAAAAGAATAATTTAGTAAGATAATATTATGGTTTATTAATAGGCTGCAAAAGAAACTAAAATAACTTATAAAATGAGCAGGAGGGAGTAGCTTAAAACTGAAGCAATAAGGAGAAATTTTTACATTTTTTATTTTTCCTTTTGGTGGGTTTTTCTCCATCCAACATGGTCTAATGCATGTTGTATGTACTAGTTTCTGTTTACGCACGTTGCACGTGTAAACTATATCAAAAAATATACTATTATAAAAAAATCACATAAAATAAGAATACACAAATTTAAGTTTTTGAAATAGATGACTACCAGAAAAACTTTAATAACCATTAAATGACAGCAAATTTAGGTTTTGGAATTGTCAAATGAAAATATAAATCAAGAAAAGCAATCATAATTAACTTTGATTAGCTATAAAAAAAATGAATATATACACAAACATTGAAAGTGTTCAAATTAGACGATTATGAGTAATAATAGTTGTACCAAAGTTGAAATCTAGATAGCACAACCATTTATCTCCGGAGCCTATTCAAATTTATATTTTTTCGACATAAAAATAACTTAGATGTAAGCATACACAAGACAATAATATGCAGTCCTATCACAATATAATAAATATATAAACTCACCAGTTGTAAAGGATGAAATCTTGTGTTTATCGATCATTTATTATCCCTCCATTTGTTCTTTAATTCCATAAGGTCATCTATTTTAGCAAAAATTCCAAAAAATTAACTCTTTTGTTTTAAGTTATACAACAAAAATTAAAGAAAAACGTCAAGTGATTGAAAATGATGTGTTGTATTATTAAAAAACTCATTAAAAAAAATTGTATCATACAAAATTAACAACAAACTGTTAAAAATTGTTCTCATCCATAAAGTTAACTTGTTCAAAATGGTTTTCTTCATGTGAGAATGATCCCTTATGTCATCTTTCAATATTTGGCCAATGTTTATGTAACAAACCCCCACAACAAACACTCAGCCTAAAATGTCAAAATTAAATAAAAAATTAAATGAACAGTGTACCTGTAGTGTTTCGTGTCGCTAAACCTGTATTTCAAAAAGTGTACAATATGAACAAGAAAATATATCTTTAAACACTTAAACTATTTAGCAATAAATAAAGTAATATAGAGACATAACTTATAAAAATTTAATCACGTTAAAAGAATCTAATACCCATATCGAAAGAAATAATAGAGTAGCGCCAAAGTATTTAGCCAATGTTTCTATAAAAAACCTTGACAACAAACACTGTCTAGAATGTCAAAATTAAATAAATTTTTTGAATGAACAGTGTACCTGTTGTGACTCGTGTCACCAAACCTGTATTTTAAAAAGTGTATAACTAAACATGAGAATTATATTTATAAACACTTACAAAAAGTACTACATCACCTCACGTTAGGAAAACAATTATATTTAGCAATAATAAAGAAATATAGAGACAGATAATCAAAACTTACCCACATTAAAAAAACAATTATATTTAGCAATAAATAAATGAACCAAACACAAAACCTAATCACGTTATAAAAATTTAATTCACAAATCGAAAGAAAGAATCGCAACAAAAAAAAAAAACAAAGACTCTTGGGATACTCATCAATTCCAGTTCATAATGTAAAAAGTAATGGAGAAAAAAATTATGAGCTAAATCAAAAAGAATAAGGGAAACATTGATGCATCGGAGTGAAAGCAAGGATATCATACTAAGAAAGACATACAATCACCCGTAAATTACAAAATTACATACTCATTATCATGAGACAACAACTTAAAACAAAATGACGACAATGATAACCAAAGTGATAACTTCATTCCAACGTAATGTTGGCCCTACATGGAAACATTCAAACAAAAATTTAACGACTAACTAAAATACTGTAAATAACAATATGTCCTAAAGCTATAGAAAACCTGATTTGGGGGTTTAGGAGACGAAAATTCGTGATGATAGGAAGATTGCTCTCACCATAAAAAAAGTAATGTAGAGCACGACTATGTTTTTGTATTTGCTGTAGGAGTGTAATCTAAAAAGGCTTCAACTCAGAGGTTACTTGTGTTAGGACTACTTTGTTAGTGGAATTCATATCGAACTTGAACTCCACCGTCCAACACAAACTTAAAGAATTACTATTGGTAATTGATATCAAAATTCTAATATAACAATTTCTAACGTAAATATAAAAGAAGCAAATCTATTGAAATTACAACTTTGTTGGAATTTATTGGAACTTGCATGGGAGGTAAAGGTATTTATTGGAACTTGCATCATAATTAATTATTTGAATGTACGTTCTTTTAGTACTTTAACTTTAAATTATCTTAAAACGGCATATAAGAATTGACAAATTTAGTTTTTATCTTTTACATTTTTTTGAAACAAAAAGATGAAGTTGCAAAGTTAAGCAACTATAGTTGAATATAAGGGTGGAAAGAGACTAACTGGTAAGAGAAAAGGGGAAATATCAAAACTAATTTTGTATCTTTAGAATCATCGTGTACCATGTCAAGTCAATAAATAAGCATACAACAAATTTGTTCCAATCGTCAACAAATTTTTTCTTTTTTTTAATTCTTCAACCAAAAAACAGGTTGGTTATATGAAAATACTTCACCTCAAGTTTAAGTCAAGTATTAACTTTTAAGAAAGCCGCAACAAGCAAGTGAATCTCATTTGTCATCAACGTACTATCGTGTTGGGATCGAAATAACATGGTGTCATGTGGAAGCTAACAAAACAAACTTGATTGACTATAAATCAAGCATAAAAGAAGACATATATGAAAAGACGTTTATTTAAACTAGTTTGGCCAACGGGCCTACATATTTAGGAGAAAAGTCTCCCCTAAATAAAATTCTTCTAAGACTATATTGTGGAGTTTTGTGATGTTATGTTGTGAAGCAGAGATCTTCAATTTATAGAAGTCCAATGACTTCTTCTCCAAGAAAAGGATAGGCATTGAAAGAGATATATTTCTTCTAGAACTTTTTTTTCATCCCTTCAATATAGAAGAGTTCTAATAGTTTAAAATTCAGGGCAAAACCCTAACAATTCTCCCCTTGGCCTGAATTTTCCGGCAAAATACCCTTCTTCACATAATCTTCATCGTCAACTGCTGCTTGTCATGTTTAAAAGTATTTATAGGTTAAAAATTTGGTATTGATTGAAAGAAGCCCAAGAGTGGGTTAAAAAGAGCCCAAGAATAGGTTAAAAAAGGAGCTCATGCATAAGCACGAGTTAAAACTAGCATTGGAGCTCATGCGTTACAAGTAGTCATGGGTTGAAACTGATGGTTCAAAGTACCCAAGTATGGGTTAAAAATGATTTTATTTTAAAGATGTAGCAGCAACTATTGAAAATATGGTTGAAAATTTTTTCTCCACATGTAGCATCACGTTTAGATTTGGATAAATCTTCATTACCATCAATATGGCTGTGGCTAGAACTGAACCCGCCTTGAACCGATCTTCAACCTTGTCAACCTGGCTCACCGAACCATTGGCTGAACATGGCTCTGATACCACTTGTTGGGATCGAAATAACATGGCGTCATGTGGAAGCTAACAAAACAAACTTGATTGACAATAAATCAGGCATAAAAGAAGACATATATGAAAAGACGTTTATTTAAACTAGTTTGGCCAACGGGCCTACATATTTAAGAGAAAAGCCTCCCCTAAATAAAATTCTTCTAAGACTACATTGTGGAGTTTTGTGATGTTATGTTGTGAAGCAGAGATCTTCAATTTATAGAAGTCCAATGACTTCTTCTCCAAGAAAAGGATAGGCATTGAAAGAGATATATTTCTTCTAGAACTCTTTTTCATCCCTTCAATATAGAAGAGTTCTAATAGGTTAAAAATTCAGGGCAAAATCCTAACACTATCGTGGGCATGGTTACTTTTCTTTGTTTGTATGGAACATCTCAAAGGTAAAAATGTTTTTATAAGGAGTTGGGCATGTTCTGACCCCGGTAAAATCATATAGCTAAGACATGCTAGTGATGATCACATAACTATTGGACCAAACTAAATGTTTTCATAAATAGTCAAGATTATAAGCTCTTACTTCTTGTGTTGTGTAAAGTTGATGTTTATTTTGAATTATTTCTAAGCAGTTTCAATCGATTTGCATGTATACATATTGCTTTTCAGAAAAATATCATTTTCCTGAATTTTGTAGTCTTTTTTACGAAGTGGTGTGAGACGACACCCCTGAAGAAGGGTGTCCATCGTTATCATCACATTAAGCAAACATGGTGTGGAAATATCAGATATATACAATGCACAAGACAAATCCAAATTATTGTTAAAGGGGACAACTTGATAAGTGGTGCTACTGCTAGGCCAAACAACCTAACATTTTGCAAAATGACTGTCGAAACCAAAACATTACAGGCACTTGCATGTGTGCAAGAAGTAATAGAGCTGTCTGATTATGGTGTCTTTCAATGCTTAGGTCCCCTGGCAAAAGATAATTAAGGGGTTTTTTCTTGGATCCTAAGGTATTAAACCCCCCTCCCTCCCAAGATAACAGAGGGGAAGGGCATATTATACAGGCATACAACTAGTTTAGTATATTTGTATGGTGGAAAAAAAAAAAGGAAGAAAAAAGTTCGTACCTTATGTTTACATTAAAATTAAAACAAAACAAAGTGTCTTGATAAGCTCATTTATTACTTAATCATAGTTAGTAAGTTATATGTTTAAAATTTTAAACTCTTAATCATTTTAGGTTAAAATATTTTATTTGATTTAAATATTGAGTACGAGGAAGTATTACTATATATATATACTGCCTAATATTTCATGGAAGTTGTGATATCGTAGTAAGCTTGGTTGTTGAAGATGGGTGTTGTTTCTTTTTGGCATAGTATATCTTTTTTGTTGGATCAGTCTGAACAACTATTTTCTTTTGTTAATACATAAAACACACATCCATGTGCCTAAAGTTATGTCTCACCGTCAGTTAGTTGTCTAGACTACAATTGAACAACAGATTTTTCTTCTTTCTTTCCCTTTTTTCTTTGATCAAATAATTCATTAGCCAAATTTATGAAGTCTAGTCAGAATTTTATGCCACTACAACCTATGTTTCACCTTATGGATTGTCAAGCATCTGATTTAAAGAAAGGGACACTTACAAAATTACCTACAGAACCTAAAATAATTACAGCCACTATCCACTACTTTCAAATATTATCTGACCTACCCACTAAACTATTTACTCACTCTACCCATCCAGACTTGTATACCATAGTTTATGCAGTATACCATAAAGGTATACACATGTAAGATATAACAAAAGTATACAGTAATAAATGGCCCTCCAGAATTTTATACCATAATTTATGCAGTATACCTATAAAGTATAACAAAGATATACAATAATTAATTGGGTATATACTTTTAGTTTTATGGATAATATAATTTTTAATAGGTATGACTTATAAATACTTTAAATTTCATGGATATAGAGTGTAAAAATCCCCTAAACAAAACCTCAAAAAGCAAGTGATCAATCTCATTTTCATCAATATACTATCGCATGATTTCTTTTCTTTTAATTCTTTAACCTATACAAAAGATCTTATTTGTAATGATGTATCATAAAGGTAAGGCATGCTTCTTACATCGATTGTTACACTAATGCTAATACACAAAAAGAAAATATTAGGAAGGCCATAGTAAATGATTTCATGCGACACAAAGGAATTATAGTTAGAGAAGTTGTGATCATCATAGGCTATAACTTTGGTCACATGACCCATCAGCAGGGTAAAAATTTCGCCCAGCAGCCACTTTTAACACTGGTATTTGGTTTGAGGCTACTATTTTCTTTGGTCTTACATTAGAGGCCACTTTTGGGCCTTTACTAAATAAATATTGACTTTCATTGACCGAAGTTCAGTCCATACGGCCCCTGGACTGAAGTTCCAGACTGAACTTCAGTCCATATGGCCATGGACTGAACTTCAGTCCATGGTATGCCATGGACTGAAGTTCAATCCTTAAAGATGGAACTTCAGTCCATGGCCATACTATGACTGAAGTTCAGTCCATGGCCATATGGACTGAAGTTCCATCTTAAGGACTGGACTGAACTTCAGTCCATATGGCCCTGGATTGAAGTTCAATCTTTAAGGACTGAACTTCAATCTTTAAGGACTGAACTTCAATCCGGCCTATGGACTGAAGTTCTATCTCTTTAAGCAAAAGTGGCCACAAACTAAATGTTTTGGTATTAGTGGCCTGTGCCCAAAGACCAGTGGCAAAAGTGGCCTTTCGTGCACTTTCCCCATCAGCAGGGGGTTATTTGCACGAATAGGATGCTTTTTGCGCTGTTTATATATTTCCTTTTAAGAAATTTGTGCAAGAATAGCCACAATTTTCAAGAATGGACAAGCGTCTCAAAGTTGTAAACCTGTCACAAGTTTTGAGGATGGTCAAAGTTCACTTGTTCATAAGTTTTGTTACAAGAATAAAGAGGCTTGAAAATGCCTGAGAATTGGATCCTAGTTTGTCAACTAAGCTCAACAAGTAGAAGTTACAAGCCTAGGTGATGTTTGGCATTTTATGCCAATGTTTCCTTAATATTTCCGCACGTTTGAGCTTGTTATTCGCTCGTTTTATAGTTTATGAATGTGATTTTGCACTGATTTTATGTCGTGTGTATGTAGGTTGTTACGCGGTGCAATTGGAGCTTTAAAGAGCATGATCGAGCAAGAAAAGATTGGATTTGGATTGAGGATTGGATCGAGCACGCGAAGGCACGACACGACGCGAGTTGCGGACGAAGAAAGCAGCGAAATAAGCCTGGCGCTATAACTAGCGCGGGGCGCCCCCTATAGCGCCCACTTTTCTGGCGCGGTTTCTGGCGCGGGGCGCCCCAAAAGCGCCTAAGTTTCGACGGGTTCTGCTTGTCCCAGCGCGTTCCGAGGCGCGGGGCGCCCGTTATAGCGCCCCTTGTGCGAATTTTTACCTCCTATTTCGTCTAGGCTTGGGTCTAACTTATTACTAGGTGTTTGTAAACTCTATAAATACTCTTTTACTTAGTTTTTCATAGGAGTTCAGACTTTGGAGCAATTGGAGAGCTCATAACATCAAGAACAAGGGTTTTTCTTCCTTCCATTAATCTATTACATCATTATTTCATTATTTCATCAAATCCTTGTGTTGTTATTATGAGTATGCGTGGCTAAATCTCTAGTTCTAGGGTTAGAGTATTACATGAAAGTTGATTGTTTGAAGATTGATTCCCATTAATTGAATCCCATTACGGGTTACTTATTCTTTCTTGATTTCACTTGTGTAGTTGTCAGGGCCCGATTATTACGCATTATCTATGGTTTTTAGATTGAACTCGAAAGAGGGAATTTATTAACGCAATAAGAAAGAATAGGACTAGTTTGTGAACCCGGGCATCGGGGAACCAATTTGCGAGTAGGATAGACATATACTTGTTTGCATAGTTTAACTCATTACAGGATCGTTAATGCGTGCATGTGATTTAACCCATAGACATATAGGGATTGAAGTAGCTTGCATAGATTGTGAAGAACTGAAAGGTTTTCGCAATTACATTTACTCTGTCAGTTAGTAACCCGGGATTTAAGAAGAGGAATCAATTGAATACATCAACTGGATTGTTCGTAACTCTGACCCTGGACCGTCCTCTTAATATTGTTAACACCCAAAGTATTGCACCATTGCTTGACTACACATCTAGCACTTTAATTACTGCTTTTTGGTTACAAAACTCTCACCATCAAAGAACAAGACCCCTGGATAGTTGTTAGAAATTGTTTACTAAGTATTAGTCTGCACAGTCCTCGTAGGAACGATACTCGACTTTATCACTTTATGACTTGGCGACCGCGTATACTTGCGTGTGCGTTTGGGAGCAACAAGTTTTTGGCGCCGTTGCCGGGGACTAAACAATTGACTGATTTCTTTTTGAACAATTTATTACTTTCTATTCAGGTTTAATTTTTGTTTTGAGTTTTGTGTTGTTGCAGGTATTAGGTCCTGCTTGATCTTTACCTACAGGAATGGCAGCGGAACAAGCATTAGCTGTGCGAGATGTTGCTCTCCCCAGCCTGGAGGGAGTAGCCTCGAGCATAGTTAAGCCTGAAATTACTGGACACTTTGAGATTAAGTCCGGCATGATACAACTGTTACATGTGACTGGACAATTTGGTGGATTACTTCATGAGGATCCGCAACAACATATCCAGAATTTCTTGGAGATCAGTGATACTTATACACCAAAGGGAGTGCCTACTGATTATGTTCGCTTGACATTGTTCCCGTTTTCACTGATTGGGGCAGCAAAGAGGTGGTTAAAGGCTGAAAAGTCTGGGTCTATCACCACTTGGAATGATTTGGCTAAGAAGTTCTTGGCTAAGTTTTATCCATCTGCCAAGACAGCCCGGGTGAGGAGTGAAATTTTGTCCTTCAGACAGATAGAAGGAGAGTCTTTGTATTCAGCCTGGGAGCGGTTTAAAGCTTTATTGAGAGATTGTCCACACCATAACCAATCCAATGAGGTTCTTGCACATACTTTTGTGGAGGGGTTGACTGCGCATACTAAGATCGTGGTAGATGCTGCTGCTGGAGACCAAGTATTAGCCTTAAATTTTGACCAGATTTATGATTTGCTTGACAAGTTTTCGCAGAGCAATCCTGATTGGCAGGGAGATGGTAGAGCTACTACGCAGAAAGCTGAAGGGGTACTTCAGTTAGATGCAGTTTCAGAGCTAAGGGCGAGGATGGATGCTATTTCCAATCAAATTAGCAAGCAAGCTCTGCCAAAGACTCAGCAACCAGTGGCTCCAGTGCAACAACTCCAGAGCTTTTGTGAGGTTTGTGGTCAAGACCATGCTACAGAGGTTTGCTCCTCTAATCCAGAGTCAGTTTATTACGTGGGTAATCAAAACAGGCTGCAGGGTCAAAATCAGTTTGGTAATGGTTATTATCAAGGCAATACGAGAGGCCCAAATAATTACCACCCACTTCCAGCTCCACCACAGCAGGTTAGCAGTTCAGTTGAAGAGATGCTAAAGCAGATAATGGCGGGCCAGCAGAGAATGATAGCTGACACTGCAGCCCATGCACAGGCCATACAAGATCTTGCCAATGCTCACAAGAACCTGGAGCACCAGTTGGGGCAGTTGGTGGGAGAAATAAGCACTGTTAAAAAAGAGCCTGAACAATGTCTTGCAGTGACTTTAATTGAAGGTGGAGAGCTGATGGCCAAGTTTGAGGAGAAAGCTGAAATAGAAAAAGTTGAAAAAGTGGAGAAGGTAAAGAAGAAAGAAGAGAGAAAGGAGGCACCTCTGCCACCTCCACCATTCCCGCAGAGACTTATACCATCGAAGGATTTGGCCCAATATCAAAAATTTGTGAGTATGTTGAAAGAGCTTCATGTTAATATTCCTTTGACTGATGTGTTTGAATTGATGTCATCCTTTGTGAAGTTCTTAAAAGAGATTTTAGTCAAGAAGAAAAAGCCTCAAGAGATAGATACAGTTGAGTTAGTTGAGGAGTGTAGCACAATCTTGAGCAAGCTACCTCCAAAACTTCAAGATCCTGGGAAGTTTACTATTCCTTGTACCATTGGAGGGCATAGTATCACTGGTGCCTTATGTGATTTGGGTGCGAGCATAAATCTCATGCCTCTCTCTGTTTGCAAAAGGTTAGGACTAGGAGCAATCCAACCTTCTTCAGTTACTCTTAAGATGGCGGATGGATCACTCACTCACCCTGATGGTAAGTTGGAGGATGTGTTGGTAAAAGTTGGTAAGTTTACATTCTCTGCTGATTTTGTAGTCCTAGATTATGAAGAGGACCGAGAAGCTCCAATCATTTTGGGGAGACCATTCTTAGTCACCTCGAAGGCAATTATTGATATGGAGCTGGGTGAGATGACTGTTAGAGCCCATGGAGAAAAGGTTACTTTCAAGGTGTATACTGAGAAGGAGCACATAGCTAAGGTTGAAGAGTGCTCTATGATTGAATGTGTCAACCAAGAATATGGAAGTACACCACATGTGGAGTTGAAGATGGGTTCTCTCAAAGAAAGGAAGAAAGTAAAAGTTCGTCGTGAGAAGAGAAGACGTAAATGCTGGAAGTGAGCTAAAAGTATCGTCGTGCCACGACGTTAACTAAGGTGCTTCTCGGGAGGCAACCCCGAGTTTGTATTTGTATTGTTTTATTTATAGTGTCACGTAGTTTTTATTTTTCCTTGGATTGCAGGTTCATGTAATGTCGAGGCTAAGTGTGGGGTGTTCTCACCCTTGCCTAATATTGATGACCTGTTGGGGGAAGTCTGAGTACCTCATACTATATGGAAGCTTGGAGGATGCTAGCACCAAGGACTAGAGTCTTCAGGGAAGTTTTCTTTACCTTGCACTTTCTTATTTTTAGCACTGAGGACATTGCTTAGTTTTAAGTGTGGGGTGGGGAACTCTCCCCTTTATTTTTGAGGTTAGGGATGCATGTACCGTAGGATTTTCTTTTGCCACTTGACTTTATTTTAATTTGTTTCTTGCTTTAATATATGAAAAAATGAAAAAAATTAGAAAACTAATGAAAAATTTCAAAAAGATTTTCTTTTTAGTATTTGTTAGTGGTACATGTCATCTACCCCGTGGTTTTTCTTATGGCCTCGGTTCTTTTCCACGGGGATGCCTTTGAACCGGGTAGTTTTTATTTTTTTTAGGATTAGGATAGTTAGTTGTAGGTGGCCCTAGACGAAGGAACTACGTAGAATGCTAGGTGCCTTTGATTTGTTTGATACCGGTGGACTTGAACTTGTTGCATGTGGTATTTGTGGTGTCCTTGGGTTTTCATTGTGATGCATGTCTAGGAAAAAAATGGAACGACCCCCTTGAGATGCTTGAGTCCGCTTGTTTGACTTTATTGTGAACCTTTGTGCATTAGTGCTTAAATTTCCACAAGTTGCATTCTAGAAGCTTGGTTGAGAGTTGTTGATGGAACCTTTTTGTGTGGATCATGTGCAATGTGTGTTGTGAGGCATGTTCTTATTTACTCCATGTTGCATATTAATGTCTAGAACTTGCCCCGTATGTGTGCAAAGCGAAATTCTAGGTTTGCTCTAGTCGGGAAATGATACAAGGCCTTCTTTTGATTTGCCTACCCTTACATATATACCTTGAGAAAATAAATTGTTGTTGAGATTTCTTTGACCTTTTTTGTTGGCACCCACACTCCGAGCCTACCCATTTGTTCTAAATTGTCTCTTTTGGCCCTTTACTCCTTAAGCACTTTAGTTGATATTGTGATATTATTGCGGAGTTGTGGTTGAATTTTGGGAGGTTTTTGAGTGGAACTAATGAAGGGGAATACTTGTTCAAATTGTGTAGTAGTTGTTTATGAGCATTGGCAAGGTTGGAAAATGATGAAATTGAAAAAGAAAAAAATAGCAAAGTTGAAAAGAAAAGAAAAAAAATTGGAAAAAGAAATAAAGAGAAAAGAATATACATTCCTTGCTAGTGTGTGCTCAAAGAAAAATATTGCTACTTGTTGAGAGAGGTGTGTGTGAAAGTTGTTGATTGGGTGGCTTGTTGAGAATTGTGTTTGAAATAAATGTGATGGATTAAAGTGCTTAGGGAGGTAGTCACTATTATCCATATGTATCCTACCAGCCCGTTAGCCTACATTACAACCTTTTAAAGTCCTAGTTAATCCCGATTGGAGTGAGCTTATATTAGTGGAGTCCCACACTACGGGCAAGTCTATGGTACATCGTGTGTGACATGTGAGATTTTCATGAGAGTGAGTGAATTCTTTCTATGCTATTGTCCCCATTCTATTCATGATATCTATTGTTGTGTGTGATCTTTGGGGGGCACTCTTTTGCTTCATATTGGTGAGGGCACATGGTTTGCATGAAATAGGTGAAGTTGATGGTTTCTTGGTTGAGTAGATAGGTGTGATTTTATGGGAACATGGTTGCAATGAGTTGAGTTTGTGCATTTGAGCTATTTTGGGGTGGTTGTTCTCATATTTTTGAGTTTGGTAAATTGTTGGCATGTTTGTAGATCCATAGTAGTCATGTGTGCATTGGTTCAATGATCGGTATCAACCATAGTCATAGGCAGACCTGTTTTACCTAGGTTGGGAAGTGAGATGTGACTTGCTCGAGGGCGAGCAAAGGTTCAAGTGTGGGGTGGTGATGTTTGGCATTTTATGCCAATGTTTCCTTAATATTTCCGCACGTTTGAGCTTGTTATTCGCTCGTTTTATAGTTTATGAATGTGATTTTGCACTGATTTTATGTCGTGTGTATGTAGGTTGTTACGCGGTGCAATTGGAGCTTTAAAGAGCATGATCGAGCAAGAAAAGATTGGATTTGGATTGAGGATTGGATCGAGCACGCGAAGGCACGACACGACGCGAGTTGCGGACGAAGAAAGCAGCGAAATAAGCCTGGCGCTATAACTAGCGCGGGGCGCCCCCTATAGCGCCCATTTTTCTGGCGCGGTTTCTGGCGCGGGGCGCCCCAAAAGCGCCTAAGTTTCGACGGGTTCTGCTTGTCCCAGCGCGTTCCGAGGTGCGGGGCGCCCGTTATAGCGCCCCTTGTGCGAATTTTTACCTCCTATTTCGTCTAGGCTTGGGTCTAACTTATTACTAGGTGTTTGTAAACTCTATAAATACTCTTTTACTTAGTTTTTCATAGGAGTTCAGACTTTGGAGCAATTGGAGAGCTCATAACATCAAGAACAAGGGTTTTTCTTCCTTCCATTAATCTATTACATCATTATTTCATTATTTCATCAAATCCTTGTGTTGTTATTATGAGTATGCGTGGCTAAATCTCTAGTTCTAGGGTTAGAGTATTACATGAAAGTTGATTGTTTGAAGATTGATTCCCATTAATTGAATCCCATTACGGGTTACTTATTCTTTCTTGATTTCACTTGTGTAGTTGTCAGGGCCCGATTATTACGCATTATCTATGGTTTTTAGATTGAACTCGGAAGAGGGAATTTATTAACGCAATAAGAAAGAATAGGACTAGTTTGTGAACCCGGGCATCGGGGAACCAATTTGCGAGTAGGATAGACATATACTTGTTTGCATAGTTTAACTCATTACAGGATCGTTAATGCGTGCATGTGATTTAACCCATAGACATATAGGGATTGAAGTAGCTTGCATAGATTGTGAAGAACTGAAAGGTTTTCGCAATTACATTTACTCTGTCAGTTAGTAACCCGGGATTTAAGAAGAGGAATCAATTGAATACATCAACTGGATTGTTCGTAACTCTGACCCTGGACCGTCCTCTTAATATTGTTAACACCCAAAGTATTGCATCATTGCTTGACTACACATCTAGCACTTTAATTACTGCTTTTTGGTTACAAAACTCTCACCATCAAAGAACAAGACCCCTGGATAGTTGTTAGAAATTGTTTACTAAGTATTAGTCTGCACAGTCCTCGTAGGAACGATACTCGACTTTATCACTTTATGACTTGGCGACCGCGTATACTTGCGTGTGCGTTTGGGAGCAACACTAGGCCAATACTTCCACTTCCCCTATTACAAGTAAAGGAAACCTCATTCTCCTCCAAAACTACTGCACATATGTTCGACAACAAAGGGATATCACATGAATCTACGTACTGACACATGGGAAAATTACCAGCCAAAGTAAGGAAGCGAAAACAAAATCCAGAATAAAGCAAAGCTGGCTATACTGGTGCTTGGAGCTACCTGCAATAGATAACAGGAATTTATGAAGCAAGGTACAGCTTGGCCATTAAATGTTTGGTCGAATGCATGGTCCTTCTAAATGTTGATACCACTGGCTCTCTCCATTCATCTGCAGATCAGGCACCATAATTTTCAAACTCTTCCGTTGACATTCCCTTTCAATGAAGTGTATCCAACATTTCCACCAAAATTTTATGAGATTAATGATTAGTGATAACTTCACTCTCCTGCCAGTATCTATACTCAGTGGCGGAACCAGAATTTTCAATAAGGGGTATCAAAATATAAATAATCGAATATACCAAAAAAATTAAGGGGGCTCAACATATGATATATATACATATAAAAAAAGTTTACCTACTTATACCGTGTAATTTTCCGGCGAAGGGGTATCTTAGGTCCGCCCGTGTCTATACTAACCCCTGGAAATATTAATAGGTATTACCACCAGATGACTACCTGTCACCAGGGCAGAGAACATCTAACTCTCACACAAATAAAGGTAAAAAAAAGCTTTTCCACCAGATGGCAAAACACACTAGTACAACATCATAGTGTACAAAATTTTCACACTACTATCTGCTCTTTTGTGCTTCAAGTTCTGTAATGAATTCCCTATCTTTAGTATGGGAGAGTTTCAGTTCTGAATTTTTTGTCAGACCAAGACTTCAATGATTTAACTTTAAGCATCCAACAATAATACACTACTGTTTTCCAATCTGATATTGGCTAGTCAATGTGTTCTTCCACCACGAATTCCTCGCTCAATTTTCCAAAGCTTGCAGAGATTAACTCACATGGATTTATAGTAAACTATTAACATTCAATCCCTATAGGTAATCATTCAGCCCGAATCAAAATATATTCGACAAACGCTGCTAAAGGATAAGAAGATTTAGGAATTCAAATACTGGGAGCCTAGCACATAGCTTACTAAGAAAAAATGTTTAGTAGTGTCATACTGACCATGTCTCAACAGAATCATGTAATCATAGCAAAGTAATTTTCCAGCAATCCACTTGAAGCATAAATACGGAGAGCTTTTTTGGCACCACTGCAATTGAACAAGCAACAAGATAAGACAAAAGAGAAACCAAGAAGTAGCACAATGAATTTTGCATCCACCACCCCTCCACCCTTGTCATAAACAACAAAAGAGGAGTAGTTCTTCCTTTGATTTGTTGATTGTAAGGGCAAGTTAGCAATAACCTTAAGGCTTAAGGTTCAAGCAAGTGATTCATGCATAATAGACAGCCACAGAGCCCACCATTCATGACAGTCATAATAGAATTGAAACCATTTACAATGATAAAAAGGATAACGTTCGAAATTATACCATTAAGTGATGCCACTGATACAGACAGAATTTCTGATGAATATAATATCAGTTTATTCACTGTATCTATATTCATCCTCAAGCAAAGAATGAAAATGTCCAAGAAAGTTCACTAGTTCAGCAACTTACTTTCTTCACAAACAGACAACTTAAAAGTAGCTATGAGCAGTTATTGTCTTATGAGCATCACATGAAGTAATACTGTGTCAGGCCTTAGTCTCATTGAATTCATTACTCTGTAGGATAGACTAACACTCTAAATCCTAATTGTGCAAGCTTCACATATAACTTAAGTGTTTCTCTAATCATGATTCACTCCGTAATTTTCAAATGTACATATGACAGCATGTTATGTTTTCAGTTCACAAAAGTAGTAAATTCTTACTAAATGTTGCAACTAGTAATGTGATATTGCACAATAAACATTCTTCATAACATGAGAATCCATGTTTGGGAATTATGGACTCAGTTAAGAAGCCTCAAAATATGCCAACAACACAGTAAACACAAGCTAATCTGAACAACTCTTTAGAGAAAATACATAATTTAATCAACTAACGCCACCAATGCGCAAGACAACTGGTCTCAAATCCAGATTGAGGAGGATACTTGCAGTAGGTTGACAACCAATGGAAAAATGGACAAACTATGATGCGTCCTCTGAATCAGTCAGCTGGCCCAAACTAGTTTGAAATTCAGGCATAGCTGATCGACACATCAGTTCATCAGCTAGGTGTACCAAGTAAAAGTACGAATGCAACTCAAGAGCTACAATTGACAAATGACATCCCAAAGCTCAATGAAAAAGACCAGCACTGATGATTAAGGATAATGTTGGATAGAGCAACTATTAGATGAGCCTAGGGCTAGGAAACATTCCCACTAAGAGACATTGTATCAGCAACTGCATAGAGCCAACCAATGAAAATATGGGAAAATTCTAACTTGAACAGGGCCAACCTCGGAATTTATTATCCTCTGTAGCCATTCCAAATGTTTCTATTGTTTCACGAATCATGATACCCTGTACTCCAATTAAGCCAGCTATTTTGCACTTCACAATTGCAAAAAGTTATAGAAAATGAACCAAGCTTATGAGATCAATCAAAATGCATGAGTTATACCATGTTTCAGGAAAAAGTTGTTTCTCTCGTGTGTATGCGCTTTTATGCAAGAGTTATATAAAGTGCAGTTAATTCTCTCAATCAGCGCTTCAATATAGCTACACCGCTATATTGAAGGTAAAGCATCAATAGTGTAGCTTTGTCCCTAAGTTAACAATATAGCTAGGGCAATCGATCTTGACAGTGTAATGGAACCACATGGACCATGGTCCGGATACTGTTTATGGTACTTAAGTTTCTATAAGCAATAGCTAGTGTGACCAACATCAGGGAAAAGTCATAAGAGAGCTTCTTGTAATTTGTGCTCTCGATGTTAAATTTGCTGGCTGTTTTACTGCAAAAGAGGGACACTGATCACATGAATTATCTGATTTAATCCTTTAGTACATAATCGCATTGCCACATCCATTAGGCAAAATACATCAGATAAAAAATTTAACCTTCAGAAAGATTAGCATGCATAAGTTAAATTTGTATCCCACCCCACAAGACTCCATATTCCAATAGTGTTAAACATTATCTAAGCAGGCAGCTTAAGAATAAACTCTGCTCCAGTGTAGCAACATGGATGACTTCACATAGTTTTCACATTTGACAGTATACTGAGACAAAAGTGTAAAGTTTTTAACTGCAAGTTAAATGTTAAAAAGGAACAAACAACTCACTTCTGGAACTCCTGAGACAATTCAAATGATCCACACTTGTTCTGTTGCTTCAGGGACATATGTCTTTTGGATCTCTTTGACCGACTCCGTGAAGCCCATATACGAGCTCCGCTGCTAGTCCTGCTCTTTTGTACAGCATTATCAAGAAGAATCCAATTGTCAACTCTCACACTCTTTGACCCCTGCCTATACTTTTGGGCAGAATCACCTTGTCGGAGAAGCTCATGGAAAAAGTTAAATCGACTAAGAAAGACTCAATCTTTGATTGAGAAATCAGGATTAATTGGTTAGTGGACTTAAGAGTCCAATAGAAACAGTAGAAAAAATGCGGAGAAAACTTGATTCCTTGCTGGTTAAATTAGTAAAAAAAAAAAAAAAAAACTCGTTTTTGAGCCATAAAGACTATCCAGGTTCTGATTCTGCCTCATCTGATAATAGAAGTACCTCCGTAAGGACTCCATCTCAAAATCAATTCACATGTGCTCGACTGAATATGCAGCCACGGAACTGCTAAATCTCTAGTGAGACTGCAGTTCCGGTCAATCATGTCAGCCTTCATCACCGCTGCTTTGGCGACCCGACCGAACGAATGCGGTGACACGACTACAACTAGAAGGCATGCCGATCTTGCCACCAAGAAACCTTTGACTCCTGCATTGGTCCATAGCTTTGTATTGGGTTAAATCCGTCGTCACCAAGGTTGGTGACTAGGCATCCACGTAATACGACGTATAGACGACACGTGGCTATAAGTTGGCGTGAAGATAACGGATAGAATTGAAGATGAACAGTTGCAACGGGAAGATGAACAGTTACCGCGGCCAGAACAGTCGCAACTTGTCGTCAAGCAGGTTCAAAATAAAGGTCTTATCCTTAAAGCAACGTAACTGCTCAATCAAGGGGTTACAACTGCTCGCGAACGGACATTTAGTCATCTATATATTGTAATTCAAGTCACAAACATTGTATCTAATTTTCCCTCTCTGAAGACACATCTGTACTCCAAGCTTTAATACACGATTCTTTGTCTTCTGCCTACACTCATTACTTTTACTTGCAATCAAGTGATCTCATTTATTATTCTACTATTCAATTATCATAAAGAGTACGAGGAAGGAATTCGACCAAATCTACGTGACCTGAATACGGTTCCTTCTATTTAATCTTCATTTATTGCATCGTATTTATTGTACCTTTGTTTCTTTACCTCTTACTGCAATCATTTATTTTGAGCGCTCGATTCCTTTACGTTTTCCATAGGCATTTATATCTGTTCACATTAAGCATTTAATCTTGATTATTGACCGTGACTCCGCTCTATAAATTTAATTGTGAATTAACCTAATAAACGAAAATACGGTTAAACAATTTGGCGACCACAGTGGGAGCCGGTCAATAACTTCCGTAGGTTAATTGCTTATCGTATTTCATTCTTTATTCGCTTTCTTCCTGCCCGTTGGCTCTCCTCGTTTTCTTTTGAAATGGCAGATAACAACTCTCACAACAACGCTCTCATTGACGGGCAACAAGACCTTAACGCAGCGGAGCAAGTGGACTTGAATCTGGCCGAGAACGAGCAGCAAGACAACATTCCTGCGGATGACGACGTAGTCCCCGTTGCAGAAGACGAGAACGTGCTCCCAGACGAACAGGAAAACGAGCACAGCCAGCAAGGTAGCAGAAATAGCCGCCCACCTGGCCGAGGAAACTCTGGTCAAGGGCCTAGAGGACCTAGAGGACCCAATAGTCCTGGAAATTCGAGGAATTCTCGGGACGCTGTCCTCGAGTTCATACGGCAACAGGCTGAAATCAACAGGCAAATACGGGAAGCTATCGACAGCCTACGAAGACAAAACTTGCCAAATGATCCACCCATTGGACGTCCAAGGAACGCCTCACCGTCTCATGCCTCGAGACGCGCTGAAAACGCTGAAAATCAAAATGCAGGATCAGCGGTGCCAACGGAAATGAGCGAGGTAATGGAAGCCCTCACCCGGCAGTTCAAAGAGAGCCAAGAGGCCCTGCAGCGCTCCCTTCATGAAAGGATCGATCAGATCCCCGGCGCACCACCCACTTTGAAGAAAGTTGACGTTCAACGGTATACTCAAAGGCCTTGGAAAAAAGAAGCAGCACCCAAGGCAATACCCAAAACATTCAAAATGCCAAACATACCAAGATACCGGGGAACAACTGACCCCAACGACCACTTGATGATGTTTAGCAATTTTATAAAGGCAAGCGATCTCACCGACGAGGAGATCGAATCAGTCCAGTTGAAGAAATTCGTGGAAACTTTGGCAGATGGCGCTCTACGATGGTACTCAATGCTGCCACCAAATTCAATAGGGTCCTTTGCCGAGATGGCAGAGTTATTTGTCAAAGCACACACAGGCGCTCAGAAAACAGAAACAAGAGTTGAAGACATCTTTGAAATCAAACAACTGCCCGGGGAGTCCCTCCGGAAATATGTGGACCGCTTTCAGCGTGAACGCATGTTGCTACCCAAAGTTCCAGATCGATGGGCGGCTATTGCATTCACTAATAGCTTGGATGTCAAGAGTTCTGAAGCGACCAGGCGATTGTATGAGTCCCTGCGAGAATATCCTGCGGCAAACTGGTCAGACGTCTACAATCGTTATAACTCAAAGGTATGCATAGACGAAGATAAATTGATTGGCACAGGTGCCAGGGGACGGAGCCAAACTCGCACCGGTGGCGCTGGGGGAAAGATCGAGGCAGATAAACCAGACGTAAGGCACGAGCCATATCCCAATCGGTCGCGCAACAACTCAAATGGACGCGGTCGCAACAACAAAGGCCTCGCAAGAGGCAATGATTCTGCTTCAACTTCTAATGGGCTCCCAACCCTGCCCGTTTTTAACATCGGAGCAGGGGAGCTTGTAGCAGTGCTTGAGGGGATGAGCGAAAAAGTCAAATGGCCTAAGGATATGAAGGGTGACCCCAGCAAGCGCAGCAAAAACTTGTGGTGCGAATTTCATCGCGATCACGGCCACACAACGGATGACTGCAAGGCTCTAAGGTATGAGGTCGCTAACTTATTAAAACAGGGCTACCTCAAGGAGTACTTGACAGAGAAAGGAAAACAGACACACGCGAAGGCCCAGCAAAGTAAATCAGAACCTCCCCGAGCATCATCACCAAAAATGACAGTCAACGTCATCTCTGGTGGTATTGAGGTCGACGCAGTCACATACACAACAAAGAAGTACGCCAAAGTATCTATTACAAAGACCAAACGGCCGCGACTCGAGGATACAATAACTTTTGAAGAAGCGGATGCGGATGGCTTGCAATTCCCTCATATGGACGCTCTAGTAATAACACTACGAGTAGAAGAGTTTGATGTCAGAAGAGTGCTCGTTGATCCAGGCAGTTCAGCGAACATCATATTATCTCGGGTCGTGCAGGAGTTGAAACTGTACGATAAGATCATACCAATTTCTCGCGTCCTCTCAGGATTTAATAATTCCAGCGAGAAGACGTTGGGAGAAATCACTTTGACAACCCTGGTCGTAGGCGTTGTGAGACGAACAACGTTTCATGTCGTTGATGGCGACATGGCTTACAACATAATCCTTGGGAAACCATGGATACACGATATGCAAGCAGTCCCATCAACATATCATCAAATAATGAAATTCCCTTCGGAGTGGGGAATACGGGAAGTTCGGGGAGAGCAGCGCTGCGCTAGAGATTGCTACTCGGTTGCAGTCAGGCTCCCCGAGGAGGCAAAATAGCAATCAAAGAACCCGGGATCAGAGCCAAACGATGAACCATCAGACTACCAGGTCCCGGAGTTCATATCAAAGCTGGACGCACGAGGAGAGTACGCGCCAACTATTGAAGCTTTGGAACCAGAAGAACTTTTCGACAGCATGCCTGAAAGAAAAGTATACTTGGGAGCAGAGATAAACAAAGACTTACGCAAAGACATCTTGCGCTTCCTCAAGGAGCGGCACACCACTTTTGCATGGTCACATGCAGATATGACAGGAATCTCCCCGGAGATTATTTGTCATAAGTTGAACGTGGATCCGTACCATCGACCGGTAAAGCAAAAGAAGCGTCAACAAGGAGCATTCAGGAATCAGATCATAAATGACGAAGTTGACCGCTTGCTCAAGATTGGCTCCGTTCGAGAAGTCAAGTATCCAGATTGGCTGGCCAATGTGGTCGTAGTGGCGAAGAAAAATGGCAAGTGGAGGGTCTGCATCGACTTCACCGACCTGAACAAAGCCTGCCCTAAAGATTCTTATCCACTGCCTCAAATTGACCAACTAATCGATGCGATGGCCGGGCACGAAGTGCTTACATTCCTTGATGCATATTCAGGCTATAACCAAATTTTAATGGATCCCAACGACCAGGAGAAAACTTCCTTCATTACTTGCCGAGGTACGTATTGCTATAAAGTAATGCCTTTTGGACTTAAAAATGCAGGTGCGACTTACCAGCGATTAGTCAATCGGATGTTTCACGACCACATTGGCAAAACCATGGAGGTCTACATCGACGACATGCTGATCAAGTCCAAACAGGTGGAGGATCACTTGACACATCTAAAGGAGGCCTTTCGAATCCTCGATCAGTACAACATGAAGCTCAACCCGGAGAAGTGCGCATTTGGAGTGGGTTCGGGGAAATTTCTCGGTTTCATCGTCTCCCAGCGAGGGATCGAGGTAAACCCCACCCAGATAAAAGCTATAGAAGCCATCCCCGACGTACTTCATAACAGAAAATACGTAATGCGACTAACGGGGAGGGTAGCAGCACTGAGGAGATTCATTTCTCGCTCATCTGATCGGTGCAAAAGCTTCTTCGACGTGCTAAAATAGAACAAGGAGTTCGATTGGACCCCTGAGTGTCAGCAGGCGCTTAAAGATTTGAAGCGATACCTGTCAAACCCTCCTTTGCTTTCAACGCCCCAACCAGGTGAACAACTACTACTTTACCTGGCCGTATCCGAGTCTGCGGTAAGTGCAGTTTTGGTTTGAGAAGACAAAGGTAAGCAACTTCTAATTTATTACATTAGCAAATCCCTATTAGATGCTGAAACTCGCTACCAGCCTTTGGAAAAATTAGCACTGGCCTTGGTAATCGCTGCCCGTAAATTAAGACCTTATTTTCAAAGTCATTCAATAGCTGTAGTTACTACCTTCCCTTTACGGAATATCTTGCATAAACCTGAATTCTCGGGCAGGTTAGTAAAGTGGGCTGTAGAGTTAAGTGAATTTGATATATCTTATCAACCCCGGGTAGCCATAAAATCTCAGGCCTTAGCAGATTTTATAGCGGATTTTAGCGCTACTATGTACCCCGATGCTCAACGTGAGGCGGTTCTCTTCGCCGGATCGGAGTCGGGGACATGGACCTTATACACTGACGGATCTTCAAGTGTGAAAGGATCGGGGTTAGGTTTAGTTCTTACCACTCCCTCGGGAGAGACTATTAGACAGGCCATCAAATGTCCCTTTATTACAAATAATGAGGCCGAGTATGAGGCCGTAATTGCAGGGTTAAAACTGGCTCGAGAATATGGAGCGGACAGAATTCACCTTAAGAGTGATTCTGCCTTGGTTGTCAATCAAATAAATGGTGGCTTCGTAGCAAGGGAGTCTCGTATGCAGAGGTATCTTGCCCGAGTCACTGGTTTGCTAGCACAATTCGATAATTGGGAAGCCACACAGATCCCACGAGACGAGAATCACGAGGCTGATGCCTTGGCAAATCTGGGTTCAGTTGCAGAGTTTGGAGCGACAGGTTCAGTGGCCGTGGCTCATCTTCTATGCACAACGGTCGACAAAGATGCAATGGAGGTCAACACTACCAGCCTGACTTGGGATTGGAGGAACGAGATAATCAATTACATACTGCATGGGACCCTACCATCAGACGTTAAGACCGCTCGGAAACTAAAAATAAAAGCTGCCAGGTATACGATTATAGATGGTATCCTTTACCGTAAGACTTTTGCAGGCCCCCTCGCCAAGTGTCTAGGTCCTAGCCAAACTGAGTACGTAATGAGGGAAGTTCACGAGGGTTGCTGTGGAAATCACTTGGGAGGTAAGGCGCTTGCGCGAAAGCTTATACGAGCAGGCTATTATTGGGATAAAATGGAAAAAGACACCAACGAGTTTGTCAAGAAATGCGACAAGTGCCAAAGGTTTGCACATCTCCTCCATCAACCGGCAGAACCTTTGCATTCAATTATCTCCCCGTGGTCGTTCATGAAATGGGGTATAGATATCGTTGGGCCGTTACCCGCTGCACCTAGAGGGGTACGCTTCTTGTTAATTATTACTGATTATTTTACAAAGTGGGTCGAAGCTGCAGCATACTCAAAGATACGTCAAACGGAAGTAATTGATTTCCTTTGGCGTTATGTCATTTGTCGCTTTGGTGCACCCAAAGAGATTGTAATGGATAATGGTCCTCAGTTCATTGGTCAGAAAGTCACAAGGTTCCTTGAGGATCTACATATTAAAAGGATCACTTCTTCCCCATACCACCCAGTGGCGAACGGGCAGGCAGAATCGACCAACAAAATAATAGTGGATTCTCTCAAAAAGCGTCTCGAGCAGGCCAAAGGGTGTTGGGTAGAAGAGCTCCCCGGGGTTCTTTGGGCATATCGAACAACCACGAAGATGAGCACAGGGGAGACGCCTTATTCCTTAGTGTATGGTTCTGATGCATTAATTCCAGTTGAAATCGGCGAGCCAAGCCTGCGATATGCTCATGCAACTGAAGAGTCTAATTCAGTCAATCTCTCCGAAGAATTGGATTTTCTAGAGGAACGAAGAGAATTAGCCCTTATACGAGTAGTAGCTCAGAAGGAAAGGATAGAACAATATTACAACCGGGGACTTAGGCTGCGTAACTTCGAAGTCGGGGACTTTGTATTGCGTAGAGTTTCCCAGAATACGCAAGAAGCAAACGTTGGCAAACTTGGTCCAAACTGGGAAGGCCCCTACAAGGTGGTCGCATCCGTTGGTAAGGGTTCATATCGTTTGGCACGACCAGATGGATCGCTTTTACCCAGCAGTTGGAACGTGACTCACTTAAAGAGGTACTACTTCTGAGTAGTACGGAGGTTAGTGTTTCTATCCGTTCTTTGTTGTTTGCTTGTCATTATTCTCTTTTAAGCTATTTTCTTATCTTTGTCTAAATGGTACTAACGGTCTTAAAAAGGCCAGATCCGTTTAGCTCAATTGGTAGAGCTCGAAGTCCTCGTGCTTCGCAGCTGTGGGTTCAAGTCCCACAACGGACACACTCTTCTTACGGTTACATGTGTTCCTTGATTCAGCGTCTCACCCATTGTCTTTTTATGTCTGAAATCACGGAGTTTCAACATAAAAATAGGGGGGCGGCGAGGGCCCCAGTAGGCCAAAGCCTCGGCTAACATGAGTGATCTTCGAGCAGAGCAAGGTCATGATCATTTGCCAAATCCACAACTGAGCAGAATCGAGTAAGTTCAATAGAACTGTTTTACTTGTGCTATGTTATTTCTGTGTCTTGAGGCCAATTATCCGCCCAAATTCTATAACGTTACGACCAAACAACCTTGTGTCCTGGTCATTGGGTTACTTATCCTTTTCAATAGAAATAACAGGGTAGAACTCAATTAACAAAATTTTTCTGCGAAAACTTTCAATTGTCAAATATGATAAGCAAAGTTTATCGCAAAGCCATCTCGTACGGCCAGGCTTCAGTCAGCCTAAGTGGCCTAGTTTCGACCAACCCAAGGAGGCCTAACTTCACTCATCTTAACTAAAGGGCAACTTAACCTAGTTATGGTCAAATTTTATTTTGTACATCTGCGCAGATTAACTCCAACGAAGGGAACTCAGACACTAGGATTTGAAATATAATCCTGACTTCTGAAAACCTTATTGAACCACAGATATCGATATCATTCATGCAAGCAAGACTTAAGGTCAAAAATGGTCGTCAAGCCTTGCCAAATCAAACAAAGAAACAGTCAAAATGTATATTCATTCACGAGTGTTCAAAAATTAACAACATTCAGCAGAAATTTACAAGAAGGACCAGATAAGGCTTTAATCATCATTTGGGCCAGGGTCTCGACCTGATGCACTAACTTCATCAGTCGGATCCCCACCCAAATCTTCATCTGCATTGCCATCACTGCCTTCATCATCCTCTTCATCATTGTCGTCATCAGCTCCCACATCCATGCCCAGGGCTTGCTTGACGTCGATGATGGCCGCTATGGTCTGGTCAAGGACTGAGTCGACACTGACTTGGCCGCGTTGCAGTTGAATGAGCAGCTTCTTCTTGGCTTCGAGGGATTCCAGTTTGGAGTCAATCAAATAACGATCCCTCAAATTCGCCAAATCCCTCGTCAGTTGTGCTTGGGTCCTCGCAGATTCCTCAGCCCGATTCTTGGCCTCTTGAAGTTCCCCTCGAGCAGCCCGGGACTCAGCTTCAGCTTTGTGTAATTCCCTCAACATTAGATCAGAAGCGTCGCGGATGCTTTCCAAGGTGACTTCTTTCAGGTTAAGCTCATGGGCGAGTTGAGAAATTTGGCGGCCCTGCTCATCCATTCTGGTTCTCAGCTCTTCGAAAGACAGCGTGAACCTTTCCTTCTCGTCTAGAAGGCGGTCCCTCTCCTCGAGGAGCGTGGTAATCTTGTCGTTAGCTTCAGCGTTGGATTTCTCCAACCTATCTATTTTATTCTCAAAGAAGCCACGCCTCCCCTCCAGGATCCGCTTCTCTCCGACCAGAACCTTGTTCTCCTCTTCTAAGGCCTGCCTGTCTCGGCGAGCCCTCAAAAGATCTCTCTTTAGGCCAAGAACCTGGTCCTGGTTATTCAATCTGGAGCGGAACATCAGTTCAGTAGCCATTATGCTCGCCTGTCAATAAATAAAAATGCGTGAGTAACTAAAATTTCCTTTTGGCAAAGATAAAAGGAGTAAAGAAGGAAACAATACCCGAGCAGTGTCTTCAGCAACTGCGTAAGCCAGCTGCTCGTCACTCATGCTGCGCATGTTCCACTCCTCGCGGGGCCCAATCAGATTGGACGTCACCTTAACTAGGTGGCCGGGCTTCGACAAAAAATCCGTGTCTGGAGGGATGATAAAGTCACACTCCCTCATGCACGGCCTGGGCTCCCTCGCCTGCTCAGAAGGGTAGTTGGGGCCAAACTTGTGGCGAATACCTTTAATGGAGTGCGCCCCAATCATACCTCCTAAGGACACCCGCCTGGTAAGCCTAGTACGAGAGACCTCAACGCCGCCTGTCTCGTCGAGGCCCAAGGTGTCGCACTCCTGCAGATAAACTGGCGCCGCCCCATCAGCCGCCAAGTTCATCATATCTTTGTAGTAAAAGACCTGGGGTTCAGCCTCCTCCCCAGCCTTTCTCCGATCGCCAACCTCCTCATCTCTCTCCTCATCTCTTTCCTCACCCTCTTCTCTCATCGGCTCTTTGCCTGGGCGTCTGCTGCTGACTGTCTCAGGCTCACCTTGTTGACTACCAGCCCGCCCAGGCTCGTCCGGCCTTAGGTCCTCAGGAAAGAATGCAAAACTCCCAGGCACTCTCTCCTCCCCTGTCTCCCCAGACTTATCTCCTTCCTTCTCACCGATTCGGGGACTCTCCTCAAAAGCATAAGAAGAGGTCTCTACCTCCTTCCCCTTGTCACCCCGAGGAGATACCCTTCTCCTTCTAGTCAAGCTCACGTCGGGAGCCTCTGAATCTGAAATATCAAATATTATGGGCTCAGCAGATTCAGGGGCGGCCGCCGAGCTTTTAACACTCTCTCGCCCAGCCTTGGGCGTCTCAGCGGCGGCAACAGTGGCTTCAACTGTCCTCTCAGAAGACTGAGGGGTTTTGCGAGCTGTCCTTTTCTTCTTTTTAGGTTTACTCTTTTCAGAGTCAGTTTGTTTTCTCTTCAAACTCGCAAAGACCTCCTCGCCACCTTCCCTGGCTTTGACAGCTGCAACAGTCTGGAGGATGGAAGCTGCCTCCTCGTTGATCTCGGCCACGGGGTCAACGTCCTCCACCACAGGAGGAGGAGCAGGAAAGTAATTGCCACTAGTACCTAAACCTGGGAATAAAGCCATGTTAATACCATGACGAATTCAGCATAAACTAGCAGGGAGTTGAGTAGTCGGCTTACCATGGGTGCTAGGGTTCGATAACTTCTTGTCAGCAGCATAATGAGACCACTGCCTCTGCTCGTGGGTAAAAGTCGCCAAAATGGGCTTAACCCAGGCGGATAATTCCTCCTCGGAAATCAGACCATCGTAAGGGATCTTGCCGGCTAATCAATAAAAAGCAAGAGTCAGAAGGTACAAATACAAAACTCAGAAAGTATTTAACACAAAAACTCGGGGACTTACGAGTTTTGTTCCACACTTCGCGGAGATTAGTTTTGCTGCCACGTGCAAGGAGTCTAGATTGCACATAAACATACCTGTGCATCCAACCCCTATCCCCTGTATCTCCAGAATTGTGCACAAGGGCTTTTCTCCCTCTCATACGGGCATTGATATACCCGTCTCTCGCAACCTGAAGGCTATACAAAGAGATGAAATGCTTAAATTCAAAGTCTTGCTCAGTCTCATCGGCGAACCATTGTAGCAAAGAGACGATTCTATAAATGCTTGGGCACAACTGCCCCGGGGAGAGGAGATAGTATTTACAGATATCCTTTATAACGGGATGCAAGTGGAGAGTATAGCCTATTGTAAATGGATACGTAGACATGGCTGTCCATCCAGGCCTCACAGACGTGATGTTTTCCGTTGGAGAAGGGCAAGAAACTACAACATCATCATCCCAGCCACAGTCTTCTTTAACCCTAGGCAAGAGGTCAGGGGTGATGGAACTTTTAAACCGGCTCGAAGGCCACGCCCTTACATTGCCGTAATGACTGAAAGAGCTAACTGAACAATCGTTTTCGAGGCTCCCCCAAAGTTTTGGGATCACGTCAGCAACAGAAGTGGAGGAATTTGTGGATTGACCACCTGCCGCTGAAGAAGTACTAGTTGCGGCGTCCATATTCAAACTTTTCTTAGCTTTGGGAGACATTCGAATTAGAAGATTAGAAAAATTTTTGCGTCTCAGAAGATTTTTAGAAAGGCGTTTTGAAGCTTTGAAGGTATGAATGAAATTTGGAGTGAAGTAAAAAATTCTCAGGATGGCCGGAAGTCATATTTATAGGGTTAGCGAAACCCGACCCGCACATACACGTGTCAAGAGCTCATGCAAGAAGTAAACTCAGCCACTAGAATATAAAATAATAAAAGCGACGGTTTTTTCATCTTGGGACGTGCGAGACGTGAGTAGGCGCAGTACAATCATTACTCCTGCAGTCTCGGAACCCGCAACAGTCACCTTTCAGTAAAAAGTGGAGCGAAATTGACAGCTTGCACGTTTTGTCTTTAGCAGTGCATTTAATGCTTGTGCTAAAGGGATGCCAGTTAAATCAAAAGCTCTTAGGAAAGCATTTAATGCCTATGCTGATGGGATGACGATCAACTCAACGGGCAGCATCCTGTAAAGGCTCAAGGGTATCGTCTAAGGAAAATTCAAAAGAAGTCTTTCCCGCTCAAAATTCGTTCTCCACTCCTCGACCAGATTCTCTGCCCGAGTAGTGCGGGGACTATCTGTATTGGGTTAAATCCGTCGTCACCAAGGTTGGTGACTAGGCATCCACGTAATACGACGTATAGACGACACGTGGCTATAAGTTGGCGTGAAGATAACGGATAGAATTGAAGATGAACAGTTGCAACGGGAAGATGAACAGTTACCGCGGCCAGAACAGTCGCAACTTGTCGTCAAGCAGGTTCAAAATAAAGGTCTTATCCTTAAAGCAACGTAACTGCTCAATCAAGGGGTTACAACTGCTCGCGAACGGACATTTAGTCATCTATATATTGTAATTCAAGTCACAAACATTGTATCTAATTTTCCCTCTCTGAAGACACATCTGTACTCCAAGCTTTAATACACGATTCTTTGTCTTCTGCCTACACTCATTACTTTTACTTGCAATCAAGTGATCTCATTTATTATTCTACTATTCAATTATCATAAAGAGTACGAGGAAGGAATTCGACCAAATCTACGTGACCTGAATACGGTTCCTTCTATTTAATCTTCATTTATTGCATCGTATTTATTGTACCTTTGTTTCTTTACCTCTTACTGCAATCATTTATTTTGAGCGCTCGATTCCTTTACGTTTTCCATAGGCATTTATATCTGTTCACATTAAGCATTTAATCTTGATTATTGACCGTGACTCCGCTCTATAAATTTAATTGTGAATTAACCTAATAAACGAAAATACGGTTAAACAAGCTTCTGATCTTGTTTGGTATTTGATTGGCGATTAAAACAACAGGTATGTTTCTGGTTTTATTAAGAACCTCTATTAAAGAGTATCTTGATTTTGGTCAGATCGCGATTGCTAAAGCACATACAAAGATACTTTAATTTTAGTTAAGAACATAATTGCTAAAGGATAAGAAAGATAATATAGAGTTTTGTCCACATTTCATATGCAAATATGTATAGAGTAGCATATCTCTGTAAGCCGGGTGGGAGCATCATCGAACTCTAGTCTATTGGTACTGGTAAATATCTCCTACACAGTAGATGAGAAATTCTCAGAGTTTTTGCAGAGAAGCAAACCAAGAATTTGAAAATAGGCAGCCGTCGACAAAGACCAGAACATAGGAGAATGTTAGCAATTGGGAGTGCAACCCTCTTTTGCACAAGAGCAAGAGTTTAGCCTTAATACAAAATACGTACAACATCAAAATTCATCCTGACTTGTAGATTTCTTGAAACCAGGAAAACCCTAAAATCCATTTGAGAATCCCTCTTAGTCAACCAGCAAGTATATAGCAATCGTAACATTCAAAACAGCAAAACACTAGTCCTGAAAATGACGGAAAATTCACACCTTGACAGTGGGCATTCGAGTATCAAGGAATTTAAGAATGCTTCAGTAATGGAATTATAATAAAACTTATCCACATCTTTTGCCTCAAACCGAAGGCTACATTGTATGTCTCAGAAACAAAGTACATTGTAGCAGTTCACATTCTTCAAAATATCCGAGCAAATGAAATGGCAAACCAATTGGTTCTTTCATTTTATTTCTAAATAACAGATTGAAGTCGGAGAATCCACACCACAGGGGGATCCAGAAAACTGCTCATGAAACCAACTAGTAGCCCCAGTAATCATTTCGAATTTCATCATCGAACTTCTTCTTCAGCTCAGGATGCTTCTCAAAGTATTCTTCTGCTGTCATGGTGCTAAGCTTTTTCTGTAGATCAAAACAGAACAATGATTGAATATGCATACGGAGGAAGAGAGAGTTTGTGAATTCATAAGTTTATGGTTCCCATACTACTCTCCAACCCTTGACCTAGTGGAAGATTTGCATGTAATAATCTAGCAAAGCCAAGGAGATTAGTAAAGAAATTGATACGTTTATATTACAGAGAGAGAAAATTAAGGGGCAATTCTGGTTACCTTCAACTCTTGGACTTCGGCAACTTCCTTTTCTAGTCTTTCAGACTCCTTAAGAGATTTCTGCTCGGCTTCTTTCAGTTCTACCAACTGCAGTTTATGCAGATAATAAATTGATTAAAACAATTTCTGGAGCATGAAACTTTATTTACCATCAAAACTTTAAAACATGCAAACAATATAAGACTAGTATTTGAAACATGTACTCACAAGATACAGGTGACAGGTGCCTATAGTAAGTATGAAATCTGATGACAGCCAATTGAAAATACATAGTTGAAACATGTATTCACAAGATAATTCTTGATTTATATAATATTGTTATCATTTTATTTTAAAATGTTTAACCTACTATGCAAGAAGAATTGATCCCTTTTCTGTAAGTGGCTAAACTACAGACTACTGAACTTTAAGATTTCTATGTAGCACAAAAGCAAGAATTCAGAATATTTGTTCAATTGACAGAACTCCATCTTCAATCTAATTTATTCCACTAATATAACAACATTACAACAACAACATACCCACTATAGTCCCACAAACAATTAATATGGGAAAAAGGAGAAATTACAAGACCAGCAATCAGGTTAGAGAGTATTAGAAAATTTGCGGATTTTCCTTACCAAGGCATCAAACTTTGGCTTGTATTGAGGAGTGACTGTGTCCTCAAACTTGGGGATTTCAATGCCTGCAAGACGAAAATGTTTAAACCAATAAATTTCAAGAAAAGACCCCTTTGAGATTAAAAAATTTGTGGATTGAGTCGCCGTTGGTCAAACACGGATATAATTTGACTTAATGAGGAGTTCAAGGAAAAAAGAGTCTAAAAAGCTTTTGCAAGATGGTATATGGTCCGCTAACCAGATAAAATGCAAGAATTCTAGAGCTCAAAGCATTAGCTTGATAGAACCAAACCAGCACATATCATTTTGGATAACCTTCATTACATCAAGAACATGAAGAATGATCTCTTGCCTGACAAAAGAAATTGCACAAACAGCTCACTCCAGAAGCTCTTCATCCTTAACAATTACTAGCGATGATCATACATCCAGTGTTTGGGTACTTTTCATGGTATTGTATTTAGTAAATATCCAACTTGATATTTG
Organism: Petunia x hybrida; assembly: GCA_037355625.1. Lineage (NCBI taxonomy): Eukaryota > Viridiplantae > Streptophyta > Magnoliopsida > Solanales > Solanaceae > Petunia > Petunia x hybrida. Next base: position 307,514 of record JBBBVM010000258.1, read on the forward strand.
GTGGTGTTGTGCATCTAATGAGCTTTGAGAACGAATTTTATAACTGTTTATAGTTGGTAGTTGCTATAAATTCAAAATGTTAATTGTGTACTTGTCTAAGCACTGAGCAATAGGAGCTTGCTAGATAACTCCTGCTTCACGTAGGAACCTGTACCACAACAATACCTCAGTCTCAAACAGCTTGGGGTCGGCTATATGGATCCTCACTGACCATGTTACTTCATTAAACTCACCCCATGCCAATATTAAGCAAATACAAATAAAAAGTACTAAAAGTTCTCCATATTTTCTAAACATATAGATCTCTGGAATGCTAAATCATTCCTAGAAAATATAGAACCTACCGTAAAAGTGCTAACGTGTCTAAAACATATTCTCAACTAATGGGTATCTCCTATGTAATTATATTTCCCTTGTGCCCTATCTTTCACATAGGAACTCTTACTATCTCAATATTCTTTATGCCTGTGTGTATTTTATACAAGGGCTCAATTACTTTCTTTGAATAGTGAGATGCTAATCACGTTAATACAGGCTCATTAGCATATCATTTTACCATGCATTTGAGATACGATTCACAGCATTGAGCTCCTTCGACTTGCATGTTTTACTCCGGTCTTTGAATTCTGATAATCAGCTGGTCATTAAATGTATGAATGCTGTATTACAGTAAAGTCCAACACTCTCAAGCAGAGGCATCCTTCAACAAGGGATTTGAGGGAAGTATTCGGAAAAAATGCAAGAAGAGTTTGACATTTTCTTTAAGCAGCAACAGTGTTTTGGAGAGCGTGAAGCGGAGAAAAGCGACAAGGACCCATTACCCTTAAAGCATGAAGCGTGAAGCGAAGCACTCGCTTCATTGAAGTGAAGCGAATTAAAGGAAAAAAAGAGAACAAATGAATGAAACAACCAAATAAACAAAACAAACTCAACAAAAACAATATATATAAGCAAATCTTTCAATATAAATTTAAGCTTTTCTATAAGCTGATTCTTTATAATCAATTTATCAATTTAAAAGCTGATTTTAGGAAAAACAAAAAAAAAAATTAATCAATTTATAAACTGTTTTTCATAATTAAAAAAAAAGATTTGCAAAAACAGAGAAATAAGGTAAAAGATATAGCTTTATAAGCCTGGAAAAGAACAAAGTCAGAAGGTAAAACAAATATAGCTTTCTAAGCTACCTGAGGAAAAAAAAAAAGGTAAAAAGAATATTGTTACAAGATGCTGGAAAAAAAAGTGAAAAAAGGGGCTGCCAGCAAAACCCTAGCTGCAAACAAATACATACCTGCCAGAAGAAGTCAAGAAGAAAGAAGAAAAATTATTCGAGCCATCTTCGAATCCTAGCAGAAATGAAGTCGCCTGTTTCAACAAAATGATATTCAACTTTCTTTTATTTTAAAACAGTTCTCCAACTTTCCCTTTTTCTTCCAAAAAGTCAACTTTTATTAAAAAGAGACAAAGCGAGACGAAATGCACGCTTCGGAAAGCGGTCGCTTCACGCTTTTGCCCAAGAAGCGACCGCTCATTGAAGTCGCCTCGCCTCAGACCTTAGAAGCGCCCTATGCCCGCCTCGCTTCATCGCTTTAAGCGGTGAAGCGACCGTTTTTCAAAACACTGAGCAGCAATGATTTATTATTTTCTATACAGACCCAAATTGAATTTTATAATGGAAAATGGACACGCTGCATATCCAATGTACACATTATAGTAGATTCATCTGTTCAGGCACATTTGAAACAGATTATTACAGCCGCAAACAATCAACAAAAAAAGCTGTCAACCAATTCGAATAAGAAAGATTTATTTGTATGACTGATCAAAACAAAGACTAGAAACATGAAATAATGTGCCTGTCCTCAGTAGACAGTACTAAAAAGAACTTTTATGGCAAACACTTCAAACTAATATGCTTATATATGCTGAAAATTATCACAAAGAGAGTAAGAGAACACACAAAGAAGCCAGCCAACACCGTAAAGAAAATATTGTAAACGCAAAAACAAATCTGATGTTCCACATACTTTCATAGGCCTCTTTGTACATGTCCACCAAGCGAGAACCAATTCCTTTCCTGTAATATTCCCAGTTTATGGGCTCAGGCTCCTGCATGGTTAAGAAGTGAAGATCCCTTCTGCGTTAGTGCCTCTAAATTTATCCAGGTCCCAATAAATTTAACATGTATAAGAAATGATTGATCAATCAAAAGTGTAATGAAAACCAGAAATCAATGAGAAAACCTAACGCAAAAAAAAGAAAAGACATGAGTAACCAGTAATACTAGACTAGTCCGTTTTTAAACATGAATAGGGAATATGTTAGCAGTTAGCTCTCAGAAGTACACAAGTCATATCAAATGTGCTGCAACACTTTACAGAAGAAAGATAAAGAGATTTTACATATCCCAGGGAATATTTAGTTTGTGCTCTTTTTCCCACTATAACAGTTTTTATTTCTATCATTGGATCCAAAACTCTAGAGGATGGCAAAGAGAAAAGATCATTGAGTTTTTTCTTTCACAGCAAGAAAATGGTGAATTGGTAATGAAAGATTGGCTCTTTCCATATACGAAAGGTCCACAGAGATATCAGCAAAGCAAAATTAAACCGTTCCACAAAGGTATTCACTATAGAGCACGATGTTGAACAAACACCAAACTCAATCTTTTTCTTATATAAACCTATAAATTCTAACACGAAACTCAACCTTATTTTCTACAAACAGAGAAATCAGTGATGGCCAATGAGGCACAATTCAAAACTCGATGGATAGTGGACCCGCCCTCGACCTTAAATATGTGGTTTTTGTCAGAGGTGGGCAGTGTTATCAAAAGCGAAAAGCGCAACTAAGCACAGATCCAACAAATACAGTAATCAAATGAGTAATGAAACCCTAGAATCAAAATACATAATAGGGAAAGGGAGCTACCTGGCTAAACTTAGTTTGGAGCTGAGAATTAACATCATCGAAAGCGCGACGGAGATTAGCGAACTCCTTACGAGCTTCATCAGTTACCAACAGCTTAGCCATACCCTCCCAATCAATTGTTCTTCCTGCTTTGAATGTTACATCCCCCACTTTCTTCACCACTCCGCTCATTTTCGATCTCTTTTTTCGATCTCTTCACCACTATTTCGGCTGTTTGTGTCTTCCCTTTCCCTATTTATTTTCTTTCTTTTTCTTTTTGTCAAAAAATAAAACAACATTTACCGAGTTAGGAGACTTTTGGTCATAAGTCGAGGCGGACCCAAATTTTTAACACGATGAGAGCACCGCTAATCAGTGCACTCATTGAGTCTTTACGATTGAGAGTACTAAGAAGTATATTTATACGATTTTTAAGGTATTTACACTTATATATATAAAAATTTTACCGACGACAACGAGTGCTGATGTGGTACATAATCCACTATTTTTAACTAAAGTTTTCGGGTTTGAGTAGGGATGGCAATGGGGCAAGGCGGGGCGGGTTATAATTCAACCACTAAAATTTAAACCCGCTCCGCCTCACCTGCGTAACATTTTTTTATCTTTTTAACCCGCCCTACATAAACTTTTTTTTCCTTTTCTCCACTTTGATATTTACATATTTATAGATTTAACATTTTTTAAATCACTGTTTTTCTTAATTAATTAAAGGTACATTAACCAAATAAAAATTTCCTCTAGGGATTTTGTCCTTATGTTTGAAATTATTATTGTATCCAAAATTTAATATAAATCGATCGGATATAAGAAAAGACAATAAAGATAATAATGTATCTTTATATAAAGCCATCAAGGATTAACTCATATATTTGTGTTAATAATCACATAAAAAAGTAAATTTGAAAGATAATAATATTTATTCAACTGAGGAATCAAACAAAACTCAATTGGCTTTGCTAATCAATTAATTATTACCAACTAGTCAATTCAGTAATATAAAAACTAAAGAAAAGGAGAAACAGAAAAACTAATCATAAATAAAATAAAGTAGTAAACTTAATTGAATTAGGTTCCAACTTCGTCTTATTCAGAAGACCAGAAATAGAATTAACTATTAGGATTGTATATTTGTGTAATTCTCCCTAGCGAGAATGTTAGCAATTGGGAGTGCAACCCTGTTTTGCACAAGAACAAGAGTTTAGCCTTAATACAGAATATATAGAACATCCAAATTCATCCTGATTGGGCAGATTTCTTGAAATCAGGAAAATTCGAAAATCCATTTGAGAATCTCTCTTAGTCAACCGGCAAGTATATAGCAATTGTAATATTCAAAACAGCAAAACACTAGTCCTGAAAATAACGGAAAATTCACACCTTGATTCTTTTTAATTTTCATGTTTTTCATGCGTATGGCTTAAGCAATTTATGTTATGTTTTGTTGGGGCCAATTATTTGTAAGCTATAGTATTGGGTTGACTAGCAGCGGATAACCGCCGGATTTTTACCGAAATTTTTTATATCCTTCGCTAAAGTTACTTTTTTTTGTTTCATCGTAGTAATTTTTTGTCAGTTTTATTTATATTATTGCTTTTGACAACTTTATACGCAAAAATCCACCAAAAAATAATTTATATATGTATATACATAAATAAATACGTATACAAGGTAGAGAAATACAAAAATATACATTGAAAATTAAAAATTATATACACATCATAATAATGAGAAATATAAACTTTTATACACTTTTAAATATTTTATATACATACTTATACACGTGTATACAACTTTCTACATTTTATACAATATTTACACAGTGTATAAATTTGTATAAAACATGTACAAAAGTGTATAAAATGTACAATAGTGTGTATCCAACGTTTCTTAGCCCCTCTGCGTAGAATTTTAAAGGAAAATACCAATTTATACTAATTCTTAAAGAAAAACACCATATCTGTACAGCTTCTCAAGAAAATACTAGATCTGTCCAAATCCTCAACAAAAATTATAAATTTACACATCGAATGTATGTTTATTTCTAATTTGTTTTAGAGTTCGTTTAGGTTTGTTTAGGATTTGTACTTGTATGTTTATTTTCGATTTGTTTGTGGTGGTTTGATTTCGAATAAATTCCAATTCGTTTTGGAGTCCAAGAGTATTATTTTTAAGACAATCTTTGATTCATTGGGGGCGCCTAAGTAAAAATTCAAGAGAACCTCTAACACATCCTCTTATCGCAGTTATTTCGCCTTCTTTTTTTTCATATAAAGTTAAAAATTATACTTAACGTGGTACAAATAAAAGTTTAATGGGATTGAGACTTTTCGCATGAATCCATCAAGGAAAAGGAGGAGCCTAATGCCTCCATAATTCCACATCTGTCATCATAAACTTTTTAAGGAGTATTAATTTAAAGCGTGTGGCCACATAAAGAAGGCGAAAAAGTATAATAAAATGTGGAAAAGATATATATGATTTGTAGTCTTTTTTCCTTTATAGAAGTTGGATGAGAGAGTTTGTAATTTGACTATCCATTAATTCTAGCGGGGAAATTTTCTTATTTGGTTGCTAATATATGTCATGTATGGAGTGAATTTTCTTGACATGTAACAGTCTGCACGTCATTAAGATGAGAAGCAGTATCGTAGTTGTTGTGCTGATATCTCCTGAGTATTTACATATTTATAGATTTAATATTTTTTAAATCACTGTTTTTCATAATTAATTAAAGGTACATTAACCAAATAAAAATTTCCTCTAAGGATTTTGTCCTTTTGTTTGAAATTATTATTGTATCCGAAATTTAATATAAATCGATCAGATATAAGAAAAGACAATAAAGATAATAATATATCTTTATATAAAGCCATCAAGGATTAATTCATATATTTGTGTTAATAATCACATAAAAAAGTAAATTTGAAAGATAATAATATTTATTCAACTGAGGAATCAAACAAAACTCAATTGGCTTTGCTAATCAATTAATTATTACCAACTAGTCAATTCAGTAATCTAAAAACTAAAGAAAAGGAGAAACAGAAAAACTAATCATAAATAAAATAAAGTAGTAAACTTAATTGAATTAGGTTCCAACTTCGTCTTATTCAGAAGACCAGAAATTCAATTAACTATTAGGGTTGTATATTTGTGTAATTCTTCCGAGCGAGAATGTTAGCAATTGGGAGTGCAACCCTGTTTTGCACAAGAGCAAGAGTTTAGCCTTAATACAGAATATGTAGAACATCCAAATTCATCCTGACTGGACAGATTTCTTGAAATCAGGAAAACCCTAAAATCCATTTGAGAATCTCTTTTAGTCAACCGGCAAGTATATAGCAATTGTAATATTCAAAACAGCAAAACACTAGTCCTGAAAATGACGGAAAATTCACACCTTGACAGTGGGCAAAACCACCAAAAAAATAATTTATATATGTATATACATAAATAAATACGTATACAAGGTGAGAAATACAAAAATATATATTGAAAATTAAAAATTATATACACATCAAAATAATGAGAAATATAAACTTTTATACACTTTTAAATATTTTATATACATACTTATACATGTGTATACAACTTTCTATATTTTATACAGTATTTACACAGTGTATAAACTTGTTTAAAACATGTATAAAAGTGTATAAAATGTACAATAGTGTGTATCCAACGTTTCTTAGCCCCTCTACGTAGAATTTTAAAGGAAAATACCAAATTTATACTAATTCTTAAAGGAAAACACCAGATCTGTACAGCTTCTCAAGAGAAATACTAGATCTATTTAAATCCTCAACAAGAATTGTAAATTTACACATCAAATGTATGTTTATTTCTAATTTGTTTTAGAGTTCGTTTAGGTTTGTTTAGGATTTGTACTTGTATGTTTATTTTCGATTTGTTTATGGAGGTTTGATTTCGAACAAATTCCAATTTGTTTTGGAGTCCAAGAGTATTATCTTTAAGACAATCTTTGATTCATTGGGGGCGCCTAAGTAAAAATTCAAGAGAACCTCTAACACATCCTCTTATCGTAGTTGTTTCGCCTTCTTTTTTTTTTTTTATATATATAAAGTTAAAAACTATAGTTAACGTGGAACAAATTAAAGTTTAATGGGATTGAGACTTTTCGCATGAATCCATCAAGGAAAAGAAGGAGCCTAATGGCTCCATAATTCCATATTTGTCATCATAAACTTTTTAAGGAGTATTAATTTAAAGCGTGTGGCCACATAATGAAGGCGAAAAAGTATAATAAAATGTGGAAAAGATATATATGATTTGTAGTCTTTTTTCCTTTATAGAAGTTGGATGAGAGTTTGTAATTTGACTCTCCATTAAGCCTAGCGAGGAAATTTTCTTATTTGGTTGCTAATATATGTCATGTATGGAGTGAATTTTCTTGACATGTAACAGTCTGCACGTCATTAAGATGTGAAGCATTATCGTAGTTGTTGTGCTGATATCTCCTGAGTATTAAAGATTATTAATTGTTGCTTTAGTGAAAAGTTAGGAGATGAATGTAGTATGTTTCATTGTTGAATTTAAGTACAAAGGGCCTCCATAAGTCCATAGTTGTTTTATGACGATTTTAAAAAAATGGTTTCATTTGTTTTTTCTAAGAAAGACTAAATTTTTAGAGACGGTGACGTTAAGTCAGAGAGAAAAGTTTATCTAAACTTAATACGTTCAAAATCAAACAAATGTTTAGATTATACAAAATATATGTCATTCTGTAATTTAAAATGTTTAAATAATTAGTGGTGAGTAACATTATACACGTACATTAAGAGTTTGAAATGACTTATAAGTTCACTATCGATTACAAAATATTAATTTTTCTATAACTTTTGATCGTCAATGTTATCTCCATTGTAATATTGTTCTAATGTTTCGGCATATGAAAATTTTATTTATTTAGTAAGATTACATGTGCAGCGCACGTACACTAAAACTAGTATATATATATAGACACATACACTATAGTTTAGATAGTATATCAATGCTTTATGTTTATATGTGCACAGTAAGAATATGTCACATATATCAAACTTATTTTATTATATTAATTATTTTTCACATCTAAATATTTTTTATGTTATTTCCTTGAGAAAACACCATATAATTGTTGATTACCAAGTAAAAATGGGAAAAAACAATAACCTGAAAAGAAAAAAAAAGAGAAAAAATAAAACCGACTTTAATTAATTTGATTTGATGTATATATTCAAAAAGCCGACATAATTGATTTAGTTTGATAAATGAAAACCAAATCGACTTATGTTCAACAATAGAGATAACCATTATCCACGTGATAAGGGTTAGCTGTTAAGTGTTGTGCATATATATCAGTAATCAAGTTTAGATCAGAGTCCTAGGGTGCTAAGGGGTCGTTCGGTTGAAGGAGCTTTTTACGCAAGTATTAACTATTAATGCGGGTATTAGTAATATGTGTATTAATAATGTGGGTATTGATAATGCAGGTATTAGTTATGTGGGGTTTAGTAATGTAGGTATTAGCCATGCATATATTATAACGTATGGATTATTTGTTGAATCACTGATATATTACAAATTAACAAACAATATTATTATTTAAAATATTTATTTACTCCTTAAATAAAATTTTAAAATATCCTTATTATTATAAGGGTTAATTTTGTCATTTTAAATTTTAATACCTGCATTATTAATACCCACATTATTAATACCACCTTCTACCCCGCATAAAATAATACATAGATTCCCGTATTAATAATTTGGGTATTAATAATGCGGAATATACAAAAATGCAACCAAACGTTGCACTAATTTTATGCGAGTGTTAAAATTTTACAGAAACCAACCGAACACTGCGCTAAATTAATGCAGAGTTTTGTACGGGTATTAACTCCTTAGCCGAGCAACCAAACGACCCCTAAGTATTGTATCTTACGTTAAGGTATTGCCAGTCAATGGTAGGACTCCATGAGTCATGCATGTAGCCAAAGTTTTCTATCCTTTTATTTTGGCCAAATACATCGCCAATGAAACGATCTTAGGTAACCGTTTCGAAAGTTAGGACTCCGATTGGCGTGCTGATACTTTTAAAAACTTCATAATATCCATTGGGACTTATATGTAAAATTTGAGCTAAATGAGACCTCGTTTGGTAGGCATCGGAAGAAGATTTCAGTTTTTATTGTCGATAAATATTAAAAAGAGGTTTTCGAACTCAATTTTGGCGAATGAACTCCGATTCGAAATCCGAAAGCGCCGTTGGGTTCGTATGATTATTTATGACTTTTGTAAGCTTTCGAAAGTGAATTTCGAGGTTGTTCACCTAGTTTCCGCTAAAATGCCGAAAGTTAAATAATTTGACATTTTTCCATTTAAATTCGCATCTTGAGTTTCGGGAACCCGATTTGAGATCCGCCTTAGCAAGTATACTACATATATTTTGTATAATTTGTATGCAAAAGTTGGATTCATTTTGAATTTCGTAGAGTTCCGTTTTAATTTTCGTCGCGAAAAGAAAATAAAATAAAAGAAAAAGAGAAAAAGACAAAAAAGGATAAGTAATGGCGGTGGGTTACATTTCTTATTAGGATGAAACGAAACAAGATTAACGAGAACGGAAACATGAGATCCAGAAACAAAAAATGCAGAAAGAAAATGAGATAGACGGAGAAGGAAAAATGCTAGAAAATAAGAAAAGAGCTGGAGAAAAGATAGAATTTTCACCCCGAAACATTCAGGTAATGATCTTCATGCATTATTTGAGTTTGTTACATGTGTTTGAATATATTTTAACGGTAAAAATTGGGATATTAGACATCGTTTTAATAAGTTCAATTAATAGTTTAAAGGGTCAAATGGACCCCGATAATGGAATTGATTATATATTCGTACTCAGTGAGTTATGGGCAACATATAAATGTAATTTATTGGGGTTTGGTTATGTGGCTTTGAACCCTGTACATATGCCTGGCCTGCGTATTGCGTATGCGAATAGGGTATCAGGTTCCTAACCGGATTGCCCTAAGATGTGAGGAATGAAGCCTTTATCCTAATTTGATATATTTTTCTGCTTATTGAATAGAGTGGGATCGTCTGGCAATGAAACCAAAGGATTAAGCGGTTGTTGATTAGCAATGCTAACTTTTGGAAGAGGTAAGTGTTTATATCCATTTCTTTGGAGGCACCTGGCCTCGTGGATTTTCTACCACATGTTCCTTACGTGTGTAGCTGCCGATAGGCGTACTCCTTACTCCTTAGCTTTGAATTTACATTGTATATTATATGTTATGTCCTGTTGTTGGTATTGCATTGAGGATCTAAGCATTGTACTCTAGCTGTGAGTAAGCATCTACTTCCCGGCTGTCGATGAGAGTCCCGCGCCAGTGAAGGGTTATTATTGCATCATATTGCATTCATATGCATTACATTGCATATCATATCGGGTGCAGGAGTATTCCGCCCTGGAGTAGGAGGATTCCACTCCATTCATTTGACACATGTCACCCTTTGCATCATATTTCATTTCATCTCATTTCATTTCATTTCATACTATTGTGTAAACTTGTGGTACATAACTACTGTTTTGTCTAGACATGCATTGCTTATTTGTTGATATGTTTCTGGCTCGTATTCCTGGTTGAGTTTATGGTTTCATACGTGTTTCCGATGGTTATCTGGCTCTTTCTTTTTATAATTTAAATAAGAAGAATTTGGTTTATCTGTTTCTTCTCCCTGGCTAGCTATCCTATTCTTTGAATTTACATTCAACCAGTAGAAAGAATATACCTTGGTGTGTCTGAAATAAATAAGAAAGCAACAGGCAGCAACCTAGATATGCTAAAAACGGTCTCAGTTTGGTTCTAAACCAACAAGACAAAGACTCAGAGAGAAGGAGGACTACTGCATGTTTCCAGGATGTAGCACAAGCATCCAGAGATGGCTTTTCAGTGTGTAGTCTGCTAGTCAGTGCTTTCAGAGATATAGAGAAGAAGAAACTGGGAGTCTGAGACTGTTTTTCAGCTTGTATAGAGGTGTAGAGAGTGTAGAGAAGGTGCTGAAGGTATTTTCAGAGAAGAGAAGAGATGAGAGAAGGGGCTGTCTTCAGCCTGCCCTTTAGAGAAAAGAAATAGGAGTATTTATAGGTGCAGTGTTGGATCTTTTGAAATTTAAAAGTACTAGTGTAAAAAGAAAGGGAAACCAGTAAAAAAAATGTAGAAGGAAAGAGAAAAATCAGCAATCAATCACATATAACCAAAAGGGGTGCACTAAAAAAGAAGTAACTACTTTACTATTCTGTATCGAGTCATGAACTAGATATGAAATACATTCATAACATTTGAAATCATGCTGATACTCTTTTGATTCCTAACATAACTTTATTCAAATCAAGTTTTCAAAATTCCCAATAATTCTGACTGACTATATTCACACCTATGTGCTCAAGCTTTTGAATTACTAAACCATATCAGTCATGCATCATTTACAAGAGATCTGCTATCCCTTGGACTTAGCACATCATTCTCCGAGAATCATAACTACAGTCTTTTGAAAACATTCAGCAGAAGCAGGCATATACATATAATTGTACAAAGATTAATCAAAAAACTTATAGACTAATGGCAAATGGCTTAAGCACAATCGAATCCCGAATGGTCGGATACTTAGACTAAAATTCAAAAGAGCACTACATGGTTTTACATTCGATATCGTTGAATGAAAATAGGCAGTAAGCACTGATCCGCGACAGGAAAAACAAATGAACGAGTACATAGACATGGAAAACTAATTTTCAGAACATTAAGTCAAAAAGATGGCATGACATTTTCATGATTCAGCATGTAAAAATAAGAAAAAGAAAAAAAGGAAATGTGTTACCCGTTTGGGATGACGGGTCGGGTCAGAGACGATCGAACCGGGTCGGGTCGTCCTGAAATCTGCCCGTTTTTGTTTGATTTGTGGAGACTCCGAATCAAATCCCTTCATTCTTGCCTTGTTTGCGTGTGTACATTGAAGATTTCTGTGATTCATGCTTTGTTTCACTCTGATTTGAAGGGATTCGTACCCGATCCCTTGTTCCTATTTCGGAATCACGAGGCAAAGGAAAGAGAGATTTGTCCCGTGTAATCAGAGATAGAAAGAGGGAGGAGGTCACGTCGTTGATGGCGGAGGAGATGCGGTGGAGTTATGGTGGAACTTGGACGGGAATCGGGGAAAGGGGGAGAGAGGAGACTAAGGTTGACGGCTGGTTTTGGTGAGGAGAAGTGTGAGAAATGATTTAGGGTTTAGGAAAGGGGTGTGTGAAGTGTATACATGTAAAGGGAGGAAATAACATGAGCCGTTGGATCTGTGGGATAAACGGCGCAGATCGTGCCACGTCAGGCGCGTGTGAGAGAGTGTATAAGTAATATATGTAAGTGTATATGCTGGTGTGTAAGGAAAACGTGCTTCAAGGGGTAGTACCACACGTTTATGGGAATTGTACACACGCTTAATGTGTGTGTACTTTGTGCTATAAGTGTATTTAGTGAGGTGTAGGCTTATGTGAAGCTTAGGTGGCGTACACGTGGACAAAGGGTAATGACGAGGACTAGGTGTGGTAGAAACATAGGTATAAATTAGCAATTGGCTAGTATTAAATCAAAATACTTATAAATACAAATAATTAGTATAAAAATAGGAAATTTCGTAGAGGAAGTATTGGGATTTTACAAGCAATTGTTAGGATCAGCTGCTGATTCATTACCTGCTGTCAATCCCATTGTCATGAGAGATGGGAATGTATTAAACAGATGCCAACAACAGGACCTTATCAAACCAGTCACTATGGAAGAGGTGAAAGCCGCTGTTATGGAGATTGGAGACCTAAAAGCTCCTGGTTGTGATGGAATGAATGCTTTCTTCTTCAAGAAAGCTTGGAATATAATTAGACCTAATGTAAGTAAAGCTGTTTTGCAATTCTTCGCACTTGGTACAATGTTTGGCCCTATTAATTGCACCAATGTCACATTGATACCAAAAGTAAAAAATCCCTCCATGATTTCACAATTCAGACCTATAGCTTGCTGCACAACTTTGTATAAAATCATCTCCAGGATACTCACCAAGAGAATGCAAGGGGTGATGGATGTATTAGTTGACAACAATCAGTCTGCCTTTGTGCCTGGACGAAACATTGTTGAGAATATAATCTTAAGCCACGAACTTGTCAAAAGCTACAACAGGAAGGGGATCTCACCTAGATGTATGCTCAAGATTGACATGAGGAAGACATATGACTCAATTGAGTGGTGCTATTTAGAGCAAGTGTTACAGTATCTCAACTTTCCTGAAGTATTTGTGAGATGGGTTATGGAGTGTGTAACTACGGTATCATACTCTATTATTGTTAATGGTAGTCCTACCAAACCATTCCCAGCTAGGAAAGGACTAAGGCAAGGGGATCTTATGTCTCCATATCTATTCGTCCTAGCAATGGAGTATTTGACAAGAATTCTGAAGCAGCTAAAGCACAATCCAGACTTTAATTTTCATCCTAGATGTGAAAAATTGAGCATTATACAGTTGAGTTTTGCTGATGACCTCCTACTATTTAGTAGAGGTGACTTGGTTTCTCTCCAATTGCTAGGTAAAGGATTTATGGAGTTCTCAAAAGCCTCAGGCCTTCAAGCTAACAATGAAAAGAGCTCAGTCTACTTTGGGGGTGTAAGTCTGGATCTTCAGGTAGCTATACTTGACAACTTAAACTTTGTCAAAGCTGACTTGCCCTTCAGATATTTGGGAGCACCACTCAGCACTAAGAGACTAACTATAGCACAATGTCAACTTTTGCTGGATTTGATGCTCCAAAGGGTCACTTCCTGGACCACTAAATTTCTATCATATGGTGGGAGAGTGCAACTAATTAAGAGTGTGTTAATTGCTATTCAAGCATATTGGTCCCAGATTTTCATTCTTCCAAAGAAGATCATTCATCATATTGAGAGCATATGCAGGAAGTTTCTATGGACAGGGAGTGCTAGCCCAACAAGGAAAGCCTTAATAGCATGGTCTGAATTGTGTAAGCCTAAGTCAGCAGGAGGGATAAATTACTAGATATCAGTGTTTGGAACAGAGCTGCCATAGGAAAACTGTTGTGATGCTTAAGTAGGAAAAAGGACAAACTATGGATACAGTGGGTTCATGCCTATTTCATCAAATCCAGGTCCCTATGGGAAGTAGAAGCTAAGCAGGCTAGCTGGATGGTTCGAAAGATCCTTTCTGTAAGGCATCATTTAGGAGCTGCTGGCTATGATGAGAATGAACTCAAGGCTACTGAAGTGTACTCCATCAAGAAGGTGTACACACAAATGAGAGGACAGTTTCCAAAAGTGTGCTGGAGAAGGCTAATATGTAATAACTTATGCCCATCTAAAATGGTGTTTGTGTTATATTTGGCAGCCCACAGGTGGTTAAACACCAAAGACAGGCTACTAAAGTGGAAGGTGGTAGATGATCCCATCTGTCCTCTTTGTGGTAACATGATGAAAGCCATAATCACCTATTCTTCAGTTGTGAATTCTCTTCTGTAATCTGGTCTAAACTCCTTCTATGGATGGAAATACATAGACCAGTTATGCCCTGGGAAGAGGAACTGAAATGGGCAACAACTCATGCTACAAGAAAAAATGCAGAAGAAGAAATATACAGGTTGGTACTCACAGCTGCTCTTTACCAGATATGGAGAGAGAGGAACAGTCGAATCTTTCAGGATACTAGGAGAGACGCAAGAACAATTATAAGGCAAATAATTCAGGATGTGCACCAGAGAGGAGTCTTAAAGGGAAGAATGAAGAAGAAACTACTCCAGCTTGATTTCTACCCATGAAGCAGCAGATTATAGATAGCAGATCATTAAAAGTAATAGCTTGTAATGTAGTTAGTAGTAGATAAGATAATGAGGAATGACCAGAATGGGGGATGCCCTGTACTGGTAAAGCTGTTTTTTCTTCCTTTCTTGAGCTGTAACGTTGCTTTGGTAATAATAAAGAATAGTTACCAAAAAAAAAAAGGAAATTTCGTAAATAATTATAAATAAATGTATTTAATTATAAATAAATATAGATGAACACAAATAATACTAATTACATATAAATAGCCGCAAATAATTATTAAATAATGTCGTAATGCGTTAATTGCATAAAATAGTATGCGTAGTCTGAAAAATAGCCTAAATGAATGTAATTACGTAATATAGTCACAATTAAATAAATATTATATAAATAGGAGATTAATAATAATATTACGCACGTAAATGAATGTTGTCTAATGCAGTTTTTTTTTTGAAAAATTACTATTATCGATTTTAATTAAATATAGCCAAATTGCGAAAAACGGAGGGACAAAATTAGGTGTCAACAATAAGTTCTTTGGAGTTCTACATTTTAATCATCTGTGTTTTGCTTCATTGTTGAAAACACCAAACTAGACCAACTACCATGGAAACCTACAGGTATTGGCAGGTATGATCATTTGGGTCGTTTGGTTTGCACTAGCACTACTTTAATACCCTCATAAAGTCTTGGTATTACTAATACATTGTTTGGTTTCCTCTTTGATAGTTGCACAAAATTTAGCATTATAATACCATGTTTGGTTGGTCTTTTCCTTTTCCACATAAAACATAGCATTACTAATACAATGTTTGGTTCACAATTTCCTTTTCCGCATAGCTAATACCCGCATTATTAATGCGGGAATCTATGTATTATTTTATGCGGGGTAGAAAGTGGTATTAATAATGCGGGTATTAATAATGCAGGTATTAAAATTTAAAATGACAAAATTAACCCTCATAATAGTAAGAATATTTTTAAATTATATTTAAGGAGTAACTAAATATTTTAAATTATAACATTGTATATTAGTAATTTGTAATATATTAGTGATTCAAGAAATAATCCTACCTTATAATATATGCATAGCTAATACATATATTACTAATAACCACATTATTAATACCCGCATTACTAATACCCGCATTATTAATACCCACATTACTAATACCCGCATTACTAATACTAGTATTATTAATACCCACATTACTAATACCCACATTGCTAATACCCGCATTACTAATACGTACATTGTTAATACCCGCGTAAACTCTATCTCAACCAAACGACCCGTTAGTGTTCTTAATTTCCAAATAGCTATACAGAAATCAACTAAAAGATCCATTCCAATAGTCCTACCTTAGCGGATGTGCCAACAAAAGTAAAATAGTATATTTATTAACAGAAACTGGAAATATGAACTAGACTATGATTAATTAGAGAAATATAAACAATGATTATTTAAAAGCAACCAGCAAGATATGCTTTTACTTCTGACCTTTTTTCAATAGAACACCAATCTTTTTCAACATGTTGCTATTCTTCTTCTTGGGAGAGTCATCATCCGTATCTTCAGATAATGGAGAATCCAGCTTCCCACCAATAGAATGGTGATCTAAAGAACCTGTTCTCTCCACATATTTTCCATTATCTCCAGTTGAAAGCATAGCTGCAGCTGCCTCAGCAGCCTTCCTCCACTGATCACATTGCACTTTTAACCTCCTCAACTCCGCCTCCATCTCTGAGTTTGCATTCTGTGCTGCATCCAATTGCTCGGTGACATGTGCTGCTTTTCGGCTACTTTTATCTGCTTCCTCAGTGAAATATCCTAACTTTATCAGAGCATCTCTCTCCGCAGTTCTTGCAGCTTCCGCTAAGGCAACGGCTTCATCATTCGCTTCGCTACCCTCTGTTTCCTTCTTCTTGATTTCCGACTTCAGCATCTCATTTTCTTCCTTAATACTCTGCAACTCGGTCTCTTTGTCGAATAAACATGTCCTCAAATCTCCCAAAGTTGTCTCTGGTTCCCTCATTACAGCGTCTAATTCAGATTCTCTATCAGTCGATTCTATTTTCTCAACTTGCATGTTCAGCTCCTTATTTTCTTCTGAAATGTTTTGTAGCTGAGCTTCTTTATTCATCAATTTCTCCATTGGCTCTTCGAATTCAGCTTTTGCAGCCTTTAACTTAGCCTCCCATTCAGCCTCTTTCTGAATTGATTCAGATTTGGATCGTTCCACTAGCTCATAAGCACTTCTAATCTGCAAAGTGCTCTGGATATATTCTTCCTGATATCTTCTCTCTGAAACCTCCAAATCAGCTCTTAGTTGGCTTACCTCAGCTTTTAGATTATTACACTCAGTTTTCAGTTCCTCGGCTTCCTCATTAACTCTGTTCCCTTGAGCAGAATTCATGTGTTTGATATCTTGAGCAATTTGGAGCTTGCTGACAAGTTCCTCCAATGTAGCTACTCGGTTCTTTGACTGTTCTAACTCCAAAGACAAGGATCTGCAAGCCTGTGTTGCTTTCAGACCTTCAGAACGCAGAGTATCCTCGGTCATCTTTGGCACTTCAAGCTGCATCTGAGCTTTACTTACTTCTTCAAGCGCACAAGCCTCAGATTCTTTGCTATCGTTTAGCTGGTTTCTCAATTTTTCGACCAGTGTAAGTGTTTCCATAAGTTCTACCCTTAAACTTTGAATCTCAGAATGAGCTGATTCTGCATGGCGAGCTTGATTGGTTTCGGCATCAGCCACTCTGTCCAGCTGAATTTTTAGCTTCTGGATTTCATTCATGGCAGAAGCAAGAGCAGCAGAGTCGTATTCATGCTGTTTCTGGACAGCCTCGAGTTCGGATTGCCATGCTCGATCTCTATCTTGTGAGAGCTTGCGTAGCTCCAGTAGTCTAGCGTCCTCGGAATCTGAGATTTCAAGTAGTTGCTTCTCAGACTCTTCAAGCTTCTCTGACATGGCTGCAAGCTCCTTCTTAGCTTTCTCTGCCTCTAGTTGAGCCCTTCTCTTTAATGATTCAGATGAATTGAGCTGATCCTTTACCTTCTTCAGCTCCTCTTGGAGTTGAATTAGCTGAGCTTCCAAATCAGAAACTCTGGCTGGATGTTTTTTCTGAATAAACAAAGTATGCACAATGAGCAGCTTTAGGAATATTTGAGGACCTTTATGTAGGAAGAGAGCAATATTAGTAACAATAGAAAGATAATTTTGTTAATTTGGATTTTAAGTTGTACAAATATATAATAAGTTTCCATCCAATGCTGCAAAAGCCATGAACCAGCTAGTCAGACAGGATAAAGAACAAAGTTAACATATAGAAAGAGAATTCAATTTAGTGACTGCCACATATAGAGGCATGGAGCACTCAATCTACTGAATTTGCCATATATCACAAGAAGAGGGCAGAACGCCAACTAGCCAAAACCATTTCAATTTTGACACCATCCCATTCAAGAGTGCTAAATAGACGTGAAGGCATGAGATGTGAAGCGTTCTACGCTTGTTGGGAGAGGATAGCTAATTTAAATGGTTATTTTGATATACGAGTTAAAGCATAAATGAACATGGTAACTGTCAATCTTAATAGGAGAAAAGTTTTAACTTAATTGCACATATTTGATACACTAGCCCTAGTCGCAAATTTTATGTTGAAGCTAAGTATTCAAGTTTCTTCGTTACCTCTACCATTGTGCTTCGTGGAGAACGCCGACCAACAACTTTGGGGCTCCTCTCTTTAGGTATCCTGGTAGCTGAATTAGAATTAGCATCTGACCCTGGAGTTTTGAGCTTTCGAGCTGTCTTTGGTGTTGCAGGAGATGTTTTTTTTGGCACCTCCACAGTAACAGTCCTTCAGTCAAAAACAAAGCTGAATGAGATAGTCAAACAACCAAGCCTAGATAATAATCCAGTACTCAAAAGATATGAATCAGCTTCAGATTTGAAAATCTCTACATTAAAAAATTTGCAGAACTAGCTCATAACACTCCTATTTTCTGAAAACACATTGCATCTGGCTTGAGTTTGGAGCTGGATCAGTGTTGTAATAGCATTCTATTGCTAATACAAATATGTTATTACATGTGAAGTTATCATAGGATCATAGGTAATCACATATTAAACAATATGAGAAAGGCTAAATCGAACTCTTGTATTCTTTCCTATTTATTTTTGTGATAAGTATCAAACTTATTTTATCTAAACACTTCCTCCCATCAGTGTTCAATTAATTCTTGATTTCTTTCTGAGTTAATTGAAAGCTGACCTGCAGATGTACTCCATAGCATGTGAAGGGTAACAAACAATTCTTTGAGGGTTCGAGGTATAACCGAAAATAATCTTCAATAAAACTCTACCTTACTTTAAGACATTTGGTTACTATCTGCTGTTTCAGTATCTAAGGGATAGAAAGGAATGAACTGAAAGGGAAGAACTGAAACTGTGAGCCCATAGTTGACAATTTATTTATCTTGTTCACTCTTTAATTGATATATTGATCTTCATATATGACTAAATACTCAACAGCTCAATGTGTTCAAATCTCATGGAAGAAAGGTGAAGAGTAAAGAAACATGAGGAAGTCTTTTGAATTTAAATTTAAAAGAAGATCAATAAATGCAACATGGGATACTCATACACTACTGACAAATCTGATTTAATTAGAAATATACCTTGATTTTGGTGTCTGCATGTTAATTTCCTCTCAGCAACACCTGAAATAGTTCAGAAGATTTCTTAGCTTAGGAAATTTTTTAATTAAATGTGCATATGCAAACTACAGAAAAGTAATGGTTTCATAATGGACTTTGCAAATTCCAATCCACATCCAAGTTAGAAACTAAACTAAGTAAATACATCATCCCTTCAAAGGAACTCTAGATAATTAAGCTACCTCCACTACTACCAACCAAACTACAATACAAGAAGCCAAAAAGAGAAAAAATGAAAAGAAAGTTGCAACATAAGAAAACAAAATGTCATAATGTAAGCCATTTATCTAATTCTTTTTTTTCCTTTTACTTCATTTCTACTCTTTTGCTTATACTGTATAGCTATAACACTTTAGAAACAATATTATGCCTAAGAAATTGAAATAAAAAACACATTTTGAAAAATTTGTAAAGTGGCTAATTAACATAGTAGTCATCACTAATGACTTTATGGAACAACAACAAACAGATTTCACAAATAAAGGGAATCTTCATTGTAGCTTCTAATAATAAACAGATCTGAAAAAGGAAACAAACCCAAAAGCATTACCAAATAAACAAAAGAAACAAAATAAGACCTCATTTTAAGCTTTTCTAAGCCCCACCACACAGCAGATATGAAGTCACTTCAGATACTTGTACAGTAACTTTGTGCTAAAGTAGACAACAAAACTTTTCTTCAGTTCCTAGGTGATAATTTTTCTACTAACATAATTCAAAAGAGAAGAAATTAAGAGAAAACTTATCACCTAATTTCTATTAACATAGATCTACTAATATACTTCGAAAAGTGTCATTTCACTCTCTAATCAAAATAGAAAACAAAAGAAGAACAAGAACATGACTTTCAAAACGTAAAGCCTTTGGAAGTCTCAACAAACCTCACAAATCAGATACGACGAGATGGATGAGATTATTCTATTTAACTAGCGGTCTGAGTCATGAAAAAATGAAACTTTTTTTGGTACGGCGCCCATTTCACTTTAATGGTTCCTAGACAACACATATCTAGATTAGTCGAGCTAGTGCATACCAAAAACTCTTGATAAACCTCACAAGCCAGCTTACACAGTAAAACCAACTAAAAACATCCTCAAAGATTGAATATTTATTCTAAAGAAACCAACACCACATGAGAAATGAATGCTCTAAGCAACCACTAGTATACCATTCACATGAAAACAGAAGAAAAAAACATAATTATTATGAATGAACAGAAACAACAATTTAGTGAATATCTTTACAAAAATGTCCCTCAAGTTTCAAGAATATAAAAGAAAGAAGAAGCAAGAACCCTGAGAAAATGAGTGAAGAAGCTAAAGAGTTAGCAAATTGTACAGTTTTCCAAGTCACCGTCCTTTCTGTTTTTTTCTATATACTTCACTTCTATGTACTTTAGTTCTGTTTTTTTGTCAGTGAATAGAGAAAGTGAAAAGATACAAGTAATAGTAAAAAGATTGAAAGCAGTGGTGATATTGAGAAATAAATGAAGTTGTTAACACGGTACAAAATTTTATATTATCCGATCATTTTTATTTATTATAATTATTAAATTACTTTATTTTAAAATAACAAGTCGAATACTATTTGTGAAAAATTATTTATAAATATCTTCTAAATAATTTGACGGTATAAAGAATTGTGTAGACATAATCCGTATAGAACTTAAACTCATAAATTAATGCCTACACTCGTGAAAACACGCGTTTAATCACGCTCTATTGGATGATGTGGGACCCAAGTTTAGTGAATGATACCTCTCAAAGTTACCAAACCAAAGCACTAGGGGTATGCAAAATCGAATCGGTACCGATAGTCGAACCGTTACCGCTACCGATAAGCATAACGATATCGGTATAACGGTTATTGGTTCGGTAATGACATTAATTTCCAATACCGATAAGATATCGGTACGGTAACGGTTTCTATATCTCTTTACCATTACCGTACCGATAACCGATAAGATTTTTTTTTTATAATTTTTATATATTTTATTTTATTTATTATCAGAATATTAAGTCATTTAACTCTTAATTTACAACATTAACTTATAGGTTACACTTCAATTATTATTATTATTTTTGGTGGTTATATGTCAATACTCATACACTTTAATTAATGAGTCCGGCCTATTTTATAATTAATTTTGCTTTCTCGGATCATTGATCAGACTTTCTTATCTTTTCTTTTTCTATTTCATTATTTTGTGTTATGTTAGCATATTGTTAAGATTTGTTGATTGCACTTGTTTATTAGTTTGTGTGGATGGTTTGTCTATTAATTTAGTGATTATTCATATTAATTAGACAATATTACCTATTGACAACCATCCACCAAGAATTCACGCATTACTTCGGTGTACCGGTTACCGAACCGTTAACTACCGAACCGATAACTGATAACCGATAGTTTATTGGTACGGCATTGATTTTACATAATTACATACCGTTAACCGATATACCGTTACCGATAAGCTCAAACTCGAACCGTACCGGTCCATGAACACCCTTACAAAGCACTGAATCGGATGGATTTCACTTTGTTTCTAGCTCAATGAAACTGACTTCTCTACTTCAATCTTGTCCCTTTCTATTTTTATTTTTATGTAGTTAATTTAAAATTCAAGTGAATGAGGATAAATATACTACTACTATTATCTTCTTTTTTTCCATTGGTTTTTTTTTTTTTTTTTTTTTTTTTTTTTTTTTTTTTTGTACAACGTGATCTATGGAGTATGGAGTATATATGGGGAAAGGTAAATGTATTTATTGGAACTTGCATTATTAATTATTTGAATGTAGGTTCTTTTAGTAGTTTTAACTTTTAAGTTATCTTTACAACAAATATTAAAATTGGTAAATGTATTTGATTAGTATCTTCATTTTACTTTATGTGTCATAGTTTGACTCGACACGAAATTTAAAAAATAAACAAGACTTTTAAAATTTATGGTCTAAAATAAAATATAGATATTTGTGTGGTTGTAAATCATTTCATTAATGGCAACACTGTAGTTTTAAAGTTAAATTTTTTATTTTAAAATGTTGCCATTCTTTTTAGAATAGATTAATAAGAAAATATTGTCACATAAATTGGAACGGAAAGAGTATTTTGTAAATGATGAAGTTGCATGCAAAGTGAGGCAACAAGCATTTACAACGACAACCAAGTTCAATAGTTTGAAAAAAAGGTCAAGCAAGGATGGGTTTCAATCTAGGTACGGGGCTCATGATAGATCATTAGAAAAGATTGAGGATCCTTTCGAGCAACTCGTAACACATTTCAGGATAAGAAAAGGTACGATCAATTGTTCCAAATTTTTTTGCATATGCCCAGTGTACGGTAGAAGTACAAAATTGTAGTCTTGTTGCAATATATCTCATCAAAATGCTAACACTAAAGCATGTCAAATTAATACATGATATAAACCCATTACCTCTAAGACAGGTAACTACAATTTGCAGATGTGACTAATTGAGCAGCCACACAATTAGCTGCAACTTGCAAGAAATGATATAACTAGGATTCCAAGTGCGTTTATAGATATTCAAACGACGACAGATACAGTCAATGCGAGAACAAGCCAGCGGTCAATACAACTTAGTTATTGCTAAAGTATATATATATGTGTAAATGCTCAGAAGGAACCCGAACAATTCATATATATATATCCAATGTGAACTTCTCAATTTATTTTTACATGTCTTTGTTTTTTCCCCCATTGGGCCTTTACTATTACTCGTACTATTTTCTTCGAAAATTATAGAATCTTCAAGGAAAAATCCAATTGGTCATTACTAGAAAATAAACATTTTCCGAGAGAGAATTCCGAGGAATTTCCCTCAAAAAACATGTCATACTGAGGATTTTTCTCTGTATGTGTTCCTCAGAAAATACTCTTTTACTGTGCATATCACCGAGGGAAATCCCTCTGTACTAGTTGATTTATTTTTTGTTACATACATAGTTGATCAATGCTAATTGCGTGTACTGTTCCCGTCCTTAATAATAACTTTATAATCGGTTTAACAAAACTATAAGACGGAAATCTATCCAAATTATTAGTTAAATGCAACGTTTTGATTCGTGATGGCTGGCTCTACTAGGGCAAATTAAACAACCTAACTAACATTTTGACAATGACTGTTAACTCAAACATGTGATCATCTGCATGTGTCCATGAAAAACATTTTGAACGCGTGGCAAAATATTCTTATTATTTGTCTCTTTGACTCTAAGGTACTACTATTACTCTTAACAAATATAGTTGTCATTTGCCATTCCACTATATGTACTAGCCTTATTTGTGTTATCAAGAGAGAGCTGGTTGGTGAAGAAGGGCTTTCTCTCTTCGTGCCATCTTCTACCTTAAATTTTTTATTTTATTTTTGTGTTTAACTAAGTACGTGTTTTGGACAAATTATACTCTTTTCTTATTTAAATGTTTAGAATTCACATGTATGTGGCTAGTATATCTTTTTAAATTATGCTTCATTGTCCGTTAGTAAGTTGGTAAGCAGTGGCGTACACAAGATTTTTTGTTAGTGGTGTCAGAATCTAGTTTTAAAAAAATCTTGAAATAGGCCGCCACTGAAGTGTTTCAAACTCAGGACTACAAAGTGGAAACATATGTGCCTACACCAACTCACCTACTAATGTTTTTATTTTACTGGTGTCATTCTTTATTTTTATAGACAATTTTTTATTTTTTCTTTATTATTATATTTAATTTTTTTAACAAAAATTTTGATCAGTGGTGTCGGATGACCCCGGTGGCTAAGGGGTACATCCGCCCCTGTTGGTAAGTTACCAGACCAAAGCATTGATTGGATGGATTTCACTTTGTTTTCTAGTTTTTTGGTTGCAACACGACTTATATTAATACGAAATTACAGAGGATTATATAATATACTCATACGGATTCCATTGGAATCGATCGTATGTGCATCTCAATTCATAGAAAACATAGGAATAGCATAAAGAGCAATTAAGTTTCCTAATTTAGACAACATATATAGAATAATTATTATCCGAAGTGGTTATTACAAAATTTGTGCCAACTTTATCGTCCATCAAAGCTTGTTGAACAAAATTAGGAGACACTGCATAGTGGATGGTAGCAAAAGATTTGGACTGTGAGGGAGCTCCTTGTGCTAAGAGGTGAACAACTCCATTGCCTTGACGAAAATTATGCCGGATAATTGGCATTTTCAGCTTGTGCATCAACAACCTGCAGTTTTGGATAATAGAAGTATAAGTAGGTGTTGGTTTTTCTAGTTCAATAAAAGTGATTTCTCTACTTCAATCTGTTTCCCATTTTGTTCTTTCTATCTTTACATATTCTGTGCTAGTAGTATTTAACCCTTCCATTTCATTTTTAAGTGTACTTTAAAAACTGAAATTTTAATCTCATTATAAGCATCACTATAAAAATCAATATAAAATTAATCTTTTTTCAGCTTTACTCTTGTTATTAAGGAGATAAAAAATATTTGGTAATATTTAAGTTACGTTTGATTATTAAAAGAATAATTTAGTAAGATATATATATATATATATATATATATATATATATATATATATATATATATATATATATATTGTATGGTTTATTAATAGGCCGCAAAAGAAGCTAAAATAACTTTTTAAATGAGCAGGAGGGAGTAGTTTAAAACTGAAGCAATAAGAAGAAGATAAATGCTCTTTGTCCAGACGAGCACAGACAAACTTTGGCCAAACAGAGGGAATTTACCGAAGTGCCCTCAGTAGACATTTAGGCGCCAAACTCTCCCGCCAAAATAGTTATCATTGCATGGACACTTTTGCAACCTTTTCATCCATGCGTATAATCTATACGTATTGTATTTTATTTTTCTCTTCTTTTTTTTATACGTTTGCTATACAGATTTTATGTTAATTTTCATTTTCTCTTCAAATTGTGCCATCTATAAATTGCACAATATAAACCCTAAAAAACCTAACCAGCCTCCATCTTAAAAGACAACAATGAAATCCAATGATACCTTGAATAATGTCTTAGGGCTGTCGGAAGACGACAGCTTATTAAATGAAGGTGGAGAAATGAGTATTAGTTCGGGTGGTAATTTTAGTTCTGGGATGGATGCCGATGGAGTAGGAGAGCACACTTCCAATGAAGGGTGTTCAGATGTAGAGTATAAGGAGACGACTGATGAATTTACGGAAGAAAATGTATTAGTAGGTCCAAGACCAGGAATGGTATTTAGTAGTGCAGATTCACTGTTTAAATTCTTCAAAGAGCACGCACGATCGAAGGGGTTTAGTGTGGTGAAACGTTCGAGGAAAAATGATGTTACTGGTAGAGTTTCGAATGTACTATTTAGTTGTGATAGGAGCAGGAAAAGCACATCCAAGCATCGCACCAAGAGAATTTGTTGTCCCGCTAGAGTTAGTGGTATAATGGAGAAAGATGGAAGCTGTAAAGTTTCTATAGTATGTGAGGACCATTTTTACGACTTGGACCCTTCGCTATTGCGTCTTATGGCTGGTCACAGGTCAATGGATAGATCTTTGGAGAGAATACTCATAGCTCAGGACAGAGCCGGCTTGAAAGTTAGCAATATTATAAGGGTTGTGCAAGTTTTATCCGGTGGGCCAGCAAATATGAGCTGTACACCAAAGGACTGTAGGAACTTTATTCAAAAGGCTAGGCTGCTCCATTTGAAAGATGGGGATGCAGAGTCCTTGCACAACTTCTTTTGCGAAATGCAGTCAAAGGATAGGGAATTTTCTACTCGATTGATGCAGATAGTACCGGTATGCTTCGAAATGTCTTATGGGTTCATTCCCACTGTAGGCATACATATGAGGAGTTCCATGATGTGCTATGCTTCGATACAACCTACCTAGTGAATGATTATAACATGTCATTTTCTTCCTTTGTTGGTGTCAACCAGCACGACTAATCTATACTGCTGGGATGTGCTCTTGTTTCTCATGAGGATACACCAACTTTTAAGTGGGTTTTCAATACATGGTTGACAGCCATGGGGGGTGTTCATCCCAAAGGAATCTTGACTGATCAAGCTGAAAGCATCAGAGCTGCTATTAGCGAAGTGATGTTGGACACCGTTCACAGATTATGCATCTGGCACATTTTTACTAAGGTCCCGGGTAGGCTGAAGGAAATTCGTGGTCCGAAAAAAAAGAGTTGCAAAGGTGGAATTCTTCTCTGCAGTGCTTGAAAGCCTCACCACGACAGAATTTGAGAGAAGATGGAAGGACTTTCTTGAGAGGTATGGGTTATAAGATAGGGAGTGGTTCAACAAGTTGTTTGCTGAACGGGAGTATTGGGTTCCAGTATACCTTAATACTCACTTTTGGGCTGGGATGTTATCCACTCAAAGAAGTGAGGGCATGCATGCTTTCTTTGATGGGTTCGTAAACAGTAAAAACACCCTCAAGCATTTTGTTAAGCAATATGAGTTAGCATTGAGGGACAAGTACGAGAAAGAGTTGTTAGAAGAATATAGGTCAAGGGCACTGAAACAATATGTGATTCCGGCTTCGTGTGGGAGCGACAACTTCAAAAGGCGTACACTCGTGCAATTTTTGATCTGGTCAAGAAGGAGTTGAAGAAGTTGTATCATTGAGAAGTTATAAACTCCTTGAACGATGGAGAAGGGAGGGAGACATACAGCATAAGGGATGTGTCCGTCAGGAGTGACTTTTATAGGAATGAATTTGTCTACATGGTTAATCATCGGCCAAAGGGCCTATATTTTAAGTGCAATTGTAGATCTTGGGAATCCAGGAGTCTTCTTTGTTGCCATATTTATAAGGTGATGCCACACAAGAGGATCGATGAAATTCACGAGAGGTACATATTATATAAGTGGAGAAGAGACGTTGCTAGACCCCACTTAAAGAAATTCTATTTTGAATCTTACCCTCATATGACAGAGGAGTACAAGAAATATAGGGATGCCTTGAGGCCTTTTGAATGGCTGTTGGATATTTTCTTGGACAGTGATTTGATGATGAAGTACGTCATGTCAAAAATAGACGAAGCGTACAAGGATGTTACGAATTGGAAAGAGGGTAAGCACCACGAAGGCAAAAGAGGACGTACAAGGCGGTGAGGGCACTCGAACAAGTCCCTTAAAGGACCCTCCAAAGAAGCGTAGGCGTGGAAGGCCAAAAACAAAACGAGTTAGGTCGGCGTTTGAATCCAGCTTTAGAGGTAGAAAGTCTAGTGGTGGACACAAGCGGGCACGAAAGGATGGAGGTAGTGGAACAAGCGTGGGTACGGGGGAGCAAGAGAGCTTGATCATTACAACAAGTGAGGTAAACATTAACAATATTGCAAATGCTACGGCTGAGGTAAACCATTGGAATTCAATTATTTATAGGTTGAATAACTAAAATCCACAGGAGTTGCTTTGCTAAAGATTATATATAATTTTGAATGCAGGATCCTTGCAATGGAACATCACAAATGCTTAGCCTGCCCGACCTGAACGAAGATGTACAGCTTCATTTGAAAGACATTGTTCTATAATTTAGCTAGTCTCGCTCCTGTTGTCTGTACCGTACTAAATGTCATAGGTACTTAGTGTGTTGGATATTCATGAATGGAGATATTGTATTTGCAAGACGTAGTCATTTTAATTCAACATGGTTCTTTTGGAATTTCCAGTGCATCCTTTATTGGATGAGTTATTATGTCATACTTCATTTGTGAATGGAAATGTTGCATTTGCAAGACGTAAACATTTTAATTCAACACGGTTCTTCTTGAATTTCCAGTGCATTATTTATTGAAAGATTTATTATGTCATACTTCATTTTTGGTTAAAACTTAAATTAATAACTTAGGAGTGACTTCTCTATGAATTCCCCCCTTAAACAAAAAGTTAGATTATTAATTGATCGTGATATTACATCAACTCGGGGACCATAGTGTTAAAATCTTTAGATGCTAAATATTTTGGTGCTGCACCATGACGTGACTGAACTATTTGGCATGTACTACAAGTATATAAACTGTGCAAGTATATACTGTCACATTTAGTTTGTTTGTGGTAAGAACTGAAACACTTTGGCTTCGGATAGTTCTAATTCTATATTAACATCAATTAACCTCACGAAAGTGGAAACATGCAGTTTTAACCTCCAATTGTCCTAAAAAAATGCAATTAACATGCATAATAGAATTACAGGATTCTTAACCATTAAAATCCGATGTCTTAAGGTTGTTAACATGATTTATGCTAGTCATGATAGGGCTTAACGCTTTCAAGCACAAGAGTAGCAATGTTCCAAGCTCTAGATTACATACTTCACACCAATGGTATCACTAGACCCATAGAGCAATTCTAATTGGGATTGAAACAAGTCCACTACGGTTTGTATTGATTTTAAAACTAATTTTTGTGGAATATAAATTACCAAGCTTAGTGTTAAACTTCATTAAGCGTTAGTGAACTCTTCTTTGATTTTGTCATTTTCAGTAACTATTGAATAGTTGTTTCTCCATAATTGTATCAAGCTATATAAGTTTGTTATTGGTTTTTACACATTTAATGCACTCTTTCACAATCTATTTTTCAGAAATTAACATTGCTCTTAATATGTAAATTTAGCAACACGAAAAGAGACGTAAAATAAACCAATAGAACGCAAACGTTGATTTAATTCCGATGTTCTAGTTAATCTTCATATGCAGACCTCCAAAATTAGATTTCACACGCAAATATCAAAAAAAGAAGACACTACTACACAGTTCATAACCTCATTAACACACCATTCAAAAATTTAATTACTATACCCTTTTGGAGTTATAAAAATATTTTTTGTGTGGAAGTTCTACTAATTATATTAGCATCAATTAACGTCCGGAAACTGGATAAGTGCAGTTTTAACTTCAAATTATCATAAAAAATAACAATTAACATGCATATAAGAATTCCAGAATACTAAACTCTGTCAAGCACAAGAATATCAATGTTTCAAGCTTTAGATTACATAATTCACACCATTGGTATCAGTCGACCCATAGAGCAATTCTAACTGGGCCCTAATTGAAACAACAGTCCACTTCAGTTTATATTTTTTTTAAAACTAATCTTTCTTCAAATAATAATTTAGCCGAGTTTATAATAATTATTTTTTCTTGTTATTAACATGTATATAATTCTGAATATCTTCTTTAAAAATTGAATGCTTACTTGTTAAATTAAAAACACGTTAGTAGAATAAAATACAGGCTATTAATGCAAAACTAATAATTGAATGCTTGGTAAAAAACGCTAAATGAAAAAACTAAAATGAGCCTACCTATAATCAAACCCTGAACCACCACGTCGTAACATGACATTCATTACCACTTTGCTGGAATAGCATCATCTGACTATCTTCTCAATCATCTCTAAATAAAATGGATGCTACAAAATACGGCCTAACCAAGGGCCCAAAAGTACTTTTTGACGTTTCAATGACCCTAATTTAAGTCTTCTTCCTTCCTTACCTAGTTTCTACACTCTTCTTACTTACACACTTCTCCTGAAATACAATGAGTTTCGGTGAGTTTCTTCCAAATTTCTATATTTATAATGGTTTTCGATCTTTTGAATGTCTTCTTTCAAATCATACATTGACACAGACGATTTGGTACTTCACTTTTGCCTTTGAATGGTACTTTTTCTTTGAAGTAATTTTTTAGCAATAATGTTCATTAATGTTTATTTGTTGTTTCCACAGATTCTCCCGTCGGAGATATGAGAATATCTTCCTAGTAAGACGAAGTCTACAATTGTAGTTGTTGGGGGAAAGAATGGTTTATGAAGCTCAACACTGGTATTACAGGGCGGAAAAGGTTAAATAAGAGTTGGAGAGATTTTGTGAGAGCCAAAAATTTGAAGGTAGGAGAGCATGTTTGCTTTCACCTCATTGAAAGCAATGAAGAAGTTGTGAGGTTTGAATTTGAGACGTATGGTGTTCCGGCTCTGCATGAAATGAAATTTACTTTCAGTGAGAGTGATGATGATGATGATGATGATGGTAGTGGTGGTGGTGGTGGTGGTGGTGATAATGATGAATTTGGTGAAGGAACTGGTAATGATCCAGTTTGTATTGATTAGTATAGCAGTATTTAAAAGTGTTTTGATGTTGTTTTTGTTAATGTGGACTATGATGTTTAGAAAATTTAATGTATTTTTATGTGTTTTGATGTTGTTTGTGCTAATTTGGACTATGTTATTACTTGATATATTTTATATATTAAAGTAACATATACAAATAATGAATTACTTTATATTAAGATTTGAAGTCACACTACTACACAGTGCATAACCCCATTAACAAACTATTCAAAAATTCAATTACTATACTCTTTTGAGTATAAAATGCAAGTTTTGGTTGGAAGTTCTATTAATTAACCTCAGGAAAGAGGAGACGTGCAATTTTAACCTCAAATTGTCAAAAAAATGCACATTTAACATGCATATAAGAATTCCAAAATACTGACACTTTCAAGAACAAGAATATCAATGTTTCCAAGCTTAAAATTACATACTTCACATAATTGGTATCACTACAGCTATAGAACAATTCTAACTGGGCCCTAATTGAAATAACAGTCTACTTCCGTTTGAGTTTTGTCTCGCTTGGTGTTAAAATCCGTCAAGCGTTTCTTTTATGATAGTTATTTCCAGGAACTATTGAATAGTTGTTTCTCTATTAATGTGTAAAACTTTATTTGTAAGTTTGTTATTTGCTTTTATAGGTTTAAGAACTCGTTCATAGTCAATCTTCAAGAGGTAAAGTTGTTAAAAAATGGGGTGTAATTTATAGAAAATAAATTATTGCAAAAAAGAGGTAGACAACCAAGAAAATAAACTCCACAAACAATTTTTGCAGAAAAGAAGACACGCATAAACAGTCACATAAACCATAAATACACTGGTCATAATCACATTAACACGTCATTCATAAGCACATTAACAAACATAAACAAGCACAACACCAACAATAACTTTGGGATAGTACCTCACCAAAGTTACTTCACAAAATAGTCTAACATACATATCCACAAACAACTTCAACACCAGAACACCAACTAACTATGGCATAGGGGACAGGGATTCACATGAGAATTGGGGGGGATATTAAGGGGGGGGGGTAATGTACTGTTCTGTTTCCACGCGGAAGGAACCCATGAATCCAACCAGCAACCTTTGAATCCTTTGCAAGCGGGACATCACCAGATCTTGACCTTCCATAGCTTCCCTTACCACCAGCTCTTGACCTTCCGTGAGCTCCCTTATAACTCTTTCAAACCTTTCAACCAAATCTTTACATATTTGGTCCTGGTTTCAAATAATAGGTTCTATTTTCTGATGCTGCAGATCTGCAAAAAAAAAAAAAAAAAAAAAAAAACAAGGAGGTAAATGGTAAAAGTTTTGACAAACTAACCCTAGATAAAGTAAAAAAGCCCTAACTACAAGAAGAAGGTAAACAGTCAAGTGTAGACAAAGTAAAGGAAAAATATGTTGTAGCTACAATACTAGTAAAACAATTAAGATTCATACCTGGGCAAGTGAAAGGTAGATGAAAGGGAAAGGAGATACACCTAGAGAGAAACTAATAGGCACACAGTAAAGAAAGTCACGGTTAGAGCAGCTTAAATAGACACAATTAGTGGCAACCAAAACGTCTCACTTTGTGGAGCGTGATACAGAAATGGCAGTTAGGAGTAAATATGGCTGAATAGTCAAATCTGAATAGACGTATATCTACCATAAGTGGTGTCTTGTTAATTAATTATTTTTGCATTAATTAAAATGATATAAATAGTATAGCCATTGTAGATTATTCCAACATATTAAAACCATAAGAAATAAATTTACAAGCTGAGCCATAGCAATAACATTTTGAAAAACATCAATTTAAATTGTTCATAGTTAAGTTACATCGCAGCATCCAAATGAAAACCAACAACTAATAAAAGATTTAAAATCAAGCAAGTTAAACTTTATAAGTGCTTGATAAGGATTGTGGCTGAGTCTTTAGCTCCATGATAGCTGATGACACCATTTCCTCCAGCTTGGAATAAGCACTTTCCATCCGCAGCATCAACAATTTGTGAGACCGAGCAAGCTGGTCCACACGGTGGTTAAGCGAAGCAATGTCAAGACGAAGTTCTTGTATTTGCGTGAACAAGTTGTGCAGTGGCAGAGCGAGGGGGATAACTTGGATAGGGTTGCCACGTCTAATGGGATTGGTAGCCATTGCTAACATGTGGTAAAAGTGAACACACATTTAGCAAATAGTAGATTTGTATTGAGATAACAGTTGGATAAGAGAGAAATTTACGATTAACTTCACAATGACTAAAATTGTTTGATAAATCACTAATCATACCAGTTTGAATGAGGAGTTGTGTGCAAGTATAGGTCAAAGATATTCAATATCTAGGTGTGATGATTATAGTTCTTGCATGGTTAAATAGGGAATGGCTGGTCGAAAATACAGCTTCAGTGGGTTTAATGTCATCTTTTTAAAGCAAAGACTACTTACCACGCCTAATCTAATACGTCACGGTCTCATGCATTGACAAGCTAGCTGGAGACACCTTTTGCACGGTTCCTCACGAATGCAATCGAGTGATTATGTTCTCGAGAAAAAGATGTAATATTATACTGTGGAAATTTGGATAGTTAATTACCTTTCCCCTCATATTAAACATGAGAACTCATTAAACATGTATGTTAATACTTAATCTTCTCTTAATATAGACAATGGTTTGAACCTTAATTTTAAGTCATTAGATATGATGTCAATTTCATTATAATCATACAATGAGTTTTGCAGATTTTTTATCAAAATTAAAATAGAAATTGCAGCTAAATGTACCCCTCCATCGATTTATCTAGACATTGCACACCTTTCCCTCCCAGTTTATTATTTCTCCAAATCTATCTTTATAGAAGCTTAGTAACTTATTAGCATACATTTTACCTTCCAATCAGAGAAGGTTGCTTCTGCTACTTTAACTACCTCTCATGATAAAGGAGGTACATTGGGTGGCCAAATGACTTTGCAAGTTATTGACTACCCAATCCATGTTTGATTAGTGCTAAATGTCTCTCATTCACCCCTCACCCTTGTACTCCTGTATATGGAATATCAAAATTTCAACTTGAATAATTAGACCTGAAATTAAGGAGGTAAAATTGAATGATAAATAGTATACACGCTTTTGTGAAATCTTAATTTTAGAATTAAGTTTGATTAAATTAAGATGAGTTATATGAATCCATCCTTAATCGAAGTGATTAACATTATCCTTACTGGCCGTTAAAATGTAATTTATTAGGGGTCGTGTGCCTAGTGTTTCCCAATTTGAGCCTTGGTTAGTTGTGTAAGTAACCATCATGACTGTATGTTGTATCCCACAAAAATTCACCTTGCACCTTAGTACTACCCAATGTTGTTAGAACTGGTATCCTCCTCTCCCCCCCACCTCCTCGAATTTGACCTCTCCGCCTATTCAAAGTGAAATGTTTACTTGAATATTTAGTGCTAAAATTATGGGGAGAAATGAAAGTGTAAATAAACCATTTTGCAGCAACGTCCTTGAGATTTGACATTTGATTAGATTATGATAATAATATTTCTATTCAATTATATCTGACTGTATCAATTTCTGTTAGCATTTTGCACATCTCTAACATTACGATAATGAGATTTAGTAACTAAATTAAAATAGAAATTGTTGGTTAATGTATTCATCCATCAATTTATGTTGGCATTTGCACTTCTCTAACATTATCTTACATCGATTTGGTAACTGTTTTGCATGCCTTTTACCTTCCAATCACAATGGGTACCTCTACTTGTTTAAGTACCCCTCTTGATTAAGGTACATTGGGTGACCAGATCACTTTGCACGTTATTAACTACCCAATCCATATTGGAGTATTGCTAAGTTTCCCTCATTAGGCTTTGCATGCGTTTCCTTTCCCAGTTCGAAAAGGTTACTTGTGTAAGTAACCAATCATGTCTGTATGTTTCACCCCAATAAAATTCGGTTTGCAACTTAGATACTACTACCCAATCCTATTGAACCGGTATCCTCCCTCAAATTTTACCTCCCGCCTATACAAAATGAATTTTTACTTGAATACTTAGAGCAAAAATTATGGGGAGGGGGGGGGGGGAATGGAAGTGTATGTAATTCCTTTTGCAACAACGTCCTAGAGAATTATCTTTCGATTAGATTATAAAATTTATATTTCTATCCATCCTAATCGAAATGTGATGTAATTGATTCAGTACATTGACATTAGGAAAACATTAGATACTTAAGTAAATATAACATTGTTAAGACGATTGAGAGAATTAAGAGGCATTAACAGTTTCAGTGTAACGTCAATAAATTTTGGATGTAAATACATGAGTCTTTTGTATTGCCAAAAGGCTCCTTAATTTTGAGAATTAGTATTTTATAAGGAGTAATAATAAATTAAAGAGAATATTCAATGTTATAAGATGGTGGTACTAAAGAAGATTTATAATATGATTGACATTAAAGGCATAATAAAATCAATTAACATTATAAAAAACTTAATTTTCTTCTCTATGTTACTTTACAATCTTCTTCTTTTTTCATTTAATATGCTTTTCTCAACGGGATATACTAATTCAAACATTTAATTAACACATACGGAAAAAAACAAACAATTTTTTATCAATTAAAAGGGTCACTCAGAGATCTGGTCTTTACATAGATCAAATATGTCAGCTTACTAAATTAAGATGAGCACAAAAGCAACTAAAGGTTCTTACAGATCCGAGACATATTTTACTAACAACAAAAAATAAAAAAAAGCCATTTAGATCAAAATTACGAAGCTTGTGGTGGTGATCCTGGTGGTGAGTAGTATTGAGTGAAATCCAAATGCCTCTCAGCAAGCAGCCCTTGAAGCATTCTCTTCTCCAATCTCATGTCCTTCTTGTAGTCATGAAAGAAATCCTCAAACTTGAACTTCTATGCCCAGATTTCATCCCTTAGTTCATCCAAAGCTTCACTCAATCGTTCAGCGTCGCAATCAAATGATTATGGTGTTCTTTGCCTTGAACTGGATCATCCTCTTGTTCTAGGTCGCCGAGTCATTTTCAGATGATACAATTGTTGTTATTTGTTCTGTATGACGAGGCACTTGTGAGTTGAGTATTTAAAGCAGTAAAGTGGGAAACGAAGTGTCTGTTTGGAAGGGACCTTACATGTACACATTCAATGTAAACTGCTCATTTATTAGGTTCATTAGACGTTATTAATAATTGTGAAAAATGTATTTGAAAAATAAAAGGATTGCTTCAACAAACTACAAGAAATGTATGACATATTGCAAGAATATATATCAAGTTTTGCTCATATGACGATCTTTTTTTTACTCACTTCCAACTATCATCAATGTTTAATAGGACTACAATTCTACAAGGAGTTATGATACATTCCAAACGTTACAAGAATGTGACCACTTAATAGGGAATTAACTAGTAACTAAGTGGGGAATTAAGAGGTGAAGCTAAATGGAGAATTAATCTTCATTGAATATGATGATGATTATGGAAGACAAATTGACATCTTATAACTGTTTGAATCTTTATAACTTACTATTAGACAACGAATGATGGTATATGCACGCCACGACGTCGATCAAGTCATTGACTTATTTAGTTGTACGTTTAATAAGAAGAATACTAAACAAGGCTTAACAACTTTGGTAAGATTAACGAATACGATAATATTGATTGATCATAGGGGCTTTATACATGAATACCAGCAAAAAAGACAAAATACAACCTTTAAAGACAAAAGACAGCCTTCAAAGATAAAAAAAAACAACCATCAAAAGGACCCAATATCTATCCAGAACATAAGCCACGCCCCTAACAACTTAAAAACATCAAGAAAAACCCTACTCTTAGTGTGAAGGTTTGGGTTCGCGGGAAGGTGAGGTGTGAGGGGGTCAGAGGGTCCTCAATTTGAGTGGCAATGCCATTTTCAAATGCAGTCCTAACTAGCCTCTCTAGTCGGCGGTTGTTTTCGTTGATCTTGGTGTTACCCTGGCTTAGGTGCCTGAGCAGAGTCCTAATCTCCATGAGCTTTTACTAGATGTCCAGTATATGCTCATGCATGCACGTTGTAGGTGCCAGTACTTTTTCAACTCGAAAACCCAAAATTTCATGGGTTTCTAGACTTTTCACCTTAGCCTTGTTCTCCATTGCGCTGTTCAATATGAAAAAAAAAAACAAGCGTTAGATGCATGTCTCTTAAGAGAAAGAAACA
Source organism: Petunia x hybrida (assembly GCA_037355625.1). Classification (NCBI taxonomy): domain Eukaryota; kingdom Viridiplantae; phylum Streptophyta; class Magnoliopsida; order Solanales; family Solanaceae; genus Petunia; species Petunia x hybrida. Next base: position 344,376 of record JBBBVM010000258.1, read on the forward strand.
GAAGTATATGTTTTGTATTAAGGTGCAATAACAATAGAAGAAGATTTTAACATACCATCAAAGAACTCAAGAAGAACCTACCGTGTCCAACTCGAACAAATTGCTTAGTCAATAGAATCAGATTTGGATATGTCGCTCCAAACGCACACGCAAGTATACGCGGTCGATCAAGTAATAAAGTGATAAAAAAAAGTATCGTTCCCACGAGGACTATTGATTAACTACTAACTAAATCAGACAATTCTTAATTATCTAGACAAGAAGGTTTCAATAGTTGAGAATTTATCTAACTAAAATTAACTAATTAAACCAAGAAAATAATAACAAGTAAAACACAATTTTGGATTCAAGAAGGGATAATAGCCTAGGGTCATGGGATATCTGCCAATCCTGTTGAATTCTTCAGTTAATCTGACTAAATCAATTTATCTGGGTTACTAATCACAGGGTTAATATTACTCACAGGACTCTTTCGATACCCTGCTCGCCTATTCAAGCCAACCTAACACCTATATGTCTATGGAATTAGAGTTAACAAGAATGCATGTGCTTCTCCTGTATACTGATTAAGCATGACTGTTAGGTATATTTCTATCCTAGCCGCAAAACCATTCCCCGATGCCCAGGTTCAGGAACACGCTCTATTCAATCCTATTGCAACCTGTGGTTCCCACTTTCGAGTTCAACCCTAGGTTCACAAATAGTATTGAATTGGTGATCAAGCAATCAAATAATTAGGCTCAGGATATGAATAAATAACCCAATAATATAAATCAATAAAATCAAAGTAACTTATGAATATCAACAATCATGGAGAATCCCACAACTTTAGACTAACAAACTAAATTAAAGAAAAGAGAAGAAAACTCAATGTAGATGTTGAGCTCCAACCTATCTCTAGCGTTTCTATGCCTCCCAAAGGTTCTTGCCTCCAAGAGTACGTAATCCTCCCTAAAAATATGTTTACAAGGGTTTAAATACGGAGTACAATAAGTGGGCCACGTTATTAGCTTCTCCAAACTGCTCTGGGACTGTTTTTCGGCGCATACTGCCGAGCATGCCTCGCGCTCATGGCTGTATGCACTGCTAATCTTTGATTTCTTCAGCTTTTCACTCTTTCCAGGCCATACAGCCGAGCATGCCAAGCATGGGAGGCTGTATGCACTACTTCTTCCTTGTTCTTGTACAAATCAAGCTCCAATTTCCTTCAATTTATTCCTAAAACATTCAAACACCTCAAGTTAGCATTTTACCTCAAATCAATCATTGTTGGGCACATATTACCATAAAAACAAAACAAAAGCCATAAGAAATCGATGCTGAAACATAAGATATACGCCCAACATCAACACCCCACACTTAAACTATTGCTCGTCCTCGAGCAATCAGAAAATCTAAACTTCAAACAAGATTCAAGACACTATCTAAATTTCATTCCTATCAGAGAAACTCAACAAAAACATCTACACCTGTGACCATGGTTGATACCAACAATTAAACCTTTTCACATGAATTTTTTTCAAGCGCTTCCTCATATTTCACAATGCCAAAACAGTCTAAATATTTAAAAATAATCAAACAACCAAATTGTAACATCCTAACCTCAATAACAGACACCGTGACACCAAGTTTCTCAAGCCCGCTCACTTACCTCAACCGAGAATCTAGTAAATCACCTATCCTTCATGAATCAAGTGCCCTCACAACAAATCAGAAGAAGTAGTCCAATACTCACAAGATATTGTAATTAATTTCAGAACTTTATAGATCAAAAGAATTCACTCAACTTTCATAAAGAAGTTCACATGCCACACAAGAAGTACCATAGGTTTTTCCTTTGTGTAAATCTCCACTAATGTAAGTCCTCTCAACTCAAAATCAAATAGGACTTATTTAAGATTGTCATGAAGGCTGTTGGTTAGGTAGGATAGATATGGATAAAGTGACTAGATCTCCCTAAGCACATACAGAATATCAATTTTAGCACACTTCCTCCTTTCAAAAACACCTCCCTTTTCAATTTCAAGCAACATCCAATTTTTTCCTTTTTATTTACGCCATTGAATATTTTTCAGCTCACAAAAAGTGCTCTTTTTTTTCAACTTCCAAAAAAAAAATTTCTACTCGATAGTTGGGCAGGCCATTAAGTAATTTTTTTTTCACTTTTTTTTTTCTCTATTTTTTTTCTTTTCACAAGCACTTCTTTTACATGACAACTGGCACCAATTCACAAACCAACCATCCATTTTCTCCAACTTTAGCTATTCAGCTCATTGTGCATTTAAGTGCTTAAGGAGATAGGGTGTTCAAAAGAAATAGGTAATTCAATTCAAAACAAGTCAATGCTTGTAATATGGCTACCAATAAACAGGATAAAGGCTCAAAGAGTCTGACTAGGGTCAATCAAGTAAGGGAAGGCTAGAAAAAATCTCAAACGAATCAAGGAAGGCCTATAATCATTTTTCAAACTGAGTAAAACCTAGGATTTCGCTTCAACCACACTCCGGGCAAGTTCTAGACTCAGGTGAAAAGCATGGAATACAACAAATACCTCACTCACACAATGGCACATGACTCACTCAAGATGGCTCAATTCGGACTCTCAATCAAGCAGTAAAAAAAGCTCGAAAATAAAGCTTAAAGCACTTAGCACACAAGAGTCAGAAAACTGAGCCTAGGCGTCACAAACAAGGTTATTCATTCTTGGCACAATTTATTTCAAAAACTCACAAGGAATGCATATAATCCACGTGCTCAGATCTAAGTCTGTTAGCATCAAACAGGTCACAAGACACCTAGACTCCAAACCCAAGTGTTCCTTTCCTGTCTACTACTACAACGGCTCAAGGCTAGCTAAAAAAATATAAAAAGTACCCGGTTCAAGTGTACATCCCATGAAAAAGAACCGATGTCAAAAGAAAAACCACGGGGGTTTATTATCTACTCTAACTATTTATTTATTTATTGGTAAAAACTAAACTAGAAGCAATAAACAATTAAAACGTCAATTGACAAACTAAAAAATTATACATCAAAATATAGGAATCCCCCACCCCACACTTAAAATTGTTCAATGTCCTCAATGCACTCTACAAGATAAACAAGGGGTGGCAAACGAGGTACTCAGACTTCCCTCACTAGCACGCACATATCTTTTCAAGCCAAAGTACTTATTCGAGCCAATTGTTGCATGCAAATGGGTTGCGATCACCCCACACTTAGGCTAAACTACATCCCACCATGTAAAGAGTAACTCATCTCTGCAAGAATGAGCAAAAGCTGCAGCAACTAAAGCGACAACAATAACATAACACAAGTCACAGGTTTACCACACTTCGTGCCCGAGCAACGCACGTGGGTGCTCAAGTGTGTTTCAAGGCTATCTAAACTCTCACCCAGACATCCCACACTTAAAAATTATGCTCACACAATGTTTATGGGTGATTTGGCTACTCAAACTTCGCCAAACACATCAAAAATCTCGTTTATGCATTTCAGTAAACACCTATCATGCACAACTATGGACAGCCTGTTATAAGCATATTTGGTTCAAATTGAACCCTCCCAACTCTTGGGAATTCAGCAATCATCAATACCAGTGCATCCCACACTTCCCACAAGCAAATACCAAACATAAAATTTGAATTCACACCACTTTTCACCCCAAAAAAGAAAAATGTGAAGTTTCAACTAAAGTGAAGGGAAACAGAGGTGGGGAAAAACTGAATGCAGCTGCATGTAATAACAGTAAGGGCGAATGGGGAAGGCAGAGAGGGAAGATAGAACTCGAGAGAAACACATCATACCTAGAACTTTGTAAGGGGTACTGAAGAACAAACGTTTATTTTTTTTTGTTTAGCAAAGTAGCGTGATTCTCCTGTTTTGTTCTTATTGTCTTTGTGTTTTTATGTGTTTAAGTGGAATTAAAGGAAAGGTACCAGGGCATATAGTGAAGGATGCGAGGTGAGAAGGTCCGTATGTAACTAATTCTCCAAACAGTGGCCCGCGCGGTTAGGGATACAACACTGTCTAACAAAAATTTTAAAAAGAATCGCATACAGTGAACGATGAGGCACGCTGGGGCCTGTATGGCCTGGAACGACATTGTTTGCACTCTTAATTGTTGCGCACAACATACCATGCATCGCACTACGACCTCTGCTGCCTGAGACTGGTTTAATTCTGCTGCTTTGACGTCTGGTGCGGGCTCTTTTCACTGTGCTAACTGTTCTCTAGCTCTTACTAACCTGTAAAAACTACACACACCCTTTAAACTCATCAAGTTTTGCATCCTTTTTGTTCTTTTTTTTCTATTTTTTTAATTATTTTCCTTAACAAATTGTAAAAACTAACTAACTAAAGAAAGTAATAAAATATGGGTTGCCTCCCATGAAGCGCTTGATTTAGCGTCGAGGCACGACGTGTATGACATTCACCACTTTTTATTTCCTCTTTGAAGATATGAATTTTCTCTCCAAATTGAATTCAAGCTTACGACTATGCTCTTGGGGAGGTGGCATAAAACCAAAATAACCAAGTAACAAATGTCGCATCTTGTATTTCTTGGCCTTTAAGTGAGGGATGTCGTTTTGTTTCCTTGGCATCATAAATTTAAGAATATAGGCACAGTGTTCCTCATCCCCTGACTCTTCTATTTGCTCAAAAGGCTCGATTTTTATGTCGCCATCAAAACAAAATATTGAAAAGTTCTTGGAATGAGGTCTTATGCGGCCTAACTCCAAATTTTCTTCACTTTTGACATCCTCATTTTTACACACACTAGAGTCTTCAAAATTATATTTGCCAATTCTCCACTTGACTCTAGTGCCAATTTTTCAACTTTGGCATCATCAACTACAATTGGGCCGAACTGTTGGACCTCCATTCTTAGCTCTTCAAATTGGCTCTTAAATTCCTCTTCGACTTCCTCCACCACAAATATACTATCCACCACAATTGATTGTTGAGACTTAGACGTCTCAATCTTTTGAATCAAATTAGCCTCAAAGTCGTGAATAGCCTCGCCAAATCGGTCAATCTCTTGTCTGAGCACACTTTTCCATTCTATAGAGCATCTAGCTGCACTTGTAATGTCATCAAGAAGACCCCCACATGCATCTAATCGTTGGGATTGTTCCATTAGCCAGGTTTCGCTCATTATCTCCACTTCTTTAGAATTTTCCCCATACCGTGATGCATCATGCACTTTGTTGCTCATATCAAATTCACAGGCAAGGTTAGTATTATCATGAATATTACTTGAAGAAGGAGTACGACACTTAGGATAATCATTCCACAGACCACCACACAATTGACAACAGTTTCGATCAAAGGTTGTAGAGGAACAACTAGATAAATAGTTTTGTAGGACATTAAGATGTCGGCAATCTTCCCACAAGTATCGTCCATTACAAATTATACAAGGAGCACCAAAATACGAGTAGCCAACTTTCGACCAATTTTCATTAAAAGATGCTGTTATTTCCCAAGATACACCACTTTACTATTTTAAGGACCAGTTCCTTAAAATGTGTTCCTTTACTATGTTATGTGCGAAATTCAAACTATAAGTAAATGAACACCCAATATTAGCGTGGAAAAACTCCTTGAACTCGGGATCAAAAAACCACGACCTACTCTTCCAAGTAGGATTTCAACTTCAGTATGTAAAAGACTCACTTGGTTACAAGACTACCTTCTTACTAACCTAGGACTAACTCTAATCCTTTTGTGACCTCTTTTCACGATCAGTGAAGCTTTGTCAAGTACACGACTTGAACCAGAAAGATACAACTCGATAACACCTACTATAGTTGAACTAAGACTGAACTTTTACAAGACTCAATCTAAGGAACAGGTTCTTACTTAGTTCCCTGTAGCATACTGATTACACAAATACAATAATGACTCTTTTAATGCTTTGCTTGATTCTCTCTGTATTTGTGCTCTCTTCAATGGCTGATATGCTCCTCGTTTTATAGCTTCAACATTCAAGAAGTCTTGAGCAATTAGAACTCCAAAGCTCCCAAGAGTTTGAGTCCTTATTGGATTCTTCTCTTTAAGCATCCTGATCTTCTATCCTTTATCCATCATTTATGCAATCTTTTCATATACGTTTAGACCTGCATAATTATCAAGATAAACATCAGTCTAAGGATAATTACTAATATCTCAGCTTAAATGATTTTGCATGAATTATCTATTTAGCTGCAGTGATTCAAAGGAACAGGTCCTTTGAATCCGTTCCTTAATCATCAGTCAAAACTCCAAGCGTATCCAAGCTAACATTTTCCCCCCTTTTGATGATGACAAATTCATAAGTACAGCTGCATATCCTTAATGTCCTGAAGTACAACTTAAAGCTCAAAAACAGTGAGCAGAGACTTATTCATCATTAAGGACCAGATTTTCAATTAGGTATAAGTTCACGCAAAATCAGACTTACTCTTCCCCCTTTTGGCATCATTGAAAAGGTTGCATAAAAAATATAACTCAAGTGTTAGAATAATCAGCACATGGCCATTGAGGCAACTCAAAATGCAAACATAAATCAGATTAAAGCAACTGCAAAATAATGATATTAGCCATCAAAGACAAGTCATCATTAACAAAAGGTTAAACCAAGGGATACAAGCAAGTACTACAGAATTATTCAGAAACTAGAAAAGGAAAGACTAAGGCACTAGAACTAGTCTAAATACCACTGGACAAAAGAGGGCTTATGGCTAAGGTGATCAGGATGTGGAAGGACCAGGTCCCTGAGACTTGTTAAGCAACTCAAACATCTGCTTGAGCATTCCCTCATTGGTCTCCTTTGCCTTTGTTACCTCTGCCTTCCAGTAGTTTTTCTCCTCCTCCAACCTTGCTATTTCAGCAGCCTGGATAGCAACTTGTTGCCTCAGTGCCCTCACCTTGTTGTTCAATGGCTGCCTCCCAACACCAGCCTGTGGAGGATCAGCTTGAACAGGCAAGTCACAGCTAATCAATGTAGCACAGCCAAACTTCTCCTTTTTGGTAGCCTTTACTACCCCTTCCAAAGGAATTTTCAACTTTGCAAACACATCAGTCAAGATGAAACCAAAAGGCAAAGAGTGCTTCCTCTTCCCAGCTATCACCCTTTTGATCAGGTGGATCATAAACCTGGGCCAGTTGATCTGCTTTTCAGTGTCCAGCAGTTCCATAAGGACCAGGTCCATGAAACTGGCAATTCCTCTTTTTTCTTTCCTTGGCATCATAATCTTGTTTACAAACTCAGATAACACTTAGTGTTGTGGGTGCATCTCACTTTTCTGCACAGCTCTGGGTTTGTCTTCTCCTTCATTCTCAGCAAACTTCCTTGTAATTTCCAATTCATTAGGCAAGTTTGTCAAGTCAGGCCATACTTTCTTGACATAGCTGTCATACCCAGCAAATGGATTCCCCAATAGCTCACCTTAATTGAGCAGTTCTTGTAGAACTCCTGCACCATCCCCTTTGCACACCTTCCAGAAATCTGAAGGACCATGTCCCTCCAGCCCTGAACTTGCAATTTCTGCAGCAGCCATAACATAGAGAGCACTCTCCCTTTCAACACTTTCCTAGTCAACATGTCATCATGAACACAATGTACAACTTCTTCTCCCTCAGCCTCACTCTCACTATCATCACCAGCAAAAGATTCATCACTGTCACTATCATCAGCAGAACTTTCATCCACCGAAGTCCTTTTGGAGGACCTGGTCCTCTTAGCAGACTTTTCTATAGCTTTCACAGAACTTCTTGTCACACGTCTCTGTGCAACTTTTCTTTTCTTCGATTGAGGCACAGTCTCCTCAACATCTTCCATCTCATCATCTTCATGACCAACAGCATCAGTTTCTATCACCTCAACTTCTTCCTCCTCAATAGGATCAACAACCTGTTTCCCTTTCCCTTTTCTGCTTCTTTCTAGAGCAGCAGCTAAGTTCTCATCAGCAGCTTTTGCAGCACTCCTTGTCCTCCTAACCCCAGAAGCAGGAGTTGAGACAGAAGGAATAGGTCATTTTGCCTTGGAGGAACTTTCACCTTTCTTCTTAATCCCTGGCTTGTAACTATCACTGATTTTCTTTAACTTAGCAGCAATTTCAGCAGTCACTTGGTCATCGATGGGTCCCTTTCTAGCTAGTTTTCTTTTTAAACTCGATCATCAACATCTATAACATCCTCCATGGGTGCTCTAAAAGCAACCTCTGGAGACCCCGATGACCCATGCATGGGTGCTTCCAACCTTTTAACAGTTTCTCCTTCCCCCTCAGGAACAGTTCCATTCCCTTCTTCCTTTTCCTCCTCATCTACCACAACATTTAAGGGATAAGCAAAATTTACCTGATACTGATACAGAATCATAGCTCGTGACAAATCCTCAACCTGTTCAACAATTGATTCAGCCGTGGGAACTGGTCCTTCCCCCTGAATTTCTGGTTCAGGTACTTCTGGGATTATTTCAGGAATTTTAGGGTTCAAGTCAGTGGTATCCATGGGTGAAGGAGGGTTGAGATTTTGTGGTTGATCAGTAGTGGGTGCAGATGAAGAATTTTCAGGAGAAAGATACATTCTTGCAATTCGAATTAAGAGATATGTGATTATTCTTTCTGAAATTTTGAGAGTTGAAGTGGTAAACAAAGTGAAAGAATAATAAGGATGAAGGAGTGTATATAGAGTGAATTAGGTGGTGGAGATTGAGTGTAAAACGATCAATATTACCTCATCAAGACATGCAGCCGTTATGGACTCTTGGGAGTCTCTCGGAGAAATAGAGCCGTTAGGCTGATAAGTCACCTTTTCAGAATAGGAACTGCTTCTTCGATGGGACTCTTATGCAGTTTGGATATGATTAGGATTTCCTAGTGGGATTTATCCTAATTACAAGTTACCTATAGCCTTAAATTTCTAAGATAAATGAATAATAAGGAGTACATACCTGATTTTAACACGGAACAAATCAGTGTCCTTCCAAGTTGGAACACTTTTGTTCATTCTGAAATTCTAAGAGCATAAGGGTAACATCATTCAATTTTAGCAACTCTAAGCAGAAATTATGGCATAAGAGTATACAATGAAGTATGAAACTGGACTGAAAATTTCAAATTGACTTGAATAAAATTCATTTTATCTGCAATTTTCTAGCCAATTATGAAGCAAAGCATTGATGAATTAAGTGAATTTAATCATTCCTAATTCCAACCTACTCCTTTCAAAATCATCTCTTCCTAAAGATTTTGTAAATATGTCAGCAATTTGCCTTTCAGTAGGACAAAATGCTATGGTGATCAAACCTTTTTCATAGTTATCTCTCAGGAAATGATGTCTTATATCTAGGGGTGAACATAGGTCGGGTTGGTTCGGATTTTTCATTTACCAAACCAAACCAACAATTTCGGTTTTTAATCTTTAAACCAAACCAAACCGTCCAAAGTCGGGTTTTCTAATATCGGTTTTATTCGGTTTATTCGGGTTATTCGGTTTATTCGGTTTTTATTTGTTAACAATAAATATGTGGTGTTTTCTCTCCTTTAGAAGTATAGGTAAATAGCTCGTATCCAATTGTACAAAATAAGACAAGTTAAACCAAGTTAGTTCATATTTAAATTGTGTTGGATACATAGAGTTCAATGCTTTCTCTTTTTTCTTTGTTAGGTAACTGTAGAGTCCTACAAGAATTAACAATCTCAATCAGGCGTTCCAAATATCGATTCAGAGACGTACAATATAGCACATCTAGAGGCAGATAGATAATAAAAGAAAAAATACTTACCGGTTAAAAAGACAATAATAGCGGCTCAAATGTTTGAGTGCCAAAATCTCTTGTTCTAAGGAAATTATTTTTACTAATTAGGTTTTTTCTTTTGTGCACTTAATTTGGGTTCACTTGTTACTTTCTTGAGGGCTTTTCTTTATGGGTCATAAGCGTATAACTCATTCTTATTAAAATTAGCTCCTGTAGATGTGGGTTGTAAATCGTAAGTTTGTAACATAAGTACATAACTAAGAAAAGCTACTAAAGTATTTATACAATACTTTTCAATGAATGAATTTTATACATATAAAAATCTAAAAATAACATATATGTAATGTCGGTTCGGTTTGGTTTCGGTTCGGTTTTTTTATGGGTAACACCAAACCAAACCTAATATGTCGGTTTTTTTTCCGCCAACACCAAACCAAGTCAAACCAAACCATAGTCGGTTTTTTTTCTCGGTTTGGTTCGGTTTATCGGTTTGGTTCGGTTTACCGGTTTGGTTTGTACAGCCCTACTTATATCAATGTGTTTAGTTCTTTTGTGATGCACTGGATTCTTTGTCATGTTAATAGCACTAGTGTTTTCACAAAAGATAGGAACAGTTCCTACATCAATACCAAAATCCTGTAATTGTTGTTTGATCCATAACAACTGTGAACAACATGAGGCAGCTGCCACATATTCAGCCTCAGCAGTGGAAAGTGCCACTGAATTTTGTTTCTTGGTTCCCCAAGAGACCAAACACTCACCAAGAAAATGTGAAATACCTGAAGTACTTTTTCTATCAACAAGGAAACCTGCATAGTCAGCATCAGTATATCCAACAAGATTAAAACTACCACCTTTTGGATACCAAAGTCCCAAAGGACCTGTTCCTTTCAGATAACTCAATATTCTCTTAACAGCTTTCAAATGAGATTCCTTAGGATCTGATTGAAACCTAGCACACAAACCAACACTAAACACAATATCAGGTCTACTAGCAGTTAGATAAAGTAGAGAGCCAATCATACCTCTATACAATTTTTGATCAACTGATATTCCATGTTCATCAAGGTCCAATTTTTGTGGCAGTGGCAATAGGTGTGTCAATTTCCTTAGCATTATCCATATCAAATCTTTTATGTAATTCCTTAACATACTTTTGTTGATGGATCATAGTTCCATTTGAGGTTTGCTTAATTTGTAAACCCAAAAAGAAATTGAGTTCACCCATCATGCTCATCTCAAACTCACTCCCCATCAAGTTTTCAAATTCTTTACTTAAATTTTCACAAGTAGCACCAAATATTATATCATCTACATAAATTTTAACAATTAAGAGATGCTTACCTTTTTCTTTCAAAAACAATGTGCTATCAATTTTACCTCTTTTGTATCCATGCTGAAGTAGAAATTTTGATAGCCTTTCATACCATGCTCTTGGTGCCTGCTTGAGTCCATACAAGGCCTTGTCCAACTTGTACATATGTTCAGGGAACTGTTCATTCTCAAAGCCTGGAGGTTGCTTAACATACACTTCTTCTTTCAAGTAACCATTCAGAAATGCATTCTTAACATCCATTTGATGTAGAGTAAATTCCATGTATGTAGCAAAGGCTATGAGAAGTCTTATTGCTTCCAGTCTTGCAACTGGAGCAAAATTCTCATCATAGTCGATGCCCTCCTCTTGACTATACCCCTGAACAACTAACCTGGCCTTATTTCTTATTACCATGCCATCCTCATCAAGTTTGTTTCTGAAAACCCATTTTGTTCTAATTATGGACCTGTTCCTTGGCTTGGGTTCCAGATGCCAAACTCGACTTCTTTGGAATTGATTCAATTCTTCCTGCATAGCATTAATCCAATCTGCATTCTTCAGTGCTTCTTTCACATTTTTGGGTTCAACAAGAGATAGGAAAGCACTAAAGGCACACAGATTGTGATTTTTAACTGCTGATCTAGTTTGTATCCCAGCAGTCTTATCTGAGATTATTTGATCCACAGGATGTGTCCCTTGATACTTGTAAGACTTGAGTGTCAATCCATTGTCAGAAGTCCCTTGCTGAGGAACAGTTCCTGAGGGAGTAACACTTCCAATTTGTGAGGTGGAACCAGCATTTGTTCCCCCTGTTTCTGTGCCACTCTTCTCAGTTCTGTCTTGAGGAACAGTTCCTTGCAGTTCACTTCTCACATCCAGAGTCTGCATTTGTGGATCAATTTCATTATGTTTCAGCATTCCAATCTCTTCATCCTCCTGTACCTGTTCTTGAGTAAGACAGTCAGTTTCATCAAATTTAACATGCATGCTTTCCTCAATTTTCAGTGTTTTCTTGTTAAAAACTCTATAAGATTTACTATTTGAAGAATAACCAACAAAGATTCCCTCATCAGTTCTAGGATCAAATTTTCCTAAGGCATCTTTCCCATTGTTGTGTATAAAACATTTGCAACCAAAGGCCCTAAGATGAGATATATTTGGTTTTCTTTCCTTAAGCAGCTCATATGGAGTTTTTCCTATTAAAGGCCTTGTCATACACCTATTTATTATGTAGCATGCAGTATTGATGGCTTCAGCCCAAAAATTCTGTGGAAGATTTTCAGATATTAGCATAGTCCTTGCCATTTCCTCTAGAGTCCTATTTTTCCTTTCCACTACACCATTTTGTTGTGGAGTTCTAGGAGAGGAAAACTTATGATTAATGCCATTTTCATTACAAAAATTGAAAAACATATGATTTTCAAATTCAGTTCCATGGTCTGACCTAATGGCAACAATATGACTATCTAGAGTTCTTTGAGATTTCTTAGCAAAAATTGAAAATGCATTAAATGCTTCTTCTTTAGATGCAAGAAATATAGTCCATGTAAATCTGGAGTAATCATCCACTAATACCATAACATACTTCTTACCTCCATGACTCATTGTTCTCATTGGTCCACATAAATCCATATGGACCAGTTCCAAAGGTTTAGTGGTACTTACCAGTTTCTTCGGTTTAAAGGAGGATTTTACCTGCTTCCCCCTGGCACATGCTCCACATACTTTTTCATCCTTAAACTTGATGTTAGGAAGACCTATCACCAAATCTTTGGACACAAGTTTGTTCAGTTGTGAAAGACTGGCATGACCAAGTCTTTTGTGCCATAGGAGGGGATCATTTTGCACCACACTTAAGCAACTCAGGCTTCCATCCGATAGTGTTAACAAGTCTACCTTGTAGATGTTTCCATGTCTATTTCCCTGCAAAATAATCTCTCCAGATGTTTGGTTAGTCACAGTGCATCCAGTAGATGAGAAATTAACACTATTACCTTTGTCACATAATTGAGATATACTCAATAAGCAATGCTTCAGCCCATCTACTCGAAACACATTGTCTATACTATGTGAATCAGACCTACCTACCTTTCTAATTCTTACCATTACCGAAGGAAACACTTCCTCCTTGGAAGGCTGAGAGTGAAAGGAACAGTTCCTTATGTCCTGTCATGTGCATTGAGCAACCACTGTCCATATACCATTTGTGGTTTATCTCCTTCACTCTAGCCTGCAAAAGAAAACTAGGGGTTAATTTTAAGAACCCAAACTAGTTTGGGTTCCTTTCCTTTAGAAAAAGGATGAATCAGATCTCTCCTAGCCCAGAATGGTAATGGTTTCTTTGTGTGAACAGTTTTCTTTCTTACAGAATTTTGAACAGGTTTATAAGACCTGTTCCTCTGTGCAGCCATTTTTAAAGATTGGCAATTTTCTTTCCGGTGACCAGTTTTCCCACAATGAGTGCATAGCCAGCTTTCAAGAAGCGATAAGTACTTACTCTTTGGATCCCATTTGGATGAAAACTGTGCTTTCATGAATCCAATACCCTTCCTGTTACTACTATGATTTTCCTGTAACCATTCTAGTACTTCAGAAGACTTGTTCCATTTTACAGTTTTTCCTAGCTCCATTTTTGTTTTAACCAAGTCTTCTTCCAAAGATCTTATCTTCTCATCTTTCTTGCACAATTCATCAATTGTGAATTTCAGTTTCTCTTCAATAATGATCTGATGAGAATTAGCAATACCTTTACCCTTTTCAACTGTTTTAACATTTTCTAACTCCTGAACAGTTGATTCAAGTGTGAGGACCTGTTCCTCAAGCATGCTAATCTTTCTTTTTTCAGAAAGTCATTTTTAATTACTGCTTCTTTGCATTCTGCTCCTAAACTATCAATTTCATCATGCAGTTGATGGTTGCCATCCCTTAGAGATTTAAACTCATTTAGCACAGTATGAAATACATTAACCAATTTCTCTCTAGCATGCTTTTCACATCTTGTCTAAGTTTAGAAATAAATACCTCAGCATCTTCTTCATTTTCTGAGTCTTCAAGAGCCATTAGAGGAAGATCCTCATCCAGATCATCATCAGATACATTATCCTCACTATCTTGCCATCCTGCAACCATTGCTTTGGGATTTCCACTTTTCTTACGGACCTGTTTCCTATCCTTTTTCCTTTCCTCAATATATCGCTTCCCCCATTCTCCTTCCATAATTGGATATTTGCTGATGTAGTATGTTGCTCCCAAACGCACACGCAAGTATACGCGGTCGCCAAGTAATAAAGTGAGAAAGTCGAGTATCGTACCCACAAGGACTATGCAGACTAATGCTCAATAAACAATTCCTAAACAAACTATCCAGGGGTCTTTTTCCAATGGTTGTAAGAGTTTTTATAACTGAAACGCAGTAATTAAAGTGCTAGAGGTGTAGTCAAGCAATGAGAAATACTTTGGGTGTTAACAATATTGAGAGGACGGTCCAGGGTCAGAGTTACGAACAATCCAGTTGATGTATTCAATTGATTCCACTTCCTAAATCCCGGGTTACTAACTGACAGAGTAAATGTAATTATGAAAACCTTTCAAGTCTTCACAATCTATGCAAGCTACTTCAATCCCTATATGTCTATGGGTTAAATCACATGCACGCATTAACGATCCTGTAATGAGTTAAACTAGGCAAGCAAGTATATGTCTATCCTACCCGCGAATTGGTTCCCCGATGCCCGGGTTCACAAACTAGTTCTATTCTTTCTTATTACGTAATTAGATTCTCTCTTTCGAGTTCAACCCAAAAACCATAGATGATGCATAATTATCGAGCTCTTAACAATTATGCAAGTGAAATCAAGAAAGAATAAGTAACCCGTTATGGGATTCAATCAATGGGAATCAACCTTCAACAATCAACCTTCATGTAAAACTCTAACCCTAGAACGTAAGGAAATTAGCCACACATATTCATAATCACAAGGCAAAGATTCGATGTAATAATGAAATAATTGATGTAATAGATGAAAGATTAGGGATAACCCTTGTTCAAAGAAGTGTGTAGCTCTCAATATTGCTCCAAAGTCAAGAACTCCTTACAAAAACTAAGTAAAGAACTATTTATAATGTTTCCAAACCCTTGGTAATAAATTAGACCCGATGCTAGAAGGAATAGGACGTAAAAATGCGCACAAGGGGCGCTATAACGGGCGCCCCGCGCCTCGGAAAGCGTGCCAATAGTCAGAACCCGTCTCCAGCTGCACACCTTGGCCATGCGTCGCATGCCAAACGCGCCTAGCCACTAAGCGCGGTAGAGCACGCGGCGCATGGGCTAGGGCGCCACGCAAAAAAATGCTCTTTTTCGCTCCAAAACTCGGCTCGTGTCGTGCCTTTGTGTGCTCAATCCAATCTTCAATCATCCTTCAACCAATTCATGCTCGATCAAGCTCCGAAACGCTCCAAATGCATCGCGTAACAACCTACACACGCACAACACAACATCAGTGTAAAACCACATTCACAAGCTACCAAACGAGTGCAAAACAAGCTCAAATGTGCGGAAATATTAAGGAAAAGTAGGCATAAAATGGCGAACATCACCACCCCACACTTGAACCCTTGCTCGCCCTCGAGCAAGTTACATCTCACTTCCCATCCTAGGTAAAACAGGTCTGCCTCTGACTATGGTTGATACCGACCATTGAACCAATGCGCACATGACTACCATGGGTCCACAACATGCCAACAATTTACCAAAACCAAAAATATGAGAACAACCACCCCAAAATAGCTCAAATGCACAAAACTCAACTTAATGCAACCATGCTCCCACAAAATCACACCTATCTATTCAATCAAAAGCCATCAACTTTACCTACTTTATGCAAACCACGTACCCTCACCAATATCAAAGAGAGTGCCCCCCAAAGATCACACACAACAACAATTATCATGAATAGAACGGGGGCAATAACAAATGAATTCACTCACTCTCATGAAAGGCTCACATGCCACACACAACGTACCATAGGCTTGCCCGTAGTGTAGAACTCCACTAATGTAGGCTCACTCCAATCGGGATTAACTAGGACTTTAAAAAGGTCGTAATGTAGGCTAAGGGGCGGGTAGGATACATATGGTAATAGTGACTACCTCCCTAAGCACTTTAATACATCACATTTAATTTCAAGCACAATTCTCATCAAACCACCCAATCACAAGTTTCATACATAAACCTTTCCAACAAGTAGCATTTTATTTTTAAGCACACACTAGCAAGGAATGGACATCTTTCTCTCTTTTTTTTTCAACTTTGCTTTTTTTTTTTTCTTTTCTTTTCTTATCATTTCATTCTTTTTTTTTTCAATTTCATTAACTTCCAACCTTGCCAATGTTTTTCACTACTTCACAATTTTCACAAGTATTCCCCTTTATTAGTTCCACTCAAGAACCTCCCAACATCCAACCACAACTCCAATCATCTACACAATATCAATAAAGTGCTTAAGGAGTAAGGGCCAAAAGAGTCAATTAAGAACAAATGGGTAGGCTCGGGGTGTGGGTGCCATCAAAAAGGGTCAAAAAAATCACAACAATAATTTTTTTTTCCAAGGTATATATGTAAGGGTAGGCAAACAAAAGAAGGCCTTGTATCATTTCCCGACTAGAGCGAGCCTAGAATTTCGCTTTGCACACACACGGGGCAAGTTCTAGACATTAGTATGCAACATGGAGCAAATAAGAACATGCCTCACACACACATTGCACATGGTCCACACAAAAAGGTTCCATCAACAACTCTCAACTAAGCTTCTAGAATGCAACTTGTGGGAATTTAAGCACTCATGCACAAAAGTTAGCAATCAAGTCAAGCAAGCGGACTCAAGCATCTCAAGGGGGTTGTTCCATTTTTTTCTTTTCCTAGGCATGCATCAAATTTAAAACCCAAGGACACCACAAATAGCACATGCAATCAATTCAATTCCATCGGCATCAAACAAATCAAAGGCACCTAGCATTCTACCTTTTTCCTTAGCCTAGGGTCATCTACAACTAACTATCCTAATCCTAGAAATAAAAAACTACCCGGTTCAAAGGCCTACCCGTGGAAAAGAACCGAGGCCATAAGAAAAACCACGGGGTGGATGACATGTACCACTAATAAAGACTAAAAAGAAAATCTTTTTGGAATTTTTCATTGGTTTTCTAATTTTTTCATTTTTTTTCCATATATTAAAGCAAGAAACAAATCAAAATAAAGTCAAGTGACAAAAGAAAAAGTCCTAAGGTACATGCATCCTAACCTCAAAAATAGATAAAGGGCAGTACCCCACCCCACACTTAAACTAAGCAATGTCCCAGTGCGACAAAGAAGTAAGTGCAAAAGTAAGAGTACAAGAAAACTGCCCTGAAATCTGGATGGTGCGCAGGAGTGTGGACCTAGGCCTCCGCCTCATCAGCGCCACCGCACTCATGATCAGTCTCATACTCAATGTCTGGGTCATCGGCCACAACATCTGAATCCGTGTTCTCATCCTCCTGCGGATCCACCGTTCTAGCTTGAACCTCGCCCAGCAGACCCTTCGAGGTCTTAGTCAGCGGGACCTTGCGGTCAATAGCAGTCAAATCAACGCCCGACTGACGGGCCATAGCCTCAATCATCAAGTACTGACGTGCGGCCAAGTTGGCTCCTGCCTCCCGCCACTCGTCGGCCGTCAGCTTCACCGGTGCCGTGGTGATCACCCCCTTGACCGAAGCAATGTCAAAAGGCTTCCCTATATCAGGGACAATGCGATCCCTAATCTCATCTACGGGGACGCCCGCCTTCTCTAAGTAACGGGTCAAGAGGTTCCCAAAGTACAACCTACTACATGATTTTTCTTTCCTTTGCTCTTTCATCACTCGCAACATGTAGTATCCTATGTTCACCGGCCTCCCAGTCATGAAAAAGTACACCATGCACGCCCGAGTCTTAGTGACCTCGGAGTAATGGGAACATGGTAGAATCCGTGCATTTATGAACCTCATCCATACACGCGCCGGCTTGAGAAACTGTGAGAAATGCATAAACTTGTGTCTCCCAGTCGCTCCTCGCCCCCACTTATGCGTGGAGCCCTCACCACACAAAGTTTCCCGTAAGGCCGTGTAATCCGGTTTCTTGATGTACTCTCTCAGCTCATCATAATCGGGGTCAGCTACCCCCAAGAAGGCATTCAATGCCGATGGATCCAACTTCACCTTCACTCCCCTAACCGTCACCAAGTCATCATCTCTCCACGCCTCCTCGGGCTCCCAGTTAGCATACAGTTCTTGGACCATTTCCAAGTTGGCGTGCCCCGGACTCTCAAACACTGAGTCCCACTTGAGGGCAATGATATTCTCGGCCACACTTCTAAACTTTTGTAGCACCGGCCATTTATCAATGGCTTGCTCGGGTATGTACCCAGCAAGCCGCACATTCTTGTACCATGTTTGGCAATCCCCCTTCTTTACAAAAGGGGGCCATACCGGGTCTTGCCTCCGGGACGTGGTATCGGCACCGCGTCCTTTGGAATTTTGGCCTTTGCCTTTGCCTTGGGCTTGGCCGGTGCCTTGCCCTTTTGCGTTGTGGATGAAGGTCCGGCTTGGGGTGGTCTCCTCGGACCCGCGGTGGAGGAGGAACTAGCTTTATGAGGTGTGGCGACCATGGTACCTACACAAACACGAAGATCAATGTGAGATGTATAGCTAAGCACCACAAATACAATTCAAGCTCAAGGGTACCACCCCACACTTATCACACACTCTATGTTTCAATCATTCAATTCAATGGCACGAGCAACCCCACACGTGAACAAAACTAGCCTTGAGCAAAATATGCCACGTTTTGAATTTTGGAAATCAAGCTAGTGTGGGTGCCTCATGATCAATTCTAGTGTGTATGCAACACCTAATGTTCATGGTAAGCCTAAGGAGTGCATTGCTACTCAAGGATTCACAACGTCATTGATATTTCATCTTTGAGGCTTTTTCACAAACACCTAGTGTGCACAACTTTGAACTAGCAATTTCAATGGATTTTGTAATGTGCCAACCCTCCCAAATTGTTGGGAGATCTCTTTTTACAAGTCACAAGTTATATACTAAGCATCATAGACAAGTTAAGCACATCAAGATTGAATTTTTATGCACAAGCTTATAACTTAGCTAAGAAATCCCCCTTGAGTAATAATGAATGCAACTTACATGTTATTAAGAAGGAAGAGTAGGAATGTACTTACTTGAATGGGTTAGAGTGGATTGCACAATGAGTTGGAATGATTCCAAGTGTTGCAAGTGAATTAGTGTGTGATTAGAGAGTGTTTGTAGTGAAAATAGGGAAGAAAAGATGTTAGAAATCGGGATTAAAGGGTTGGGGGTTAAGGAATTTCGGGTCAAAACCCGTTGACCCGTTTTTTAAAAAATTTTCTTGCCTTGCGCGTTTAGGCCCGCGCCGCAGGCCAACAGCATGCGCATTTTTGAACCCACTGCCAAGCTCAGCGCGGTGGGAGGCGCGGGGCGCTCCCTACCGCGCCAAGCTTTTGTGCTACAGCTTTTTTCTTGCGCGTTGGGAGGCGCGGGGCACTCCTGAACGCGCCCGAGCACGTTTTTTCGCACCGATTTCCGATTCTAAGTACAAACCCAAGCGTGGGACATGTCTCGAGACGTCCCCTACCCCTCAATGCATTCATTTCATCTTTTTTTAGCGCACCCGATTCCTGCAAAAATGACACACAAAAACAACAACTACGTGACACTATAAAAAAAAAAAAAAAAAAAAAAAACTAAACTATTACAAGTACAAACTCGGGTTGCCTCCCGAGAAGCGCCTTATTTAACGTCGTGGCACGACGGGTATGAATCAAGGGTCCCTCAAAGTAATTGAAGTACGGTGATTCACTGCACCTCCCCAATAACGTTTCACCCTTTGACCATTAACCAAAAATGTGTTCTCCGAATCCTGGGCTCTCAATTCAACCACTCCATGTGCGGTAACACGAACCACTTCAAAAGGCCCCGATCATCTCGACTTCAACTTGCCCGGAAACAATTTCAACCTTGAGTTGAACAACAATACAAGCTGCCCGGGCTCAAAAGAACGACGCTCAATGTGCTTATCATGCCACTTCTTTGTCCGTTCCTTATATAATTTCGCATTTTCGTACGCATGGAAACGGAACTCTTCAAGTTCATGCAATTGGAGCATCCTCTTCTCCCCCGCCAAAGCCATATCAAGATTGAGCTTTTGAATTGCCCAATACGCCTTATGCTCTAATTCAACCGGCAAGTGACAAGCCTTACCATAAACAAGCCTATATGGAGAGGTTCCAATAGGTGTTTTGAATGCAGTTCGGTAGGCCCAGAGAGCATCATCTAACTTCATAGCCCAATCCTTCCTCGAGGCATTCACAGTCTTCTCAAGGATTTGCTTGATCTCTCTGTTAGACACTTCCACTTGGCCACTAGTTTGGGGATGATAAGCAGTAGCCACCTTGTGGCGAACCCCATACTTAGCCAATAACTTATTGAACAACCGGTTACAAAAATGCGTACCTTCATCACTAATGATAGCCCGCGGAGTCCCAAAACGAGTGAAAATATTCTTCTTCACGAACTTCACCACCACACTCGCATCATTCGTTGGAAGTGCAATAGCTTCCACCCATTTCGACACATAATCAACTGCTACATGGATGTATTTATTGCCCATAGAAGGTGGGAATGGACCCATGAAATCAATACCCCAACAATCAAACAGCTCAATCTCCAAGATATTGTTCAAAGGCATCTCGTGACGCCTAGAAATAGTACCCGTTCTTTGGCAACGATCACATTGCTTCACTAATGCATGAGCATCTTTAAATAAAGTAGGCCAAAAGAAACCAGATTGAAGCACCTTTGCAGCTATTCGATCTCCACCAAGGTGGCCACCATAAGGAGAGGAATGGCAGCTCTGTAGAATCGGCTCTACTTCTTCCCTTGGAATACATCTCCTAGCTAGTTGATCAACTCCCATCTTGTACAAATAGGGCTCATCCCACACATAAAATCTGCTCTCATGAAGGAGTTTACCCTTCTGCTCAGCAGTTGCCCCAGGGGGATACACATTACTCACAAGTAAATTTACCATGTCAGCATACCATGGCGCTTCAGCTTCATCAAGAGCAAAAAGTTGCTCATCAGGAAATACCTCTTTAATCTCACGCCCCTCATCTACATGATCTCTATTCTCCAACCTTGAAAAATGATCAGCTACTTGATTCTCAGTCCCCTTGCGATCTCGAATTTCAACATCAAACTCTTGCAACAAGAGAACCCATCTAATGAGTCTAGGCTTGGAGTCCTTCTTTTCAAACAAAAACCGGATTGCGGCGTGATCAGTGTAGACAACAACACGAGTGCCAACCAAATAAGATCTGAATTTATCAAAAGCATAAACCACGGCTAGCAACTCTTTCTCAGTGGTAGTATAATTAGACTGGGCTGCATCAAGCGTCTTGCTTGCATAATAGATGGAGTAAAATTCTTCCAATTCTTTGGCCTAGAACAGCCCCAATAGCATTATCACTCGCATCACACATCAATTCAAACGGCAAAGACCAGTCAGGAGCAATGATGATTGGTGCGGTCACCAACCTTTTCTTCAACTCTTCAAACGCCTTGATACAAGCATCATCAAACACAAATTTCACATCCTTCTCCAACAATTTGCACAAGGGAGTGGAAATTTTGGAGAAGTCCTTTATGAAGCGTCTATAGAACCCTGCATGTCCCAAGAAACTACGCACCCCCTTAACAGAGATAGGTGGTGGTAATTTCTCAATAGCCTCTATCTTCGCCTTGTCAACCTCAATCCCTTGCTTTGACACCTTGTGCCCAAGTACTATGCCTTCTTGAACCATAAAGTGACATTTTTCCCAATTCAGCACCAGATTTGTTTCTTCACAACGGCTCAGCACAGCATCAAGATTTTTCAAACATTCATCAAAAGAATCACCAACCACTGAGAAATCATCCATAAATACCTCCACAAATTTTTCCACCATGTCAGTGAAAATAGCCATCATGCACCGCTGAAAAGTCCCCGGGGCATTACACAACCCAAATGGCATCCTCCTAAATGCATAGGTGCCATATGGACAAGTAAAAGTGGTCTTCTCTTGGTCTTCAGGAGCTATCACAATTTGATTGTAGCCCGAATATCCATCCAAGAAACAATAATACTCATGGCCTGCAAGTCTATCCAACATCTGATCAATAAAAGGGAGTAGGAAGTGATCTTTCCTGGTGGCCTTGTTGAGCTTCCTATAATCAATGCAAATTCGCCACCCTGTAACAGTTCTTGTAGGAATCAACTCATTGTTCTCATTCTTCACCACTGTCATGCCCCCCTTCTTAGGAACACACTGCACTGGACTCACCCACTTGCTGTCAGAGATAGGAAAAATAATACCAGCATCCAGCCACTTGATAACTTCTTTCTTCACCACCTCCTTCATGATTGGATTTAGCCTCCTCTGCTGCTCTATGGATGGCTTATGATCTTCCTCCAAGAGAATTTTATGCATGCAGAAAGAAGGACTAATCCCTCTAATATCAGCAATAGTCCAGCCAATAGCTCTCTTGCGCTCTCGCAATACCCGCAATACCTTCTCAACCTGCACATCAGACAACAAAGAAGAAAGGATCACGGGCAAAGTATTACCTTCACCCAAATAAGCATAACGTAAATGTGCGGGTAAAGGTTTGAGCTCAAGATTAGGAGCTCTCTTAATAGACGGTTTAGCAGGAGCTAAGGTCAACGGTCTATCAAGCTCCTCAAATTTCTTCCACCCTGGGATGAATCTACTCTGCATATTAAGAACCTCCAAATATTCTTCAGTATCTTCATCCTTCAGGATATCATCATCATCACATAAGAGTGCCCTTTCTAAAGAATCAACATTAGAAGCCAAGAATGACCTCTCATCAGCAGTCAATTCATCATCTATCACTTTTACCATGGACAACTCTTCATAGTGGGAAGGAAGCTGGGTAGCTCTGAACACATTAAACACAGCTTCTTCCCCATTTACCTTCATAATCATCTTTCCTGCTCAGACTCGAATAACAGCATCAGCAGTAGCCAAAAATCCTCTTCCCAAGATGAGAGGAACCTCAGGATCAGCTTCATAATCAAGAATAATAAAATCAACGGGTAATATGAACTGACCCACTTGTACAAGCACATCCTCAATAATCCCCTCGGGGCATGTCAAAGATCTATCAGCAAGCTGCAGTGTCACAGTAGTGGGTCGTGGCTCACCCAGGCCTAGCTTCCTGAAAACTGAAGAAGGCATCAAATTCACACTAGCACCCAAATCACATAAAGCACGACCAACCTCATGTTCCCCAATTTTCAAAGGGATGGTAAAACTGCCAGGGTCCTTCAATTTCTGCGGAAGCTTGCTTCTAACTCTGGAACTACACTCCTCGGTGAGTGCAACTGTCTCAAACTCAGTCATATTTAGCATATGGTCTTGATGTATTTAGCATATTTGGGAACATCCCGCAAAAGCTCCACCAAAGGAATACTTACCTGAATTTGACTCAATATCTCCAAAAATTTCTTGCATGCTGCATCAACTTTCTGCTTCTGAAGTCTCTGCGGGAAAGGTGGTGGTGGTCTCACAATAGCAGACTCGGGCTGCTTTTCAGTTACTTTTTCTGCTTCTTTCTCCACCTCCCTATCAGCATTTGGCTCTAACTCACCAACAGGCTTCTTTGGCTTTGGGGGAACTTCCTCCAGTGCTCTTCCATTCCTCAAAGTAACTGCTTGCACAAATTCTCTAGGATTCTTCTCTGTATCACTCGGTAAAGCACCCCGAGGTCTATTATTTTGTGCTTTAGCTAACTGCCCCAATTGTCTTTCAAGATCTTTCTGCGCATTGCTCAAATCTTTAATTGTTTGTGCCTGAGATGCTAAATCATCCATGAGCTTTTGCTGCCCTGCAAGAATTTTCTTAAGCATATCCTCAACTGAATTAGACTGCTGTGGCTGAGCCTGTGACTGCGACGCCTGCTGTGGTGCATTGTTTTGAGTAAATTGGGCTCTCTCATTACCCTGAAACTGCTCACGGGTATCCCTCCAGGAAAAGTTTGGGTGATTACGCCAACCAGTGTTATAACTGTTACCATACTGATTGCGATTTTGACCCTGTGCTCTGTTCTGATTACCCACATAATATACCGACTCTGGGTTAGAGGGACAATCCTCAGTGCTATGATCCTCACCACATACTTCACAAAAAGACTGAACTTGTTGCACTGGAGCTAATGGTGGCTTTGCTTGGAGAGTCAGCTTGCTGATTTGATTAGATATAGCATCCATTTTCGCTCGCAGCTCTGAAATTCCATCTAGTTGAAGTATCCCGGCAGCTTTCTGCATATTAGCCCTGCTAGCACCCTCAACTTGCGTATTAGCTCTGCCATCACCCTGTCAATCAGGATTGTTCTGTGAAAACTTATCAAGTAAATCATAGATCTGCTCAAAATTTAAGGCCAGCACTTGGCCTCCAGCAGCAGCATCAACCACAATCTTAGTATGTTGGTTCAACCCTTCAACAAAAGTGTGCGTAATAACCTCATTAGATTGGTTGTGGTGTGGAAATCTCTCAACAAAGCTTTAAATCTCTCCCAGGCTGCATATAATGATTCTCCTTCAAACTGCCTGAAGGACAAAATTGCACTCCTCAACCTGGCCGTCTTGGCAGACGGATAAAATTTTGCCAAGAACTTCTTAGCTAAATCCTCCCAAGTAGTGATAGACCCAGGCTTTCAGCCTTTAACCACTTCCTTGCATTCCCAATTAATGAAAAAGGGAACAAAGTCATTCGCACATAATCAGTAGGCACACCCGCCGGTGTATAAGTATCACTGATCTCCAGAAAGTTCTGAAGGTGTTGCTGCAGATCTTCTTGCAGGAATCCACCATATTGCCCCGTCACATGCAGCAACTGAATCATGTCGGGCTTGATTTCAAAGTTTCCAGTAATAGCAGGCTTCACAATACTAGACTCCACCCCCTTCAGACTAGGAAGAGCTACATCTCGCACTGCTACTGCTTGTTCTTCAGCCATTTCAACAGGTAGAGAGGCAAGTACGATTGCTAATGCTTCTCGATCTCTCGCTTCCCTTTTTGTCTTTCTCAAGGTTCTTTCAGGCTCGGGATCAAAAGGTGCGAGTGGTTCGTCCTTTTTATTCCTTCGCATTCAAAACCTATCGCCTGAAATAGCACAAGAAACTCAACAAAAAAATTAAACCTGAATAGCAATAAAGTAATTGTTAAAAAGAAAATAGTCCGTAATAGTCCCCGGCAACGGCGCCAAAAACTTGTTGCTCCCAAACGCACACGCAAGTATACGCGGTCGCCAAGTAATAAAGTGACAAAGTCGAGTATTGTACCCACGAGCACTATGCAGACTAATGCTCAATAAACAATTCCTAAACAAACTATCCAGGGGTCTTTTTCCAATGGTTGTAAGAGTTTTTATAACTGAAACGCAGTAATTAAAGTGCTAGAGGTGTAGTCAAGCAATGAGAAATACTTTGGGTGTTAACAATATTGAGAGGACGGTCCAGGGTCAGAGTTACGAACAATCCAGTTGATGTATTCAATTGATTCCACTTCCTAAATCCCGGGTTACTAACTGACAGAGTAAATGTAATTATGAAAACCTTTCAGTTCTTCACAATCTATGCAAGCTACTTCAATCCCTATATGTCTATGGGTTAAATCACATGCACGCATTAACGATCCTGTAATGAGTTAAACTAGGCAAGCAAGTATATGTCTATCCTACCCGCGAATTGGTTCCCCGATGCCCGGGTTCAGAAACTAGTTCTATTCTTTCTTATTACGTAATTAGATTCTCTCTTTCGAGTTCAACCCAAAAACCATAGATGATGCATAATTATCGAGCTCTTAACAATTATCCAAGTGAAATCAAGAAAGAATAAGTAACCCGTTATGGGATTCAATCAATGGGAATCAACCTTCAACAATCAACCTTCATGTAAAACTCTAACCCTAGAACGTAAGGAAATTAGCCACACATATTCATAATCACAAGGCAAAGATTCGATGTAATAATGAAATAATTGATGTAATAGATGAAAGATTAGGGATAACCCTTGTTCAAAGAAGTGTGTAGCTCTCAATATTGCTCCAAAGTCAAGAACTCCTTACAAAAACTAAGTAAAGAACTATTTATAATGTTTCCAAACCCTTGGTAATAAATTAGACCCGATGCTAGAAGGAATAGGAGGTAAAAACGCGCACAAGCGGCGCTATAACGGGCGCCCCGTGCCTCGGAAAGCGTGCCAATAGTCAGAACCCGTCTCCAGCTGCACGCCTTGGCCATGCGTCGCATGCCAAACGCGCCTAGCCACTGCGCGCGGTAGAGCACGCGGCGCATGGGCTAGGGCACCAGGCAAAAAAATGCTCTTCTTCGCTCCAAAACTCTGCTCGTGTCGTGCCTTTGTGTGCTCAATCCAATCTTCAATCATCCTTCAACCAATTCATGCTCGATCAAGCTCCGAAACGCTCCAAATGCATCGCGTAACAACTTACACACGCACAACACAACATCAGTGTAAAACCACATTCACAAGCTACCAAACGAGTGCAAAACAAGCTCAAATGTGCGGAAATATTAAGGAAAAGTAGGCATAAAATGCCGAACATCATAGTGCTCCATGCTTCCACATTTGTAGCATTCTCCAGCCTGTTTCATGTTAGAAGACCTACCCTGTCCACTAATTCCTTTTTTCTTAATCAAATATTTTTTAACAGTTTTAGCGATAAGGACTAGTTCCTTATCATCAATAAGCTTTTCAGCAGCAGTCAAGGCTAAATTAGGTTCAGTTTTAACTGGTACTCCTATGTTTTTAACCTTTTTCCGTAATTCATACGTCGTTAAATTTCCTATAAGTTCATCTAAGGACAAGGTGGTCAGATCCTTACTTTCTATGATAGCACAAGCTTTGATCTCCCAAGAATCTGGAAGAACCCTAGTCAGGATCTTTTCTACTCTATCTTCTACAGTTAAAACCCTTCCCAAAGAAATAAGTTCAGATGCAATGGCATTGAATCTAGTATACATTTCAGAGATTGATTCTTCTTCTTTCATTTTAAAATTTTTATATTCAGCAAAAAGAAGTGTACCTCTAGACTTTTTTACCTGACTTGTTCCTTCATGTGCAACTGGTAGAGCATCCCAAATTTCTTTTACAGTGGTATACCCTCTGATTCTGGTGCACTCGTCAGGACTCAGTCCACCAACAAGCCACTTCCTATCTTTTGCATTCTTTTCCCATTGCCTTATTGAAACGACCTCGGTTAGTCGTTTCGAAAGTTAGGATTCCAATTGGCGTGCCGATAATTTTAAAATATTTGTAATGTCCATTAGAACCTGTCTGTAAAATTTGAGCTAAATCAGACCTCGTTTGGTAGGCATCGGAAGAAGGTTTCAGTTTTTATTGTCGATAAATATTAAAAAGAGATTTTCGAGATCGGATTTGGCGAATGAGCTCCGATTCGAAATCCGAAAGCGCCGTTAAGTTCGTATGATTATTTGTGACTTTTTTGAACTTTCGAAAGTGAATTTTGATGTTGTTCGGCTAGTTTCAGCTAAAATGCCGAAAGTTAAATAATTTGATTTTTTCTATTTAAATTCGCATCTTGAGTTTCGGGAGTCCAATTTGAGATCCGCCTTCGCGAGTATGTTACATATATTTTGTATAACTTATATGCAAAAGTTGGAATTATTTCGAATATCGCAGAGTACCGTTTTAATTTTCGTTGCGAAAAGAAAATTAAAAAAAAAAAGGAGAAAAAGACAAAAATGAAAAGAAAAGACAAAAAATGGAAAAGAAGGCAAGTCGGTGAATGAGCTATATAAGCTCATTTGGATAGAAACAGAGAAGGGAAATGGAGATTCGAAACAGAGAAAATAAAATGACGCAGTAGAGAAAAAAATGCCAGAAAATGCGAAAAGGGGCCGGTGAAAAGTAGAATTTTCACCTTGAAACATTCAGGTAATGATCCTAATATATTATTTGAGTTTATTACGTATGTTTGAATATGTTTTAACGGTAAAATTTGGAATATTAGACATCGTTTTAATAAGTTCAATTGATAGTTAAAGGGTCAAATGGACCCCGATAGTGGAATTGATTATGTATTCGTACTCAGTGAGTTATGGGCAACATTTAAATGTAATCTATTTAGGGTTTGGTTATGTGACCTTAAACCCTGTACATAGGCCTGGCCTGCGTATTGCGTATACAAATAGGGTATCAGGTTCCAAACCGGATTGCCCTAAGATGTGAGGAATGAAGCCTTTAGCCTAATGTGATATATTTTTCTGCTTATTGAACACAGTGTGATCGTTTGGCAATGAATTCAAAGAATAAAGCGGTTGTTGATTAGCAATGCCAACTTTTTGGGAGAGGTAAGTGTTTATATCCATTTCTTTGGAGGCACTTGGCCTCGTGGATTTTCTACCACGTGTTCCTTACATGCGTAGCTGCCGATAGGCGTACTCATTACGGCTTAGCTTTGAATTTACATTGTATATTATAAGTTATGCTCTGTCGTTGGTATTGCATTGAGCATATGAGCATTGCACTATGGTTTTGAGCATTGCATATACTTCCCGGTTGGCGATGAGAGTCCCGGACCGGTGAAGGGTCATTATTGTATATACTTTCCGGTTGGCGATGAGAGTCCCGCACCGGTGAAGGGTCATTATTGCATATACTTCCCGGTTGGCGATGAGAGTCCCGCACCGGTGAAGGGTCATTATTGCATATACTTCCCGGTTGGCGATGAGAGTCCCGCATCGGTGAAGGGTCATTATTGCATATACTTCCCGGTTGGCGATGAGAGTCCCGCACCGGTGAAGGGTCATTATTACATATACATCCGGTAATCGATGAGAGTCCCGAGCCGGTGAAGGGTCATCATTACATATACTTCCCGGTAATCGATGAGAGTCCCGAGCTGGTGAAGGATCATTATTGCATATATCTCCTGGTAGACGATGAGAGTCCTGCGCCGGAGATAGGTATCGGGCATGTGTGACTGCATTGCATCATACCGCATTCATCCCATCTCATTGCACCGCATACTGACTATTGTGTGTATTTTGTTGTATCTTATGTATGCGGTATGTATACTATGTCGTGGACATATCTCAGTTTGCCATATATTTCTAGCTCGCATTCTGGGTTGCGGGGATCGGGTTGCATGTCACAACTGTATAAATATATAAATCGGGTTGCACGTCGCAACAGTATAAATATATGGATCGGGTTGCACGCCGCGATAGTATGAGTATATGGATCGGGTTGCACGCCGCAACAGGATGAATATATGGATCGGGTTGCACACCGCAACAGGATGTATTGGTGATTGTTGATATGTTCGGGATACCTATATGTTCTCACTATCTTACGTTCCCGGTTGTTAATGAGTTTGTGATTCCATACGTGTTTCTGGTTATTATCTGGCTCTGTCTTTTCATAATTTAAATAAGAGGAATTTGGTTTATCTGTTTCTTTTCTCCCTTGCTAGCTATCCTATTCTTTGAGGTGGCTAGTCTACCCCACCTATTGAGTCCTTTTGACTCACCCTTGTTTGTTGTTTGTTTTTGTCTATCTATTTCGTTTCGGCAGGTTCGCTCTAGGATTGAGTTCACCACGTTGTGAAGGAGCGAAGACGACTTCAGCTGTCAGGGTGAGCCAGCTTTTATTCCGGAAGGCCACCAGATTTATGTCTATTATTTCAGTTGCATTTTGTACCCTTCAGGAGGTATTTGTCTTCTTTTATACTCTTTGATGTCTAGTCTGGATAGCCTTAAACCTAGTATATTGGGTAGTCAGCTGTAATTTCTTTTGTACAGCTTAGAGGTATCAGTATGTCAGTGTTTTTTTAGGTCTTGTTGTTATTTATGAATTGAATGAGCCCGGTTTAGAATCTATCCAGACTAAGACAGTATCTAGTAGAGTCTCGGTGATGGGTACATAGACGTCCGTACTTATCTACGAGAGGCTATGATGGCATTTAGGAAGTTTCACTTCCTTCATTTCTGATCGCGCGTCGGTCTAGGATACAAAAGTATTTTCGTTAATTCCTTCGTGGTAGTTGTGAACCCTTGTGCAACAAATCAGCAAATGGTAGGATTTCAAGACGAAGTAGTCTAGCCTGGGGCTATCACTGACGAAGCCCCGAGAGTTTTGATCGTGCTGACGATTTAGTTACTCAGGTCCTAGTAGTACGAGCTCGCGATGGCAAGGGAGCAGGGCCTTGTGGTTCCCTTGGCTCTCTACGAGAATCTTGGCTGTGCAGATACCGTAAGAACCTATTATTCGCTGGGCAGCCTATCAGGTTGCCGCATGTGCAGACGTTCGATCTCAGGGAGCTCCTTTTCTGGTTCTTAATATTGCTGCAGTAAATTATATTCTGGAGGTAGTATGTGTTGTACCTCTAATTGTTCTGGATGGTTAGCCAGCCGAGGTATCAGTTCGGTCCGAGTGTCCGAAGAGGTTGCATTATTTTACGCGGTTGAACCTTTCGATATTCTTAAGCAATGCATCAGATAAACCTCGTGATTCTTTTTAAAAAATAAAATGATGTCAGCATATCCTTCTGGCTCTTGATTATGTCAAGCGGTATGGTGTTGATTATTCTGTTTTCCAGTTTCAGGGGTCCGACCTTGAATTGGTTGGCCGCTCTCTTATTAGCTAACTTGGTTCGGTTTTTCTTCTAGATTCATGGAAAGTTCCTTTCGAGTAGCGAGCGAGATGAAAAGTGTTTCCAGTTTGAGTGGATTGGACAGGGTAGCCTGTCGGTTAGCCTGTTGGTGTTTCAGAATATGAAATTGAATTCTATAGAATGGCTGAATATGTACTAGAACTAGTCCATGAGCCTTTCGAGAGATTCAAAGATTTATTGATGACCTTTCTCCTTCCTTGAGATCCCAGATGGCTCGAAAAATTGAGGTTGGGACTTCATTTGATATCGTTGTTGATATTGCTCAAAGGTATTAGGCATACCATAAGTTAGGGGGGGAAGAGTTAGAGCTGGAGGGCAAGAAATCTCGTGGCCCTAGTGGGCAACCATGGTACCTCATTTGGAGGTAAGAGTTCTGATTATTTTGGGAGGGCACCTTTCATGTTATCTCAGCTTGTGTCACGTTATTCTTAGAGTGCGCGGGTAGTTCATCAAGATTCTAGACTCAGCTTTCTCTTTGTAGCTTTCAACAATCGGTCCAGCTTCTATTTTCAGCGAAAAGGTGTTATCATTATAGTGAGTCTAATTATCCTTTGAGGAGTTTTCCAGTTATCATTGTCGTGAGTCTGGTTATCCTTTGAGGAGTTTTCCCTTACTCCAGCAAGTAGGCAGTCATCTTTTCTCTCGTCATCAGGCATCTGCGCAGTCGCAGAGGATTGTCGCAGAGGATTTTATTTAGATCTCAATCAACCAGAGAAATGCCACGATCCAGTAAAGGTTGAGAGCGTGGTGGCAGTTATTCTTCAGAAGGTAATTATCAGTGTAGCGGCTTAGTTCAGCACCAGAGGCAGTTTTATGAACTGCCAGTCTGGCAGGATGATGAGGCATCCGATGTAGTAGACCCGAGTATTTCTTCTTCCCTTATATGTGAGTAAGATTTGATTCTTCCGATCGATCTGGAAATGGTCTGTCATGTCATGTTTCCATGGTTTCTTTTGATGTTGTTTCTATTAAGAATCGGTTGCGGTAGAGGAGTGAACTTCTAGTACGATTTATTCCTGGCATTTATGAGACCCTACTAGTTTATCTGGTTTAAATGTGAGAGATTTGTGAGTGAGTATCGGTATTTTTCTGCTTTCCATCTTGTTACGCCACCTTCTGTCATTATGTCAATTCAGTTTACCTCTTACCTTGAAATTCAATGTTGGTAGGATAATGGGATCCTAATTCGTCACCATCAGAAAGTGTTATCGTTTCTTCCGGTGCAAAGTGATTAGTAAGTAATATTCGATCTACGTATTTCATCTTGGTTCAAAACGCTAGTACAGTCATGTTACTCTATGAGCTTGTCTTAGTTATAAAAGAGTTTTCTGGTAAATTGTCAGAGTTCCCTTCTTATTGGGAGGTCAAACTGGCATGGATGTTGTTCCATAAAGCTCAGTTAATATCCGTTTCTTCAATTACGATTCTTTGGTTAGCCTGACTCGAAAGTAGTGTAGCTCTAGGATCCAAGCAAATAAAAAGATGAGCTTCCTAAAGCTCTAATTATTTCTATCCTCAGTCCATTGCCATCTCATCTTTGTTTGGCACTGGTGAGCTTAGGCGGTCAGTAGTCTCTTGTGATGTTCCATGTATTGAGCTAGAGTGCGTGTCAAGGTGGCCGGGTAAGCATATTGTTGTTTTTCAAGGCTACTAAGGGTAATGAGAGGCGTCATTTGACGTTTGATTTGATCCATCAGGCGGTGGTGTGCTTATAGAAAATGTATGGAGTTGTGAACTCAAGAGTTGCAGCTGTTTGGCAACTCGAGAGAGTATTTTGGTAGCTCAGGTCTGCGCTGCTTTCTCTATTTAGCTAAGTCTTCCTTAATCCAGCAGGCAGTGCGAGGATGACTATTTCTATTCAAATTAGTTATATGAGTGTATGCTCTAAGTGGAGGAGTCTTCCTCCAATTGATACCGAATCATAATATTAAATCTCTAAGGCGTTGCTGAAGCGTAAGCTAATTCTTTGTTTCATCGACTTGTTCTATATGGAAAGGTATATCGAAGAGGTGATTATCGGCTGAATCATGTTAATCAATCCAGAGTTTCGTATATCTTTATTTCGAAAAAGTAAAACTCTCTTCTCGTGATCGAGGAAGGATCAGTTTAGTCAGAATAAACTGGGCAATGGCGTTATGATATTATCCAGATATGTTTATTTCCAAGAGTTCGGTATGCGTGTTATAATTCTGATCCTGCAATCAAGAGATAATGCCAGTGGAGTAGCTTATGAAGGTCGTGCAAGTTCTCTTGTTATCCGCGCGAATTTCTTTTCTTTAGTCTTAGGCTCGTTCGGGGACGAACGAGAGTTTAAGTGGAGGAGAATGAAACAACCTCGGTTAGTCGTTTCGGAAGTTAGGACTCCAATTGGCGTGCCGATAATTTTAAAATATTCGTAATATCCATTAGGACCTGTCCGTAAAAATTTAGCTAAATCAGACCTCGTTTGGTAGGCATCGGAAGAAGGTTTCAGTTTTTATTGTCGATAAATATTAAAAATAGATTTTCGAGCTCGGATTTGGCGAATGAGCTCCGATTCGAAATCCGAAAGCGTCGTTAGGTTCTTATGATTATTTGTGACTTTTTTGAACTTTCGAAAGTAAATTTCGATGTTGTTCGGCTAGTTTCAGCTAAAATGCCGAAAGTTAAATAATTTGACTTTTTCTATTTAAATTCGCATCTTGAGTTTCGGGAGTCCAATTCGAGATCCGCCTTCGCGAGTATGTTACATATATTTTCTATAACTTGTATGCAAAAGTTGGAATTATTTCGAATATCGCAGGGTACCGTTTTAATTTTCGTTGCGAAAAGAAAATTAAAAAAAAAAAAGGAGAAAAAGACAAAAATGAAAAGAAAAGACAAAAAATGGAAAAGAAGGCAAGTCGGTGAATGAGCTATATAAGCTCATTTGGATAGAAACAGAGAAGGGAAATGGAGATTCGAAACAGAGAAAATAAAATGACGCAGTAGAGAAAAAAATGCCAGAAAATGCGAAAAGGGGCCGGTGAAAAGTAGAATTTTCACCTTGAAACATTCAGGTAATGATCCTAATATATTATTTGAGTTTATTTCGTATGTTTGAATATGTTTTGACGGTAAAACTTGGAATATTAGACATCGTTTTAATAAGTTCAATTGATAGTTAAAGGGTCAAATGGACCCCGATAGTGGAATTGATTATATATTCGTACTCAGTGAGTTATGGGCAACATATAAATGTAATCTATTTAGGGTTTGGTTATGTGACCTTAAACCCTGTACATAGGCCTGGCCTGCGTATTGCGTATACAAATAGGGTATCAGGTTCCTAACCGGATTGCCCTAAGATGTGAGGAATGAAGCCTTTAGCCTAATGTGATATATTTTTCTGCTTATTGAACACAGTGGGATCGTTTGGCAATGAATTCAAAGAATAAAGCGGTTGTTGATTAGCAATGCCAACTTTTTGGGAGAGGTAAGTGTTTATATCCATTTCTTTGGAGGCACTTGGCCTCGTGGATTTTCTACCACATGTTCCTTACGTGTGTAGCTGCCGATAGGCGTACTCATTACGTCTTAGCTTTGAATTTACATTGTATATTATAAGTTATGCTCTGTCGTTGGTATTGCATTGAGCATATGAGCATTGCACTCTGGTTTTTTAGCATTGCATATATACTTCTCGGTTGGCGATGAGAGTCCCGCACCGGTGAAGGGTCATTATTGCATATACTTCCCGGTTGACGATAAGAGTCCCGCACCGGTGAAGGGTCATTCTTGCATATACTTCCCGGTTGGCGATGAGAGTCCCGCACCGGTGAAGAGTCATTATTGCATATACTTCTCGGTTGGCGATGAGAGTCCCGCACCGGTGAAGGGTCATTATTGCATATACTTTCCGGTTGGCGATGAGAGTCCCGCACCGGTGAAGGGTGATTATTACATATACTTCCCGGTAATCTATGAGAGTCCCGAGCTGGTGAAGGGTCATCATTGCATATACTTCCCGGTAATCGATGAGAGTCCCGAGCCGGTGAAGGATCATTATTGCATATATCTCCAGGTAGACGATGAGAGTCCCGCGCCGGAGATAGGTATCGGGCATGTGTGACTGCACTGCATCATACCGCATTCATCCCATCTCATTGCACCGCATACTGACTATTGTGTGTATTTTGTTGTGTCTTATGTGTGCGGTATGTATACTATGTCGTGGACATATCTCATTTTGCCATATATTTCTAGCTCGCATTCTGGGTTGCGGGGATCGGGTTGCACGCTGCGATAGTATGAGTATATGGATCGGGTTGCACGCCGCAACAGGATGAATATATGGATCGGGTTGCACGCCGCAACAGGATGTATTGCTGATTATTGATATGTTCGGGATACCTATATGTTCTCACTATCTTACGTTCCCGGTTGTTAATGAGTTTGTGATTCCATACGTGTTTCTGGTTATTATCTGGCTCTGTCTTTTCATAATTTAA
This sequence comes from Petunia x hybrida, assembly GCA_037355625.1. Taxonomy (NCBI): domain Eukaryota; kingdom Viridiplantae; phylum Streptophyta; class Magnoliopsida; order Solanales; family Solanaceae; genus Petunia; species Petunia x hybrida. The sequence goes on from JBBBVM010000258.1 coordinate 379,736, forward strand.
ATAAGAGGAATTTGGTTTATCTGTTTCTTTTCTCCCTTGCTAGCTATCCTATTCTTTGAGGTGGCTAGTCTGCCCCACTTATTGAGTCCTTTTGACTCACCCTTGTTTGTTGTTTATTTTTGTCTGTCTATTTCATTTCGGCAGGTTTGCTCTAGGATTGAGTTCACCACGTTGTGAAGGAGCGAAGACGACTTCAGCTGTCAGGGTAAGCCAGCTTTTATTCCGGAAGGCCACCGGATTTATGTCTATTATTTCAGTTGCATTTTGCCTCCTTCAGGCATCTTTTGTACTCTTAGATGTCTAGTCTGGATAGCCCTAAACCTAGTATATTGGGTAGTCAACTGTAATTTCTTTTGTACAGCTTAGAGGTATCAGTATGTCAGTATTTTTTTAGGTCTTGTTCTTATTTATGAATTGAATGATATTTATTTTCCTAATTTAATTGGTGAGGGTTCGCCCGACGGGTCTAGGGGAGGATGTCGTGTGCCCGCACGGCCTAGTCGGATTTCGGGTCGTGTCACTTATGTCTTCAGCATTGCATTCTTTCCTGGTTTTGGGAACATCGTTTCCCTCAGCATCCTTTTTCATTGGGATCATGGGACCTTCAGTTACTATGTCCCATAATTCATAGTCCTCAGCTTGAAGATGATCACGCATCCTTTCCTTCCACCATAAATAATATTTTCCATTGAACAAAGGAGCTCTAACCATTGACTGCTAGGTGTTAGCCTTTTCAAGGATAACCCGCTCTGATACCAATTGTTATTTCCCAAGATACACCACTTTATTGTTTTAAGGACCAGTTCCTTAAAATGTGTTCCTTTACTATGTTATGTGCGGAATTCAAACTGTAAGTAAATGAACACCCAATATTAGCGTGGAAAAACCCCTTGAACTCGGGTTCAAAAAACCACGACCTACTCTTCAAAGTAGGATTTCAACTTCACTATGTAAAAGACGCACTTGGTTACAAGACTACCTTCTTACTAACCTAGGACTAACTCTAATCCTTTAGTGACCTCTTTTCACGATCAGTGAAGCTTTGTCAAGTACACGACTTGAACCAGAAAGATACAACTCGATAATACCTACTACAGTTGAACTAAGACTGAACTTTTACAAGACTCAATCTAAGGAACATGTTCTTACTTAGTTCCTTGTAGCTTACTGATTACACAAATACAATAATGACTCTTTTAATGATTTGCTTGATTCTCTCTGTATTTGTGCTCTCTTCAATGGCTGATATGCTCCTCGTTTTATAGCTTCAGCATTCAAGAAGTCTTGAGCAATTAGAACTCCAAAGCTCCCAAGAGTTTGAGTCCTAATTGGATTCTTCTCTTTAAGCATCCTGATCTTCTATCCTTTATCCACCATTTATGCGATCTTTTCATATACGTTTAGACCTGCATAATTATCAAGATAAACATCAGTCTAAGAATAATTACTAATATCTCAGCTTAAATGATTTGGCATGAATTATCTATTTAGCTGCAGTGATTCAAAGGAACAGGTCCTCTGAATCCGTTCCTTAATCATCAGTCAAAACTCCAAGCGTATCCAAGCTAACAGATGCCATGTTAACAAGTAATAAACTAAACTAAACTAAACTAAAAACTTGAACAGACTAAAGTAAAAGCCTAATCTAGAAAATAGCTAATTCTAAATCCCCGGCAACGGCGCCAAAAACTTGTCTCTCCAAACGCACACGCAAGTATACGCAGTCGATCAAGTAATAAAGTGATAAAAAAAGTATCATTCCCACGAGGACTATTGATTAACTACTAACTAAATCAGACAATTCTTAATTATCTAGACAAGAAGGTTTCAGGAGTTGAGAATTTATCTAACTAAAATTAACTAATTAAAGCAAGAAAATAATAACAAGTAAAGCACGATTTTGGATTCAAGAAGGGATAATAGCCTAGGGTCATGGGATATCTGCCAATCCTGTTGAATTCTTCAGTTAATCTGACTAAATCAATTTATCTGGGTTACTAATCACAGGGTTAATATTACTCACAGGACTCTTTCGATACCCTGGTCGCCTATTCAAGCCAACCTAATGCCTATATGTCTATGGAATTAGAGTTAACAAGAATGCATGTACTTCTCCTGTATACTGATTAAGCGTGACTGTTAGGTATATTTCTATCCTAGCCGCAAACCCATTCCCCGATGCCCAGGTTCAGGAACACGCTCTATTCAATCCTATTACAACCTGTGGTTCCCACTTTCGATTTCAACCCTAGGTTCACAAATAGTATTGAATTGGTGATCAAGCAATCAAATAATTAGGCTCAGGATATGAATAAATAACCCAATAATATAAATCAATAAAATCAAAGTAACTTATGAATATCAACAATCATGGAGAATACCACAACTTTAGACTAACAAACTAAATTAAAGAAAAGAGAAGAAAACTCAATGTAGATGTTGAGCTCCAACCTATCTCTAGCGTTTCTATGCCTCCCAAAGGTTCTTGCCTCCAAGAGAACGTAATCCTCCCTAAAAATATGTTTACAAGGGTTTAAATACGGAGTACAATAAGTGGGCCACGTTATTAGCTTCTCCAAACTGCTCTGGGACTGTTTTTCGGCGCATATAGCCGAGCATGCCTCGCGCTCATAGCTGTATGCGCTGCTAATCTTTGATTTCTTCAGCTTTTCACTCTTTCCAGGCCATACTGCCGAGCATGCCGAGCATGGGAGGCTGTATGCGCTGCTTCTTCCTTGTTCTTATACAAATCAAGCTCCAATTTTCTTCAATTTATTCCTAAAACATTCAAACACCTCAAGTTAGTTTTTTTACCTCAAATCAATCATTGTTGGGCACATATTACCATAAAAATAAAACAAAAGCCATAAGAAATCGGTGCCAAATATAAGACGTACGCCCAACATCAAGATACACGGTATAGGTAATCACTATTAGCGTGTATTATATAGTTAAATGGTAGATGAGATAGTTGCCACCTATACTATTAGACAATTGCCACGAAAGCAAATGACACTACAGAAAAGACAAAAATATTGATAGTTGATGTCTTGCTTGTCGATATAGTTTATGTTAAGGAAGCAATTACAATCTCCTACAACTAGTAACATTCGAACCTTGCAAGTTCGATGTATAATTTTCAAGTGCAATTGCAACATGATTGTATCCTCAATATTATCTAATACGATTAACCTTAATCTATAGTGGATACCAAATGCAATTGCATGATCAACATGATCTTCTAAGATTACCCTAGGATAGAATTGATAAAGAGTTGGTAATTACCTAATATGTAGCATAGAATGAAAATTTGCAAGATCAAGCTAGAAGATCAAATGAAATTGCAACATGATTGTATGACATTGACCTTCCTTCACGGTAGGATTGACCTCAATTGATAGCGTATAAGTAATAACCTTGATATTTGCACGATCAATATCGGATGACCAAATGCGTTTGCATGACCAACATGATATAATAAGATTAACTTGAGACATAATTGATACTCCTTTTGTCCCAATTTGTTGTCATAGTTATTATTTCGAGAGTCAAACTTCTTAAATTTGAAATTAAATTAGGACGTAAAATGTTTAACTTTTTTGAAATAATATTTACATATATGAAAACTACATGAAAAGTACTATAACTCTCAGCAAATTACAACTCAAAAAATTTAAAAGATATATAAAAAGATTGTAGTAAAAAAAAAACTCGTTTGACTCTCGAATCCGAATAGCGACAAAGAAAATGGGATGGAGGGAGCATATAATAGTTGCTAATCAAGTTTTCCAAATTTCATTATCGAGCAATAAAAATAAATATGATTTTAACATCATTGTATGATATTAACATTTTATGACGATAGGATTGACCTCAAATGATCGAAAATCTTAGAGGACCAGATGCATCTACATGATCAACATTATTTTACGTACCTACCGTAACATACAACTCATATCAATTGATTAAGAGTTGTTAATTACCTACTATGTACCATAGAATGACTAATTGGAAGATCAAGCTAGATTTTTAAATGAGATTGCAATATTATTGCATAACGTTCACGACCATTCGCGGTAAGATTGACCTCACAATTGATAGCTTATTACTAATAACCTTTGATAGTTGTAGGATCAATCTTAGAAGACAAATGCAATTTCATGATCAACGTGATATTATAAGAAGATTTTGAGAAATAATATTATTGATATCAATTACTTATGATGAATCATAGTTAGTCATATAGCATGGTCGATCAATAAGATTAAATGTAATCGCCCTTAATAGTATGCCATTGACCTTCCTTCACTAGAGCATTGACCTAAATTGAAAGCTTATAGCTAATAACCTTTTATTTTTAAATGCTTAATCTATAAGTATGACCAAATGCAATTGCATTATCAACATGATCTTATAAGATTACCCTAGTATAGTGAATCCATATGCAAGATGTTATCTATTGAGCTTCATCAACTCCCTATTGCATTACATCGACTTCGAGTTGTGAGATGTAGCCTCTTCCATTACATCGACTTGTGATCATCGCTAGACTATTGGAAGAAGTTATATATTGCATTACCTCAACTCGTAGTAGCATGGCTTAGCAAACTGCATTACATTTACAACTATTCAATTCAATAAAGTAGCATATCGCATTATGATAACAATATGCAATTGCATAATGTAACCTATTGCATTACATCTATAAATATTCAATTGCAAGATGTAGCCTATTGCACTACGCGAACTATCTAATCGTGTGGTGTAGCCAATTGCTATACAACTACGACTATGAGACATAGAGACTTTAGACTTAGCCTGTCGCATTGCATTTAGAATGAAGTAATTGCAAGATGTAGCCTATTGCACTACACCTACAACTATTTAATTGGAATATGTAGCCAATAGCATTACATCTAAAACTATCCAATTGCATTATGCAGCCTATTTCACTACACATGCACCAATTAAATTGGAAGATGCAGCCAATAGTATTACATCTACAACTATCCAATTGCATAATGTAGCTTATTACATTACATATATGAATATTCAATTGCAATATGAAGCCTATTCCATCACATGAACTATCCAATCGTAGAATGTAGCCAATAGTTATGCATCTACAACTAGTCAAAAAATGAAGTGACCTATTGCATTACGTCTACATAACAGTCCAATCATATGATGTAGCCTATTGCATTACATCAACTGCTATCAACCATAGAATATAAAATTACATCAACAACGTGATTTTGTACGACAAAGCGTATGATTCATGATATGATTGATCTTATATTAAAACCAATTATATCTAGTGAAAGTTTTGGATTGTTAACTATTTATATGACATTGATTAATGGCAAGTCGTGATAGGACTGATTTTCTATTTTTCGTGTATAATGACCCTGGTACTTATATTTTGAAATTGAATTAGTGCGACACGAAAAATGCTAATATAGCATCACATAAGTGAAATAAAATGTATGTGTCTAAAATATTTCATTCATGAATAATGACTAAAAACGACTCAACTTTCCTTCATCTCTTTCATCGTATAAAGAACTCCAATTGGAGCATTTCTTAGATTAAAAAATAAAAGAGAACGGAAACCGAAAGTAGTCAACAGAAATCCATGGGTGTATCAACTTTATGGCATCTGATTGGTTGCATGTCAACCCTCAACTTTATCAGTTGCAAAAAATCTTCTACAGGTTTACGTGCTTAGTGGACTACTTTTGCCATGCAAGCCCTATTGGACTTTGCATTTGTCCAAAAGTTGAAAAAGCGGACGAAAAATAATGTGGAAAAATGTTGAAAAACAACAATAAGATGACACCCTAACTTTGTTGTAGAACAAGTTCAATTTTTTTATCGACCAAAAAACAAACTTAAGCTTGGAAAATAAAGTTACCGTAGAATGACAAATTGCACGAACAACATTATTTTGTACGACTTACCTTGTGATTCATTTTAACTTGCATCTTGCAACAGATTATGTCTAGTGAACAATTTGCATAGTTAACTATGACATTTGTTAAACTTAAGCCGTGATAGGGTTATTTAGTGTGTGATGACACTTGCCACTTACAATAGTTCAAATTCAATTAGTGTAACACCACATTGCTCGTGAGCTTAACACACAAGTGAAATAAGAAGTATGTGTATAGCTATTGTTACGCTTGTATTGGACAAATTTCATTGTTATTCTCTACTCTGTGCCTTAGTGATCTTTTTTATTAGAGAACAAGTCCATTTGGAGCAATTCTGATTTTTTTTAAAAATAAAAAATAAAAAAAATGGAAACTGAAACGAGTCAAAAAGAAAATTCACGAGTGGATCCGCTTAAGATTAAGCCCGTGATGTAGTTTTGTCCACTTACACAAGGTAATCATCCTATAAGTCCTACAAGATTAAAGGTATGATGCTTAGTGGTTTCTTGCTTCAATATTCAAAACCTAATTATCATTATTTTTTCTTGGGACTTCTGATTTGTATTCAAAAGAGAAAAAGGTTGACGGAAACTTAGTGGATGAGAGTTCTAAAACCACTATAAGTTGACCATTTGTTCTTCTCTTATTTGTGCAACTCTTCAAGTTTAATTCTTCTCTGATAGAACTAGTCACAAAATACACCGAACACTGTACGAATGGCTAGTACTCCAACCAAACAAAATCTTCCTAAGTGTCAAAATTCCAGCTTCTCCAGGCGGAATTCAGTCACTCCACGTTGATTGTCGTGCTAACTTGGATAGGTTGAAGATGGAACTGAACGAGTTCATTTATAGGATGGGTGCTGAAATGAGTCCCGATTATGTGACTCGTGTGTTGTTGACTGATCCTTCCCTTACCATGATGTATTCGATGCATCTGGACCAAAAAAATAAAAAACCTAAGGTTGTGATCTGTATATCGTCGGACGTCTCTTCCCATGATCCTTCCCAGGGATCAAAGACTATTTCCACGTCTAATGGAAAGAAGTCCCTCCTCTTCGATCTGAATTAGGTTATTGATGCCATATTTGTTTTGGCGTCTAGTGTTTCTGTTGGTATCTAGTGGTATATTGGTGCTTGTGTTTGTGTCTCGTGTCGACAAAAATCACTATTTTTGTTCTGTCTTGTTGTTGTGGTCGTGGTCAGTTTTTGTGGTCATGGTCATTTTGTTCCTTCGTGTATGAAGTTTTATTGTTGTTGAACTGATGATGTAGTACGTGTTGGAATCAATAGAAAATTATTAATCAATTATGGTTGAATGGATTTTGTTTTGGTCTATAATCTCTTCATATTATTATCCTAACTTAAAAGTAACAACACTGTATTTTAATCCGTTAATAGTATGGAAGCATAACTATAGTTGCTAATTGTATGTCCAATCAAATACTTAGTATCTAAAAAAATAAGCCCAATATTTGTTTATCTTCTGATGATTAAAGTGGTGATGTAGTTAAGTAATGTTATTTACCAATTCCGGTGTGGGACTTACAATCCATGAGTTTGAAATAATTAAGTAAAAATTATGGAAGTTCAAAACAAATTAATTGATTTAATACGTACATAGAGGATCGAATACACGACCATCACTTCGAACTGTGGAGCTTAACACCAGTTTGCGAATAACTTGCAATTTGAACGCTATGTCCTCTTTTGTGATCTACACCTTATCGTATTAATTTTGATAGTTTGCAACGTAATCTTTTTAATTCATTACAAAATCATAAAAACATCTTTTTCTCCAATTTTCAAGAGGACAAAATAGGAAAACACAACTAGTAATATTATTTTACCAATCGGATAATTGAGAATTGAAATAACTTCTTTCTTATACAAACACTACTTCACATCTCTAATAAATTCAATCCGAGCAAGCGGAAAAAAAAATGAACCGAGTGAATCTTAAAGTATTACAAGCTAATTCGCATAGCTTAAACTTTAATTCATAATTTTTTTTTGAATACCTCCATTTATTCTATAGGTATTAAACATTCTTACAATAGTTGAAATAAAATACTATATACACCACCAAAATAAAGTTCACCTCCATCTTTGAACTTGCACTTGCAGGAAAGAGAACAAACAGACTCCTTAACGTGATCTTGCTCCACTATATTTTCATCATTTGCGAAAAGTGAATTAAAGATTATAAATATATATAACATTCGATAGCTACCGTTAATCGATATTGCCAACTCTATGTTCCTCTATAATTCTATGATTTGACATGTAATTTTTGTTCAAATATCTCATTTTTGTTTAGCACTTGATACGTCGTGAAATGAATAAATTTGTTATTAAATAGTGCTATTGGTTTTAATTGAAATAATTTTATTGTACTTAATCATGCTTTCCGGATATACCCTCATAAGTAATTGCAAGAAAGAGACTTTTATGATTTTGCAAGAATTTAAGAAAATTAGGGTGTAAATCATTAAAATATATAGAATAAGGCGTAATTCAAAAAAGAGTGTAAACGTTAAGGGTGCAAATTGTAAATTACACAATTTGATGAATGTACACGTCTTTTAATATAGCTTATTTAATTGGGCATCAATTAATTTTTAAATTTTGGCGGGACAAATTGTAATTTTTGGAGGGAAGTTCAGGTTATTAAAGCGCGCAACGTTTAGCATTTCACCTAGAACTCCTAAGGAATCTAGAGGCGTTAGCGAAGCAACAATGGAGGAACCTCTAAAATTTGAGGTGCTCATGTCCAAAACGTACATCAACATGGGTGTTATGGTACTTTTCTTTAAATATATTGCACTATTTGTTATAACATGGTAATTTAAGAGGTTATTTTTACTATTTTGTGTCACTACAACATCTGCCTAAGAGAATCATTAAATTTATGCCGGATGCAGTAGAAGTTTGCTTTCTTTACGGTGATAGGGAAGTTTGGCCAATTAAAGTTGGTCACCGGGGAGGTCAAGTTACTAGACTTGGAACTGGGTGGAGAAAATTTGTTATGGACAATGGTTTAAAGGAGGGAGATCATGTAGACTTTTAACTCCTTGAACGTGCGGCTGCAACTATGAGGTGGAAAGTTCGCATCATCCGCCTATTTAATTACTATGAGGTTTTGTATACGCCTCAACGTGATGGAGGAACCTCATCAAACCCGTCTAAGGTATTAGTCTTACCTGATTTTTTGCCATTTCTCTTTCTAATGACTCCATTATAATAGCTTAACGAAATATGATTAAATTTTTTATCAGAAAATAAACATCGGGATTAATCAGAAAGTTGCTCGCTATGAGTGTGTGCTTAAATTGAAGAATAATTTAGATCGCGAAGTTATTAATCTGAGAGGTGATATTGCACTGACACGATTCGGAATCCGGCTAGGCCGTGCGGGCACCCGACATCCTTCCCTAGACCCGTCGGGCGAACCCTTACCAATTAAATTAGGAACATAAATATAATTCAATTCATAAATAAGAACAAGACTTAGAAAAAAGCACACCCATATTGATACCTCTAAGCTATACAAAAGAAATTACAGCTGACTACCCAACATATTAGGTTTAGGGCTATCCAGACTAGACATTTAAAAGTACAAAAGAATACATATGCCTCCTGAAGGGAGACAAATACGATTGAAATAATAAACATACCACTGGTGGCCATCCTGAATAGAAGGTGGCTCACCCTGACAGCTGAGGTTGGCTTCGCTCCTTAACAACGTGGCGAACTCAATCCTGGAGCGAACCTGTCAAAACGAAATAGATAGACAAGAAATAAACAGCAAACAAGGGTGAGTCAAAAGGACTCAATAAGTGGGGCAGACTAGCCACCTCAAAGAATAGAATAGTTAGCCAGGGAGAAAATAAACAGATAAACCAAATTCTTCTTATTTAAACTATAAAAAGGCAGAGCCAGATAATAACTGGAAACATGTATGGAACCATAAACTCATAAACAACTAGGGACATAAGTGACACGACCCGAAATCTGGTTAGGCCGTGCGGGCACCCGACATCCTCCCCTATACCCGTCGGGCGACCCTTACCAATTAAATTAGGAAAATAAATATAACAATTCATAAATAAAGACAGGACAAAAAAAAAACACAGACATAGTGACACCTCTAAGCTGTACGAAAGAAAATTACAGCTGACTACCCAACATATTAGGTTTAGGGCTATCCAGACTAGACATCTAAGACTACAAAGGAAGACAGATACCTCTTGAAGGGAGCGAAATAAAACTGAAATAATGAACATAAATCTGGTGGCCATCTGGAATAAAAGCTGGCTCACCCTGATAGCTGAAGTCGTCTTCGCTCCTTCACAACGTGGCGAACTCAATCCTGGAGCGAACCTGCCGAAACGAAATAGATAGACAAGAAACAAACAACAAATAAGGGTGAGTCAAAAGGACTCAATAAGTGGGGCAGACTAGCCACCTCAAAGAATAGGATAGCTAGCCAGGGAGGAGAAACATATAAATAAAATTCTTCTTATTTAAATTATAAAAGGCAGAGCCAAATAATAACTAGAAACACGTATGGAATGACAAACTCATCAACAACCAGGAACGTAAGATAACCAAAACATATAGGTATCCCAAACACATCTACAATCAGAAATACATCTTGTTGCGGTGTGCAACCCGATCCATATATTCAACCTGTTGCGGCGCGCAACCCGATCCATATATTTATACCGTTGCGGCGTGCAACCCGATCCCCGCAACCCAGAATACGAGCCAGAAATATATAGGAGAGCTGAGATATGTCCACGACATAGTATACATACCGCATACATAAAACACAACACAATACACACAATAGTCAGTATGCGGTGCAATGAGATGGGATGAATGCGGTACGATGCAATGCAGTCGCATATGCCTGATACCTATCTCCGGCGCGGGACTCTCATCGTCTACCAGGAGATATATGCAATAATGATCCTTCACTGGCTCGGGACTCTCATCGATTACCGGGAAGTATATGCAATGATGACCCTTCACCGGCTCGGGACTCTCATCGATTACCGGGAAGTATATGCAATAATGAAACTTCACCGGCTCGGGACTCTCATCGATTACCGGGAAGTATATGCAATAATGACCATTCACCGGTGCGGGACTCTCATCGCCAACCGGGAAGTATATGCAATAATGACCCTTTACCTGTGCGGGACTCTCATCGCCAACCGGGAAGTATACGCAATAATGACCCTTCACCGGTGCGGGACTCTCATCGCCAACCGGGAAGTATATGCAATGCTCAAAACCAGAGTGCAAGGCTCATATGCTCAATGCAATACTTACAACAGGGCATAACATATAATATACAATGTAAATTCAAAGCTAAGGCGTAATGAGTACGCCTATCGGCAGCTACACACGTAAGGAACACGTGGTAGAATATCCACAAGGCCAAGGGCCTCCAAAGAAATGGATACAAACACTTACCTCTTCCCAAAAGTTAGCTCTGCTAATCAACAACCGCTTTATCCTTTGGTTTCGTTGCCAAACGATCCCACTCTATTCAATAAGCAGCAAAATATATCAAATTAGGCTAAAGGCTTTATTCCTCACATCTTAGGGCAATCCAGGTAGGAACCTGATACACTATTCATATACGCAATACGCAAGCCAGGCCTATGTACAGGGTTCAAAGCCACATAACCAAACCCAAAATAAATTACATTTATATGTTGCCCATAACTCACCGAGTACGAATATATAATCAATTTCATTATCGGGGTCCATTTGACCCTTTAAACTATTAATTAAACTTATTAAAACGATGTCTAATATTCCAAGTTTTACCGTTAAAACATATTCAAACACACGTAATAAACTCAAATAATATATTAGGATCATTACCTGAATGTTTCAGAGTGAAAATTCTACTTTTCTCCGGCCACTTTTCTTATTTTCTGGCATTTTTTCGTTTGTTTCCTGGTGTGCTCGTGTTCTCCATTTCTGTTCGTTTTTCTCTGTTCCTATCAATGTGAGCTTTATATAAGCTCATCCAACCGACATATCAAATTTTGTCTTCTTTTCCTTTTTTTTTTCTATTTCCTTTAAAATTCGCTGCTACGGTAAAAATTAAAACGGTACCCTACGATATTAGAAATAATCCCAACTTTTGCATATAAGTTATACAAAATATATGTAACATACTCGCGAAGGCGGATCTCAAATCGGACTCCCGAAACTCAATATGCAAATTAAATGGAAAATTATTTAACTTTAGGCATTTTAGCGGAAACAAGCCGAACAACATCGAAATTCACTTTCGAAAGTTCACAAAAGTCACTAATAATTATACAAACCTAACGGCGCTTTTAGATTTTGAATCGGAGCTCATTCGCCAAAACCGAGCTCAAAAATCTCTTTTTAATATTTATCGACAATAAAAACTGAAATCTTCTTCCGATACGTACCAAACGAGGTCTGATTTAGCTCAAATTTTACAGACAGGTCCTAATGGATATTATGAACATTTTAAAATTATCGGCACGCCAATCGGAGTCCTAACTTCTGAAACGTCTGACTATATGTCTCTTTTATTTTTCACTTTTTCAAGTCATAATATTTCCAATTCAAAGGCAATACCCTGAAGTAGATGTTCAGTTTGAAGATCATTCTCGGTCTGCATTATACTATCCAGTAGTATTTGCATGATCCTTATCTTTATATGATAGACCCTGTTCAGATGAACCTTTGACATACATTAGGATATGAGTAACTACATTCCCACAAGGAGCTTGCGGAACAACACTAACATCAACTGAGATGTTGCATAATACGTTCGTAAAAATAATATAGCTTGCATCAAATTTTCTATAGTGTGTGGTGACAAGGTACTTCAAAAGTTTTCCCTATTGCATCAAGCGTGAGCTAATTCTTAGTTCCATCGACCTGTTCTATACCGAAAGGTATATCGAGGTAATTATCGGCTGAATCATGTTAACCCATTCAATGTTCTGTGTATCTTTGCTTAGAAAATGTAGAACTCTCCTCTCGTAATCGAGGAAGGATCAGTGTAGTCAGAATAAGCTGGGGCAATGGCGTTATGATATTATCCAGCTATGTTTTTATCCAAGAGTTCGATATGCATGTTATAATTTTGATTCTATAATCATGAGAAAAATTCTGTGGGATAGTTTATGAAGGTCGTGCAAGTTTTTTTCTTATCAGCGTGAATCTTGCTTTAGACTTAAGCTCGTTCGAGGACGAACGAGAGTTTAAGTGGAGGAGAATGCAACGACCTCCGTCAGTCGTTTCAGAAGTTAGGACTCCGATTGGCGTGCCGATAATTTTAAAATGTTCATAATATCCATTAGGATCTGTCTGTAAAATTTGAGCTAAATCAGACCTCGTTTGGTACGTATCGGAAGAAGATTTCAGTTTTTATTGTCGATAAATATTAAAAAGAGATTTTCGAGCTCGGTTTTGGCGAATGAGCTCCGATTCAAAATCTAAAAGCGCCGTTAGGTTCGTATAATTATTTGTGACTTTTGTGAACTTTCGAAAGTGAATTTCGATGTTGTTCGGCTAGTTTCCTCTAAAATGCCTAAAGTTAAATAATTTTCCATTTAATTTGCATATTGAGTTTCGGGAGTCCGATTTGAGATCCGCCTTCGCGAGTATGTTACATATATTTTGTATAACTTATATGCAAAAGTTGGGATTATTTCTAATATCGTAGGGTACCGTTTTAATTTTTACCGTAGCAGCGAATTTTAAAGGAAAAAGAAAAAAAAAGAAAAGAAGACAAAATTTGATATGTCGGTTGGATGAGCTTATATAAAGCTCACATTGATAGGAACAGAGAAAAACGAACAGAAATGGAGAACACGAGCACACCAGAAAACAAACGAAAACATGCCAGAAAATAAGAAAAGGGGCCGGAGAAAAGTAGAATTTTCACTCTTAAACATTCAGGTAATGATCCTAATATATTATTTGAGTTTATTACGTGTGTTTGAATATATTTTAACGGTAAAACTTGGAATATTAGACATCGTTTTAATAAGTTCAATTAATAGTTTAAAGGGTCAAATGGACCCCGATAATGAAATTGATTATATATTCGTACTCGGTGAGTTATGGGCAATATATAAATGAAATTTATTTTGGGTTTGGTTATGTGGCTTTGAACCCTGTACATAGGCCTGGCTTGCGTATTACGTATACGAATAGCGTATCAGGTTCCTACCTGGATTGCCCTAAGATGTGAGGAATGAAGCCTTTAGCCTAATTTGATATATTTTGCTGCTTATTGAATAGAGTGGGATCGTTTGGCAACGAAACCAAAGGATAAAGCGGTTGTTGATTAGCAGAGCTAACTTTTGGGAAGAGGTAAGTGTTTGTATCCATTTCTTTAGAGGCCCTTGGCCTTGTGGATATTCTACCACGTGTTCTATACGCGTGTAGCTGCCGATAGGCGTACTCATTACGCCTTAGCTTTGAATTTACATTGTATATTATATGTTATGCCCTGTTGTTAGTATTTCATTGAGCATATGAGCATTGCACTCTGGTTTTGAGCATTGCATATACTTTCCGGTTGGCGATGAGAGTCCCGCACCGGTGAAGGGTCATTATTGCATATACTTCCCGGTTGGCGATGAGAGTCCCGCACCGGTGAAGGGTCAGTATATGCATGGCGAAGGGTCATTATTGCATATACTTCCCGGTTGGCGATGAGAGTCCCGCACCGGTGAAGGGTCATTATTGCATATACTTCCCGGTTGGCGATGAGAGTCCCGCACCGGTGAAGGGTCATTAATGCATATACTTCCCGGTTGGCAATGAGAGTCCCGCACCAGTGAAGGGTCATTATTGCATATACTTCCCGGTAATCGATGAGAGTCCCGAGCTGGTGAAGGGTCATCATTGCATATACTTCCCGGTAATCGATGAGAGTCCCGAGCCGGTGAAGGATCATTATTGCATATATCTCCTGGTAGACGATGAGAGTCCCGCGCCAGAGATAGGTATCAGGCATATGCGACTGCATTGCATCGTACCGCATTCATCCCATCTCATTGCACCGCATACTGACTATTGTGTGTATTGTGTTGTGTTTTATGTATGCGGTATGTATACTATGTCATGGACATATCTCAGCTTGTCTATATATTTCTGGCTCGTATTCTGGGTTGCGGGGATCAGGTTGCACGCCGCAACGGTATAAATATATGGATCGGGTTGCGCGCTGCAACAGGTTGAATATATGGATCGAGTTGCACACCGCAACAAGATGTATTTCTGATTGTAGATGTGTTTGGGATACCTATATGTTTTGGTTATCTTACGTTCCTAGTTGTTGATGAGTTTGTCATTCCATACGTGTTTCTAGCTATTATTTGGCTCTGCCTTTTTGACACGACCCGAAATCCGGTTAGGCCGTGCGGGCACCCAACATCTTCCCCTAGACCCGTCGGGCGAACCCTTACCAATTAAATCAGGAAAATAAATATAATAATTCATAAATAAGGACAAGACTTTAAAAAAAAAAAATTTACAGACATACTGATACCTCTAAGCTGTACAACAGAAATTACAGCTGACTACCCAACATGCTAGGTTTAGGGCTATCCAGACTAGACATCTAAGAGTACAGAAGAAGACAAATACCTCCTAAAGGGAGCAAACTGCAACTGAAATAATAAACAATAAACTGGTGGCCATCCGGAATGAAAGCTGGCTCACCCTGACAACTGAAGTCGTCTTCGCTCCTTCACAACGTGGCAAACTCAATCCTGGAGCGAACCTGCCGCAATGAAATAGATAGACAAGAAACAAACAACAAACAAGGGTGAGTCAAAAGGACTCAATAAGTGGGGCAGACTAGCCACCTCAAAGAATAGGATAGCTAGCCAGGGAGAAAAGAAACAGATAAACCAAATTCCTCTTATTTGAATTATGAAAAGGCAGAGCCAGATAATAACTAGAAATACGTATGGAATCACAAACTCATTAACAACCAGGAACGTAAGATAGCCAGAACATCTAGGTATCCCGAACATATCAACAATCAGAAGTCCATCATACTGTCGCGGTGTTCAACCCGATCCATATATTTATACTGTTGCGGCGTGCAACCCAATTCGTATATTTATACTATTGCGGCGTGCAACCCGATCCAATCCATGTATTTATATTGTCGCGACGTGCAACCCGGGATACGAGCCAGAAATATATAGGCAAACTGAGATACGTTCACAACAGGGTATACATACCGCATATATAAAACCCAACACAATACACATAATAGTCAGTATGCGATGCAATGAGATGGGATGAATGCGGTATGATGCAATGCAGTCACATATGTCTGATACCTATCTCCGGCGCGGGACTCTCATCGTCTACCAGGACATATATGCAATAATGACCCTTCACCGGCTCGGGACTCTCATCGATTACCGGGAAGTATATGACCCTTCACCGGTACGGGACTCTCATCGCCAACCGGGAAGTATATGCAATAATGACCCTTCGCCGGTGCGGGACTCTCATCGCCAACCGGGAAGTATATGCAATAATGACCCTTTGCCGGTGCGGGACTCTCATCGCCAACCGGAAAGTATATGCAATAATGACCCTTCGCCGGTGCGGGACTCTCATCGCCAACCGGGAAGTATATGCAATGCTCAAAACCAGAGTGCAATGCTCATATGTTCAATGCAATACCAACTACAGGGTATAACATATAATATACAATGTAAATTCAAAGCTAAGGCGTAATGAGTACGCCTATCGGCAGCTACACACGTAAGAAAATACGTGGTAGAAAATCCACGAGGCCAAGGGCCTCCAAAGAAATGGATATAAACACTTACCTCTCACAAAAGTTAGCATTGCGACCAACAACCGCGTTATTCTTTGAATTCATTGCCAAACGATCCCACTGTGATCAATAAGCAGAAAAATATATCACATTAGGCTAAAGGCTTCATTCCTCACATCTTAGGGCAATCCAAGTAGGAACCTGATACCCTATTCGCATACGCAATACGCAGGCCAGGCCTATATACAGGGTTTAAGGCCACATAACCAAATCCCAAATAAATTACATTTATAAGTTGCCCATAACTCACTGAGCACGAATACATAATCAATTTCATTATCGGGGTCCATTTGACCCTTTAAACTATCAATTTACGTCATTAGGGCGATGTCTAATATTCCTATTTTTACCGCAAAAATATATTTAAACACACGTAATAAACTCAAATACTATATTAGGATCATTACCTGAATGTTCCAGGGTGAAAATTCTACTTTTCTCCGGCCCCTTTTTGCATTTTCTGGCATTTTTTTCTCAGCCTCTGCGTAATTTCCTAATCCTCTGTTAATGTTGCGTTTGTGTAAAGATAAGTGTATGCTCATCTTTAAAACCGCCATCAAATTTCTTTTTTTTGTCTTTTTCCTCTTTTTTTTTTGTTTTCTTTATTTTATTTTCTTTTCCTAACGAAAATTAAAACTGTGCCCTACGATATTCGAAATAATTCCAACTTTTGCATAGCAGTTATACAAAATATATGTAACATACTCGCGAAGGCGGATTTCAAATCGGACTCCCGAAACTCAAGATGCGAATTTAAATGGAAAAGAAGTCAAATTATTTAACTTTCGGCATTTTAGCGGAAACTAGCCGAACAACATCGAAATTCACTTTCGAAAGTTCACAAAGGTCATAAATAATCATACGAACCCAACGGCGCTTTCGGATTTCGAATCGGAGCTCATTCGGCAAAACCGAGCTCGAAAAATCTCTTTTTAATATTTATCGCCAATAAAAACTGAAACCTTCTTCCGATGCCTACCAAACGAGGTCTGATTTAGCTTAAATTTTACAGACAGGTCCTAATGGACATTAAAATATTTTAAAATTATCGGCACGCCAATCGGAGTCCTAACTTCCGAAACGACTGACCGAGGTCGTTTCATTTTTTATAATTTAAATAAGAGGAATTTTATTTATATGTTTCTCCTCCCTGGCTAGCTATCCTATTCTTTGAGGTGGCTAGTCTGCCCCACTTATTGAGTCCTCTTGACTCACCCTTGTTTGTTGTTTGTTTCTTGTCTATCTATTTCGTTTCGGCAGGTTCGCTCCAGGATTGAGTTCGCCACGTTGTGAAGGAGCGAAGACGACTTCAGCTATCAGGGTGAGCCAACTTTTATTCCGGATGGCCACCAGATTTATGTTCATTATTTCAGTTGTATTTTGCTCCCTTCATGAGGTATCTGTCTTCCTTTGTAGTCTTAGATATCAAGTCTGGATAGCCCTAAACCTAGTATGTTGGGTAGTCAGCTGTAATTTTCTTTCGTACAGCTGAGAGGTGTCAATATGTCTGTGTTTTTTTTTTGTCCTGTCTTTATTAATGAATTTTTATATTTATTTTCCTAATTTAATTGGTAAGGGTTCACCCGACGGGTCTAGGGGAGGATGTCGGGTGCCCGCTTGGCCTAACCGGATTTCGGGTCTTGTCAATAAGATAGGCAGAACATATAGATTTTTAGGTATCCCGAACATATCAACAATCAGAAATACATACTGTTGCAGCGTGCAACCCGATCCATATATTTATACTGTTGCAGCGTGCAACCCGATCCATATATTTATACTGTTGAGGCGTGCAACCCGATCCATATATTTATACTGTTGCGGCGTGCAATCCGATCCATATATATACTGTTGCGGCGTGCAACCCGGGATACGAGCCAGAAATATATAGGCAAACTAAAATATGTCCACAACATGGTATACATACTGCATACATAAAACACAGCACAATACACACAATATTCAGCATGCGGTGCAATGAAATGGGATGAATACGGTACGATGCAATGCACTCACATATACCTGATACTTATCTCCGACGCGGGACTCTCATCGTCTACCAGGAGATATATGCAATAATGACCCTTCAGCATGCGGTGCAATAATGACTCTCATCGTCTCTCATCGATTACCGGGAAGTATATGCAATGCTCAAAACCAGAGTGCAATGCTCATATGCTCAATGCAATACCAATAACAGGGCATAACATATAATATACAATGTAAATTCAAAGCTAAGGCGTAATGAGTACGCCTATCGGCAGCTACACACGTAAAGAACACGTGGTAGAAAATCCACGAGGCCAAATACCTTCAAAGAAATGGATATAATCATTTACCTTATTCCAAAGTGCTATTCAGCAACCACTTTATCCTTTGAATTCATTGCCAAACGATCCTGCTCTTGATGTTTTGGGATAAAAATTCTACTATTTTTCTGCTCCTTTTCCTTTCTTTTTCTCTTTTCTGTTATATTTTTCCCTCTGCGTTCCATTTTCTGTTTCTGTTTATGTTTCCTTTTTTTTCGTTTTCGTAGCGATAATTAAAATGGAACCGTATGAAATTCGAAATAATCTCAAATTTTGTATACAAGTTATAAAAAATATATGTAACATACTCGCTAAGGCTGATCTCAAATCGGATTACCAAAACTCTGGATGCGAATTAAATGGAAAAAGATCAAATTATTAATTTTCGGAACTTTAGCGGAAACTATCCGAACGACCTCGAAATTCACTTCCGAAAATTCATGCAGGTCAAAAATAATCATATGAACCTAACGGCGCTTTCGAATTTTGAATCAGAACTTATTCGCCAAAATCGAGCTCGAAAACCTCTTTTTAAGATTTACCAACGACGAAAACTGAAACCTTCTTCCGATACCTACCCAAAGAGGTCCGATTTGGTTCAAATTTTACAGACAGGTCCTAATAGACCTTACGAAGATTTTAAAATTATCGGCACGCCAATCGGAGTCCTAACTCCCAAAGCGACTACCTAAGGCCGTTTCATTCTCCTCCACTTAGACTCTCGTTCGTCCTCGAATGAGCCTAACTCTAAAGAAAAAAATTACACAGATAACAAAAGAACTTGAACGACCTTCATAAAATATTCTACGGTCATTTTTTCATGATTACAGAATCAGAATTATAATACGTGCACCGAACTCTTTGAATAAAACATATATTGATAATATCCTCACATCGTTGCCCAGCTTATTATGACTAGGCTGACCCTTCATCGATCAGGAGAGGAGAGTTCTACATTTTCGAAACAAAGATACACAGAACTTTGAATGGGTTAACATGATTCCGCTGACGAATCACCTCGTCGATATACTTTTCGATATAGAACAAGTCGATGGAACTAAGAATTAGCTCACGCTTGAACAACGGCTTAGAGATTTAATATTAGCATTCAGTATTAGAGGAAGACTCCTCCACGTAGAGCGTAAACTCATACAACTAATTTTAATAGGAATATCCATCCTCGCACAACCTGCTGGATTAAGAAAGATTTAGCTAAAACATAACGTGGCTCAGACCTGAGCTACCAAATTACCGTTTTCGAGTTGCCAAACAGCTGCAACTCCCGAGTTCACAACTCCATATCTTTGCCATAAGCACCACCGCATGATAGATCAACTCAGAGGTCAAATGACACTTCTTATTACCCTTAGTAGCCTTGAAAAACAACAATGGGCTTACCAGACTACCTTGACATGCACTCTGGCTCCACACAGGGAACATCACAAGAGGCTACTGACCACCTAAGCTCACTAGTGCCGAACAAAGAACAGATGGCAACAGACTGAGGATAGGAATAATTAGAGCTTTAGGAAGCTCATCTTCTTATTTACTTTGCTACCTGAGCTAGACTACTTACGAGTCAAGCTAGCCAAAGAATCGCAATTGAAGAAATAGATATCAAATAAGCTCTATGGAACAACATCCATGCCAATTTAACCTCCCAATAAGAAGGAAACTCTGACAATTTACCAGAAAATCCTTTTATAACCTAGATAAGCTCATGGGATGACATGACTTTAGTAGCGTTTTGAACTAAGAAGAGATACGTAGATCGAATATTACTTACTAACCACTTTACACCGGAAGAAACAATGACACTCTCTGATGGTGATGAACTAGAATCCCATCATCCAACCAACACAGAATTCCGAGAAGAGAGGTAAACTAATTTGACATAATAATAGAAGGTGGCACGACAAGATGCCAGGCAGACAATAGTGGCACTCACTGTCAAATCTCTCATATTTAGACCGGATAAATTAGTAGGGTCTCACAAATGTCAGGAATAAATCATACCAGAAGCTCGCCCCTCTACCGCAACCGATTCTTAATAGAAACAATATCTAAGGAAGCCATGGAAACATGGTAAGATAAACGAAGTCCAAACCGATCGGAAGAATCAAATCTTACTCACATAAAATGGAAGAAGAAATACATAGGTGTACTACATCAAATACCTCAGCATCCTACCAGACTGGCAATTCATAGAACTGTCTCTGTAGTTGAGCTGAGCCACTACCCTGATAATCACCTTCTGAAGAACCACTGCCACCACGCTCTCGACCTCTACTGGATGGTGGCATTTCTCTGGCTGATTGAGATCTAAATAAAATCCCCTGCGACTGTGCAGGTGCCTGATGACGAGAGAAAGGATGACTACCTACTTGCCAGAGTAAGGGAAAACTCCTCAAAGGATAATCAGACTCACGACAATGATAACACATTTTCGCTAAAAATGGAAGCTTGACAGATTGTTGAAAGCTACAAAGAGAAAACTGAGTCTAATCTTGATGAACTACTCGCGCACTCTGAGAATCACGCTCTACAAGCAGAGATAACCTAGAAAGTAACCTCCCAAAATAATCAGAACTCTTACCTCCAAAGGAGGTATGGTGCCCACAAGGGTCGTGGGATCTCTTGCTCTCCCGCTCTAACTTATGGTATGCCTAATACCTCTGAGCAATATCAACGACATCAAATAAAGTCCCAACCTCAATTTCTCGAGCCATCTGGGATCTCAAAGAAGGAGAAAGGTCACCAACAAATCTTTGAACATTCTCGGAAGGTTCATGGACTAGTTCTAGCGCATATCCAGCCATCCTAAAGAATTTAATCTCATATTCTAAAATCTGACAAGCTACCCTATCCAATCCACTCAAATTGGCGACTCTTTCCATCTTGCTAGCTGCGCGGAAGGAACTTTTCCACGAATCTAGAAAAAAAATCGAACCAAGTTAGCTAAATAAGAGAGCGGTATACCAATTCAAGGCTGGACCCCTGAAACTAAAAAGCAGAATAATCAACACCATACCGCTCGATATAATCAAGAGCCTGAAGGATACGCTAACATCATTTTATTTTTAAAAAAAATTACACAGGGATTATTTGATGCATGGCCTAAGAACATCAGAAAGTTCAATTGGGTAGAATAATGCAGCCTCTTCAGACACTCGGACTGAGCCATTACTCGGGTTAGCTAACCTGCCAGAATAATTAGAGGCACAACACATGCTGCTTCTGGAACATAATTTATTGGGGCAACATCAGGGACTGGAACAGGAGCTCTCTGAATCGAACGTCTCCATCTGCGGCAACCTGATAAGCTGCCTAGCGAATAATAGGTTCTTGCGGTAGCTGCGTCGCCAAGATTCTCGTAAAAGCATCGTAGAGAGCCAAGGGAACCACAAGGCCCTGCTCCCTTGCCCATCGCGAGCTCGTACAGCTGGGGCCTGCGTAACTGGATTGTCAACATGATCCACAACTCTCGGGGCTTGAGTAGCTCTAGTCCCAGGCTAGACTACTTTGTCCTGAACTTCTATCATTTTCTGATTTGTCGCACGAGGGTTCACAATTACCACGAAGGACTTAACAAAAATACTTTTGCAGACCGACGCACGATTAGAAAAGAAAGAAGTGAAACTTCCTAAATGCCATTATAGCCTCTCGTAGATAAGTACAGACGTCTACGTACCCATCATCGAGACTCTACTAGACACTGTCTTAGTCTGGATAAACTCTAAACTGGGCTCTGATACCAACTGACACGACCCAAAATCCGGCTAGGCTGTGCAGGCACCCGACATCCTTCCCTAGACCCGTCGGGCGAACCCTTACAAATTAAATTAGGAAAATAAATATAATTCAATTTATAAATAAGAACAAGACTTAGAAAAAGCACAGGCATACTGATACCTTTAAGCTGTTCAAAAGAAATTACAGCTGACTACCCAACATATTAGGTGTAGGGCTATCCAGACTAGACATCTAAGAGTACAAAAGAATACATACGCAACCTGAAGGGAGCAAAATACGACTGAAATAATAAACATACCACTGGTGGCCATCCTGAACAGAGGGTGGCTCACCCTGACAGCTAAGGTTGGCTTCGCTCCTTAACAACGTGGCGAACTCAATCCTGGAGCGAACCTATCAAAATAAAATAGATAGATAAGAAACAAACAACAAACAAGGGTGAGTCAAAAGGACTCAATAAGTGGGGCAGACTAGCCACCTCAAAGAAATGGATAGCTAGCCAGGGAGAAAAATAAACAGATAAACCAAATTCCTCTTATTTAAACTATAAAAAGGCAGAACCAGATAATAACTGGAAACACGTATGGAACCATAAACTCATAAACAACTAGGGACATAAGATAGGCAGAACATATAGGTTTTTAGGTATCCCGAACATATCAACATATATTTATACTATTGCAGCGTGCAACCCGATCCATATATTTATATTGTTGCGGCGTGCAACCCGATCCATATATTTATATTGTTGCGGTGCACAATCCGATTCATATATTTATACTGTTGCGGCGTGCAACCCGGGATACGAGCCATAGGCAAACTGAAATATGCCCACAACATGGTATACATACCGCATACATAAAACACAACACAATACACACAATATTCAGCATTCGGTGCAGTGAAATGGGATGAATGCGGTACGATGCAATGCAGTCACATATACCTAATACCTATCTCCGGCTCGGGACTCTCATCGTCTACCAGGAGATATATGCAATAATGACCCTTCACCGGCTCGGGACTCTCATCGATTACTGAGAAGTATATGCAATGCTCAAAACCAGAGTGCAATGCTCATATGCTTAATGCAATACCAATAACAAGGCATAACATATAATAGACAATGTATATTCAAAGCTAAGGCGTAATGAGTACGCCTATCGGCAGCTATACACGTAAAGAACACGTGGTAGAAAATCCACGAGGCTAAATGCCTCAAAAAAAATGGATATAATCACTTACCTTATTCCAAAGTGCTATTCAGCAACCACTTTATCCTTTGAATTCACTGCCAAACGATCCTAATCTGGCTGTTTCGAAGTAAAAGTTCTACTATTTTCCTGCTCCTTTTCCTTTCTTTTTCTCTTTTCTGATATATTTTTCCCTCTGCGTTCCATTTTCTGTTTCTGTTTATGTTTCCTTTTCTTTTCGTTTTCGTAGCGACAATTAAAATGGAACCGTACGAAATTCGAAATAATCCCAAATTTTGCTTACAAGTTATAAAAAAGAGATGTAACATACTTGCTAAGGTGGATCTCAAATCGGATTCCTAAAACTCTGGATGTGAATTAAATGGAAAATGATCAAATTATTAATTTTCGGAACTTTAGCGGAAACTATCCGAACGACCTCGAAATTCACTTCCGAAAATTCATATAAGTCAAAAATTATCATATGAACCTAACGGCGCTTTCGAATTTTGAATCGGAACTTATTTGCCAAAATCGAGCTCGAAAACCTTGTTTTAAGATTTACCGACGACGAAAACTGGAACCTTCTTCCGATACCTACCCAACGAGGTCCGATTTGGTTCAAATTTTACAGACAGGTCCTAATAGACCTTACGAAGATTTTACAATTATCGGCATGCCAATCACAGTCCTAACTCCCAAAACGACTACCTAAGGCCATTTCATGCATCTTTGGAGGGTAGACTTGCACCACTAAAAGAGAGGCTGAAAGCCAAGGAAGAAGAACAAAAACATGCAGAGGATTTAGTAAAGGCGGCAGGAAAAGCTGTGACAGATGACAGATTTCTCCATAATGATGTTGATTATTGACAGTAGTCTGTCGCTTAATTGAATGTATGTTTGTTAGATCAAAATCTACTAGCAGCAACCCTCTTGATGCACATTTTTATAAGCTGGTTTTGTTATGTTGAGGTTTGGTTATACCTCTTGAATTGAAAAAATTTATTGTGGTGCATACCTTTAGCATATTTTTCTACTATAAGAATCTGTATTCTGGCTAGTTTAATTGTTTAGTGATATTAATATTAAAAAGATTTCAACTGCCAATTTTTACACAATAGAAGTTTACTTAATTAATATGTTACATACAATAGTTAGAGCACATGGAAGAATGAAAACTTAGACGGCTAGGACATCAATTGCATGCACAATACAAGATGATTGGGCATTCTATGGAATAGACAAATCCTTTGGTTATAAGTCAATATAATGTGCTTAATTGTGAAAGTATAATTGTATGGTGATAGAAAATCACCCCATATGAACATTAATCCTTTCTACAATTGGATTAGAGGCAAATCTTCGTTTCGAAGTTTGTAAAAGGCTGTTTGTTGACCAATCATTCAATTACTTACTTATTGTGATGTGAAGTTGTCAAACTAGATCATTTGTAAAGATTAAAATTCTGAAATTTGTATCAACATAGAGCACTCACTAAATTATAAAAAACAACATTATGAAAATACATTTAAATGCTGCTAAACAACATTTAGTTTGACATTTAGTTTTCCAAACAACATAGCCGAAAGACATAACTAAATAAAACAACATGAAAGTGCAGTTTTAATAACATAGAACATTGCTATACTAATCAACCAGAACCAGATCGGCAGGAATTCCTTCACCAACTAGGGGGGATCATCTTCATCTGAATTAGACCCACTAAATACAACACCATCTTTGTCCACATAACCAAACAGATAACATTCGAACTTTACAACTTTAGCATTACATTCAACGAGTTCATAGTAAACATTAATTTCCTACCTTCAGATTGTTGTGCAATACAAAATGTGCCCAGCCTTTATTTAACCTTTTTGGACATGTTTTAGCAGTGGTAAGCTTCATAGTCCATTCTTTCCCGTCACCAGTTTCAATGATAGTCGTGGTCTCACTAGGGAGATATTCACAGATACCCGACGGAAGAATCTGCGGAAACAAGAAATAAACATTAACGGAAAATTATAGCTAAAATTTACGTTACAGAGAAAGTAAGGCAAAAGTGAAGTACCATATCATCGGTGTCAATATATGACTTTGTAAGAATTATTTTAAAAGATGGATTGCTATTATACTCCCAGAACGCAAGAAGAATCTGAGAAATTGGCACCATTTCTTTTTTCATTGTTAGTAACTTATGGAGAAGAAGAATGTAGAGACTAGCTAGGTAAGGAAGGAATATGAGTGGTTGTGTGTATTAAATAGGTGTCTCATTAAATGGGTCATTTAAACGTCAAAAGCAATTCCTAAAACGGTGTGAAGGTTCGGAATTCGGGCCCTACCTTTTAGCATGTGTTAAGTAAAATAAAATTGAGGGATTAAACAAAAGATGTTATTCCAGCAGGGCGGTAAAGAATGCAACGTTAAGAGGTGGGGATTCCGGATTCGATTATGGGTAGGCTCGTTTTAGTTTTTCGTATATGAGTTCTCTTGTCTAATACAGGAGCAAGTGCACTTTTAAAAAAATTGGGGGAGAATATGTGTCAGCCGGGTCTGGAACACACAACCCATAACCAAATTGAGCCTTAGAGTATACGGTGAGACCACAGCGCCATCTCAATCATTCGATCGAATGCTAACACTTAAAATACATATACATTAATAATTGGGTTAATATATGGTTCTTTTATTTTATTTTTTTAAAACGTGATTCTTTTAGCAAGAAATAAAATTTTAGTTAGGTATTTGAAGTCACTGTTTTTTTATTAATTTGATCCCTCCAAGTTGGTGAAGGAACTGCTACCGATCTGGTTTTATATGATTGATTCATATATGAGTTCTCTTGACTACTTACTTACATTAGCATTTGACAATAAAAATAGTCAATGCACATGATAAAGCAGAAAAAATGGATGAGTTGCTATGACAAAATTCTTTATACACACATATAAAGAATAACTTATTTGCATCAAAAAAAAAAGAACGGATTAAATAATGACTCAACTTAATATTGATAAGCAAAAGATTCCTTAATACATTGCATTACGGTAAAATTGATACATGAAACTAGTACTAATAGAAAAAAACTTACAACTAAAAGAAAATTCAGCACTTGATTACCACCATCACATTCGTTCATTATACACTGCCCCATCGTCAAATTGACCAGTGTGTTCAAACAACTTCTGCCTCACAAAGCAAAGTTCTCCACGCATATCATCAATATCACTACTGAGAAATTTGTTATGTGAAATCTCTGTTTCTAGCCACGTTGTGATCATAAACATTATAAGGGGCAGGTTGATGTTGTTGGGCTTGAGCATGTGCAGCATTTCGATTATCTTCCATTTTGAAGATGATTTTAAATTGTTTAATGCTATGTGGTTTACAGAAATCGTAATGGTTTATATAGAGGTTGGTAGGAAGAGTTGCACCTTTTGGGTGAATATTTGCACATTCTCGTTTTAATATATTTTACCTTTTGAGTTGGACCTTTTGGGTGAATTTTATTTCAAGTGTTAAAAAAAGATAAAAAGAATTTCCTATTAAATAGAAGAGAAATGACATGCTTCCATTCAAGTTAATAAAAAAACGATAACAATATTAAAGGAACAAGCGTTTGAGACAAACATATCCAGTTCTACAAGATATCAACAGGATTGTCTGATGTACCCTCACTGAGCTCCTGAAGTAGTTCCTCCGGAAATGAACCATCAAGAATTTGCACGTTAAATTTCCCATTTTCATTGTTGCATTCAAGTAACTCAAATACCAAACCATCACCTTATCAGGCCAGTATCAGTCACAAATTTACTCTACACGCCGAAAAACCTCCTTTTGGCACACAACTTATTCAACTTCATGTTCCACTCCATCTGGCCATTTCTTAAGGTAACAGGAACCGCAGTCGCTGGGAGATATTGTGGAATTTTTGGAGGGAGAATCTATCAAATAACAATCAAAAATAAAAACAACTATCAACAAATAAACAGTACATAAGAACGCAAACGTGATGTAAGATGAAAATTGTCTTAAATTTATAACATAAGGTATAAGTTGCAAACATATTACAAAGTCCTCCTTTTGAATATAGGACTTGGACAGAATCGAATCAAAAAAGGGTTTTGAAGTATCAATAGGAGTTGATTCTTCATTCCTGTAAGCCATGGATGCTGAACCAATGCTTTTTCCTCTTCAACTTTGGTTGTGAATGAGGATGGTTGTTTAGAACAGCTTTCAGAGACATTTAAACACGTAGGGCTGGTCAAAAAACAATAGTGTAACGAATGCAGTCAAACCACGAATCTCATGAAGTGATTGCATTTGGCGTGTTCTTGTTTGCATTCACGGGGGATTATGGGAAGACTAGTGGTCCCATTGAGTTGCGTTGTCACTCTTCAGCGTTCACATGTGTTATGTCCCAAATCACGTGAGTGAATAACAAAAAAAAATTAAGTTGCACGACCACGCAATGTGCAGCCTCGAAGCCGAAATCGTTTCTTTGAATTGTTGTAGTTGTGACCATTTTGCTGGAATATATCCATCTGTTAGAACGACTCTTCTAATACTATATTATAGTTTGGTGATCTCTTCCTATCCTAATGCATCTACATGAACATTTAATTACATGATGTAGCCTATTGAATCACATCTACAATTATTAATTTGGAAGACATAGCCTAGTGAACTACATCGACAACTATTAATTTGAATGAGCAACCTATTGAATTACATCGACAATTCAATTGCATGATGTACACAATTGCATTACATCTACAACTATTCAATTGCATGATGTGAAACGACTTCGGTCAGTCGTTTCGGAAGTTAGGACTCCGATTGGCGTGCCGATAATTTTAAAATATTCATAATGTCTATTAGGACCTGTCTATAAAATTTGAGCTAAATTAGACCTCGTCTGGTAGGCATCAGCAGAAGGTTTCAGTTTTTATTGTCGATAAATATTAAAAAGAGATTTTTGAGCTCGATTTTGGCGATGAGCTCCGATTCGAAATCCGAAAGCGCCGTTAGGTTCGTATGATTATTTGTGACTTTTATGAACTTTTGAAAGAAAATTTCGATGTTGTTCGGCTAGTTTCCGCTAAAATGCCGAAAGTTAAATAATTTGATCTTTTTCCATTTAATTTGCATATTGAGTTTCGGGAGTCCGATTTGAGATCCGCCTTCACGAGTATGTTACATATATTTTGTATAACTTGTATGAAAAAGTTGGAATTATTTCAAATATCGTAGGGTACCGTTTTAATTTTCGTCGAGAAAAGAAAAGAAAGAAAATAAAATATAAGAAAAACAAAAGAAAAATAGAAACGGTGGTCCTTAGCTTTAAGCTAAGGACAAAGTTAGATATGCAAAACAGAAACAGAATGAGAAATGAGAAGCAGAAATGAAGGAGGAAAAAATACCAGAAAATGAGAAAACAGCCGGAGAAAAGTAGAATTTTCACCCCGATACATTCAGGTAATGATCTTAATGCATTATTTTACTTTATTACGTGTGTTTACATATATTTTAACGGTAAAAATTGAGATATTAGACATCATTTTAATAAGTTCAACTGATAGTTTAAAGGGTCAATTGGACCCCGATAATGAAACTGATTATATATTCGTACTCAGTGAGTTATGGGCAACATATAAATGTAATTTATTTAGGGTTTGGTTATGTGACCTTAAATCCTGTACATAGGTCTGGCCCGCGTATTGCGTATGCGAATAGGGTATCAGGTTCCTAACCGGATTACCCTAGGACGTAAGGAATGAAGCCTTTAGCCTAATTTGATATATTTTTCTGCTTATTGAACACAGTGGGATCGTTTGGCAATGAATCCAAAGGACAAAGCGGTTATTGAGTGGTTGTACTAACTTTGTAACAAGGTAAGTGTTTATATCCATTTCTTTGGAGGCATCTGGCCTCGTGGATTTTCTACCACGTGTTCCTTACGTGTGTAGCTGCCGATAGGCGTACTCATTACGCCTTAGCTTTACATTTACATTAAATATTATATGTTATGTTCTGTTGTTGGTCCCGAGCCTGTGAAGGGTCACTATTGCATATACTTCCCGGTTGGCGATGAGAGTCCCGCACCGGTGAAGGGTCATTATTACATATACTTCCCGGTTGGCGATGAGAGTCCCGCACCAGTGAAGGGTCATTATTGCATATACTTTCCGGTAATCGATGAGAGTCCCGAGCCGGTGAAGGGTCATTATTACATATACTTCTCGGTAATCGATGAGAGTCTCGAGCCGGTGAAAGGTCATTATTGCATATATCTCCTGGTAGACGATGAGAGTCCCGCGCCGGAGATAGGTATCAGGCATATGTGACTGCATGGCATCATATTGCATCCATACGCATTCCATTGCATATATTGAGGGGTAGGAGGATTCCGCCCCAGGAGCATGAGGATTCCGCTCCATTCTATCATATTGAGGGTAGGAGGATTGCGCCCTAGGAGCAGGAGGATTCCGCTCCATTGCATATATTGAGGGGTAGGAGGATTCCGCCCCAGGAGCAGGAGGATTCTGCTCCATTGCATATATTGAGGGGTAGGAGGATTCCGCCCCAGGAGCAGGAGGATTCCGCTCCATTGCATCATATTGAGGGTAGGAGGATTCCGCCCGGGAGTAGGAGGATTCCGCTCCATTCATTTGACACATGTGACCCTTTGCATCATATTTCATTTCATCTCATTTCATTTCATACCATTGTGTAGACTTGTGGTACATAACTACTGTTCTGCTTATTCGTGCATTGCTTATTTGTCTATATATTTCTGGCTCGTATTCTGGGTTGCGGGGATCGGGTTGCATGCCGCAACGGTATAAATATATGGATCGGGTTGCACACCGCAACGGTATAAATATATGGATCGGGTTGCACGTCGCAGCGGTATAAATATATGGATCGGATTGCACGCCGCAACGGTATAAATATATGGATCGGGTTGCACGTCGCAGCGGTATAAATATATGGATCGGATTACATGTCGCAGCATTATAAATATATGGGTCGGGTTGCATGCTGCGACAGTATGAATATATGGATCGGATTGCACGCCGCAACGGGATGAATATATGGATCGGGTTGCACGCCGCAACAGGATGTATTTCTGATTGTTGATATGTTCGGGATACCTATATGTTCTGGCTATCTTACGTTCCTGGTTGTTGATGAGTTTGTGATTCCATACGTGTTTCTAGTTATTATCTTGCTCTGCCTTTTCATAATTTAAATAAGAGGAATTTGGTTTATCTGTTTCTTTTCTTCCTGGCTAGCTATCCTATTCTTTGAGGTGGCTAGTCTGCCCCACTTATTGAGTCCTTTTGACTCACCCTTGTTTGTTGTTTGTTACTTGTCTATCTATTTCGTTTCAGCAGGTTCGCTCCAGGATTGAGTTCGCCACGTTGTTCAGGAGCGAAGACGACTTCAGCTGTCAGGGTGAGCCAACTTTTATTCAGGATGGCCACCAGCTTTATATGTATTATTTCAGTTGCAATTTGCTCCCTTCAGGAGGTATCTGTCTTCTTTTGTACTCTTAGATGTCTAGTCTGGGTAGCCCTAAACTTAGTATGTTGGGTAGTCAGCTGTAATTTCTTTTGTACAGCTTAGAGGTATCAATATGTCTGTGTTTTTTTTAAAGTCTTGTCCTTATTTGTGAATTGTTATATTTATTTTCCTGATTTCATTGGTAAGGGTTCGCCCGACGGGTCTAGGGGGGATGTCGGGTGCCCGCACGGCCTAACCGGATTTCGGGTCGTGTCATGTATGCAATTGTATTACAACTACAACTGTTCAATTGCATGATGTATGCAATTGTACTGCAACTACAACTATTCAATTGGGGGATGTAGCCTATTGACTTACATCTACAATTCATTGGAAGATGTAGACATCCTATTGGATTACATCTACAATTCAATTGCATGATGCATACATCATATTGAATTACATCTACAATTCAATTACATGATATAGCCTATTAAATTACATCTACAACTATTCAATTGCATGATGTAACCTATTGAACTACATCTAGATTGATTTGGAAGATTTAGCCTATTGAACTACATCTAGATTGATTTGGAAGATTTAGCCTATTGAATTACATCTACAACTATTCAATTGCATGATATAGCATATTGCACTCCACCTAATACGAATTGCATGATGCATCTTATTCCATTACACCTACAACTATTAAATTGCATGATGTATGCAATTGTATTACAACTGCAACTATTCAATTGGGGGATGTAGACATCCCATTGACTTACATCTACACATGCAATTTTAAGAAGTAGACATCCTTTTGGATTACATCTATAATTCAATTGGAAGATGTAGACATTCTATTGAATTACATATCTACTATTCAATTGCATAATCTAACCTATTGAATTATATCTACAACTATTCAATTGCATGATGTAGCCTATTGAACTACATCTAGAACTATTGATTTGGAACAGTTAGCCTATAGACTTACATCTTCAACTATTCAATTGCATGATGTATGCAATTGTATTAGAACTACAACTATTCAATTGGGGGATGTAGCCTATTGACTTACATCTATAATTCAATTGCATGATGTAGCCTATTGAATTATATCTACAACTATTCAATTACATGATGTCTCCTATTGAATTATATCTACAACTATTCAATTGCATGATGTAGCCTATTGAACTACGTCTAGAACTATTGATTTGGAACATTTAGCCTATTTACTTACATCTACAACTATTCAATTGCATGATGTATGTAATTGTATTAGAACTACAACTATTCAGTTGGGAGATGTAGCATATTGACTTACATCTACAATTCAATTAGAAGATGTAGACATCCTATTGGATTACATCTACAATTCAATTGGAAGATGCAGACATCCTATTGAATTACATCTACAATTCAATTGCATAATATAGCCTATTGAATTACATCTACTAATATTCAATTGCATGATGTATCCTATTGTATTACATCTACAACTATTCAACTGCATGATGTAGCCTATCGAACTACGTCTAGAACTATTGATTTGGAACATTTAGCCTATTGACTTACATCTACAACTATTCAATTGCGTGATGTATGAAATTGTATTAGAACTACAACTATTCAGTTGGGGGATGTAGCCTATTGAACTACGTCTACAATTCAATTGGAAGATGTAGACATCCTATTGGATTATATCTACAATTCAATTGGAAGATGTAGCCTATTGAATTACATCTACAATTCAATTGCATGTTGTAGCCTATTGAATTACATCTACAATTCAATTGCATGATGTAGCCTATTGAATTACATCTACAACTATTCAATTGCATGATGTAGCCTATTGAACTACATCTACAACTATTGATTTGGAAGAATTAGCCTATTGACTTACACCTACAACTATTCAATTGCATGATAAGGAAGCTTTACATGAATTACAAATTGCATGTTGTAGCCTATTGAATTACATGGACTATAAATTGCACGATGTAGCCTATTGCAATACATCTAGAACTATTCAATTGCTTGATGTAGGGTATTGAATGTGATGAACTACTAAATGCATGATGTAGCTATTATATTTCATGATTAACCCTATCCCTTTGCATCAACTATTCAATCGCAACATTTTGCCCATCTCATTACATCGACTTGTGGCTGCACAATTTCATGATTTAGTCTATTTCATTACATGAATTGTCAATTGCAAGATTTAGCATGTAGCGTTACATCCACTTGTGATCATGGCTTTTATTTTGCATGATGAGTTGAATAGTTTAAACAACTAAAACATTGTCACAATTTTTCGCAATAGATCATTTTTTTAAGCTAATCCTAGCTTATCATATTTAGAGGAAAATTTCATAAGGGAATAAAGTGGCAATGTAAATTCGTGGAGGGAAATAGTTGTCAACTGAATTTCATGGAGGGAAATAGATTGGCGACGCAAATTACATTTGGAGGAAAAATTAACATCTACGTAGATTTTTCACTCTATATATATCCCTCAATAAATGACCTAAACATAGCATCACATCAACAATACATAAAACCATAAGATAAGAATAATGTCTGACCGGTAGATCAAGGAGGACTTCAGGCCATGGTTCAGAATGGAGCTGCGTCGTTCATACATCGAGCGGGATGAACTGGTAACTAACTTAGCCTTACGTCAATATTCATTTACTTATACATATTACTAAACTTATACAACAACAATATTGATCATGCTATACTTGCGCAGTATCTTCCAAAGAGCATCTATGAGCATCTTCCTCCTTGTTCGGTTCAAACAGTTCTCAAATGTGGTAGATACAATTGGACTGCAACTCTGACCATAGTTGGTAAGAAAAGGAGACTCGTTAAGGGCTGGCAAAGATTTGTGGTTGATAATGAACTGAATCCAGGGCAGGTTGCTTTCTTTGAACTTGTAAAAACTTCTCCTAGGGCTGTGATATTCAGCATCGAAGTGATACCAGAAATACCTTCACAGGTATAAGGAACCTCTGCTATTCCTGTTAAAAATGCGTAGCTTTTGATATTTGCTTGTTGTTTTGCTCTACCTTACCGTGTATAACTACGTATAAACTACTGTAATGAATCGTGATGGACTAATATAATATTTTGTTGTTATAATCATGTCTATGACACTCATATAAACCGTTTAAAAACTTTTTTAGAAGAAATATATTAAATATATAATTTGTTTTGCTGCCAGATGGGTAAAAAAATAATTTATGAGTTGATAATATTGCATAACAATACCCTTCCATCAAAGAATGCTTTGAAAGCTGACGTTGAACACCTATTGGAGGCAGCAAATGCTATGAAAGGGGAACATGCCACAGTCATGAAGGATGCAGTTACTCAATATCTAAAAGAAAAGGAAAAAAGACTTGTCCAATTAGAGCAAAAAGTCGTGAGAAACGAAGAAATTGATAAGCTTCGTGGAGATATAAAGTGGTGTAAGCATGAACTATACGAAATAATTAAAGAAATTGAAGATGTGTTGAAGAGTATTTGAAAGGAATCCCTACTGTATTTCTCAATCTTTTATTATCTATCACGATGGACAATTCAAACTTTTGTTTCCAAAGAAGAATTGTCACAAATGTTAAACCAACTTTCAAAATGTAATCGCCGATTTTTAAGATGTTTTTAGTGAATATATTATTTCTAATTAAATGAGCGTAATACTGCTAAAAATGCTGCATTAGTCTATTAAACTAGATAGCTGCTATCAAGTACACAAGACAAGTAGGCTCAACTAAAAATATAGACCCTTACAAAATAGCTTATTAGGAGCATATCACAATAAATTGAAGTAGCTTGATGATTTTCCCATCGGCGTGAACAATCTTAACGTATGAATAACTAAATTATTATAGAAATATGATAAAAAATTTAAATTACATTTTAATTACGTTATTGTTAGGTGGAAATATACTCATGGATAGTCTTCTTACTCCTTAAGGTTCTTTTAGTATGAAGAGTAGAGTCCAATTGTAGAATTACTTCCAACAAAAATAAAAAGAAAAAGAAAACCCAAACGAGTCAACAAAAATTATTCGACTTGCAAAGGGCAAGCATGTGGATTGGCTGCATGTAAATTAAACCCTAAGCAGCTGGTCTGAAAGAAATCTTTCTTTTTTCTTTTTAGAAACTCATAGCTTATTGTGTCTACTTACACAAGCAAAGCCACCGATTGGTCCTAGTAGGTGCCAAGTAGGCGTGCTTAGTGGTAAGGTAGCTCCATGCAAGCCCAAATGATTATATTTGTATTGGGACTTTATAGTAGCCGGAAAGTAAGCATTGTTAAGCCACTATAAATTGTGACCGTTCTACAACTCAATTGTAATTAGACATCAACCTTATATCCTCCTAAAAAAAATAAAAGATACTCCAAATACTCAGTGCAATGGAAGGTACAACTCCAAACAAACTCATTCTTCCAACTGTGAAAATTAACGCATCTCCTGGTGAAATTCAATTACTATACGACAATTGCCAGGCTAAACTTAACAAGCTGAAGCAGGAGGCGTTAGAGTTCATATCTAGGGTGAGTGCTGAGATAAGTGCTGAATTTGTGGGTCTGCTTTTGTTGAGGGATAGTGCCCTTACCACGCTATTTTTCATGCATTTGGACCAACTACCATTGCCTTGCACTGTTATCTGTCTCCCCACTGAAAACACATCCCATGGTGCTTCGCAGGCAACCAAGGGCAGCCCTATGTCGGTGATGGGGAGGAATTTGGCATTCTCCGGTTGAAGTGGGTTTTGATGCATCAGGGTCAATTGCTTGTGTTGTTTTGTTGAGTTGCTATGTGTTTGGTTTTTTGTTATGTTTGTTGATGTATTTTTTGCTGGTTTTTCTGTTTTGTCCAAATCAATAACTTGAAGTATTGGTTTATCAATGTTATCATGATTATGTTGGGATGAAAATATTGTTAATCATGCTTTTGGGTTATTACTATTCTCATATCCATTTAAATTTTGTTTGAAACAATATCCCGATTAATTACCTATATGTCACAAGAATAACCAGAACAATGCATAAGACGAATGATAGCCAATGAGGCGGAACTTTCTCTTTTTCTTAATAAAATTGGGGGATATAGCCTTACCTCTATATAATAGAATGAAGAATAATGCATCCTTTCATACAAGAGTCAGGGATGAGAACCTGGCCTTCCAAGGACTTAGAAAATCTAGGAATTCTAACTAACAAAACTACAAGTACTAACAACTGAAGACACGATTAATTAACTAACAACATAAAACAATGTACTACGTCTAGGGGGTGTTGTTTGGGGTTGGATAGTCTTCAGGGTTCAGGCCAACACTATCTTTCATGATACCCTTCAATAACCTCTCCATCCTGTCCACATTTGCCTCAATACGAGCTATGGTCGCTTGTATCTCCAGTATGGATCTACCACAATTGTATGTGCTCTCCTCTATATCAACAACATCATAGTGGATATCCACCATTTTTTCATTCATTAGTTTGTTTGAGGGTTGCGTACACTATAGTACTTGTTCCAAATATCGTCGTCTTTATTAGCATTCCATCCTCCATAAATGTTAGCCATCTATGACAAAAAAAGAGTAAATAACAAAGCTTAGAGAAACTGAAATCACGTAGAAGAAACAACATAAGATAATGAAATTAGTATGGCTACATATATACTTTACAAAACAGCATGATAACAAAGAGGGTACCTTTCACCTAGAGACTGAAACGCTTGGGTAAGATGATTAACGCAAGAGGACTCTTAGTATTGTTGTGGACTAAATGCAAAATGTTTGGTTTATAAAGTCTACGATGCTGGATCTGGAATGTTTTCTAAGCAAGGAGAAGGGGGTGATTTGAGCAGTTGTGTATTCTGATTGGGTATTGTGTGTATTGAATAGTCGTGACTTGAGAGAGGAAAGGGTGGGTTGAACATTGATGAAAAAGAGTTGGGAAAATAGGGGGAAAAATTGTCGTTACTTTTTTAAATATTACAATTGATATAACAAAGTAAGAGTGTATTAGTCATGCCGAAATGCACATTATTCATAAAGGAGATTTAAATTCCTATACACACGTTGATAACCAAAAAAATAAAATATTATAAGCTTAGCTAAATATGCTGGAGTGTATGATGTATCTAACCGCTGTGTGTTTTAAATTCGGTCAATTCATTCGTCAAATGATTTTTATTTAGAAGGAAGGAATGTGGAATGTCAAAAATTTACTCCACTTTACTTGGCAAAAAATTGTTTCCCACCAATTATTCAGTAAATTCCATGTTAAATACTTTAATGGTTGTGTGAATTAACTTCTTATGTGAATAGCCACGTGAAACTATCTAAATTATAAGTAATAAAAATACTAAAAAGTCGAAGTAGCCAAATGACACATTCTTGTATTAACAAAACAAGCATTTGTTAACAATAACCTAAAATAAAGCAACGACATGATCAGATTTCAAATGAAACAAGAAAAAGGCACCAAAAATAAGTAAAAATATAGCACCAATTAGACAAGTCTCCCCTAAACAATTCCATAATTAGACTTTGGTGCATCCTTTGGTTGGTACTACTACACTACTTCAAATAAATTCAGCAAGATAGTAGCATCATTCACAGATTCAGTTGCCAAGTTTCAATATGAGATCAACAGGATCAATCTCGTACTGACCCTGATCCAATGCTTTCCTTACTAAAACCTGAGCTTGTTCTAGTTCTTGTTCCTTGGACTTGAGAATACTTGTTAGTTCAACAATTCTTTCCTCACAAAAGACAATCTCATCTTTGGTACCTTTTCTTTCCTGTTGTATACGCTTTGTCAGTTGAACCAAACTCTCAAACCGAAAAAGTGACTCATACTTGCCCATTTTCGCCTTCTACAACAAATGTAACGATAGTTAAGCAAAAAAAAAAAGAAAAAGAAAAAGGACATAGATTCGCTAACACTAATCAAACCTTTGATGGTCTCAACGAGGTTCCTTCATCACACCATAAGGACTCATGGAAGCTCATACCTCAGACGATATCAACTTTGCACCGCAAAATTGTAGCGTCAACATATCCAAACAAGTCAAACAGGCTGTATCTCCCTCATGTATGTCATTTTCCACAACAAAAGCTCGCAAGCCACTCGACATCCTATCATGTTTACCCCCACGGGATCCTAGTGAAACTTTCCACTCCTTCCCTTCAAATTGTAGAATGCAAGCATTGAATTATGCAGGTTTTAACCCAGTACTGTTTGCAGCCAGATTCTGCTTTGAAAAAAATATTAAAAGCAATGTCCTATAACCAATGTACGGACAAGAGTATGAGTTATGTACGTTTTAAAGGAAAAAACTACCACATAGCTTTTGCCCGTGTAAGTATTGTTCATGACCACCTTGAATTTGACTTGCTTCTCCATTGTTGGTTTGTGAAACGAACTCGGTCAGTCGTTTCGGAAGTTAGAACTCCGATTGGTGTACCGATAATTTTAAAATATTCGTAAATTCCATTGAGACTTATCTGTAAAATTTGAGCTAAATCAGACCTCGTTTGGTAGGCATCGGAAGAAGGTTTCAGTTTTTATAGTCGATAAATATTAAGAAGAGATTTTCGAGCTCGGTTTTGGCGAATGAGCTCCGATTCGAAATCCGAAAGCGCCATTAGGTTCGCATGATTATTTTTTACTTTTATGATTTTTCAAAAGTGAATTTCGAGGTTGTTCGGCTAGTTTCCGCTAAAATGCCGAAAGTTAAATAATTTGACCTTTTTCCATTTAAATTCGCATCTTGAGTTTCGGGAACCCGATTTGAGATCCGCCTTAGCGAGTATGCTACATATATTTTGTATAACTTGTATGCAAAATTTGGAATTATTTCGAATATCGTAGGGTACTGTTTTAATTTTAAAGAAAAGTAAAAGAAATAAAAGAAAAAGGAAAAGACAAAAGCAAAGAATAAAAGATAAAATGAAAGAAAGATTAAGAAAGGCGGTGGGGGATTAGGGATTATATATCCCTCAGCAACATTGAGCGAACCGAAAGGAAGCAGAAACGAAAAAGAGAGAAGGCAACAACAAAAATAATGCCATAAAATGAGAAAATAGCCGGAGAAAAATAGTATTTTCACCCCGAAACATTCAGGTAATGATCTTAATGTATTATTTGAGTTTATTACGTGTGTTTGAATATACTTTAACGGTCAAAGTTGGAATATTAGACATCGTTTTAATAAGTTCAATTAATACTTTAAAGGGTCAAATGGACCCCGATGATGGAATTGATTATATATTCGTACTCAGTAAGTTATAGGAAACATATAAATGTAATTTATTTAGGGTTTGGTTATGTGACCTTAAACACTGTACACAGGCCTGGCCTGTGTATTGCGTATTCGAATAGAGTATCAGGTTCCTAACCGGATTGCCCTAAGATGTGAGGAATAAAGTCTTTAGCCTAATGTGAGATATTTTCTGTTTATTGAACAGAGTGGGATCGTATGGCAATGAATCGAAAGGACAAAGCGGTTATTGAGTGGATGTGCTAACTTTGTAACAAAGTAAGTATTTATATCCATTTCT
The DNA here is from genome assembly GCA_037355625.1 of Petunia x hybrida. NCBI lineage: Eukaryota > Viridiplantae > Streptophyta > Magnoliopsida > Solanales > Solanaceae > Petunia > Petunia x hybrida. The sequence goes on from JBBBVM010000258.1 coordinate 419,912, forward strand.
TTGGAGGCACCTGGCCTCGTGGATTTTCTACCACGTGTTCCTTACGTGTGTAGCTGCCGATAGGCGTACTCATTACGCCTTAGCTTTACATTTACATTAAATATTATATGTTATGTTCTGTTGTTGGTATTGCATTGAGGATGTGAGCATTGTACTCTGGCTGTGAGTTGGCATCTACTTTCCGGCTGTCGATGAGAGCTCCGCGCCAGTGAAGGGTTATTATTGCATCATATTGCATTCATATGCATTACATTGCATATCATATCGGGTGCAGGAGTATTCCACACCAGGAGAGTGCATGAGTATTCCGCCTCTGGTTTACATCATATTGAGGGTAGGAGGATTCCGCCTTCGGAGCAGGAGGATTCCGCTCCATTGCATCATATTGAGGGTAGGGGGATTCCACTCCATTGCATCATATTGAGGGTAGGAGGATTTCGCCCTCGGAGCAGGAGTATTCCGCTCCATTGCATCATATTGAGGGTATGAGGATTCCGCCCTCGGAGCAAGAGTATTCCGCTCTATTGCATCATATTGAGGGTAGGAGGATTCCGCCCTCGGAGCAGGAGGATTGCACTCCATTGCATCAGATTGAGGGTAGGAGGATTCCGCCCTCGGAGCAGGAGGATTCCGCTCCATTCATTTGGCACATGTGACCCTTTGCATCATATTTCATTTCATATCTCATTTCATTTCATACCATTATGTAGACTTGTGGTACATAACTACTGTTCTGCTTCTACGTGCATTATTTACTTGTTGATATGTTTCTGGCTCGTATTCTTGGTTGAGTTTATGGTTTCATACGTGTTTTCGGTTATTACCTGGCTCTGCCTTTTTATAATTTAAATAAGAGGAATTTGGTTTATCTGTTTTTTCTCCCTGGCTATCTATCCTATTCTTTGAGGTGGCTAGTCTGCCCCACTTATTGAGTCCTTTTGACTCACCCTTGTTTGTTGTTTGTTTCTTGTCTATCTATTTCGTTTCAGCAGGTTCGCTCCAGGATTGAGTTCGCCACGTGGTGAAGGAGCGAAGACGACTTCAGCTGTCAGGGTGAGCCAGCTTTTATTCCGGATGGCCACCAGTTTATTGTTTATTATTTCAGTTGCATTTTGCTCCCTTCAGGAGGTACCTGTCTTATTTTTGCACTCTTAGATGTCTAGTCTGGATAGCCCTAAACCTAGTATGTCGTGTGCCCGCACGGCCTAGCCGGATTCTGGGTCGTGTCAGTTGGTATCAGAGCCCAGTTTAGAGTCTATCCAGACTAAGACTGTGTCTAGTAGAGTCTCGCTGATGGGTACGTAGACGTCCGTACTTATCTACGAGAGGCTATGATGGTATTTAGGAAGTTTCACTTCCTTCTCTTCGGATCGTACGTCGATCTAGGATGCAAAAGTATTTTCGTTGATTTCTTCGGGTAATTGTGAACCCTCGTGCGACGAACGAGCAAACGGTATGAGTTCAAGACGAAGCAGTCTAGCCTGGGGCTAGCACTGATGAAGCCCTGAGAGTTGTGGATCGCGCTGACAATCCAGTAGTGCAGGCCCCAGCTGTACGAGCTCGCAATGTGCAAGGAAGCAGGGCCTTGTGGTTCCCTTGGCTCTCTACGATGCTTTACGTGAATCTTGGTGATGTAGATACTGCAAGGACCTATTATTCGCTAGGCAGCTTATCAGGTTGCCGCAGATGCAGATGTTCGGTCTCAGGGAGCTCCTATTCCAGTTCTTAATATTGCCACAATAAAGTATGTTCTGGAGGCAGCATGTGTTGTGCCTCTAGTTATTCTGGCTGGTTAGCCAGCCGAGGTAACAGTTCGGTCCGAGTGCCCAAAGTGGTTGTATTATTTTACGCGGTTGAACCTTCTGATATTCTTAAACAATGCATCAGACAAACCTCATGATTTTTTTAAAAATAAAATGATGTCAGCGCATCATTCAAGCTCGTGATTATATCGAGCGAGATGGTGTTGATTATTCAGCTTTCCAGTTTCAACGGTCCAGCCTTGAATTGGTGGGCCGCTCTCTTATTAACTAACTTGGTTCGATTTTTCTTCTAGATTCGTGGAAAAGTTCCTTTCGAGTAGCGAGCGAGATGAAGAGTGTCGCCAGTTTGAGTGGATTAGACAGGGTAGCCTGTCGGTTAGCATGTTGGTTTCAGAATATGAGATTGAATTCTTTAGGATGGTTGGATATGCACTAGAACTAGTCCATGAACCTTCCGAGAATGTTCAAAGATTTATTGGTGACCTTTCTCTTTCCTTGAGATCCCAGATGGCTCGAGAAATTGAGGTTGGGACTTCATTTGATGTTGTTGTTGATATTGGTCGGAGGTATGAGGTATACCATAAGTTAGAGCGGGAAGAGTTTGAGCAGGAGAGCAATAAGATGCTACGGCCCTGGTGGGCACCATGGTACCTCATTTAGAGGTAAGAGTTCTGATTATTTTGGGAGGTCACCTTCCAGGTTATCTCAACTTGTGTCATGTGATTCTTAGAGTGCGCCAGTAGCTCGTCAATATCAGATTCAGTCTTTTCTTTACAGCTATCAACAGTCTTTCTAGCTTCCATTTTCAGCGAAAAGGTGTTATCATTATCGTGAGTCTGATTATCCTTTGAGGAGTTTTCCTGTTATCATTGTCGTGACTCTGGTTATCCTTTGAGGAGTTTTTCCTTAATCCGACAAGTAGGCAGTCGTCTTTTCTCTCGTCATTAGGCATCTGCACAGTCGTAGGCGATTTCATTTAGATCTCAATCAGCTGGAGAAATGCCACCATCCAGTAGAGGTTGAGAGCGTGGTGGCAGTGGTTCTTCAGAAGGTGATTATCAAGGTAGTGGCTCAGCTCAGCTGCAGAGGCCTGCTAGTCTGGCAGGATGATGAGTTATCCAATGTAGTAGACCCAAGTATTTCTTCTTCCCTTAAATGTGAGTAAGATTTGATTCTTCCGGTCGATCTAGAAATGGGATGTCCTATCATGCTTCTATGGTTTCTTTTGATGTCGTTTCTATTAAAAATTGATTGCGATAGAGGGGTGAGCTTCTGATATGATTTATTCCCGGCATTTATGATGACCTTACAAGATTATCTGGTTTAAATGTGAGAGATTTGTAAGTGAGTATCGGTATTGTTTGCTTGGCATCTTGATGTGCCTCATTTTGTTATAATGTCAAGTCAGTCTACCTCTCTTCTTGGCACTCAGTGTCGGTAGGATGACGGAATTCTTATTCGTCACCATCAGAAAGTGTCATTGTTTCTTTTGGTGTAAAGTGGTTAGTAAGTAATACTCGATCTATGTGTCTCCTCTTGGTTCGTGGCGCTAGTAAAGTCATGCTATCCCATGAGCTTATCTGAGTTATAAAAGGGTTTTTAGTAAATTGTTAAAATTTCCTTTTTATAGGAAGGTTAAATTGACATAGATTTTATTCCATAAAGCTCATTTAATGTCTATTTCTTCAATTGTGATTCTTCGGTTAACATGGCCCGTATGTAGTCTAGCTCTGGTAGCCAAATAAATAAGAAAAAGAGCTTCCTAAAGCTCTAATTAATTCTGTCCTCAGTCCTTTGACATCTCTTTTTGTCCAGCACTGGTGAGCTTAGGCGGTCAGTAACCTATTGTGATGTTCCCTGTGTTGAGCCAAAGTGCGTGCCAAGGTAGCCGGGTAAGCACATTGTTGTTTTTCAAGGCTACTAAGGGTAATGAGAGGCGTCATTTGACCTTTGATTTGATCCTCCAAGCGGTGGTGCTTATAGGAAATGTATGGTAGTTGGTAGCTTAGGTCTGCTTACGTTCAGCTTTTAGCTCAATCTTCTTTAGTCCAGTAGACTGTGTGAGGATGGTTATTCCTATTCAAATAGCTGCATGAGTTTGAGCTTTAAGTGGAGGAGTCTTCCTCCAAATACTGAATAGTAATACTAAATCTCTAAGGCGTTGATACCACTTTTGTCACGACCCAACCTAGGGCCACGACAGAAACCTACAATGAGTGTCGATCATTGCTAAACCCGCTAATAATCTATTAATGATAGAGATAAGCTAGCAACCTGATCATATATACGTACCTATTTGCTGAAAGCATAAAGTCTGGAAAGATGACACGACTTTAACTTGCTGAAAATTAGAACATTGAGCCATAAATTCTGCTATGTCACACTTCATTCCGTCCCACCAATAAATCTGCTTAAGATCATGGTACATTTTAGTCGAACCTGGATGAACAGTGTATTTGGAATAATGTGCCTCTATCATAATCCGTCCACGTAAATCTGAAGCATCAGGGACACAAAGTCTATCTTTATACATGATAACACCGTCAGTAGTAACCCTGTAATGTGACTCCGGTTTTCTTCTGGCTATCTGTCCGTATTCAACTAGAACTGGATCCTCATACTGACGTTGTTATACTTCATGAAAATTTAGAGTTAAAGGTATAGTGCAGCTTATCGTCCATCCATCATTGGAATATCTCCTTCACACCTCAACTCTTTGAGAGGTTACTTTAGTGTTATAAGTGCACACGTAATCAACTTTGTTACTGGTATTCTGCCTCAGCTCAAGGTCCAACTACATGTCTCTTTTATTTTTACCTTTTTCAAGTCATAATATTTCCAATTCAAAGACAATACCCTGAAGTAGATGTTCAGTCTGAAGATCATTCTTGGTCTGCATCATACTATCCAGTAGTATTTGCGTGATCCTTATCCTTATATGATAGACCCTGTTCAGATGAACCTTTGACATACATTAGGATATGAGTAACTACATTCCCACAAGGAGCTTGCAGACCAACTCTAACATTAATTGAGGTGTTGTATAGTGCGTTCATAGAAATAATATAGCTTGCATCAAATCTTCTATAGTGTGTAGTGACAAGGTACTTCAAAAGCTTCCCCTATTGCATCAAGCGTGAGCTAATTCTTAGTTCCATCGACATGTTCTATATCGAAAGGTATATCGAAGAGGTGATTATCGGCTGAATCATGTTAATCCATTCAAAGTTCTGTGTATCTGTGCTTCAAAAATATAGAACTCTCTTCTCGTAATCGAGAAAGGGTCAGTTTAGTTAAAATAAGCTGGGGAATGGTGTTATCATATTATCCAGATATATTTTATTCCAAGAGTTCGGTGTTTATGTTATAATTCTGATTCTGCAATCATGAGATAATGTCCGTGGAGTAACTTATGAAGGTCGTGCAAGTTCTTTTGTGGAGTAGAATGAAACGACCTCGGTCAGTCGTTTCGAAAGTTAGGACTCCGATTGGCGTGCCAATAATTTTAAAATATTCGTAAGGTCCATTGAGACTTATCTGTAAAATTTGAAATAAATCAGACCTCGTTTGGTAGGCATCGAAAGAAGGTTTCCGTTTTTATTGTCGATAAATATTAAAAAGAGATTTTCGAGCTCGATTTTGGCGAATGAGCTCCGATTCGAAATCCGAAAGCGCCGTTAGGTTCGTATGATTATTTTTGACTTTTGTGATTTTTTGAAAGTGAATTTCGAGGTTGTTCGGCTAGTTTCCGCTAAAATGCCGAAAGTTAAATAATTTGACCTTTTTCCATTTAAATTCGCATCTTGAGTTTCGGGAACCCGATTTGAGATCCGCCTTAGCGAGTATGCTACATATATTTTGTATAACTTGTATGCAAAAGTTGGAATTATTTCGAATATCGTAGGGTACTGTTTTAATTTTAAAGAAAAGTAAAAAAAATAAATAAAAAAGGAAAAGACAAAAGCAAAGAATAAAAGATAAAATGAAAGAAAGATTAAGAAAGGCGGTGGGGGATTAGGGATTATATATCCCTCAGCAACATTGAGCGAACCGAAAGGAAGCAGAAACGAAAAAGAGAGAAGGCAACAACAAAAATAATGCCATAAAATGAGAAAATAGCCGGAGAAAAATAGTATTTTCACCCCGAAACATTCAGGTAATGATCTTAATGTATTATTTGAGTTTATTACGTGTGTTTGAATATACTTTAACGGTAAAAGTTGGAATATTAGACATCGTTTTAATAAGTTCAATTAATACTTTAAAGGGTCAAATGGACCCCGATGATGGAATTGATTATATATTCGTACTCAGTAAGTTATAGGAAACATATAAATGTAATTTATTTAGGGTTTGGTTATGTGACCTTAAACACTGTACATAGGCCTGGCCTGCGTATTGCGTATTCGAATAGAGTATCAGGTTCCTAACCGGATTGCCCTAAGATGTGAGGAATAAAGCCTTTAGCCTATGTGAGATATTTTCTGTTTATTGAACACAGTGGGATCGTATGGCAATGAATCGAAAGGACAAAGCGGTTATTGAGTGGATGTGCTAACTTTGTAACAAGGTAAGAATTTATATCCATTTCTTTGGAGGCACCTGGCCTCGTGGATTTTCTACCACGTGTTCCTTACGTGTGTAGCTGCCGATAGGCGTACTCATTACGCCTTAGCTTTGGATTTACATTAAATATTATATGTTATGTTCTGTTGTTGGTATTGCATTGAGGATCTGAGCATTGTACTCTGGCTGTGAGTTGGCATCTACTTCCCGGTTGTCGATGAGAGTCCCGCGCCAGTGAAGGGTTATTATTGCATCATATTGCATTCATATGCATTACATTGCATATCATATCGGGTGCAGGAGTATTCCGCCCCATGAGAGTGCAGGAGTATTCCGCCTCTGGTTTGCATTATATTGAGGGTAGGAGGATTCCGCCTTCGGAGCAGGAGGATTCCGCTCCATTGCATCATATTGAGGGTAGGAGGATTCCGTCCTCGGAGCAGGAGTATTCTGCTCCATTGCATCATATTGAGGGTAGGAGGATTCCGCCCTCGGAGCAGGAGGATTCCGCTCCATTGCATCATATTGAGGGTAGGAGGATTCCACCCTCGGAGCAGGAGGATTCCGCTCCATTCATTTGGCACATGTGACCCTCTGCATCATATTTCATTTCATTTCATCTCATTTTATTTCATACCATTGTGTAGACTTGTGGTACATAACTACTGTTCTGCTTCTATGTGCATTACTTACTTGTTGATATGTTTCTGGCTCGTATTCTTGGTTGAGTTTATGGTTTCATACGTGTTTCTGGTTATTACCTGGCTCTGCCTTTTTATAATTTAAATAAGAGGAATTTGGTTTATCTGTTTCTTCTTCCTGGCTAGATATCCTATTCTTTGAGGTGGCTAGTCTGCCCCACTTATTAAGTCCTTTTGACTCACCCTTGTTTGTTGTTTGTTTCTTGTCTATCTATTTCGTTTCGGCAGGTTCGCTCCAGGATTGAGTTCGCCACGTGGTGAAGGAGCGAAGACGACTTCAGCTATCAGGGTGAGCCAGCTTTTATTCTGGATGGCCACCAGTTTATTGTTTATTATTTCAGTTGCATTTTGCTCCCTTCAGGAGGTACCTGTCTTATTTTGCACTCTTAGATGTCTAGTCTGGATAGCCCTAAACCTAGTATGTCGTGTGCCCGCACGGCCTAGCCGGATTCTGGGTCGTGTCAGTTGGTATCAGAGCCCAGTTTAGAGTCTATCCAGACTAAGACTGTGTCTAGTAGAGTCTCGCTGATGGGTACGTAGACGTCCGTACTTATCTACGAGAGACTATGATGGTATTTAGGAAGTTTCACTTCCTTCTCTTCGGATCGTGCGTCGGTCTAGGATGCAAAAGTATTTTCGTTGATTCCTTCGGGTAATTGTGAACCCTCGTGCGACGAACGAGCAAACGGTATGAGTTCAAGACGAAGCAGTCTAGCCTGGGGCTAGCACTGATGAAGCCCCGAGAGTTGTGGATCGCGCTGACAATCCAGTTGTGCCTAGCCGGATTCCGGGCCGTGTCAGTTTGCTAGCTTCCTTGGTAATTTTTACTTGCTTTCACTATGAATAGTTTTGTTGGCTAATTCTTTGTGCTTAGTATTCTCTTTCTCCTAATATAGAGTTAAATCACTCCATTAGGTCTATATTTCTCCTAAAACGACAATCATTTAGGCTGATTTTGTAAGGGAAGAAGAGAAGACTATTTCTAGGGATAATGAAAAAATTTGACATGAGTCGGCCTTTTTTTTTTTTGTTGTCGTAATATGGCAAAAGTAACTGAAATAATCAATTCTCTTCTTCATGCTTGTTTACTTTTTTCACATATTTTTAACACAAACTTGTGCATCTAAGTTAGTTGAAATCCACTGCATAAGACTTTGATTACATTTAATCCTATATATATCGTCATTAACTAATATTTTGCACATAACTCTTGATCAACTGATATACTCTTGACTTTTGTAAGTCGATTTTTTTTGGTTGTGCTATCCCTTTATTTACTTACATGAAAATTCAAATTAACAAGGAAAAATTTTCTAACGTATTCTATTGTTCAATAAATGTACACAGACAAGTCAATGCTTCAAAGAAGATTTCAAATGAAACAACACCATTTTTTAAGTAAATGTACATTATTTAAGTAATGCAAAGGTCCTTATCAATTGGATAAATTTCAGCTTTCTAGTATTAGAATAAGATATGACAAAGCCAATTTTTTTGTAAGCTAAGTAGCTTAGTAGATTGCATGAAGCTTGTATTGTATAGATGCTTCCTTTTTTTGATTGATTGCTAGAAGCAATCTGTGTTGTATCTATGAGGTTTGGCTTTGTCCAAAAAAAAAATAAAACAACACCAATGCTTCAAATTATTTAAGTAAATGCACATTATTTAAGTAAACACAATACTACCTCTTCCTTATATATAAATGCTTCAAACAAGTCAGGCAGTAGCATAAAACATTTGAACATTTATAACTTGAAACTTAACAATCATGCCAAGATAAATCTGAGATACCCAATTCAAAATCAAATTAAGGGCCAAAGCATCAAGTAGCAATCAGTGCATGTCTAGTTAATATTACAGATCCAAGGAGTACTTTGAAATAGCAAAACATATCCTAATAAACCTTCAATCTACTACTCATCTTTCGAATGGCTTGGGGAACTTTCACCATCAAAGACTGGAATTTCAGGTGCAGTGATACAAAGCATAATATGAACACGAAAACAAAAACCATGTCCATGATGTTGCGGCAAAATTTGGAAGTGGAGAGTTTGGCTATCAGTGATACAACGTCGATTAACAAATGTTAACCAATCTCGCTGAAGATTTGTGCGAGACGGCAACACATGGAGTTCCATGGGGAACTTAAGGCCACCACTGTAGATACAAGCTCTCGTCGTTTCTTCTGGTAAAGCATTGCATAGAAATGTTGGAAGAGTCTAGAATCAAAGAGTGTAAATCAAATAACTACCGTAAACATATCCTAAAACTAAACAACGAAGTAGGTAAACTTACCAGGTCGCCAGTTGTAGCGTTTGATCTGCTTAGGGTCATTGTGAAGGTTGGATAATCCTCAATTCGGATTAAACATCCCAAAGGACAGAAATGAAAGTTAGTAGCACCCAACATATTTTACATAAAGAAATAGAGATGAAGGAGGTGAAGTGAAGATAAATAATTTACTTCTTAACTCTGAACTTTACCCAACCACCCCAAAACATAGAATAAATTTGAGAATGATGGGGTTGGTTAGTTGAAAGGTTGCAGCATGCATTTACTAGGGTGATAAAACGAGGCAACCATTAGTTTTCCATTTTTGTTTTGTTTAGTACACCCCTTAATATACACATAAACTGACCATTATTACACATTTTTTATAGTAGTTGTTTTTTGTTTATTACTTTACCTATAGTAACAAAACAAATTTCCACGCGTCAATAAACTAAATAAAACAGTTGCATTAAGCAATATCAGAAATTTAGAGATTCTACACTTAGAGGATAATAGGATGGAATATGGAAGACGTCAAGAATAAACAGTTAAAAATGTACTTCGAATTATGAGGAAGACGTCACGAATTAACTTTGTTTAATGTGGTAATGTTATTAGAGTTCATGTTGTTAATTGTATTTACAATATAACGAGGACAATAGAATGGAATAAGGAATGTCAAAAGGAAGAGTGTACTAGTGCATTTATTACTACTCTTATCAAAAGCACATAGTTAATTCTCTCTTGTCAGCAATGGAATTTAAACTTTTTCATTCTACATTCCTTATAAGTAAATGGAACAATATCCAGCTTTTTGTTCTCCATCAACGTGTGAATGTCATATTTATTAAGTGCATGGAATGAGGTTGTTGGGTATAATAAATAACTTCTCTTATTGATAGGCATGAAGAGGAAAATGGCCAATAAAAATTGGAGAACTCGAAAAAATGAGATGAAGTAGGGATTGCATTTTTTATTTATTACTCTACTTAGTAAAAAATTATTTTCCATATATAGTATGTAAAGAGTTAGGTTCTTTTGTATATTTTAATTACACTATAAAATCAGATACTTAAAGCTAGCCACATAGCAATAGCAAAAAGAGATCAGCATCTATATAATACATCCTTTTTTTGTTCGTATAATGTGATGTTCGAAGTGAAAAAATTTAAATGGACTGAAATGAAGTTGTCATGCCCATTTAATAATCAATTAATAATATATATTTTCATATGTTTTGCTCTTTTTTTCTTTATAACTTATGAAGTAAGCATTTCTCATTTTATTCTATATATATCATCACTAAATTGATCTCTCTCACATATTGTATTTGTATTATAAATTATAATGATGTGCGTGATCAAGTATGTTTTAATAGGAGGGGAAATAATAAAGTGAGAAGCTGATTTTACTTGAATAGTAGGCACATTCGTAGCTTCATTTTTTTTTTAAATACGGTATGTCCATTTATTTGGATAGAAATCCCTTTATTCAATGAAATGCAAAGGATTTGTCTTTACTTAGTGTGGTAAGGGTTTACTTACTTTGTTCGATCCTTTATTCTCTATCTTTTTTAGAGTTGCAGCTTGTGAGGAAGGGTGGGTCATATCCCCTGTTGCTCCCAACGCACACGCAAGTATACGTGGTCGACAAGTAATAAAGTGATAAATCGAGTATCGTTCCCACGAGGACTATTCAGACTGAATTCTAGCAAACAATTTATATAAACTATTCAGTGATCTTTTTCCAATAGTGATGATTTTATTAACTAAAGAACAGTAATTAAATGGTAGAAGTGAATTCAAACAATGGAGCAAACTTTGGTTGTAGACGGTCCAAGGTCAGAGTTACGAACAATCCAGTTGAGTTTTCCAATTGATTCCACTTCTTAAATCCCGGGTTACTAACTAACAGAGTAAATGTACCCGTGAAAACCTTTCGATTCTTCACAGTCTATGCAGGCTACTCCAATCCCTATATGTCTATGGGTTGAATCACGTGCACGCATTAACGAATTCTGTAATTAGTTAAGCTAGGCGAGCAAGTATATGTCTATCCTACTCAAAAATTGGTTCCCCGATGCCCGGGTTCACAAACTAGCCCTACTCTTTCTTATTGCGTTAATAAATTCCCTCTTTCGAGTTCAATCTAAAAACCATCGATAATGCGTAATAATCGGGCCCTGACAATTACACAAGTGAAATCAAGAAAGAATAAGTAGCCCGTTATGGGATTCAATCAATGGAAATCAATCTTCAAACATCAACTTTTATGAAATACTCTAACCCTAGAACGATAGATTTAGCTACGCATACTCATAATAACAACACAAGGATTTGATGAAATAATGAAATAATGATGTAATAGATTAATGGAAGGAAGAAAAACCCTTGTTCAATATGTTATGAGCTCTCCAATTTGCTCCAAAGTCTGAACTCCTATGAAAAACTAAGTAAAAGAGTATTTATAGAGTTTACAAACACCTAGTAATAAGTTAGATCCAAGCCTAGACGAAATAGGACGTAAAAACGTGCACAAGGGGCGCTATAACGGGCGCCCCGCACCTCGTAACGCGTGCACCCGACCAGAAGATGCCAACTTCAGCCCGCTTTAGCCACACGGCGCGCTAGGAGTAGCGCCTGGCAGTGGCGCGCGACAGGTGGCGCGGCGCATGGCCTATGGCGCCCAGCCATTTTTCTGTTTCGTTTGCTCCTTTGCTCGCTCGTGTCGTGCCTTCGTGTGCTCGATCCAATCCTCAATCAATATCCAATCTTTTCTTGCTCGATCATGCTCTTTGAAGCTTCAAATGCACTGCATAACGACCTACATACACACGACATCAAATTAGTGTAAAACCACATCCATAAACTATAAAACGAGCGAATAACAAGCTCAAACGTGAGGAAATATTAAGGAAATATAGGCATAAAATGCCAAACATCACCATCCCACACTTGAACCTTTGCTCGCCCTCGAGCAAGTCACAACCAACTTCCCAACCTAGGTAAAACAGGTCTGCCCATGACTATGGTTGATACCGACCATTGAACCAATGCACACATGACTACTATGGATCCACAACATGCCAACAATTTACCAAAACCAAAAATATAAGAACAACCACCCCAAGATAGCTCAAATGCACAAACTCAACTTAATGCAACCATGCTCCCACAAAATCACACCTATCTACTCAACCAAGAACCATCAACTTTACCTATTTCATGCAAACCACGTGCCCTCACCAATATGAAAGAGAGTGCCCCCCAAAGATCACACACAACAACAAACATCATGAATAGAACGGGGGCAATAACAAATGAATTCACTCACTCTCATGAAAATCTCACATGTCACACACAACGTACCATAGGCTTGCCCGTAGTGTAGGACTCCACTAATGTAAGCTCACTCCAATCGGGATTAACTAGGACTTTAAAAAGATTATAATGTAGGCTAAGGGGCTGGTAGGATACGTATGGATAATAGTGACTACCTCCCTAAGCACTTTAATACATCACAATTAATTTAATCACAATTCCCAACAAGCCACCCAATCAACACTTCCACACATACACCTTCTCAACAAGTAGCATTTTTCTTTTTAAGCACACACTAGCAAGGGATGGATATTCTTCTCTTTTTTTTTCTTTTTACAATTTTTTTCTTTTCAACTTTGCTATTTTTTCTTTTCTTTTTCATTTCATTTTTTTCAATTTCATTAACTTCCAACCTTACCAATGCTTTTCACTACTTTACAATTTTCACAATTATTCCCCCTTCATTAGCTCCACTCAAGAACCTCCCAATATCCAACCACAACTCCAAAATAACCACACAATATTAACTAAAGTGCTTAAGGAGGAAAGGGCCAAAAGAGACAATTTAGAACAAATGGGTAGGCTCGGGGTGTGGGTGCCAACAAAAAGGGTCAAAGAAATCACAACAACAATTTTTCAAGGTATATATGTAATGGTAGGCAAATCAAGAGAAGGCCTTGTATCATTTCCCGACTAGAGCGAACCTAGGATTTCGCTTTGCACACACACGGGGCAAGTTCTAGACATTAATATGCAACATGGAGCAAACAAGAACATGCCTCACAACACACATTGCACATATTCCACACAAAAAGGTTCCATCAACAACTCTCAACCAAGCATTTAGAATGCAACTTGTGGAAATTTAAGCACCAATGCACAAAGGTTCACAATAAAGTCAAGCAAGCGGACTCAAGCATCTCAAGGGGGTTATTCCATCTTTTCTAGGCATGCATCTCAATTTAAAACCCAAGGACACCACAAATAGCACATGCAACAAGTTCAAGTCCACCGGTATCAAACAAATCAAAGGCACCTAGCATTCGACCTAAATCTTTCGTCTAGGGCCACCTATAACTAACTACTCTACTTATCCTAAAAAAAAATAAAAAATAAAAAACTACCCGGTTCAAAGGCCTCCCCGTGGAAAAGAACCGAGGCCATAAGAAAAACCACAGGGTGATGACATGTACCACTAATAAAGACTAAAAAGAAAATCTTTTTGGAATTTTTTTCATTGGTTTTCTAATTTTTTTCAATTTTTTTCATATATTAAAGCAAGAACCAAATAAAAATAAAGTCAAGTGACAAAAGAAAAATTCTAACGGTACATGCATCCCTAACCTCAAAAATAAATAAAGGGTAGTTCCCCACCCCACACTTAAACTAAGCAATGTCCTCAGTGCTAAAAATAAGAAAGTGCAAGGGTAAAGAAAACTTCCCTGAAGACTCTAGTCCTTGGTGCTAGCATCCTCCAAGCTTCCGTATAACATGAGGTAATCAGACTTCCCCCAACAGGTCATCAATATTAGGCAAGGGTGAGGACACCCCACACTTAGACTCTACATTACATGAACCTGCAATCCAAGGAAAAACAAAAACTACGTGACACTATAAATAAAATAATACAAGTACAAACTCGGGTTGCCTCCCGAGAAGCACCTTAGTTAACGTCGTGGCACGACGTCCCTTTTAGCTCACTTCCAGCCTTTACGTCTTCTCTTCTTACGCCGAACCTTTGCTTTCTTCCTTTCTTTGAGAGAACCCCTCTTCAACTTCACATGTGGTGTACTTCCATGTTCTTGTTTGACACATTCAATCATAGAGCACTCTTCAACCTCAGCTATGTGCTCCTTCTCAGTATACACCTTGAAAGTAACCTTTTCTCCATGCGCTCTAACAATCATCTCACCCAGCTCCATATCAATAATTGCCTTCGAGGTGACTAAGAATGGTCTCCCCAAAATGATTGGAGCTTCTCAGTCCTCTTTATAATCTAGGACTACAAAATCAGCAGAGAATGTAAACTTACCAACTTTAAGCAACACATCCTCCAACTTACCACCAGGGTGAGTGAGTGATCCATCAGCCATCTTTAGAGTAACTGAAGAGGGTTTGATTGCTCCTAGCCCTAACCTTTTGCAAACAGACAGAGGCATGAGATTTATGCTCGCACCCAAATCACACAAGGCACCAGTGATATTATGCCCTCCAATGGTACAAGGAATAGTAAACTTCCCAGGATCTTGAAGTTTTGGAGGTAGATTGCTCAAGAGTGTGCTACACTCCTCAACTAACTCAACTGTATCTATCTCTTGAGGCTTTTTCTTCTTGACTAAAATCTCTTTTAAAAACTTCACAAAGGATGGCATCAATTCAAACACATCAGTCAAAGGAATATTAACTTGAAGCTCTTTCAACATACTCACAAATTTTTGATACTGGGCCAGATCCTTCGATGGTATAAGTCTCTGCGGGAATGGTGGAGGCGGCAGAGGTGCCTCCTTTCTCTCTTCTTTCTTCTTCACCTTCTCCACTTTTTCAACTTTTTCTATTTCAGCTCTCTCCTCGGACTTGGCCATCAGCTCTCCACCTTCAATTAAAGTCACTGCAAGACATTGTTCAGGCTCCTTTTTAACGGTGCTTATTTCTCCCACCAACTGCCCCAACTAGTGCTCCAGGTTCTTGTGAGCATTGGCAAGATCTTGTATGGTCTGTGCATGGGCTGCAGTGTCAGCTATCATTCTCTGCTGGCCCGCCATTATCTGCTTTAGCATCTCCTCAACTGAACTGCTGACCTGCTGTGGTGGAGCTGGAGGTGGGTGGTAATTATTTGGGCCTCTCGTATTGCCTTGATAATAACCATTACCAAACTGATTTTGACCCTGCAGCCTGTTTTGATTACCTACGTAATAAACTGACTTTGGATTAGAGGAGCAAACCTCTGTAGCATGATCTTGACCACAAACCTCACAAAAGCTCTGGAGTTGTTGCACTGGAGCCACTGATTGCTGAGTCTTTGGCAGAGCTAGCTTGCTAATTTGATTGGAAATAGCATCCATCCTAGCCCTTAGCTCTGAAACTGCATCTAACTGAAGTACCCCTGCAGCTTTCTGCGTAGTAACTCTACCATCTCCCTGCCAATCGGATTGCTCTGCGAAAACTTATCTAGCAAATCATAGATCTGGTCAAAATTTAAGGCTAATACTTAGCCTCCAGCAGCAGCATCTACCACGATCTTAGTATGCGCTGTCAACCCCTCCACAAAAGTATGTGCAAGAACCTCATTGGATTGGTTATGGTGTGGACAATCTCTCAATAAAGCTTTAAACCGCTCCCAGGCTGAATACAAAGACTCTCCTTCTATCTGTCTGAAGGACATAATTTCACTCCTCACCCGGGCTGTCTTGGCAGATGGATAAAACTTAGCCAAGAACTTCTTAGCCAAATCATTCCAAGTGGTGATAGACCCAGACTTTTCAGCCTTTAACCACCTCTTTGCTGCCCCAATCAGTGAAAAGGGGAACAATGTCAAGCGAACATAATCAGTAGGCACACCCTTTGGTGTATAAGTATCACTGATCTCCAAGAAATTCTAGATATGTTGTTGCGGATCTTCATGAAGTAATCCACCAAATTGTCCAGTCGCATGTAACAGTTGTATCATGCCGGACTTAATCTCAAAGTGTCCAGTAATTTCAGGCTTAACTATGCTCGAGGCTACTCCCTCCAGGCTGGGGAGAGCAACATCTCGCACAGCTAAAGCTTGTTCTTCTGCCATTACTATAGGTAAAGATCAAGCAGGACCTAATACCTGAAACAGCACAGAACTCAAAACAAAAATTAAACCTGAATAGAAAGTAATAAACTGTTCAAAAAGAAATCAGTCAATTGTTTAGTCCCCGGCAACGGCGCCAAAAACTTGTTGCTCCCAACGCACACCCAAGTATACGTGGTCGACAAATAATAAAGTGATAAATCGAGTATCGTTCCCACGAGGACTATTCAGACTGAATTCTAGCAAACAATTTATATAAACTATTCAGGGATCTTTTTCCAATAGTGAGGATTTTATTAACTAAAGAACAGTAATTAAATGGTAGAAGTGAATTCAAACAATGGAGAAAACTTTGGTTGTAATCAGTAATAAGGAGACGGTCCAGGGTCAGAGTTACGAACAATCCAGTTGAGTTTTTCAAGTGATTCCACTTCTTAAATCCCGGGTTACTAACTAACAGAGTAAATGTACCCGTGAAAACCTTTCGATTCTTCATAGTCTATGCAGGCTACTCCAATCCCTATATGTCTATGGGTTGAATCACGCGCACGCATTAACGAATTTTGTAATTAGTTAAGCTAGGCGAGCAAGTATATGTCTATCCTACTCAAAAATTGGTTCCCCGATGCCCGGGTTCACAAACTAGCCCTACTCTTTCTTATTGCGTTAATAAATTCCCTCTTTCGAGTTCAATCTAAGAACCATCGATAATGCGTAATAATCGGGCCCTGACAATTACACAAGTGAAATCAAGAAAGAATAAGTAACCCGTTATGGGATTCAATCAATGGAAATAAATCTTTAAACATCAACTTTTATGAAATACTCTAACCCTAGAACGATAGATTTAGCTACGCATACTCATAATAACAACACAAGGATTTGATGAAATAATGAAATAATGATGTAATAGATTAATGGAAGGAAGAAAAACCCTTGTTCAAGATGTTATGAGCTCTCCAATTTTCTCCACAGTCTGAACTCCTATGAAAAACTAAGTAAAAGAGTATTTATAGAGTTTACAAACACCTAGTAATAAGTTAGACCCAAGCCTAGACGAAATAGGACGTAAAAACGCGCACAAGGGGCGCTATAACGGGCGCCCCGCGCCTCGTAACGCGTGCACCCAACCAGAAGACGCCAACTTCAGCCCGCTTTAGCCACGCGGCGCGCTAGGAGTAGCGCCTGGCAGTGGCTCGCGACAGGTGGCGCGGCGCATGGCCTATGGCGCCCAGCCATTTTTCTGTTTCGTTTGCTCCTTTGCTCGCTCGTGTCGTGCCTTCGTGTGCTCGATCCAATCCTCAATCAATATCCAATCTTTTCTTGCTCGATCATGCTCTTTAAAGCTCCAAATTCACATAACAACCTACATACACACGACATCAAATTAGTGTAAAACCACATCCATAAACTATAAAACGAGCGAATAACAAGCTCAAACGTGAGGAAATATTAAGGAAATATAGGCATAAAATGCCAAACATCATCCCCCTCTTATATTTAATGCGTCGTCAGTACAAGTAATACAACACCTCCACATATGGATATTTCAAATAAACAATGTAAAAAAAAAGGTCTAACTTATTCTAATTATTTTTAAATCACAATATTTCTTCTCCTAGTGCATTTAGCCTTTACGGTCACTAACAATACTACCTCTTCCTTACATTTCAATGCTTCAATCACGTCAGGCAGTAGCATTAAAATTTTACACATTTATTAAAATAATAATGATCAAGCAAAATACTTAATTCAGAGATACACAATTCAATTTCAAAATAAAGGCCAAAGCATAGAGTAGATTGTAATTAACAAGTTATATAATTGGGCGGTACTATATGAATTAATAAGTCATGACTCATTAATTACTCATTTTACCGATGCATTCATGTGTTATCATTAAAGTAGTAGTTTTTATTAATCTATTTGGTCTTTACTATTTTTTTACCTTATCTTCAGCTTACCCCAAGAGACCTCAAACATAGTAGAAGTAAATATGAGGTGACGTGTTTAGTTTAAAGGATGCCACCATACATTTGCTACATGCAGGGTCTAAACTAGGCAACCGTTTGCTTTGCCTATCTTGATACATATATTAACCATATTTGAACTTACTTCATACTACTAGTTTTGAGTTTGTTAACATTTGTCTTTTAATACTGAAGTAAAACGTAATGGTTGCACAAAAGTTCAAATCAAAGGTGATGGGATTGAACTAAAAAATGACTAACTCAATCCATGATATATCATTTAACATTTCTAGTATAAACGAGTATATTTTACTAGTATCCTTTGAAAAGGGAGATTTTGGCAGGAATAATTTAATGTACGCTGAGAAACATAAAATAACATAAATTTAAAGCCATGACTAGCTCATTTGTCCAACAACATTAAAAAAAAAATAAGCTGCAAATGATATCTACTGAGAAAGTTCAAAACGTTAGGACTAGCTAGCATATTCAATTACAGGGTTATGTTAATCCTCCAAATCATTATCCCAACCCGGTGACATTCTAAGCTTTATGAGTTCAACAGTTAGCATACACCTTTCACAAGTAATGTCCAACTCGCCCCAGCCTGCAATGATGAATGGATTTTTGGAATCCACATGACCAACGCTATTCTCTGAACAAAAGAACAGCAAAGGGACAACAGTCTCGAAGCGTTCAGGACCAAGCATATATCTGAACTCACGTCGACAAGCAATCATATCAAATCTACCATCTTATCTATTCCATATCCTCCAAAGCTCCACTCTTCCACGATGGTATTGTCTATTACAAATCAATGCAGTTCCATAAGCATATACTGCATGGTCAATACCAAACTCAGCAGCTTTCTGAAGGATGGGTAAACCATCATCATTTTGCTCGTAAAAAAACTTGTACATGCCAAACAACAGAGATACATAGTCAATTCTTTCTTCATGCAGCCTTCCTAGAAAAGAAATTATTGCAACATCGGTTTCTGGTAGCTTATAATTGCTAAGTTCCAGATCTAGATAGAACTGGAATCTTCTCGTGAACACTATACGTTGAAAATCGTGGCACCTGACGGAGAAAAAAAGTCATACAATAACTTATAAGTAATAATATGTAGAGTTCTCTAATATGTATTGTAGCATCAAACAACTGTAACTAGCTCTTATACTTTAGATATGTTCCTTAACCATTCTCTTGTTCCATCGTCACTAACCACTTTCTCAATTATTATTACCTTTAGATCATCTTGGAGACTTAAAAGGGATGGTTCGCCCATCGTGACTTTATATCTCACAAGTTGTATTGCTTGGTAGGAAATAGTAGCCTCCAAATGAGTTTTTGATACCTCTTATTCTTATTTAAAGTGGCAAGAAGCAACTAAGATAGTCCGTTTGTTAGTTGTGCATTTTGTGGTTGTATTTACTAATTTTGCTCAGAGGGCATTTATATGTGGAATAAATCTGTGGAGGGTAGTGGTCATAATTCATTGCATGAAATGATGACTGTGACAAACTGGAAGTTCAATCAGCTAATCTACATCATGAGAGCTCTTACAGGGTCATTGAATGGTGGAAGGTTATAAAAGTGACGGTAGAATAGCTAGTGATGTAGTAAGGGACTGTTTAAGCTTCCCCATGTCTTTACTTCAAGCATTTAAATTGACATGACAAATCTCAATGCATTTTGAGTCCCACACAGTAATTTATTTAGATGATTAGAGTATCAATATTGGCTAATCATCTCTCCTGTTAGGAAAGTGATAGGATACTTTGTAAACGCCCCTAACGCATAGCGATTGTAAGCCTTAGCAAAGCTAAGGTCTTACCCAAGTTGGCTTACCAGAGCAACCATATGCCTTCAGGGGCATAATGAAAGCTGCCCTATCACTTATTTTCTACACGCTTGTTTAAAACTAATGCATTCATAGGGAATGTAAGCTTAAAAAAGCCAAAGGTCATCATATGCACATTCAGAGACTCAATATTATTCTACAATTTGTTGGGCGTGCATGAATGTATTTTTACATCAACTAATCCATATCACATGGAAAGTGTAAGAGAATATTACGACATTAATTAGGAGGTCATTACTTTCCTTTTATAGACTCCTACATAGTTGTATATATATATTGTATACCAAACACAATGGAATACACACAAGTCTTCAGTTGATTTCATGGTATCAGAGCCCTATGGCTCAATCTGAAGTCTGAATCGTTCTTGAGTTCAAAGTTTTGTTTCACAGGTTGTTTTGGGGTCACACTTTACAATGACCTATTTGTCTTACCTCCACCTGGTACGATTCAGTGGAGGAATCCGACCGGAATAAGCTATTTGGCAGCGCATGACATATCTCGTCGGCGCGTCTGTTTTCCAGCAGTGGCTTGTCGATCTGCAGTGAAATATTCTCCTGGGTGTTGGACTGCTATTTCAGGTTGACCCATTTGGTGGTTCTGTTCAACGGACCAGTATTTTGTCTTCGAAATTCTCAGTCAGATCTGTTTACCTTTGCTTATCATTCGCTGATTGTTTATGGGTTTATTATCACTATTAGATTTACTTATTATCTCTAAAATGCGTGGTTGATTCTCTGATTTGTTTGGTTACTGGTTTAGTTCCTTGGGATTCTTGTTTGAGTAATCTGTTTGTGAGGTTCTCTGTTGAAATACTGGAATTATGGCGGATAACAAAGTTAACAAGGCAATAGTAAGTGAAGTAGTTCCAACTATGTCTAGAATTACTGAACATAAACTGAATGGATCTAATTATTTGGAGTGGAGTAAAACCATTAGAGTTTATTTGCGTAGTGTGGATAAAGATGATCATTTGACTAAAGAACCTCCAAGTGATGAAACTAAACATACTTGGCTGAGAGATGAGGCTCGTTTGTTCCTGCAAATAAGAAATTATATTGATAGTGACATTGTCGGTTTAACTAGTCATTGTGAATTTGTTAAAGAATTGATGGATTATCTAGAGTTTTTATACTCTGTCAAGGATGATGTGTCTCGAATTTTTGATGTGTGTAAGACCTTTTATCGTGCTAAGAAATGTGAGAAATCACTTACTGCTTAATTCATGGATTTCAAAAAAACCTATGAAGAATTGAATATGCTTCTGCCGTTTCGTACAGATATCAAAGTGCAACAAAAGCAGAGAGAACAAATGGCCATAATGAGTTTCTTAGCAGGTCTTCCTTCTGAATTTGAGACAACTAAATCTCAGATTCTCTCTAGCTCTGAGATTACTTCTCTTAAGGATATTTTATGCAGGGTACTATGCTCAGAGAATACGCCATCTACTCAACAGAATATCCTTGTTGCTAAGGGAAGAGGAACTGACACAGGGAGAAAGTTCGAGAACAAGGGAGGACAAAATAATAATCCATATTCAAGCAAAGATGTTTGTCACTATTGCCATGAGACCGGCCACTGGAAGTGGAATTGTAAGAAGTTGAAAGCTCGCAATCAGGCTGGTCCTCGAGGGAAGGCTAATGTTGTAGTTGCTCCTAGTCAATCTTCTAATGGATCTGTTCTCATCTCAGCTGAGGATTTTGCTAAATTCTCTCAATATCAGGAATCATTGAAGGAGTCAGGTAAAGCATGTCTTGGTTCTGCCTCAAGTAAATGGGTGATTGATTCTGGTGCCTCAGATCATACCTTTACTAGCTTTCGTCCCCACAGACCAACCTCTTTTGTGACCATAGCTGATGGATCAACTTACAATGTTGTGGGCTCTTGCACAGTTAAACCAACCTCATCCATTACCTTATCATCAGTCTTAAGTCTACCAAAATTTACCTTTAATTTAATCTCTGTGAGTAGACTTACCAAAGATCTAAATTGTTGCATCTCATTCTTCCCTAATCATTATTTATTTCAGGATCTCATGACGAAGCAGATTATTGGTAAAGGACATATATCTGATGGTCTCTATGTGCTTGATAATTGGGTGCCTCGGTCTGTTGCATGCTCTACTGTCGTGTCTCCTTTTGAAGCATATTGTCGATTGGGACATCCTTCTCTCCCTACTTTAAAGAAGTTGTGTCCCCAGTTTCAGAATGTTTCTTCGTTGGAATGTGAGTCCTGTCGGTTTGCAAAACATCATCGCAGCCCATTGAGTCCTAGAATAAATAAACGGGCAGACTTTGCTTTTGAATTAGTTCATTCAGATGTATGGGGACCATGTCCAGTTGTGTCTAAAATGGGTTTTAAATATTTTGTTACTTTTGCGGATGATTTTTCTCGAATGATGTGGATTTTTTTTATGAAAAATCGCTTTGAAGTGTTCTCTCATTTTTGTGCCTTTTGTGCTGAAGTTAAAACACAATTTAATTCTACTGTGCACATACTTAGAAGTGACAATGCTAAAGAGTACATGTCAGCATCCTTTCAGTCGTACATGAAACAACATGGAATCATCCACCAATCATCATGTGTTGATACACCCTCTCAAAATGGGGTTGTTGAGAGGAAGAACACGCATCTCCTTGAGACAGCTCGAGCACTTTTGTTCCAAACAAAGGTTCCTAAGCCGTTTTGGGCCGATGCAGTCTCTACAGCATGTTTTCTCATCAATCGTATGCCTTCTACTGTGCTTGATGGTGGTATTCCATATAAGGTTTTGTACCCAAACAAGTCATTGTACCCTGTGGAGCCTAAGGTATTTGGCAGCACATGCTATGTTCGAGATGTTCGACCATCTGTTAGCAAATTGGATCCTAAGGCCTTGAAGTGTGTTTTCTTGGGTTATTCTCGAGTTCAGAAGGGGTATCGGTGTTACTCTACCGAACTTGGTAAGTACTTGGTGTCCACTGACGTTGTGTTTTCAGAGGCTACTCCATTCTATTTGGCACCATCGGTCTCTCCAACTCAGGGGGAGGATGATGAATGGTTAGTCTACCAAATTGTTGATGTTGTGACAGTAAATTCAGATGAGGTCTCTCATACATCTCCTGGTCCTTCTATTGAGTCCCAACCGGATGTTGAATCTTCTGCCCCTACTCCATCTGCACCAGCATGACCAGAATTTTTTCACGTGTACTCGAGAAAGCATAAGACCAATGATACATGTCCTGCACCAGTTCCTTCTTCATCAGATCCTCCTTCACCTGAGCCCCAAGATGACCTTGATCTTTCTATTGCCCTTCGCAAAGGTACACGTACTTGTCAATCCACATACTCTATTACAAACTTTGTTTCATATGCCCAGTTGTCTCCTACCTCTAGATCTTTGGTTGCTTTTCTAGACTCCATAACTATTCCCAAAACAGTGAAGGAAGCTCTAGCTCATCCCGGATGGTCTGCCGCTATGCTTGAGGAAATACATGCTTTGGAGGAAAATCAGACTTGGAGATTAGTGGATTTGCCTAGAGGAAAGAAAGCAGTAGGATGTAAGTGGGTCTTTACTGTCAAAGTAAATCCCGACGGTTCTGTGGCAAGACTGAAGGCCAGACTTGTAGCTAAAGGGTACGCTCAGACATATGGGGTGGACTATTCAGACACCTTCTCCCCAATTGCCAAACTCACTTCTGTTTGTTTGTTCATTTCTCTAGCTGCTTCTGAAAATTGGCCTTTACATCAGCTGGGTATTAAGAATGCATTCCTCCACGGTGATCTATACGAGGAGGTATATATGGAGCAACCACCTAGTTTTGTTGCTCAGGGGGAGTATGGAAAAGTCTGTCATCTGAATAAGTCTTTGTATGGGTGGAAGCAGAGTCCCCGTGCGTGGTTTGGTAAGTTTAGTAAAGTAGTTCGAGAGTTTGGGCTGAAAAGAAGCCACTGTGATCACTCAGTCTTTTACAAAAGATCAGCGAGTGGCATTATTCTTCTTATCGTGTATGTTGATGATATTGTCATTACTGGAAATGATTTTGCAGGAATCTCTTCTCTTAAGTCCTTTATGCATGCTAGGTTCCGTACGAAGGACTTAGGTCAGTTGAAATACTTCCTGGGTATAGAGGTAAATAGAAGCAAAAAGGGAATCTTTTTGCCTCACAGAAAGTATATTCTTGATTTGCTTACAGAGACTGGAAAGTTGGCAGCCAAGCCATGTAGTACCCCTATGGTTCCTAATGTGCATCTTACGAAAGATGATGGTGATCCTTTTGATGATCCGGGGAGATACAGGAAGTTAGTTGGGAAATTAAACTATCTTTCTGTGACTCGTCCGGATATTGCTTTTGTAGTGAGTACCGTCAGCCAGTTTATGTCTGCAGCTACAGTTAAGCATTGGGCAGCTTTGGAACAAATTCTATGCTACTTAAAGGGAGCTCCTGGACTTGGCGTATTATATAGCAATCATGGGCATTCTCGCATTGAATGCTTTGCAGATGCAGATTGGGCTGGATCTAAGACTGATAGAAGGTCTATTACTGGTTATTATGCCTTTGTCGGTGGAAATCTGGTATTGTGGAGAAGTAAGAAGCAAAATGTTGTATCACGGTCCAGCGCGGAATCAGAGCATAGAGCTATGGCACAATCCACATGCGAGATTATGTGGATACATCACCTTCTGACTGAAGTTGGGTTAAAGTGTCTGCCACCAGCAAAATTATGGTGTGATAATCAAGCCGCTCTTCATATTGCTTCAAATCCTGTATATCATGAGAGAACAAAGCACATCGAGGTGGACTGTCACTTTATTCGCGAGAAGATTGAAGAAAACTTGATTTCCACGGGCTATAAGCGGACAGGAGAACAACCAGCAGATTTGTTTATGAAGGCATTGAATGGAGCTCGAGTTCATTATTTGTGTAACAAGCTGGGCATGCTTAATATCTATGCTCCAGCTTGAGGGGGAGTGTAAGAGAATATTACGACATTAATTAGGAGGTCATTACTTACCCTGTATAGTCATAGGAGATCCTAGAATCTTCTTTTTCCTTTTATAGACTCCTACATAGTTATATATATATATATATATATATATATATATATATATATATATATATATATATATATATATATATATATATATATATGTATTGTATACCAAACACAATGGAATACACACAAGTCTTCAATTGATTTCAGAAAGAAATATTTCCATGTATCATCAATCCTATCCTAACTCCACAAGACAATTCGGGTCTCCCACATGGTGGAGAATATATTCTTCTTCCATGTCAGTTCTTACATGACATTGTGTAGAATATTCTTCTTTCATATCATCACTTCTTCTCTTTTATAATGTATTTCTTTTTGGCAGGAAGTACACCACATTAGATGAACTCGTGTATAGTTATACACACTGCTTATCTTAAATTTAACTTAATATTTATAGAAGCTGCAACTTAATTGTTACATTAGAAAGAATTAAGTTCTTATACAAGTATGACACATTGTTATTTATAATAGTCAAACCTATAGATGAAACAATATATTCAACATAAATTAAACATACATTCAACATAAATTAAAAAGACAATTTTTAAGAAGAGATGAAACAATATACTAAACATATATTAAACATACAAAATATTGTTTTTTTCCATCCAACCGAGAAAATAAAACACACATCCACTGACTTTGACCATTGCCAAGTCAATAACTTAGCAGAAACAACCAAACATTAAAGTCTTAAAAATACATAACAATAAAAAAACTTAGACGAACATAGCCCAACTAACTAATTAACCCTAACATCTAATCAATTTGGACCGGATCAGCAGAGTTTCCTTCATCACCATAATCAATGCTCACCCCATCAGAACCATCACTTGATATACTTAATGAATCATCAGAATCATCACCATCAGGATTTGGAGGTTTTCCGATAATGTAAACTATCAAAACAAAACGACCATCACATAGAACATTCATGATCTGAAAATGTAGTGTCTTACCAGCCTTGATTTTGTTGGCCTTTACAAAATCTAACCAACCCTTACCCAGCGTTTTACGCCCTTTTTCTACAAATAGGTGCATGTCGTATTCATCAGTCTCACATATAACACGTACAGGGAGTGGTTCATCAGGCAATAGATGAAGTACAAGTTTTGGAAAGATCTATCACAAAAAAATTAGTATTAATGACGCTAATTAGAAGCTATTATAAATTAAAATAAATAAAAATATTATTAAGCAATAAAACTTACAAAGTCATCCATTGTAACATATGAAGCGCTTAAAAAACACAAAAATGTCTCACGATCATGAGTAAGAACGTATGTACCGGGTGGAAAGTACTTAGAATTGGTATTATCAATCGGCATTTTTTTTGGCTAAGAAATAGATTGGAGATACAAAAGATGGAGGAAATTTTAGAAATATTGAGGAATGAACCGACTCTCTTGTTACAAATGAAGGAATTAGTGGTTGTGACTCTTTAATTAGGAAAAGTTGAAATTTGCACCCTTTAGATTTGGGTTTTCACTGAGCAAGGTATGGATAAAAGAAAAAAGACTGTGCAGTATAGAAGAAGATGGTACTCCAGCAAATTGGTGAACGCCTATCTCCTACATATAATCTACTCCTCTACTGATTATAATAGCATTTATACCATGTCTCTCTTTAACTACATTTCAATTACTTGTATTTAATCACATTCCAGCGTGAAGTTTCTTCAATTAATGCGTCCATTGGAAACCAAAACGGTTGACTCTTCACAATCCCTCACTAATGACTCTTCAATTGATCAATATCAATTGAGTATTGACACACAAAGTGTGGTTCATACAACATCACAAACATTACATCTACCAAGCTACCCAAAAAGTCTCATTCGAGTTCCAACCCAATCCAACGGGGACAGTCTCGTGCAAGGCATCTCCAAAAACGCCAAGGCCGAAACCATCCAAGATTTGAACCAAGAGGGAAAATTAAAGCTGTCAATTTTTGGTTGGAAGAGTTGACTGAATCACTTAGAACCCGTCGTAATGACTTTTGGACTTTACAAAAATTGCATGATAAATGTAGCACAACTCTACGAAGATTGAAAAGGATGGTTAGGGCACTACTACATGAGGCGGGAGAGCATGGTGAGGACTATTACAGTCCACCAGAATCGCCCCAACTGTCGCCGCCAGCGTCGCCACCACAAAATTAGTGAAGTTAGTGACTGGTTAGAACGTTGTATTAATATTAAAGAATATTATTCTTATTAATAATCAGTTGTCTTGAAAGACCATATTATATCGTATTGAGTAGTAAAAATGGTCTAGTTGCTCGATGAAATATTGCCAATACTGAAATTTCTATGAAATTAAACTAACTAAATTAATAATACAAACAACTGGAAAACATAACATGAATAACAAGGAAAACCTAACATGAGTAGAAGTAATAACAAGGCATTATGACTAAATGGAGTAGAAGTATAAGTCATTACTGCATCTCTAGACCTAATCATCCAAACTTGAACTAGAGCCTGCATCACCCGAATATGGACATAAATAATATGGAGATCGTATCTCAGAGAAATACTTGGCAAAGGTTAATTTCGTCGTTTAAAAGTCTATCAAACATAGTTCACAGGAGACCCGCCATGGAAGATGGTTGCATTGGTATATCATAAGACTATTTTGGTGCCCCAATCCTGCTCTCTCACAACGTCTAGTCATTTCAAATTTTCCGCAGTTGCCCGAACCTATCATCCTTATGAGACGACATCTGCATTCAAATGTCGTAGTTCTTCCGTCGGGCTCATTTCATAGACTCAGCAGCACTTTCATCCCATGATTAATCCTAATCTCATCTTCTCTATAAAACATCAGCAATGCACTGCCATAATTGTACTTTGCTTGGGCCTCAACCGAACAATTAGCGACTTAGGCGTCACCCGAATTATTAGCTACTAGGGCGATATAGGGTAACCCCTCCTCGTTACCGGCAATAAAAAACAGATGAGTCCCCAGAAGTAGGGTGGCATAATCAATTTCTTTGCGGCTTAATCTAAATAGAAATTTAAGATTTGCACGGTCGCAGTATTGCAATTTATCCATGATCTTCTCCAGAGACAGGTAGCGTTGAAATTGCCCTGTAAACACTAGCTTAAGTACGGTCGTACCTGCAATTGTCAAATGCATGCATGGTAACATCGTGGCAAGTAGTAAGGTTAAAAAAGTGCATTAAAGAAACATCATATCATTGTTGAACTCACACTAAGGTAAAATTTGAGATATCAGCAACAGCGGGGTTGGATTCTATGAATTTCTGGATTATTGAATCTATAATTACTGCTGAAAGGCCCAGTAGACACCGCTTTTGGTTCATCATATTTTTTGACAATTTTATTACTACAATAATTAGTTTCAAGAAGGAGGACTGAAACTATGGTTTAGGAGAAGTATTTAAAAAGCTTCACTTGGAAAACTCCATATAAAGGAGCATGCAGTGGCATTTCATTAATAACGAATTTAAATACCATAACCCCAACATAAATACCATAACCTATCCTACCCTCATTAAAACTCATAACGTCTAACTATTTAATACTTACACATTCAATGCACTCAAATCTCCAAATACCTAGAAAAGAAGGAAATTCAAGATGTGTTGAAGAGAACTTGAAATTAATGAATTCGTATTGTATTTCTGATTGTTCCTCTAACAACTTTCTCAATGATTATTGCGTCAATATCACATCTTTTAGTCAAGTGATGTGGTTACTTTATCAAAAAGTTCATACACTAACCGTTTGGTTAAAAATTTATTAACTTGTGAATTCTAATTATAATCAAATTAAGCTATTTCAAATAAAAATGTAAATAACTGAAATTAAAATGACGTTTTGGGAATTTTTTACGTTTACTAATAGAATTATCCTCTACATTTACCTATACAATTTGAATTTATTTTTCCAAAATAAAATTAACTCCTTTGACCCTATTAATACGTGTGGAGTGCTAGAAATGCTGTCATTCCAAAAATTCTTCCCCTTTTGTATCACCATCAATCAAGCTTCATATCCCAGGTTGTTTAAACAACTCTCATTTTATATTTGTGCTCTTAGATTTTTTATACATAGTCCAATGTAGTTCTAACTCTTTTATCTAATTGATTAGGTATGTCAGAACCAAATGCAGAGAAACATAAGGAACCGGCTGATGGACACCGACTTGAAAGGATAGCCACTCCAGCATTTTGTATCCATGAGCATCTTATGGACATCCACTGCTGGGTTATTGAACTAGCCAAGGAAATTAAGCAGTTAAGGGAGGCTCAAGGACAGCTTGAAGCAAGATTTATAAGACAAGAGGGGTTGTTGGCTGCATATCTTGAAATGGAAGGGCTTGATATAGATGTATTGTGACCCCACCTCTCGTAGAGAATCAAGCATTTGCTACTCCATCACTCTATTTTTAGTCATCACAAGATATTGTCGTACCTATCATTTCTATTGAAATGAATATTACACAGATTTGCATCCGCGCTACAACTCTTAAACATTGTATGTTATGGAAATGACAAAAGGTAAGAAAGGAAAACTGGTAAATGAAATAGTTATATATTGATGACAGAACATACTAATATTAAGAGAGCATGTTAACATACTGTTTTCTGTGTTTTTGAATATATGTTACACTCTCAAAAAAAGAAGATAGAAAAATACTAACGGGAAGATTAAAGAGCATCAATAGATAATATAGAAACTTAAAACATAATATAATATTCAGATTGCAGCAAAGTAACTCTTCTTCAAATTTATTTCGAAATTGTCTCAAGCATTTCACGTCAATTTGTAGAATTCCAAGTTCTAAACTCAGGCCCCACTGGGCCTCCATTATGCAGTTCCAAGGGATCTGTCATTACCTTAAGCATTTCAATGATTCTTTCATAATATTGTGCCTGTCGGCATAGTAAATGCCACATGTCATCTTCAAGATTTTTTCTGAATTCCTTCAAGCATTCAACGTCCCTCTTCAATAAAGAAAATTGCCAACATAGGTCACTTGGTATTGAAGGCAAATTTCCAACATGACTTTGAGTTGAAAGTCCATGCATATTCTCCAAAAGTTGTCCTCTATTCGGTGATGCATGGCCATTCTCCATAGGTAGGTTTTGATCAGAATGTGTTTGAGACATTTTCTTTTTTATTTTGTTCGATTGGAAATTGAAAAATGATAATATTGTGTTGATGTCCATCTCATTTGTTTATGAAAATTTATAGACATTTGCATTGCTCTATAACAGTCACTTCTTTCTCAACCGGTGCAAGTCTGAAGAGTCACAATGTTTACGTATGTGTACTTATATATTTGAATCATGATTTTTTTCTGCACTGACTTAGTTTTTATCTGCACTATTAATTAAAAGTCCCAGATCTGTACACTATCATGTTTTATATCGTCAAATAAAGTCCCAGTATTGTTAATTTGACATTCTTAATAATAAAATTATTTAAGTTACATAGGCTACAGGATGATGTTATTTCAGCAAACTGGTATTAAGCTTAACACTTTAAGCTGTAGGTTATGTGTTCGCTACTCCTCATAAGTGACAGTATTTTTTTTCCTTTAATCGTACGTGTACTTCAAGCTCTTCGTAATGACTATTTGAGATTTACAACAAGCGTTTCATGAACGTGACACAACTGTTAGAAGATTGGAGAGGATGGTTAGGGCGTTGCTATGTCGGGCGAGAGAGGATGCTGAGGACTACTATACTCCATCAGCCTCGCCAACAGCGCCGCTACCAGGGTATCAATGAAGTTTGTGACTGATTAGAACATTGTATTAGTTACAAAGAATATTATTCTTTCTAAAGTTGGCTTGTTTGAGCATGTTATATATATGTTATATATTAGAAATTATTTATTTATTTGGGATCGATATAGTGATTATGTTAACTGAAGGGATTAATACTTCTAAGATTCACTACTACAAAATAGTTGAAACAATGATGTGACATTCGACTATGAACCATCAATGTTTTGCTGATAATGTATTCTGTTACATAGCCTAACAGATGATGTTATTCCAGCAAACCGGTAGAAAGCTTAACATTTCAAGTTCTAGATCTAGAGTTCGATATCCCATATAGGCGCGCTATAGGGTTTTCTTTTGTGAACATTGCCTATCTTAATACACTGATTATCCATATATTTTTTACTTCGTCGTGTGCGCACCTTGTTGCTAATAACATTCTACAATTTCCACCACCAGAGAATTACTACTAAACTACCACATCCCAAATATTCCATGCATGTAAAATGTTTGATATTAAAAAAAAGATAACAAACCAAAACAAAGTGCGTCTTTCACTAATTATTATTCATACATAAATTAAAGAGAATATCAATTGTTTAATATCCTCATGCCCACTGATATTCCAAGTACAATAGCATCTAAAATACTACTTGTTGAAGCACCTTCTCCTTCTTCAGCTTCTTCCTTGTTGAGCTTCTGAAAATCAGTGAAAGCTTTTCTAGCTTTTTCTAGTGAACTATATGACTTGTAGTAGTTCTTCTTCACGCCAATAATATTTGGAGCACACTCCTCCCATGTAAGGTATATACCCGGCTTTTTACCATGAAACATAACATACACCTTGCCCATTTTTTTGTGAAAGAGAAGAAGAACTATAAGGGGATAAAGGGCGGATCTAACTATGTGGGAGGATGGAGTGGACGGTGGAGGAGCAAAATATGGATTTTATATGGTGGGGATAAGTGGAATATGGAGGAAATAAAATATTATGTATTATAAGTGTATGGAGGAAATTTGAGATGTATTAGGTATGTATGAAAGGAAAAGAAATACGGTAAGCCTAAAGAAATACGGTAAGAGGAGGGGGGTGGAGGTAATATGATAATATTATTTAAATAGTTAGTGGATATATTATATTATTAAATTTTTATAAAAAGAAGGTGTAATGATTAAAGGAGAGGAGAGAGTTTTTTAAAAAAAAATTAAATAACTGAACTTTGACAAAAGACAAGATTGAAAAACAAAAAAAAAAAAAAAGTGTTGAAATTACGAGACTAACCTTACTTTGCAAAGGAAAAAGACGAAATTACCCCAGTCTGGCCAATTTGACTAAAAATCGTTTGGTCATTTAGCACTACTCTAAGAAGAAATGTTTGCATTTTTTATTTTTGCTTTTGGTGGGTTTTTCTCCATCCAACATGGTCTATGTTGTATGTGTGAATAACAGGATGTTTATGCAAGGAGAAAGGTGAAGGTATTTATTGAAACTTGCATCATAATTAATTGTTTGAATGTAGGTTCTTTTAGTACTTTAACTTTTAAGTTATCTTACAATGGCATATGAGATTTGAAAATTTTAGTTTTTATCTTTTACATTTTTTGAAACAAAAAGATGAAGTTGCAAAGTTAAGCAACTATAGTTGAATATAAGGGTGGAAAGAAACTAACTGGTGGGTGAAAGAGAAAAGAGGAAATATCATCGTGTACCATGTCAAGTCAATAAATAAGCGTAAACAAATTTGTTCCAATCGTCAACAATTGTCTGTTACACCTTGTTGAGTTATGCTAATTATGTGCAATATTCTCGTTCTCGTTCTTAATAATAATCAATTAAAGAAAAGTACAATACTGAAATATTGTATAACACACACAAGGCAAATACAAATTAGTTAAAGGGTGACATTTTGATACACGTACTGACCCTCTTGTAAAACGAACTAACATTTGGACAATGACCGTTAACTCAAAAACATGTGATTTGCATGCATGTGTACATTGAAAAACTAGAGGTGTTCGGTTGTGGAGTTTTGCTATGCTTAGATCCGTGTGGCAAAAGATTCTTTTTATCTGTCTCTTTGAATCTAAATTAAAATTATTCCGAAAAAAGATATAAAGAGTTGGGGAGGTCATTCATTTACTGAACCATTTCAGTATCTTTAATCAGACTAATTTGTACTTAT
Source organism: Petunia x hybrida (assembly GCA_037355625.1). Lineage (NCBI taxonomy): Eukaryota > Viridiplantae > Streptophyta > Magnoliopsida > Solanales > Solanaceae > Petunia > Petunia x hybrida. Next base: position 453,124 of record JBBBVM010000258.1, read on the forward strand.
CTAGAGGCTTGGTTGGTGAAGAAAACTCTATTAGATTTGGACAACTTTTACTTTAATTTAAATACTTAAACTACACATCCATGTGACTAATTTGTATCTTCTTCATGAGTTATGCTACATTATCATCTAGCTAGGTATCAAGGATTAATAAACAACTGAGTTTTGTTCTCTTTTTTTTTAATTCTTCAACCAAAAAACAGGTTCGTTATATGAAAATACTTCACCTCAAGTTTAAGTCAAGTGGAGTAACTTTTAAGAAAGCCGCAACAAGCAAGTGAATCTCATTTGTCGTCTATGTACTATCGCGCGCATGGTTACTTTTGTTTTAAATTATTTTTTGTTTGTATGGAACATCTCAAAGGTAAAAATGTTTTTATAAAGAGTTGGGCATGTTATGACGGGTAAAATCATATAGCTAAGACATGCTAGTGATGATCACATAACTATTGGACCAAACTAAGGGGCCATTTGTTTTTATTAAGATTAAGAGATCTGAATCTGAATTCACATCTGAATATTAAGATGTGGTATTAAGTTCTGAACACTGATTGATTAAGACCATTTGTTTTTCCAACATCTGAATATTTATAATTTATATTTATTCTTTATTAAAGTTTATACATACTATAAAATAGTTAACTATTATATCCACATGATATTGGATTGTAAGGTAGTGGTTTGTGGTGGTATGACGGTGGTGTCTGATAGTAGTGATTGTTAGCAGTTGTAGTGTTGGTGGTGGTTGTGTGATGTGGTGGTTTGATGGTAGATGTGGTTGGTGGTAGTAAGAAGTGACTAGCAGTATTGGCGGTGGTAGGTAATGGTGGTGGTGGTGCTTGGTAGTGAAGGTAGTTGTGTTTGTGGAGGTTGTTAGCGGTGGTGATCATTGTGCTAATGACAATGATAACGGTAGTGATAGATAGTGGTGGTGGTGGTGGTGGATACTGTGATGGTGGAGGTGGTCGGTGGTAGTAGTGGTGGTTGCCAATTGTCGTTAGTGGAAGGTGGTGGTGGTTAAGAAGTTGCAGTGGTAGAGGTGGCGGTGGTTTGATAAAGATAATGGTAGTTGTGATGGTGGAGGTGATTGGTGTGGTAGTGATAGTTAGTGGTTGTAGCAATAGGTTATAATGGCAGAAGTTGTTAGTGGTTGTTGTTGATGGCTAGTGGTGGTAGACTGGTGGTGGCGGGTGGTGGTTGGCAGCAGTGGTGGTGGAGGTGGTTATCGATTGTAGTAGTGGAGTGGTAGTTAATTGTGTAATATATGGAGGGGTGATGAACCTCTTAATGGTATTAAGGCTTAACTCAAGATCTTAATTATACAGATCTATTAAGAGCCATTAAGTGGTTAAATCTTAATAAAAACAAACGCACTTAATGGTTTGAGGTCTGAACCATTCAGATTCAGACCTCCATTAAGTGCAAACAAATGAGGCCTAAATGTTTTCATAAATAGTCAAGATTATAAGCTCTTACTTCTTGTGTTGTGTAAAGTTGATGTTTATTTTGAATTATTTCTAAGCAGTTTCAATCGATTTGCATATATACATATTGCTTTTCAGAAAAATATCATTTTCCTAAATTTTGTAGTCTTTTTTATGAGGTGGTGTGAGACAACATCCCTGTAGAAGGGTGTCTATAGTTATCATAACATTAAGCAAACATAGTATGGAAATATCATATATATACAATGCACAAGAGAAATCCAAATTATTGTTAAAGGGGACAACTTGATAAGTAGTGCTACTGCTAGGCCAAACAACCTAACATTTTGCAAAATGACTGTCGAAACCAAAACATTACAGGCACTTGCATGTGTGCAAGAAGTAATAGAGCTGTCTGATTTGGTGTCTTTCTATGCTTAGGTACGCTGGCAAAACATTAAAAAAACAAAAAACAAAAGGTACTATAACCACCCCCTCCCCCCCAAGGATAACGGAGGGGAAGGGCACATTCAGTTATACAGGCATACAACTATTTTAGTGTTTGTATAGTGAAAAATATGTTTTCCTACAAGGTGTTCACATCGAATAGAAATAAAGCAAGTGTTGATAGGCTCATTTATTATTCAATTGTAGTTATTAAATGATATGTACGTCAACTTTAATTCTCAGTTACAATGTCCACATATTTTGTTTGAATAAAATATTGAGTAGAAGTAAGTAGTTATGGAATATATGTCCTGCCTAATATTTCCTGGAAGTTGTGATATCGTAGTAAGCTTGGTTGGTGAAGATGCATGGGTTTTCTTTCATTTTGGCATAGTATTAGAATAACTATTTTCTTTTGTTAATACATAAAATGCACATCCATGTGCCTAATGTATATCTCGTTTTAAGTTACGTTTCATTGTCAGCTAGTTGTCTAGACTACAATTGAACAACAGATTTTTCTTCTTTCTTTTCCTTTTTTCTTTGGTCAAATAATTCATTAACCAACTTTATGAAGTCTAGTCAGAATTTTATGCAACCACCTATGTTTCACCTTATGGATTGTCAAGCATCTGCTTTAAAGAAAACCTCAAGAAGCAAGTGATCAATCTCATTTTCATCAATGTACTTTCGCATGATTTCTTTTCTTTAAATTCTTTTTTAACCTATACAAAAGATGTTATTTGTAATGATGTATCATAAAGGTAAGGCATGCTTCTTACATCGATTGTTACATTAATGATAATACACAAAACGAAAAAATTAGGAGGGCCATAGTAAATGATTTCGTGCGACACAAAGGCATTTTAGTTAGGGAAGTAGTGATCATAATAGGCTTTAACTTTGGTCACATGACCCATCAGCAGGGGGTTATTGGCACGAATAGGATGCTTTTTTTACGCTGTTTATGTATATCCTTTTAAGAAATGTGTGCAAGAATAGCCACAAAATTCAAGAATGGACAAGTGTGTCAAAAGTTGTAAACTTGTCACAAGTTTTCAGGATCGCTAAAGTTCACATGTTCACAAGTTTTGTTACAAGAATAAAGAGGCTTGAAAATACCTGAGAATTGGATCTTAGCGACCCGGACTTTTCCATCAATCCTAGTTTGTCATCTAACTCAACCAGTAGAATTTACAAGCCAAGGCCAATACTTCCACTTCCCCTATTACAAGTAAAGGAAACCTCATTCTCCTCCAAAAATACTGCACATATGTTCGACAACAAAGGGATTTCACATGAATCTACATACTCACACATGGGAAAATTACCAGCCAAAGAGAGGAGGTGAAAACGAAATCCAGAATAAGCAAAGCTGGCTAGACTGGTGCTTGGAGCTACCTGCAATAGATAACAGGAATTTATTAAGCAACGTACAGTTCGGCCATTAAACGTTTGGTCGAATGTATGGTCCTTCAAAATGTTGATGCCACTGGCTCTCTCCATTCATCTGCAGATCAGGCACCATAACTTTCAAACGCTTCTGTTGACATTCCCTTTCAATGATGTGTATCTGATATTTCCCAAGATACACCACTTTACTGTTTTAAGGACCAGATCCTTAAAATATGTTCCTTTACTCTACGATATGCGGAATTAGAACTGTAAGTAATTGAACACCAGATATTAGCGTGGCAAAACCCCTTGACTCGGGATCAAAAAACCACGACCTACTTCTCAAGTAGGATTTCAACTTCACTATGTAAAAAGACCCACTTGGTTACAAGACTCACTCTTACTAACCTAGGACTAACTCTAATCCTTTAGTGATCTTTCTCGCGATCAGTGAAGTTGTGTCAAGTCCACGACTTGAACCAGAAAGTACAACTCGATTTTTGCTTACTACAATTGAACTAAGACTTGAACTTTTACAAGACTCAAACTTAAGGAACAGGTTCTAACTTAGTTCTACTGTAGCTAACTGATTACACAAATAAGCTAATAACTCTTCTCAGCTTTTGCTCGATGCTCTCTATATTTGTGCTTAACTTCTACGGCTGAAATGCTCTACATTTTATAGCTCCAGCAGCCAAGAAGTCTTCGATAATTAGAACTCCAATGCTCCCTTGAGATTGAGTCCTAATTGGATTCTTCTCTTTAGAATCCGGATCTTCTATCCTTATCCTTGTGGTTATGCAATCTTTTCATATCCGTTTAGACCTGCATAATTATCAAGATAAACATTAGTTTTAGGGTAATTAATAATATCTCAACTTAAACGATTTTGCATGAATTATCTATTTAGCTGCAGTGATTCAAAGGAACAGTTCCTTTGAATCCGTTCCTCAGTCATCAGTCAAAACTCCAAGCTTATCCAAGCTAACATTTTCCCCCTTTTTGATGATGACAAATTCATAAGCATAGCTGCATATCCTTAATGTCCTCAAGTACAACTTAAACTCAAAAACAGTCAGTAGAGACTTTATTCATCATTAAGGAATGGATTTTCAATTAGGTATAACTTCATGCAAAATCAGACTTACTCTTCCCCCCTTTTGGCATCATTGAAAAGGTTGCATAAAAAATATAACTCAAGTGTTAGAATTAATCAGCACATGGCCATTGAGGCAACTCAAAATGCAAACATAAATCAGATTAAATCAACTGCAAAATAATGATATTAGCCATCAAAGACAATTCATTAAATCAAAAGAGGAAACCAGGGGATACAAGCAAGTACTACAGAATTATTCAAAGTCTAAAGAAGGAAAAGACTAAGGCACTAAACTAGGCTAAATCCCACTGGACAAAAGATGGCTAAAGGCTAAGGTGGTCAGGATTTGGAAGGACCAGGTCCCTGAGACTTGTTAAGCAACTCAAACATCTGCTTGAGCATTCCCTTATTGGTCTTCTTTGCTTTTGTGGCCTCGGCCTTCCAGAAATTCTTCTCCTCTTCCAACCTTGCTATCTCAGCAGCCTGAATAGCAACTTGTTGCCTAAGTGCCCTCACTTTGTTGTTCAATGGCTGCCTCCCAATACCAGCCTGTGGAGGATCAGCCTGAACTGGAAAATCACAACATATCAATGTAGCACAGCCAAATTTTTCCTTCTTTGTAGCCTTCACTACCCCTTCCAAGGGAATCTTCAGTTTTGCAAACACATCATTTAAAATAAAGCCAAACGGCAAGGAATGCTTTCTTTTCCCAGCAATCACCCTTTTTATCAGGTGGATCATAAAGCTAGGCCAATTGATCTAGTGTCCAACAGTTCCATAAGGACCAGGTCCATGAAACTGGAAACTCCTCTTTTCTCCTGCCTTGGCATCACAACCTTGTTCACAAACTCGAATAACACTTGGTGCTGTGGGTGCATCTCACTCTTCTGCACAGCCCTGGGTTTCTCTTCCCCATCATTCTCAGCAAACTTCCTAGTGATCTCCAGATCAGTTGGCAAGTTTGTCAAGTCAGGCCATACCTTCTTGACATAGCTGTCATACCCAGTAAAAGGAATACCCAACAGCTCACCAAGTTCCCTGGTATCAAATATAATCACATTATCATTGACGAGGTAGTAAGGCAGTCACCTCTGATGGAGCAGTTTTTATAGAACTCCTGCACCATCCCCTTTGCACACCTGCCAGAGATCTTAAGGACCATGTCCTTCCAACCCTGAGCATGCAGTTTTTGCAGCAACCATAGCATCCCTTCTTCTTGCACATCAGACATTACCCGACCTTTCAACACCTTCCTGGTCAACATGTCATCATGAACACAGTGTACAGACTCATCACCTTCAGCTTCACTATCACTGTCACCTTCAGCAAACAACTCATCACTGTCACTAGCAGAACTTTCAGATACAACAACTCTTTTAGAGGACCTGGTCCTCTTAGCAGACTTTTCTGCAGCTTTAACAGAACTTCTTGTTACCCTTTTCTCAGCAACTTTTCTTTTCTTGGACTGAGGGACAACCTCCTCAGCATCTGCCATCTCATCATCCTCAGAAAAATCATCAAGATCAATGTCCTCCACTTCTTCCTCCTCAACCACCTGTTTTCCTTTCCCTTTTCTGCTCCTTTCCAAGGCAGCAGCTAGTTGTTCATCAGCAGCTTTAGCAGCACTTCTTGTCCTCCTAACCCCAGAAGCAGGGGTTGAGGCAGAAGGAACAGGTCCTTTTGCCTTGGAGGAACTTTCAACTTTCTTCTTATTTCCAGGCTTGTAACTGTCACCTATTTTCTTCAACTTAGCAGCAATTTCAGCAGTCACATGGTCATCAATGGGTCCCTTTCTAGCCAATTTTCTTCTCAGACTCCTAATGTTGATCAAATCCACCAGGGGCCTGTCACTATCACTTATAGCCTCCTCAACATCTATTACATCCTCCATGGGTGCTCTAAAAGCAGCCTCTGGAGACCCCGATGCCCCATGCATGGGTGCTTCCAACCTCTTAATAGGTTCCCCCTCAAGAGCAGCCTCAGACCCCTCTCCCTTTTCTTCCTCGTCTATAACAACATTCAAAGGGTATGTGAAGTTTACCTGATACTGATACAACACCATAGCACGAGATAAATCCTCAACCTTCTCAGCAATGGATTCAGCCGTGGGAACTGGTCCTTCCCCGAATTTCAGGTTCAGGTATTTCTGGAATTTGTTCAAGAACTTCAGGGTTTAGGTCAGTGGTTTCCATGGGTGAGGGAGGATTGAGGTTTTGTGGTTGTTCATTAGTAGGTGCAGATGGATAATTATCAGAAGAAAGAGACATTCTTGCAATTCGAATTAGAAGATAATTGACAATTCTTTCTGAAATTTTGAGATTTTAATTGATGAACAAGGTAAAAGAATAATGAAGAAGAAGAAGTGTATTTATAGAGTGAATTAGGTAGTGGAGTTAGAGTGAAAAACGATCAACTTACCTCAGCACAACATGCAACGGCTAAGGACTCTTGGGAGTCTCCCGAAGAAAAAGAGCCGTTAGGCTGCAGGTTACCTTTTCAAAGTAGGAACTGTTCCTCCGATGGGACTCTTTTACAATTTGGATATGGGTAGGAAACTTAGTGGGATTTATCCTAATCTTAAGTTACCTATAGCCTTGATACTTCTAAATTAACTGAATAATAACGAGTACATACCTGTTTTTAACACAAAAATTCAGTGTCCTTCCAATTTGCAACATTTTGATTATCTGAAATTCTAAGAGCATAAGGGTAACATCATTAAATTTTAGCAACTCTAAATAAGATATATGGCATAGGAGTATACATTTAAGTATTAAACTGGACTGAATTATTCATAATGACTTGAATAAAATTCATTTTAGGAACAATTTTCTAGCCAATTATGAAGTAAAGCATTGATGATTTTATGTGAATTTAATCATCCCTAATTCTAATCTATTCCTTTCAAAATCATCTCTACCTAGAGCTTTTGTAAAAGTGCCAGCAATTTACTTTTCAGTGGGACAAAATGCTATGGTGATCAAACCTTTTTCATAATTGTCTCTTAGGAAATGATGTCTTATGTCAATGTGTTTAGTCCTTTTGTGATGCACCGGATTCTTTGTCATATTAATAGCACTAGTGTTATCACAATAAATAGGAACAGTTCCTACATCAACACCAAAATCCTGTAATTGTTGTTTGATCCATAACAACTGTGAACAACATGAAGCAGCTGCCACATATTCAGCCTCAGCAGTGGAAAGTGCCACTGAATTTTGTTTCTTGGTTCCCCAAGAAACCAAACACTCACCAAGGAAATGTGCCATACCTGAGGTACTTTTTCTATCAACAAGGAAACCTACATAGTCAGCATCAGTATATCCAACAAGATTAAAACTACCACCTTTGGGATACCAAAGTCCCAAGGGACCTGTTCTTTTCAGATACCTTAATATTCTTTTAACAGCTTTCAGATGAGATTCCTTAGGATCTGATTGGAACCTAGCACATAAACCAACACTGAACTCAATATCAGGTCTACTAGCAGTTAGATAAAGTAGAGAACCTATCATACCCCTATACAATTTTTGATCAACTGATATTCCATGTTCATCAAGATCCAATTTTGTGGCAGTAGCAATAAGTGTGTCAATTTCCTTAGCATTATCCATATCAAATCTTTTAAGTAGTTCCTTAACATACTTTTGTTGATGGATCATAGTTCCATTTGAGGTTTGCTTAATTTGTAAGCCCAAAAAGAAATTGAGTTCACCCATCATGCTCATCTCAAATTCACTACCCATCAAGTTTGCAAATTCCTTACTTAAATTTTCACAAGTAGCACCAAAGATTATATCATCTACATAAATTTGAACAATTAAGAGATGCTTACCTTTTTCTTTCAAAAACAATGTGCTATCAATTTTACCTCTTTTATATCCATGCTGGAGTAAAAAATTTGATAGCCTTTCATACCATGCTCTTGGTGCCTGCTTGAGTCCATACAAGGCCTTGTCCAACTTGTACACATGTTCAGGGAACTGTTCACTTTCAAAACCTGGAGGTTGCTTGACATATACTTCTTCTTTCAAGTAACCATTCAGAAATGCACTCTTGACATCCATTTGATGTAGAGTAAATTCCATGTATGTAGCAAAGGCTATAAGAAGTCTTATTGCTTCCAGTCTTGCAACTGGTGCAAAAGTCTCATCATAGTCGATGCCCTCCTCTTGACTATATCCCTGAACAACTAGCCTGGCCTTATTTCTTGTTACCATGCCATCCTCATCAAGTTTGTTTCTGAAAACCCATTTTGTTCCAATTATGGACCTGTTCCTTGGCTTGGGTTCCAGATGCCAAACTTGACTCTTTTGGAATTGATTCAATTCTTCCTGCATAGCATTAATCCAATCTGCATCCTTCAGTGCTTCTTTCACATTTTTGGGCTCAACAAGAGATAGGAAAGCACTAAAGGCACACAGATTGTGATTTTTGACTGCTGATCTAGTTTGAATCCCAGCATTCTTGTCTGAGATTATTTGATCCACAGGATGTGACCCTTAATACTTGTAAGGCTTGGGTGTCAATCCATTGTCAGAAGTCCTCTGCTGAGGAACAGTTCCTGATAGAGTAGCACTACCAGTTTGTGAGATGGAACCAGCATTTGTTCCCCATGTATCTGTGCCACTGTTCTCAGTTCTGTCCTGAGGAACAGTTCCTTGCAGTTCACTTATCATATCCAGACTCTGCATTTGTGGATCAAGTTCATAAGCTTTCAGCTGTCCAATTTCTTCATCCTCCTGTACCTGTTCTTGTGTGAGACTGTCAGTTTCATCAAATTTAACATGCATACTTTCTTCAATTTTCAATGTTTTCTTGTTAAACACCCTATATGACTTACTATTTAAAGAATAACCAACAAAGATTCCCTCATCACTTCTAGGATCAAATTTTCCTAAGGCATCTTTCCCATTGTTGTGTATGAAACACTTGCAACCAAAAGCCCTAAGATGAGAGATGTTTGGTTTTCTTCCCTTAAGCAACTCATATGGGGTCTTTTCTATTAATAGTCTAGTCATACATCTATTTATTATGTAGCATGCAGTATTAATAGCCTCAGCCCAGAAGTTTTGTGGAAGATTTCCAGATATTAACATAGTTCTTGCCATTTCTTCTAGAGTCCTATTTTTCCTTTCCACTACACCATTTTGTTGTGGAGTTCTAGGTGAAGAAAAATTGTGATTGATGCCATTTTCATTGCAAAAATTGAAAAACATGTGATTTTCAAATTCAGTTCCATGATCTGACCTAATAGCAACAATATGACTATCTAGAGTTCTTTGAGCTTTCTTAGCAAAAATTGAAAATGCATTAAATGCTTCTTCTTTAGATGCAAGAAATATAGTCCATGTAAATCTAGAGTAATCATCCACCAATACCATAACATACTTCTTACCTCCACGACTCATTGTTCTCATTGGACCACATAAATCCATATGGACCAGTTCCAAAGGTTTAGTGGTACTTACCTGTTTCTTTGGTTTGAAGGAGGATTTTACCTGCTTCCCCCTGGCACAAGCTTCACATACTTTTTCATCATTAAACTTGATGTTAGGAAGACCTATCACCAAATCCTTGGACACAAGTTTGTTCAATTGTGAAAGACTAGCATATCCTAGTCTTTTGTGCCATAGGAGGGGATCATTTTGCACCACACTTAAGCAATTCAAGCTTCCATCAGAAAGTGTCAGCAAGTCTACTTTGTAGATGTTTCCATGCCTATTTCCCTGGAAAATAATCTCTCCAGAAGTTTTGTTAGTCACAGTGCATCCAGTAGATGAGAAATTAACATTATTACCTTTGTCACACAATTGAGATATACTCAATAAGCAATGTTTCAGCCCATCTACTAGAAACACATTATCTATACAGTGTGAATCAGACCTACCTACCTTTCCAATTCCAATGATTTCCCCTTTCTTACCATTACCGAAGGAAACACTTCCTCCTTGGAAGGCTGAGAGTGAAAGGAACAGTTCCTTATGTCCTGTCATGTGCATTGAGCAACCACTGTCCATATACCATTTGTGGTTTATCTCCTTCACTCTAGCCTGCAAAAGAAAACTAGGGGTTAATTTTAAGAACCCAAACTAGTTTGGGTTCCTTTCCTTTTGAAAAAGGATGAATCAGATCTCTCCTAGCCCAGAATGGTAATGGTTTCTTTGTGTGAATATTTTCCCTTTTTACAGAATGTTGAACAGGTTTGTAGGACCTATTCTTCTGTTTCACAGGATTTTGAACAGGTTTATAGGACCTGTTCCTCTGGGCAGCCCTTTTTAAAGATTGACAATTTTCTTTCCGGTGACCAGTGTTCCCACAATGAGTGCATAGCCAGTTTTCGGGAAATGATAAGTACTTACTCTTTGGATTCCATTTGGATGAACTCTGTGCTTTCATGAATCCAATACCTTTCCTATTACTACTATGATTTTCTTGTAACCATTCTAGTGCTTCAGAAGACTTGTTCCATTCTACAGTTTTTCTTAGTTCCATTTTTGTTTTAACCAAGTCTTCTTCTAAAGATCTTATTTTTTCATCTTTTTTACACAGTTCATCAACTGTGTCTTTCAGTTTCTCTTCAGCAATGATCTGATGAGAAGTAGCAATACCTTTAGCTTTAAAAACTGTTTTAACATTTTGTAATTCCTGAGCAGTTGTTTCAAGTGTGAGGACCTGTTCCTCCAGCATGCTAATCTTCCTTTCCAGAAAATCATTTTTAACTATTTCTTCTTTGCATTCTGTTTCTAAACAATCAATTTTATCATGCATTTGATGATTGCTATCCCTTAGAGATTTAAATTCATTTAGCACAATATGGAATACTTTAACCAGTTTTTCTCTAGGCATGCTTTTTACATCATCTTTGAGTTTAGAAACAAATACCTCAGCATCTTCTTCATTTTCTGAATCTCCAAGTGCCATTAGAGCAAGATCCTCATCCAGATCATCATCAGTTATTTCTTCTTCACTGTCTTGCCATCCTGCAACCATTGCTTTGGGATTTCCACTTTTCTTATGGACCTGTTCCCCAGCCTTTTTCCTTTCCTCAATGAATCTCTTCCTCCATTCTCCTTCCATGATTGGACATTTGCTGATGTAGTGCTCCGAGCTTCCACATTTGTGACATTCTCCAGCCTGTTTCAGGTTAGTAGACCTACCCTGTCCTCTAATTGCCTTTTTCTTAATCAAATATTTCTGAACACTTTTAGCGATAAGGACCAGTTCCTTATCATCAATGATCTTATCACCAGCAGTCAAGGCTAGGTTAGGTTCAGTTTTAACTGGTGCTCCTATGTTTTTAACCTTTTTCCTTAGTTCATAAGTCTTTAAATTGCCTATAAGTTCATCTAAGGATAGAGTGGTTAAATCTTTGTTTTCTATGATAGCACAAGCTTTGATCTCCCAAGAGTCTGGAAGAACCCTAGTTAAAATCTTTTCTACTCTATCTTCCACAGTTAAAACCCTTCCCAAAGAGATAAGTTCAGAAGCAATGGCATTAAATCTAGTATACATTTCAGAGATTGACTCTTCTTCTTTCATTTTAAAGCTTTCATATTCAGCATAAAGAAGTGTACCGCTGGACCTTTTTACCTGACTTGTTCCTTCGTGTGCAACTTGTAGAGCATCCCAAATCTCTATTGCAGTGGCATACCCTCTGATTCTAGTGCATTCGTCGGGACTAAGTCCACCAACCAGCCACTTCCTTGCATTTGCATTCTTTTCCCATTGCTTTATATCTTCAGCATTGCATTCCTTCCTGGTTTTGGGAACATCGTTTCCCTCAGCATCCTTCTTCATTGGGATCATGGGACCTTCAGTTACTATATCCCACAATTCATAATCCTCTGCTTGAAGGTGATCACGCATCCTTTCTTTCTACCATGAATAGTATTTCCCATTGAAGTAAGGAGCTCTAACCATTGACTGACCCTCACTGTTCTCTCGTGATGTACTCATCTAATCCCAGGTGTTAGCCTTTTCAAGGATAACCAGCTCTGATACCAATTGATATTTCCCAAGATACACCACTTTACTGTTTTAAGGACTAGGTACTTAAAATGTGTTCCTTTACTCTACGATATGCGGAATTAAAACTGTAAGTAATTGAACACCAGATATTAGCGTGGAAAAACCCCTTGAATCGGGATCAAAAAACTACGACCTAGGATTTCAACTTCACTATGTAAAAAGACCCACTTGGTTACAAGACTCACTCTTACTAACCTAGGACTAACTCTAATCCTTTAGTGATCTTTCTCACGATCAGTGAAGTTGTGTCAAGTCCACGACTTGAACCAGAAAGTACAACTCGATTTTTGCTTACTACAATTGAACTAAGACTTGAACTTTTACAAGACTCAAACTTAAGGAACAGGTTCTAACTTAGTTCTACTGTAGCTAACTGATTACACAAATAAGCTAATAACTCTTCTCAGCTTTTGCTCGATGCTCTCTATATTTGTGCTTAACTTCTACGGCTGAAATGCTCCACATTTTATAGCTCCAGCAGCCAAGAAGTCTTCGATAATTAGAACTCCAATGCTCCCTTGAGTTTGAGTCCTAATTGGATTCTTCTCTTTAGAATCCGGATCTTCTATCCTTATCCTTGTGGTTATGCAATCTTTTCATATCCGTTTAGACCTGCATAATTATCAAGATAAACATTAGTTTTAGGATAATTAATAATATCTCAACTTAAACGATTTTGCATGAATTATCTATTTAGCTGCAGTGATTCAAAGGAACATGTCCTTTGAATCCGTTCCTCAGTCATCAGTCAAAACTCCAAGCTTATCCAAGCTAACAGTATCCAACATTACCACCAAAATTTTATGACATTAATGATTAGTGATAACTTCACCTCCTGCCATTATCTATACTGACCCCTGGAAATATTAATAGGTATTACGACCGGATGACCACACCAGGGAAGAGAACATCTAACTCTCACACAAATAAAGGTAAGCAAATGCTTTTCCACCAGATGGAAAAAGACCTAGTACAACATCAAGCCGTGGAAACAGCAACTGATGCTTTCATCAGGTTAGGCTGCGTACATCACACCCCTTGGGGTGCGGTCCTTCTCCGGACCCTTCGTGAATGCAGGATGCTTTGTGCACCGGGATTCCCTTTAACATCATAGTGTACAAAAATTTCACACTACTAACTGCTTTCGTGCTTCAAGTTCTGTAATGAATTCCCTATAGTATGGGACGAGTTTCAGTTCTGAATTTTTTCTGAGACCAAGACTTCAATGATTCATCTTTAAGCAACCAACCTATCATACACTACTGTTACTTTTTCAATCTGATATTGGCCAGTCAATGAGTTATTTCCCCACCAATTCCTCGCTCAATTTTCCAAAGCTTGAACCTGAGATTAACTCTCATGGATTTATAGTAAACTATTAGCATTCAATCCCTATAGGTAATCATTCAGCCCGAATCAAAAATATTCGACAAACGCTGCTAAAGGATAAGAAGATTTAGGAATTCAAATACTGGGACCCTAGAGCATAGCTTACTAAGAAAAAATGTTAAATAGTGTCATACTGACCATGTCTCAACAGAATCATGTAATTATATTTCTCGAAGTAAGTTTGTCTCCCAGCAAAGTAATTTTCCAGCAATCCACTTGAAGCATAAATACAGAGAGCTTTTTCGGCACCACTGCAAGTGAACAAGCAACAAGATAAGACAAGCAGAGAGAAACCAAGAAGTAGCACAATGAATTTTGCATCCACCACCCCTCCACCCTTGTCATAAACAACAAAAGAGGAGTAGTTCTTCCTTTGATTTGTTGATTGTATAGGCCAGTTAGCAATAACCTTAAGGCTTAAGGTTCAAGCAAGTGATTCATGCATAATAGACGGCCACAGAGCCCAGCATTCATGACAGTCATACTAGAATCGAAACCATTTACAATGATAAAAAGGACAACGTTCGAAATTATACAATTAAGTGATGCCACTGATACACAAGAATTTCTGATGAATATGATATAAGTTTATTCACTGTATCTATATTCATCCTCAAGCAAAGAATGAAAATGTCCAAGAAAATTCACTAGTTCAGCAAGTTATTTTCTTCATAACAGACAACTTAAAAGTAGCTATGACCAGTTATTGTCTTATGAGCATCACATAAAGTAATACTGTGTCAGGCCTTAGTCCCATTGAATTCATTACTCTCTGTAGGATAGACTAATATCCTAAATCCTAATTGTGCAAGCTTCACATATAACTTAAGTGTTTCTCTAATCATGATTCACTCCGTAATTTTCAAATGTACATATGACAGCATGTTATGTTTTCAGTTCACAAAAGTAGCAAATTCTTACTAAATGTTGCCACTCGTAATGTGATGGTGCACAATAAACATTCTTCATAACATGAGAAACCATGTTTGGGAATCATGGACTCAGTTAAGAAGCCTCAAAATATGCCAATAACACAGTAAGCACAAGCTAATCTGAACAATACTTTAGAGAACATACATAAGTTATTCAACTAACACCACCAATGCGCGACTGATCTCAAATCCAGATAAAGGAGGATACTTGTAGACTTGCAGTAGGTTGACAACAAACACAAAAAATGGACAAACTACGATGAGTCCTCTGAATCAGTCAGCTGGCCCAATCTAGCTCGGAATTTGGGCGTAGTTGATTGACACATTAGTTCATCAGCTAGGTGTACCGAGTAAAAGTACGGATGTAACTCAAGAGCTACAATTTACAAGTGACATCCCAAAGCACAATGAAAGACCAGCACTGATGATTAAGGATAATGTTGGATAGAGTAATTATTAGATGAGCCTAGGGCTAGGAAACATTTCCACTAAGAGACATTGTATCAGCAACTGCATAGAGTCAACCAATGAAAATATGGGAAAATTATAACTTGAACAGGGCCAACCTCTGAAATTGTTATCCTCTGTAACCATTCCAAATGTTTTTATTGTTTCACGAATCATGATACCCTGTACTCCAATTAAACCAGCTATTTTGCATTTCACAACTGCAAGAAGTTATAGAAAATGAACCAAGCTTATGGGATAATCAGAATGCATGAAATTAATACTACCATGTTTCAGGAAAAAGTTGTTTCTCTCTTCCCAGGTGTGCGCGCTTTTATGCAAGAGTTATATAAAGTGCACTTAATTCTCTCAATCAGTGCTTCAACATTCTTCAAATTTCAATATAGATATTGGTCACTGTAATTTAACTAATGCCAAGAAATATTTAGATCCAAAATAAAATGCAAGGACCGCACAGATTGAGAGTGCTTCAGCCCTGCACTTCTTTGAAACAACAGATTCTGAATGATCGATTGAAAAGACAGAGAGGAGAGTGCTTTAGCACTTGACCTAGAATTACTGCACCATGTAAGTCTGCATTAAGGAGACACTGTGACAACTGAATTTTCCTGCAAAACAAAGTAATCTTTTGGTAAGCGAGACTACTTATAAGTTGCAGCAATCTATATAACTGCATTACTATTGCAATAGCTTATTTTCCAAAAATAAAAAACAAAAATACAAGGAAAGTAAAAGCAAAAGTAACAAACCCAACACTGTTGAGGAGTTTTGTTACATAGGATTTCCACCTCTCATGCATTGGCTTGAAGATGTTAAAGCTACAGAAGAGCCACAAAAGAATTCTCAGGACGAAAGATGATCGGTGAGCTCCAGAAAATTATTTCCACAAGTTTGAATGCTCAAGTCGATATGAAATAGGCATGTCATCCACTTTCAAAGAACAAAGGGAAAAGCTTGAACAATAAAGAAAACATGAAAGCAAGGGACAATGGCTAGTCAAAAAATCCAAACAACCAAGAATCTCAGACCAGGCTACGATCGAAACATTTAAAGTCTAAGAGGATAATGTCTACGAGGCGTCATCAACAGAGAATATCCAAAAACTAAGGCTCCAAGTTGCCCACGAAAATGGCAAGCCTGAAATCTGTATAATCTACTCCGCTAATTAAGGTAAAGCATCAATAGTGTAGCTTCGTCCCTAAGTTAACAATATAGCTAGGCCCGAATCAGTGGAGAGCTGAAGTTGATGATTAAGCAATTGATCTTGACAGTGTGATGGAACCACATGGTCCGGATGCTGTTTATGGTACTTGCATTTCTATAAGCAATAGCTACTGTGACCAACATCAGGGAAAAGTCATAAGAGAGCTTATTGTAATTTGTGCTCTCGATGTTAAATTTGCTACACTGATCACATGAATTATCTGATTTAGTCCTTTAGTACATAATCGCGTTGCCACATCCATTAGGCAAAATCCATCAGATAAAAAATTTAACCTTCAGAGAGATTAGCATGCATAAGTTAAATTTGCATCCCACCACAAGACTCCATATTCCAATAGTGTTAAACATTATCTAAGCAGGCAGCTCAAGAATAAACTCTGCTCCATTGTAGCAACATGGATGACTTCACATAGTTTTCACATTTGACAGTATACTGAGACAAAAGTGTAAAGTTTTTAACTGCAAGTTAAACGTTAAAAAGGAACAAACAACTCACTTCTGGAACTCCTGAGACAATTCAAATGATCCACACTTCTTTTGTTGCTTCAGGGACATATGTCTTTTGGATCTCTTTGACCGACTCCGTGAAGCCCGTATATGAGCTCCGCTGCTAGTCCTGCTCTTTTGTACAACATTATCAAGAAGAATCCAATAGTCAACTCTCACACTCTTTGACCCCTGCCTATACTTTTGGGCAGAATCACCTTGTCGGAGAAGCTCATGCAGAATACTGTCAACTGTTTTCTTCTTATCAAAAATCTGTAACAATCGAAGGGCTGGGTAAGAAGAAAGAAGCTACTATGATTCCTCCATTTCAGTTTATGTGACCCTATTTTCTGTTTAATCTGTTTAAAAAAAGATTTACCCCTATCTAAATTTTGAAATAACTTTGCTTAAACTTTCTATTTTACCCTTAATGACAAGCTTATAAATGTTATGCCGGGACTTTGCTTAAACTTTCTATTTTACCCTTAATGACAAGCTTATAAATGTTATGCCGGGTTTAAGATGAGCAAGTTTCAAAAGTCTTATACTCACGTTAAATGTGATTGACATGTTTATGACTACTATTTCGGTATTTCCAGAAGTGTTTCTTTCTTAAACTCCGTGTCCAGTCGAATAGCGTCACATAAAATGAAACGGAGGGAGTACTAATCTCGAGGCTAACGTACTTTTTGAAGAATGAAACTGGACATGATTACAAATACCTCTGTAGTAGTTCCCAGAACATTCTTATCTACATTGCCAGAGAGCTGAAAGTATGTTGGATCATTCAACTCAACACCTGTGTCCATGGTAAAATTTATCAACCTGGATTAGTCTTCTATATTAGTACAACAAAAGAAGTGCATGTAAAGGAAATAACATCATCAACAACAACAACAACAAACCCAGTGGTATCCCACCAAGGTGAGGTCCGGGGAGGGTGAGGCGTACGCAGACCTTACCTCCACCTTGGTGGAGAGGCTGTTTCTGATAGACCCTCAGCTAAATAACATCGGTGAGAAATATACTTGAGAGAAGCACGATGACAATATCAAAATAAATGAAATAAAATACTGCTAGGAAGCATTCTAACATGATCAAGATAAACAAAAAACACCAAGAACAAATAAAATCCATAGTAAGCAGAGTAAGCTGAAAGCATAATATACCGAAAATCACTCGATTACTATTTATCCCTCTACCCTAATCCTCGACCTCCACTTTTTCCTATCTAGGATCATGTCCTCGGCAGGGGTGGAGCCCGGATTTTATGTGAGGGGTTCAAAAATATCACATCTTGAATTTGAATCTGTGACCCAAAGCTATTTTTGAATCCCCTTTGCCTTTGCTACTTTACTAGAATTTTTAACTTTTTAAGGGGTTCAATAGCTTATATGTACCATAAAAATACTAATTTTTATCTAAATTAACCCCCTTGGAGCTATGTGGCTCCGCCACTGGTACTCGGTAATTTGAAGATGACCCATGTCCTGCCTAATCACCTCACCCCAATTTTTCTTTGGTTTACCTCTACCTCTCCGTAGAGTTAGCACTGCCAACCCCTCGCACCTCCTCACTGGTGCATCTGTGCTCCTCCTTTGCACATGCACAAACCACCTCAGCCTCGCTTCTCGCATCTTGTCCACCCCTGCAGCCACTCCCACCTTGTCACGAATGGCTTCGTTCTTGATCTTATCCATCTTAGTATGGCCACACATCCATCTCAGCATTCGCATCTCGGCTACATTCATCCTCTGGACGTGACAACACTCCGCCCCATACAGTAAAGCTGGTCTAGCAACTGCTTTATAGAACTTACCTTTAAGCCTATGAGGCACTTTCTTATCGCATAGGACCCCAAAAGCTAGCCTCCACTCTATCCAACCAGCCCCTATCCGATGAGTGACATTCTCCATTACCCTGGATAATCGACCCCAAAAGATACTTGAAACTTCATTTCTTGGGGATGACGCAAAAGAAATAACATATAGATAGATAATATAGAGGAATAAATAGCAATAAAAGAATACTGTATTAATTAAGTGAACAAGTGTACCATTAGGAGTAGCAGTAGCAGTTATTTTCTTGTTATTGTGACAAAGCTGGACTTGTGCTTGAGAGAATCTGCGCTCTAATGCCTCCAAACTTCGCTTCCTTTGTTCCTCAGACATCGTAACAGTCGATGACGCGGGTTTAAACAAGTTATAGAGTGAACTGACAGTTAGCACATAGTATTATTTAGGGTGTTTTTTTTTTAACGGAAAATTCCCAAATATACCCCTATCGTATTGAAAATTGTTCAATATTACCCTTCGTCCACCTATGCGTACCTAAATACCCTCACCGTTAATTTTTTGTAAAAATATACCCTAAAAACTAACGGATATGCCAAGTGTGCATTGTGGGCCAAAACTAATTCTATTTGGCACGATTTAACTGATCCACATGGATTAACTAATCCTATTCAGCAAAACTTAACTCTACCCAACTTAACATAACCCAACCCGACCCACAACTAAACTAACCCGCGTATAACCCCTTCACACCCTTTCAGTTTTACCCCCAAAACATTTTCCCCTCTTAGAAAACCAGGAGTTCGCAAGCCCTTTAAAAGGGATGAATTTGAAACAACGACAGAGGAAGTTTTACGCAAAGTTGAATTTAGGGTCAGTATAATGTGAATACATCATGTTGGCCATGTATGCCTTTGACATGTACCAGGATATGCACCCCAATATCTGCATGTTTTTTTTAATTTTATTAATGGCCCCTACTTTTCTTTCTCTGCTAGAGTGCTAGTTAGTTTATTGTTACTGTGAATCCCATGTTCCAAGTTCCACCCTGTTGCTGCAAAGAGAAAAGTGATGTGTTCCTTCCAAACTTTGCTTTGTAAATATGTCCGTGAACTTCCTGGTTCTTAACGGAGTTGACTTATACATTTAATGTTTTATAATCCAGAATGTGAGGTTCCTAGCTAACTTCATCACAGAGGCTGGAATCATCATCAAAAGGAGCAAGGTTCGTAATCAAATCCATCAACTAATTGATTCCGTGGCTGAATACGAGAAATGTTTCTTATTCTTCCTTCTTGGTCATGTATAGACGGGAATTAGTGCAAAAGGTCAAAGAAAGATTGCCAGGGAGATCAAAACTGCCCGAGCTATTGGTCTGATGCCTTTCACCACGCGGGTTAGTTTAGCTGTGGGTCGGGTTGGGTTATGTTAAGTTGGGTAGAGTTAAGTTTTGCTGAGTAGGATTAGTTAATCCATGTGGACCAGTTAAATCGTGCCAAATAGGATTAGTTTTGGCCCACAATGCACACTTGGCATATCCGTTAGTTTTTAGGGTATATTTTTACAAAAAATTAACGGTGAGGGTATTTAGGTACGCATAGGTAGACGAAGGGTAATATTGAACAATTTCCAATACGATAGGGGTATATTTGGCCATTTTCCCTTTTTTTAAATATTGTGAAATGGTTCTTCATTAGTGATTCTGTTTAAACTGTCCTTGTAATTATCAATTTGGCTAATATTTGCCCTCATTGATCAATAGAAACGATTAGAAATTATTTGGTCTCTAATACAACTGATTAACATAAGTGCTTAATATTAACAGTGGGTTTGGACTTTGGATAGACTATTTCGCATTGTTTAGGTAGGTATATGACATTTGAAAAAAATAAGGCTTCATTTATTTGATGCGGGAAAAAAAAATCCTGCTTCAAAAGTATATCACTCAAAATAGAATTTTGTTTCCCCGTCTTTTTATTAGTTAGCTTTTATTCCATCGTTCTTGACAATCGAGACACTTTATGTATGGACCTAAAACTGATTTAGGATCACAAATCGAATTTGGGTAGCGAATACAAGCAATTCTCAGTATCAAAGTCGAAACAGTGTAAATAACAAGCGTAAATGCAAAAAATAATAGTGATTTCAATATATGGATGTGAGTACAAATTTTGCCAGAGTTTCTGTATGTATTTCTGAATGAATACAATGTAAAATAAGGAGCTATTTATAGATGCAATGGGCCTTGCCCACGTTTTCCATAATTGATCATGCCAAACCCCACGTTCAGCATATCTAGTAGTGGAGTTAGTGGGCCGAAACTGTAGGCATCCTGTTGACTGCACACGACCTCCTTTCACCGGAGCATAGATAACTTCGGGCCCTTGACTGAGCAATCGACCGAGGTGACACTTCACCGAGGCAACATCTTATTTTCTAACTTCGGTCATCAGCTTCGGTCTATGACTTCGGGCTTTTATGACTCGCCTCGGCTTGCAGCTTGCAAATACCTGTTCGGTCATCATCTTGCCAGGTTACCGAGGTGCCACGTCGGCACGCCGATTTTTACCTAATACACTTTATTCTTGACAAATTATTTGAGAATTTTTACTCTGCTTTTCATCATTTTTATTACCACACTAACCTACTTTTTGCTCCCAAGTGGTTTCCTCCATATTTTTAACGGAAAAGGGCCAAAAATGCCATCAACCTATTGGAAATAGGCCACTTTTGCCATCCGTCCACCTATTTTAACAAAAAAGTCACTAACGTTATTTTTTGTCTCATTTATGCCATTCCGCTAACGGAACGCTGACTAGGCTTACATGCGGCCATTGAATATCCATGTGGCCACCCTTTTTGTGTCCACATCGGCGTCCAAGTCAGCAATTCATTAAACCCATCCATTTTAACCCTATCCAACCTCAAGCCCACAGAAACAGATTATGCCCTACTCCTTTATAAATTACTCCACCCCATTTTTGAGCTCCATTGTTACTTCTCTCTTCTTCCTCAAAAAAATTTTCATGGTGTCCGAGAATTCAAATTCTTCCAATACTTCCTTGCCTCATCTTTCTTTGCGTAGATGTTATTGTGAATTGGTGGCTAGATGTATGACAGTAGGGACTATGAAGAATTATGAGCGTAGATTCTATAGATGCACTCGCGTTGGTGTATGTATGCTTAGACTTGTCATTAAGTTTAGTTAAATGATTTGTTATAATTTCTTGATAGTAACAAATTATTTTTTTGAGTAGGCTTCGGATTGTGGTTATTGGGAATGGCGTGACGGAGAATTTCCATCTCAAGTAAAAATGGTTATTAACGATCTCAAAACATCTTTGGATGCCGCTTGTGAAGAAAGAGACAATTTGAAGACCATGGTTGATGAATTTGATGGTTTGAGCTCTATTGAGGTGTGGAAAATTTCGCAATTGGAGGCTAAAGTTCAAAAATTAAAGACGATCCTTCTTGTGTCGTTGGCTGTTTTCTTAGGATTTTTAATGTCTAAGATGCTATAAACATGTGCACTTAGTTAATGTAATGCAATGCCATTATGTCTGTAATGAAAGTGTACTACTTTAATGTGCACATTCTTCACTTTTAATGCAAGTTTGTGGAAGGTGTTATGTCCATGTAAGAGTATATGTCTTATGTCTTTAACTTCTTAACCAATGAGAGTATAACATTTCCACTTGATGATAATAAACTGACAAAGTAAAAAAAATAAGAAAAAATGAACACCAACATTAAACACAACAACTGAATACATATGCATTAAGTTAACTAACAACTGGTTACATAAGAACCAACAAGTGCGGTTTTGACTTAGGTTTGACAAACCAATAGTAAGACACAAAAGATAGCCAACATAGGCAATTGTTTTGTCAAAAGTAAGTCACAAGAGAATGCCAACTTAGGCAATGGTATAAAACATAACCATACGGCAATCAAATGTAAAAGTTAGATTGTCTTGACAAAAACAACACAGATTAGATACTATCATCTTCTGGGCCTTCCCCTTCTAGCTTGAATTTTTTCAATCTTCTTCTCTTTCTCAGCTTGTAATTGAATTGAAGTGACTGCTTGTTTCCCTTTCCATGTAAATTTTTTTGGTGAGTAAGGGAGGTTTATGGCTGCTTGTTTCCCAGGCTTGAAAGAAATCTGTCTTGCACCAGTATTTCTCCTCATCAACTTTGCTTGATACCTAGTTTCTCTTTCAGACAACATTCTTGGCCTTAACACAGGGTCAGCTTCATGTTCCAAGTCTGAGACTTGACTGGAAGGTTCTTGGGCAGGTGTAGGCCGACTGACTTGAACAACTAGTTGATTTGAAGAACTGCATGCATGATTGCTTGAACTAGCAGCTGAAGCTTGACTGTTTTGCTGAGTTATTCCAAGGGTTGGAATGAATACAAATTCTGAGTTTGGTGTATTTTGTGGTCCAGCCTGAGACAAGAATTCATCTTGAAAAAATCTTGCATGCTTACCATGGACCAACAATAAAAGCAACATTAGCAAGTGGCAATTAGTTAGGATCAGCCCATTTAACAACAGAAAGCAAGTAAAAACAATGAGAGGAAAGAACACTTACCAATGGACATTTTCATATGTTGTGGTTGGGTCCACTACAATAACCACATGTCATCCTCAAACCTTTTCTAGAAGCTGGCCACATCCCTTGCCTCTTTCTTGTCTCATCTTTCTCTCTTGTTTTTTCACTTTAGATCTGCCAACCATTTTACACAAAGTGGGGGGCTCCATTGCATGTTCTGCCTCACTTTAGGTCTGCCAACCATTTTACACAAAGTGGGGGGTTCCATTGCATGTTCTGCCTCAATCTTCCAGAATATTTCACCCCTAACTGGTTGAAGCTTAGGGTTATACAATAGCAGATTTGCATCTCTAGAGTAGTACCAGTCAATTTCACCAACAGGATCTATCTTCTTGTAGTTAAGAGCCTTGATTGCATGAGGGCATGGGATACCTATACAAGCCTTCTCAACTAAGCTCACCTTATGTAACAGTCCAAGCCCGCTAGTGATACTTTCCGCTTTGGGCGTAGGCCCGCACGGCTTTAAAACGCGTCACTAGGGTCTAAGGCCAGTTAACTTATATACTCAGCATCTCTCCTGTGTTATGCCGATGTGGGACACTTTAACCCTTAGCTGGGGTGTTACACCTTATTCCTATCATTCCCATCAGTCACCTCATATCCATTCCCTCCATTGTAATTTATAGTACACTTTTGAGCTATAGTTCTTCAATCCTTATACAGATCCATAGCATAAGGAGATAACTCATCTTTCCACCCTAACACTTCTTCTTTAATCTCCCTAATCATATTCATTACCTATTCATAACAGATTATAACAGAGATGAACATTAATACTTAAAAAACTAAAATGCAGAAAACAAGTAAATAACAGTCAATGAACACTTACCTTGACTCTGATGTCTTCAAGCATCTTAATGATTGGTTTTTGACTTTCTTCTACTATCCAAGAGTTGAAGGACTCTGTGAATTTGTTATCCACCATCATGTTTTTGCAATCTGTGTCAAAGTAGGCCCTTGACCAATATTCTGGTGGATATGTCACCAATGCCTTAGCAGCCTGGACATCAAGTTTTTCCATCTCTCTCAATTAATCTTTGAATTCCTCATCATAAGTGCTCCAAGCTGCCCACCATAGATACTTGTGCATCTCCCTACTTCTCCACTTTTTTCCCCAGTTTCCTTCAATATGCTTAACATACCATCTGTGACTTGCATTTGGAAGAACATCCTTCACATCTTCCAATAAACCTTAAGAAAAAAAGAAATTACATTAATAATTGTAACAGTTAACCTAAAGAAAGAAAGAAAGAATTGAAACCTACTAACCTTTTGCATATCTGACATAAATGTTACACATTCACCATCATTCAAGTCAAGTGAATGTTTCAGCAATTGCACAAACCATGTCCAGGTTCTCTTAGTCTCTATATCCACCACTGCCCAAGCAAGTGGATAGAAGTGGCTGTTTGCATCTTGACCAACAGCTACTAACAGAATTCTAGAGCTTTTTCCCTTTAAAAATGTACCATCTAGCCCTATAAGAGGCCTTAAACCTCTTTTCCAGCCTTTCTTCAGGGCATGAAAGCATATATACAGCTTTAAGAACCTCCTTATACCTTCTTCCAAGGCATCCTTGGATATATTTATCACTATATCACTCCCAGGATTGCTATGCCTTAATTCTGATACATATCCTTCCAACTTATTAAAATCATCCCTGTAACTGCCATCTAGCTTCTCCAAGACCAGCCTCTTAGCTCTCTTAAGTTTAGTGTCATTCACTTCCAAGCTAAACTCATTCTCCAAGTCAAGCCTCATGTCTTTAACCTTATACTTAAGGTTATTCTGCACCTTCTTCTTAAAATAATGCCCTAAAATTTTTGAACTTGCTCTCGGATTGTCAAATGTCTCATCACATGTGTGATCTGGACAGAACTTCTTCATCTTGAACCCTTGATCAATTCCTTCTCTAGAAATAAAGCAATAAAAGGGACAGCCTTCTTGACAGATATATATGACCCTAGTTTTGTCACTTTTTTTCACCTCAATTTTCCTCTTATTAGCAACAGCATAGAAAGCAATTGTTTGCTTAGCTTCTTCTAAATTTTTAAAGGTCATGCCATTCTCCAACACCTTGCACTTATCTAACTTATCACTAATATCAACCCTCCTTTGCTTCCTAAAAACTTCTACTTCTTCACTGTCATAATCACTAGAATCATACAGATCTTCTTCATCTACTTCATCACTACTATCACAGTCAGTCCCAACATCTACAGCATTTTCTGATTCAGAGTATTGACTAATGCTTGGGACTGTTGTAAACCCCTCTTGGACATTATCAACAGCAAAGAAATTCAAAGTCTTAAATGAAGAACATACAAAAGACTGAATATTTCTTATCCTTTCATCCCCATCAACTATATACAGCCTACCAGATGGCCCTGTTACTAAAAGATGCACCACCTCCCTAACCCTTAAGTACTCCTTAAATTCTTGACATAAATCTATATAGGAAAGAAGGTCCACATCATAATATCTCCACTCATGGGTCAGATTATTTTGATATAGAATATGTGGTTTTTGAAACCACCTACCACCATAATTAAATACTACATTTACTGTTTGCTCCATTCTGTAGTCACATGCAAAGCAATAAAGAAATAAGAGGGCCCACATCAGACAAGAACCAAATATAAAGCCCCACCATATGTTAAAAAATAAACCCTAATTCGAATACAAAGACAAAATTGAATGTAGACATGGACCACAACAAAGTATAAACAATTCATTTAACCCTAAAAATTAAAGCTTTAACAATAAAGGAACAGAAAAGGGCCAAAAGCTAATACCCAAAACAATTTTAAAAAAAAGCCCTAATTTTAATACAAGGACAATAAAGAATGTAGACATGGACCACATGCTTAACAAAGTATAAAAAATACGGTCAAGTACAAAAAAATACAAATCGGGACCAACATAAAGTGTTATCGAAATTATTATAAAACCCTAACCGAAACAAAGAACAAGAAATTGGGAACTAACCTTAAAATCCACCAAATATACGAACTTCGCAATTTCCTTAATGAAAACTCTGAATTGTTGATCCTTTTACTGAATCGCCATTTACTGAATCAACATTTAGTTGGTGGAACTGAAAAAGTTAAAGTGAAAGGGTTTTTTGGAGAAGTGAAACGGTATATGGTTTTTTGATTTTTGTGGGTCTTGGGTCGAATTGAGTAAATTTCTGTGGGGCTTGTGGGTTTAATGAATTGCTGACTTGGACGCCGATGTGGACAAAAAAAGGGTGGCCACATGGATATTCAAAGGCCGTGTGTAAGCCTAGTCAGCGTTCCGCTAGCGGAATGGCATAAATGAGACAAAAAATAACGTTAGTGACTTTTTTGTTAAAATAGGTGGGCGGATGGCAAAAGTAGCCTATTTCCAATTGGTTGATGGCATTTTTGGCCCTTTTCTATATTTTTAATCACGTTCGTATTTTGGATTTGGAACTTGGGGGACTAGGGGTTGCTCCGAAGACTTATTCATCTTAAAATTTGTAAAATTGCTCATTGAGGGATTTCTGAGGAGTCCGGTAAAATTATAGACGACTAAACGTTAATGGCTGTCTCTGTCGCTAGGACATAAGGTATATTACACGCAAGTTGCTAGTCTCCAGTGGCACAGAAAGCTCACCTGTGTAATGATTTCAAGAGGCTTAACTTGTTTAGATATCTTAATATATGTAACTATAAAATAATAAAAAGAGAAATAAATGACTACAACCGCTAGAGTTGGCACAATTTTTTTAAAAAAAAAACACTCCTTAGCTGGATTATGATACAGCTGTCTTGTTTCTCATCAACAAAAAGCTAATGCAAAGATAATGGAAGAAGTCAGAACTATCAGGGTTGTATCACCATAATCTTATTATTTAGCATTTGGTGGCAACTACTCAAAGCAAAAATAGCGCATGTGTCCAGGGGCAGTACAAAGAAACAACCTCTTGTTAACAATGATTCAGTGTCATCAATTGATAACATACATATTCTTACTGCTCCGTTGGAAACTTCTTCACCACATTCAGTGAACTCATACAACTGACAAATATTGCCTTCTCTATCTATTGTACATCTTGGTCAAAAGAAGTAACCCAGTAACCCAAAAATTTTAGCGTCTAGTGCAGAAAGCATGTTCTGCCTCCGGTTACCATGTGCTTTGGAACTTCTGAAGGACCAAGGAGACTAAGTTGAAATTAAAATGCAGATCCGCTGCTCTTAGTCTTTCCCATCAATATGTCTTTTGCTTCATTAATTTTTGAAGCAAGGTAGTGGCTGCCTCCTGCATCTGGATGGTTGGCTACCATCACCTTCCTATGTGCCTCTCTCACTTTATCGGGTGGAGTGCTTTCCCTGTTGAAGTTGATGACAATCGAATTAATTCAATATGAGAGAAGATGAATCTCCTGCAGTTTTTTATCTGTTGAATGTGCAGTTACTTAGCGGAAAAGGAATTGACAGACCTTTCTCCAATTCAACAAGTATGCTATATATGCTATTAAAATCAACCAAACTACAAGCTTAGTAGGGAAGGGGGGGAGGGGGAGGAGATAAAGCGACAGTAAAGCATCCTAGACCAATGTCAGGCAACGAAACCTGAGGGATGATGAGAAACAACTCAACTATGTTATTTGCCCATATTTTCTACAAAAAGTGGAATTTGATTCAAGACCAAAGACTGCCCATCTCATGTCTCAAATAATCACCTCATACATAAAAACGTACAATCTGAGTCTCATCAGTTTAAGACGAGATCTTTAAATATAGCCTTTCTCAGTGAAGACACAGTGTCACTCTTTATATGATTTATGGAAAGAAATAGTGAAAGCAGGGTTTCGTCCCCTTTATATGAAAGAGATCTCTATACTTGTCTTTAGTGCAAAAGCATCAAAAACCTGATGCCAGCATACACTTATGACCTGTTCCAAACGCATAGCTTTACGTAGCTACCATGTCAAACTAATTTTAGTCTTGCAGAACCCTTGACCAAGAAGACTCCCAGAAAAAAGAATTAGGGAAATGAAGAATCATCATACTTTGCCATAAACCTATCAGTCATGTTCCAAAAGATTGGGTAGTTAATCCTCCAAAGGAACCTTTCTCATAGATCAACTGTGATAACATCTCTACTTTATTCTGAACTCGAAGTTCAAGCATGCAATTAACAAAAGGGACGTGAGTTAGAAGGCAGTATGGTTTATACATAACCATTACAGGATGAAGATATCAAATAAATAATTAAAAAGAAAGTTCAATAGATAAAACCTCATATCATAGTTTAAAATAGCTTAACGGAGAAAAATAAGTACTAATCATAACCCTAACGTGGATTCATTTAAGGTAAGTAATTTGTTAGAATGGCAAACGTGATTGCGCACAAAGATAATAATAAATGTCCAAATTCCACAAAAGAAAACACATTTTTTCATCACGATTTGCATTTCTTTGATTTTGCTTCCTTAGTAAGCAACATATATCAATGTTTCTCTGGTTAATATAGATAGTCAATATTCCAGTAAGTTTTTTTTAAGTTTTATTAAAAGCAGTATCAAGGAAATACTGCAAAGATACAAAGAAAGCTAGACTTGTTTACATCAAAATCTCTATAAAATCTAACAAGTCTAGTAACTGATCAAAACTAAAAACAGAGTTTATTCCAGTAAGTTAGGATTGAATACTGTTGTCAATAAGAATGTTGCAGTGAAAATAATAAATCTTCAAAATCTAACATGGACAACTTAATTTCACCATATATCCACATCCTTTAGCAAGGAGACATTGCAACTACTCTTAATATTATCTAGTCATAATAAAGCTTTTTTTTTTTTTTGAACAGGTAAGGTATGTCTTGTATCATAAAAAAATTAACCTGGCACTAAGTCATAATAATGCTACACATAAAATGGTCTATGCCAGGCAAAACAGTAGATCTTTTGGCATGTTGGAGCAGCAGTAGAGGACTTTGTAGGGGGGAAAACGGATGGAAAATCATACCAGCGTGCATCTGGTGGATTATCTGGAAGGAGCGTAATTTAAGGTGTTTTGAAGACAAGTGCAGCTCAATTCAAACAATCAAGATGAATTGTCTTTTTTATTGCATTTTTGGTGTAAAGAGGAATTAGTGGATGATATAGATTCAATGATAGATGTGCTAGAATCCTTGTAAAGTAGAACAGGGACAGAATTGCTTCTTTTCCTATTGTATATATGGCTGGAGCACAGCCTTTGTGCTTATGATATATAAAATGTTACCTTCAAAAAAAAAAAAATTAACCTGGCACTAAGTCATAATAATGCTACTTCTTATAGTTGCAATAGCATTACAGTGGCCATATCCACATCAATGCAGTAGCCATAAAAACAACCTACACATCTCCGCATCTATGCAAATAATGCATCTTCACATTCGTAATGTATTCTATGATAAGCATGGGGAATATATACTAACAGAAAAAGACAAGGAAACCAAAAGAATGCATACATATAGGCTGAAACCCAGCATTTGTTTACTTGAGGAAATTGAACGGAAAATAAAGAAAATCATATATACTTCAACAAAGGTCTCATTCCTACAACTTTATTTTATTTCTTAAAGTCATAGCAACATTACAATGGAAAAACATCATTGCTTAAGGCCTAGAATATTGGCTGTATCATCTTATAGAGATGTCTGAAGAGCATGTAGTACTAGGGAGATCTCTATGCCCTAGTATGGCACAGTAAATGTATATTCTGCATTTATTTATTTTTTGGGTGATTGCTAAACAGGAAGCCTTCACGAAAAGATTAATTTTTCACATTAAGCATCGGAAATCCCAAGCTTTAATAAGAACGACAGAACATACCTTACTCCAAGAATAAGAGCCGCTTCCCTCCTTGTCATTTTAGGCTGGAAACCTCCTTCGTAAAATTTACGCATTCTTGCAGTAGGTGGTCTGGCCTTGAATGCTTGCCAAGCCTGGATGCCATACCTTCCAGCATATGCAGCAGCAGCAATAGACAGTCCTGCTATCAATGGTGTGGTCTGATGCACAATTTGGAAATATGTATGATCTTAATTATAATTGCACCAAAATAACCAATGTATTGAAACCACATCAAACACAACGGGGTTGCGTAATTAAATTTGACATATGGAAAAGCAAAATACTGAGGAATAGGAAATCGGTTACTAAAGGGAGACAAAAAATGATATGCAGAACTATATGAAAGTGTAAATGTATATGCGAAACAAAACATTTAAAATGTGAAAGCAAGTTTAAAAACAAATAGTAGCAAGTTTTTTTCCAAATGATGCAAGTGAAGCACCATTTCTTTGTTTTGATAAGTATGAAAAGTGAAGCACCTACAATAACTGGAGAAACTTACAATAAAAGGGGAAACTCACATCCAACAACAAAAACGACGACAGTAGATGAAAAAATGGGAACAAAAATGATGCTATCCGACTTCAACACCCACGCTTAAACATCAAGAAATGGGAACAAAAATGATGCTATCCGACTTCTACACCCATGTTTAAACATCAAGAGCCCTCCCGTCTGCTTCCCAACAATGAGGTCCTTTCTGCATCCCCTTCATACTATGGGAACTAGTACTGAAATGAAGATTGGAAAATACTAGTACTGAAATGAAGGAAAAGAATCAATAGCTTGGACAAAATTATAGCCATGCTAGAAGCTTCTGCAAAAGTTGCAGCTTTGATCCTAGAGGAAATCTGCTCAATTCCACATGACAGCACCATTGCCAATTTTCCATCTCTTATGACGCCCCACACCCCATACTCCGAGTTCCCATAATAGCCTTCCCTACTCCTTCAGAGTTAATCTTGATGTAGTTAGAAAAAGGAAATTGCCACAAGCCAGAGAAAGAGATGCTAAGTGGAGGAAGAGTGAAACTACAATCTCTCACGGAATGGATGACCTCACATCCACTGATTACAAGACTGCAGCCTAACATCTAAGTTAGCCTAACGGCCAGCTAAACGAGTCCCTTCCCTCTTCACATGATGAATTTGAGCTCAACATGTATTGCGAAACGTTTCATGAGAAGAAAGCATAGACACCAATAAGTCTTTACACACAAGAAGTATTCTAAGTTTCTTCTTATTCTGATATCTTATACTATAGAAGGCTCGAAAAGCTATGCTTGATAAAAAAAAGCTAGCAGGAAAAATTTATCTCAAACCAAACCCCAACTGAAAGATGACACTGAAAGAAACTTCAAACTTCAAATCATCTTAGCTCGGATTCAAAGCGAAACTAGAGATCCTACAATTAGATTTTAAACGGACAATAGCAAAAGGAGTGAACTTTACAGTAAACAACAATAACTACGCCTCAATCCCAAGGACCCAAGCTAGTCGGGGTCGACATAACTAAGGAACTAATAATAATGCCTAGACAGCACACATAAAGCTTCATACTTTATCAACACAAAGAGCAATGAAACATAGACTAACAGATACCCAAATCAAGAATCATATGAAATGAGTAAGATGGTAATTACTTAGCAATTGCTAAATGAGATAATAAAAATATATATCTTTTTTTTTTTTTTGCTAATAAAAGAATTACCATTTTTTGCACAAGGGTTTTCTCCTAAGGCCTTTTAAGAAGAATTCAGAACAAAGGAAAACTCATTGCTTTTCTCAAAATTTCTTTTTCCTGTTAGGGTTTCTCTCTGAACCAACAAAATAAAGAAATGAAAATGAGAGAGGAGAGGAAGAAGCAAAATGATGTGGAAACTGGCAATTGGCCAAGGCTAATTTGCAAAAATATGACGCCATAAGCAATGATTTGACTTTTTGGCCCCACATAACAGTGCATCGGGCTAAATTTAATGAATAAATTCCAGACGAAAATAACTCTGTGAATTTTATGGTCGGGGCAACACTTGCCTTTCTTTGTTAGGTAACACTTGCCCCTTGAATCTCACATTCTCTCAGAAAAAGTGTTATCTGGCAGCACTTGGTCGTAAGTGTAGTCTTGCCTTTGACTCATCTTTATTAGGCAACACTTGCCCTTGAATCTCACATCTCCTAGAAAAAGTGTTGCCTAGGCAGCACTTGCCCCTTCCAATCTCTTCTTACATTTTCCAGATAACACACTTGCAACTTGATCTTTTTCTAAAAGGCAACACTTGGAAATTGGTAACTTGAAGTGTTACTCTATCTCGTAAGAGGGTATTGGTGCAAGCTAATCGGAGATAAGCTTAACAACAGAATAAGCATCGGAAAAATAATAAAATAAAAGATAGAAGCAAGACGAATCTCAGCTTCGTTAGAATAAATCCGAGGAACTAGTCTCGGTCCAAACAACGGGAAACAAAAGATGCACCTAACACTAAGCAACAATCCTCAAGAAGAACTCATGCTTCTTGCAAATTGAATGACCAAAGAAGAATTTGTTCAAACGATTACACTGAATGACCCAAGTTCTTATAAAATCCCACGTCGGGGTTCGGCTCTCATCGGAATCTCAATAGCAACAGCTATAACAAATATGCATCAACAATTTTTTTTTCAAATGAACTAAGCTACGGGATTTATATAGATAGCACCAAGGGTACTTTAGTAAATACGGTCACAAGCGACCAATAAAACAAGGCCACGCAGAGCCGAAGTAATTCATGTGCTCGGCTCTCTTGACTTCGGTGCTTGGTTGCTCAGCTCGGCACATTTGACATCGGACGCTCACTTGCCTCGGGCACAATTGTAGCCCTTCGGTCAATCATTGCTCGGCGTCAAGGTTGAGTGTTCGGTCACTTCCTTCTTCGAGCTCAAGCTTACAGATATAGCCTTCGTATCTTGTGCTCGGCCACTCAGCATCGGAACTAGCACTTCCGATGGGTTGAATATCTTATCAGCACGGACTCGGGCTGCATCAGGTATTTTGCTAAAACATTACTATTAAATAGGGGCAAACTCTCAAAATCAATCACGATGGAGGCCACGTAGTGATATTCTTTGATTGGCCAAATCAAACTTTAAAGGGAAAATTTTAGAAATAGCCAGTCCACTACCCAAAATTACAAACAGCAAGCCATATTTTTTTCATGCATAGGACCCATCCCTAGAATTCTCCTTCAAAATAAAAAATCCTAGCTACCAAATCTCACCTCCCCTGCCACAGAGCCGCCGGCGGTGTCGTTACTTTTTTGTATTTCACTGAAGTTATGTTGTTCATTTTGTCTATCTCATTGCTTTGGACAAGTTTATCTACCTCATTGCTTTGGACAAGTTTATACACACAAATCTCCCTCCAAAAAATAAATTATACATAAATATACATAGATAAATGCGTAAATGAGAGAAATACAAAATATACACAAAAAATGTAAAAATCCATATAAACATCTTTAATACTAAAGAAATCTGAAAATTTATAGAGATTTATTCACTGGCACATACACACTTATACAAATTATACAATTTTATACACGTGTATAAACTTGTATAAAATTGTATAAACTTGCGGCATGCTGCTATCTCGGGAAAAGGGTGATATTTTGGGTATGATTCTGAAACGACCTCGGTCAGTCGTTTCGGAAGTTAGGACTCCGACTGGCGTGCCGATAATTTTAAAATATTTGTAATGTCCATTAGGACCTGTCTGTAAAGTTTGAGCTAAATCAGACCTCGTTTGGTAGGCATCGGAAGAAGGTTTCAGTTTTTATTGTCGATAAATATTAAAAAAAGATTTTCGAGCTCGGTTTTGGCGAATGAGCTCCGATTCGAAATCCAAAAGCGTCGTTGGGTCGTATGATTATTTATGACTTTTGTGAACTTTCGAAAGTGAATTTCGATGTTGTTCGTCTAGTTTCCGCTAAAATGCCGAAAGTTAAATAATTTGATTTTTTTTCATTTAAATTCGCATCTTGAGTTTCGGGAACCCGATTTGAGATCCGCCTTAGCGAGTATATTACATATATTTTGTATAACTTGTATGCAAAAGTTGGAATTATTTCGAATATCATAGGGTACCGTTTTAATTTTCAAAAAGAAAAGAAATTATAAAAGAAAAAAGAAAAAAAAAGGGAAAAGAAGACAAAAGTTAGGCGGTGGGGGCAATCCTTAGCCTTATAAAAGCTAAGGTCGATCAGAGGGAACAATATAGAACAGAAAGCAGAGACAACCAAAAATAAATACCAGAAAATAAGAAAAGAGCCAGAAAAAGATAGAATTTTTACCCCGAAAGATTCAGGTAATGATCTTAATGCATTATTTGACTTTATTACGTATGTTTGAATATGTTTTAACGGTAAAACTTGGAATATTATACATCATTTTATTAAGTTCAATTAATAGTTTAAAGGGTCAAATGGACCACGATAATGGAATTGATTATATATTCGTACTCAGTGAGTTATGGGCAATATATAAATGTAATTTATTTGGGGTTTGGTTATGTGACCATAAACCCTGTACATAGGCCTGGCCTGCGTATTGCGTATGCAAATAGGGTATCAGGTTCCTAACCGGATTGCCCTAAGATGTGAGGAATGAAGTCTTTAGCCTAATTTGATATATTTTTCTGCTTATTGAATAGAGTAGGATCGTTCGGCAATGAAACCAAAGGATAAAGCGGTTGTTGATTAGCAGAGCTAACTTTTGGAAGAGGTAAGTGTTTATATTCATTTCTTTGGAGGCCCTTGGCCTTGTGGATATTCTACCATGTGTTCCTTACATGTGTAGCTGCCGATAGGCGTACTCATTACGCTTTAGCTTTGAATTTACATTGTATATTATATGTTATGCTCTGTCGTTGGTATTGCATTGAGCATATGAGCATTGCACTCTGGTTTTGAGCATTGCATATACTTCCTGGTTGGCGATGAGAGTCCCGCACCGGTTAAGGGTCATTATTGCATATACTTCCCGGTTGGCGATGAGAGTCCCGCGCCGGTGAAGGGTCATTATTGCATATACTTCCCGGTAATAGATGAGAGTCCCGAGCCGGTGAAGGGTCATTATTGCATATACTTTCCGGTTGGCGATGAGAGTCCTGTACCGGTGAAGGGTCATTATTGCATATACTTCCCGGTAATCGATGAGAGTCCCGAGCCGGTGAAGAGTCATCTTTGCATATATCTCCTGGTAGACGATGAGAGTCCAGCGTCGGAGATAGGTATCAGGCATATGTGACTGCATTGCATCGTACCGCATTCATCCTATCTCATTACACCGCATACTGACTATTGTGTGTATTGTGGTGTGTTTTATGTATGCGGTATGTACACTATGTCGTGGACATATCTCAGTTTGCCTATATATTTCTGGTTCGTACTTATGGTTGCGGGGATCGGGTTGTACGCCGCAACGGTATAGATATATGGATCGGGTTGCACGCCGCAACGGTATGAATATATGGATCGGGTTGCACGCCGCAACAGGATGAATATATGGATCGGGTTGCACGCCGCAACAGGATGTATTTCTGATTGTTGATATGTTCGGGATACCTATATGTTCTGGCTATCTTACGTTCCTGGTTGTTAATGAGTTTGTGATTCCATACGTGTTTATAGTTATTATCTGGACCTGCCTTTTCATAATTTAAATAAGAGGAATTTGATTTATCTGTTTCTTTTCTCCCTGGCTAGCTATCCTGTTCTTTGAGGTGGCTAGTCTGCCCCACTTATTGAGTCCTTTTGACTCACCCTTGTTTGTTGTTTGTTTCTTGTCAATCTATTTCGTTTCGGCAGGCTTGCTCCAGGATTTAGTTCGCCACGTGGTGAAGGAGCGGAGACGACTACAGCTGTCAGGGTGAGCCAGCTTTTATTCTGGATGGCCACCAGTTTATTGGTTACTATTTCAGTTGCATTTTGCTCCCTTCAGGAGGTATCTGTCTTCTTTTATACTCTTAGATGTCTAGTCTGGATAGCCCTAAACCTAGTATATTGGGTAGTCAGCTGTAATTTCTTTTGTACAGCTTAGAGGTATCAGTATCTCTGTATTTTTTTTTAAGTCTTGTCCTTATTTATGAATTATTATATTTATTTTTCCTAATTTAATTGGTAAGGTTTCGCCCGACGGGTCTAGGGGAGGATGTCGGGTGCCCGCACGGCCTAACCGGATTCCAGGTCGTGTCAGTTGGTATCAGAGCCCAGTTTAGAGTCTATCCAGACTAAGACAGTGTCTAGTAGAGTCTCGCTGATGGGTACGTAGACGTCCGTACTTATCTACGAAAGGCTATGATGGCATTTAGGAAGTTTTACTTCCTTCTTTTCTGATCGTACGTCGGTCTAGGATGCAAAAGTATTTTTGTTAATTCCTTTGTGGTAATTGTGAACCCTCGTGCAACAAATCAGCAAGTGGTAGGAGTTCAGGATGAAGCAGTCTAGCTTGAGGCTAGGGCTACTCAAGCCCCGCGAGTTGTGGATCGTGCTGACGATCCATTTGCGCATGCCTAAGTTGTACGAGCTCGCGATGGGCAAGGGAGCAGGGCCTTGTGGTCCCCTTGGCTCTCTACGATGCTTTTAATTGAATCTTGGCGACGCAAATACCGCAAGAACCTATTATCCGCTAGGTAGCTTATCAGGTTGCCGCAGATGCAGATGTTCGGTCTCAGGGAGCTCCTATTCCAGTTCTTAATATTGCCTCAGTAAATTATGTTCCAGAGGCAGCATGTGTTGCGCCACCAATTGCTCTAGCTGGTTAGCCAGCCGAGGTAACAGTTCGGTCCGAGTGCCCAAAGAGATTATATTATTTTACGCGAGTGAACCTTCCGATATTCTTAAGCAATGCATCAGATAAACCTCGTGATTTTTTTAAAAATAAAATGATGTCAGCGTATCCTTCAGGCTATTGATTATATCGAGCGGTATGGTGTTGATTATTCTTCTTTCTAGTTTCAGGGTCCTGCCTTGAATTGGTGGACTGCTTTCTTATTAGCTAACTTGGTTCGATTTTTTCTTCTAGATTCGTGGAAAAGTTCCTTTCGAGTAGCAAGCGAGATGAAAAGTGTTTCCAGTTTGAGTGAATTGGACAGGGCAGCCTGTCGGTTAGCCTGTTGGTGTTTCAGAATATGAGATTGAATTCTATAGAATGGCTGAATATGCATTAGAACTAGTCCATGAGCCTTTTCAGAGATTCAAAGATTTATTGATGACCTTTCTTTCCTTGAGATCCCAAATGGCTCGAGAGATTGAGGTCGAGATTTTATTTGATGTTGTTGTTGATATCGCCCGAAGGTACGAGGCATACCATAAGTTAGAGCGGGAAAGCGAGAAATCCCGCAGCCCTGATGGGAACCATACCTCATTTGGAGGTAAAAGTTCTGATTATTTTGGGAGGTCACCTTCCAGGTTATCTCAGCTTGTTTCACGTGATTCTTAGAGTGCACCAGTAGCTCGTCAAGATCAGATTCAATCTTTTCTTTACAGCTATCAACAATCTTTCCAGCTTCCATTTTTCAGCGAAAATGTGGTATTATTGTCTTGAGTCTGGCTATCCTTTGAGGAGTTTTCCCTTACTCCGATAAATAGGCAGTCGTCCTTTCTCTCGTCATCAGACACCTGCACAGTCACAGGGGATTTTATTTAAATCTTAATCAACCAGAGAAATGCCACTATCCAATAGAGTTCGAGAGCGTGGTGGTTGTGGTTCTTATGGAAATAATTATCAGGGTAGCGACTCAGCTTAGCTGCAGAGGCAGTTCTATGAACTGCTAGTCTGGCAGGACGCTGAGGCATCCGATGTAGTAGACCCGTGTGTTTCTTCTTCCCTTATCTGTAAGTAAGATTTATTTTTTCGATCGATCTGGAAATGGTTTGTCATATCATGTTTCCCTTATTATTTCTATTAAGAATCGGTTGCGGTAGAGGGGCGAGCTTCTGGTATGATTTATTCCTAGCATTTGTGAGACCCTACTAGTTGATCTGGTTTAAATGTGAGAAATTTGCGAGAGAGTGTCGGTATGGTCTGCTTGGCATCTTTTTGTGCCACCTTCTATTATTATGTCAAATCAGTTTACCTCTCTCGTCGGAATTCAATGTTGGTAGGATAATGGGATCCTAATTCGTCACCTTC
Source organism: Petunia x hybrida (assembly GCA_037355625.1). NCBI lineage: Eukaryota > Viridiplantae > Streptophyta > Magnoliopsida > Solanales > Solanaceae > Petunia > Petunia x hybrida. The sequence goes on from JBBBVM010000258.1 coordinate 491,457, forward strand.
AGAAAGTGTGATTGTTTCTTCCGGTGTAAAGTGGTTAGTAAGTAATATTCAATCTACGTATCTCCTCTTGGGTTCAAAACGCTAGTAAAGTCATGTTATCCTATGAGCTTGTCTGGGTTATAAATGGGTTTTTGGTAAATTGTCAGAGTTTTCTTCTTATTGGGAGGTTAAATTGGCATGGATGTTGCTCCATAGAGCTCATTTAATGTCTATTTCTTCAATTGCGATTCTTTGGTTAGCCTGACTCGGAAATAGTCTAGCTCTGGTAGCCAAGCAAATAAGAAGATGAGCTTCCTGAAGCTCTAATTATTTCTATCCTTGGTCCATTTCAATTTCTTCTTCGTCCGGCACTAGTGAGCTTGGGCGGTTGGTAGCCGCTTGTGATATTCCCTGTGTTGAGCCAGAGTACGTGTTATTGTAGCCGGGTAAGCATATTATTGTTTTTCAAGGCTACTAAGGGTAACGAGAGGCTTATTTGACCTTTGATTTGATCCATCAGGCGGTGGTGCTTATAGAAAATGTATGGAGTTGTGACTCGAGAGTTGCAGCTGTTTGGCAACTCGAAAGGTTAGTTGGTAGCTTAGGTCTGCCTACGTTAAGCTTTTAGCTAAATCTTCTTTAGTCCAGCAGACTGGGCGAGGATGGTTATTCCTATTCAAATAGCTGCATGAGTTTATGCTCTAAGTGGAGGAGTTTTCCTCCAATTGATATCGAATCCTAATATTAAATCACTAAGGCGTTGTTCAAGCGTGAGCTAATTCTTAGTTCCATCGACTTGTTCTATATCGTAAAAAATATCGGCGAGGCGATTTGTCGGCGGAATCATGATTATTCATCCTATGCGTGCTATAATTCTGATTCTGTAATCAAGAAATAATGCTCGTGGAGTAGCTCATGAATGTCATGCAAGTTATTTTGTTATCTGTTCTGTGCGAATCTTGCTTTAGACTTAGGCTCGTTCGAGGACGAACGAGAGTTTAAGTGGAGGAGAATGAAACGACCTCGGTCAGTCGTTTCGGAAATTAGGACTCCGATTGGCATGCCGATAATTTTAAAATATTCGTAATGTCCATTAGGACATGTATGTAAAATTTGAGCTAAATCAGACCTCGTTTGGTAGGCATCGGAAGAAGGTTTCAGTTTTTATTATCGATAAATATTAAAAAAAAAATTTCGAGCTCGGTTTTGGCGAATGAGCTCCGATTCGAAATCCGAAAGCGTCGTTGGGTCGTATGATTATTTATGACTTTTGTGAACTTTCGAAAGTGAATTTCGATGTTGTTCGGCTAGTTTCCGCTAAAATGCCGAAAGTTAAATAATTTGATTTTTTTCCATTTAAATTTGCATCTTGAGTTTCGGGAACCCGATTTGAGATCCGCCTTAGCGAGTATGTTATATATATTTTGTATAACTTGTATGCAAAAGTTGGAATTATTTCAAATATCATAGGGTACCGTTTTAATTTTCGAAAAGAAAAGAAATTATAAAAGAAAAAAGAAAAAAAAAAAGGGAAAAGAAGACAAAAGTTAGGCCGTGGGGGCAATCCTTAGCCTTATAAAAGCTAAGGTCGATCAGAGGGAACAATATAGAACAGAAAGCAGAGACAACCAAAAATAAATACCAGAAAATGAGAAAAGAGCCAGAAAAAGATAGAATTTTTACCCCGAAAGATTCAGGAATAATCTTAATGCATTATTTGAGTTTATTACGTATGTTTGAATATGTTTTAACGGTAAAACTTGAAATATTATACATCATTTTAATAAGTTCAATTAATAGTTTAAAGGGTCAAATGGACCCCGATAATGGAATTGATTATATATTCGTACTCAGTGAGTTATAGGCAACATATAAATATAATTTATTTGGGGTTTGGTTATGTGACCATAAACCCTGTACATAGGCCTGGCCTGCATATTGCGTATGCAAATAGGGTATCAGGTTCCTAACCGGATTGCCCTAAGATGTGAGGAATGAAGCCTTTAGCCTAATTTGATATATTTTTCTGCTTATTGAATAGAGTAGGATCGTTCGGCAATGAAACCAAAGGATAAAGCGGTTGTTGATTAGCAGAGCTAACTTTTGGAAGAGGTAAGTGTTTATATTCATTTCTTTGGAGGCCCTTGGCCTTGTGGATATTCTACCATGTGTTCCTTACATGTGTAGCTGCCGATAGGCGTACTCATTACGCTTTAGCTTTGAATTTACATTGTATATTATATGTTATGCTCTGTCGTTGGTATTGCATTGAGCATATGAGCATTGCACTCTGGTTTTGAGCATTGCATATACTTCCTGGTTGGCGATGAGAGTCTCGCACCGGTGAAGGGTCATTATTGCATATACTTCCCGGTTGGCGATGAGAGTCCCGCGCCGGTGAAGGGTCATTATTGCATATAATTCCCGGTAATCGATGAGAGTCCCGAGCCGGTGAAGGGTCATTATTGCATATACTTCCCGGTTGGCGATGAGAGTCCCGCACCGGTGAAGGGTCATTATTGCATATACTTCCCGGTAATCGATGAGAGTTCCGAGCCGGTGAAGGGTCATCTTTGAATATATCTCCTGGTAGACGATTAGAGTCCCGCGCCGGAGATAGGTATCAGGCATATGTGACTGCATTGCATCGTACCGCATTCATCCCATCTCATTACACCGCATACTGATTATTGTGTGTATTGTGTTGTGTTTTATGTATGCGGTATGTACACTATGTCGTGGACATATCTCAGTTTGCCTATATATTTCTGGCTCGTACTTATGGTTGCGGGGATCGGGTTGTACGCCGCAACGGTATAGATATATGGATCGGGTTGCACGCCGCAACGGTATAAATATATGAATCGGGTTGCACGTCGCAACGGTATGAATATATGGATCGGGTTGCACGCCGCAACAGGATGTATTTCTGATTGTTGATATGTTCGGGATACCTATATATTCTGGCTATCTTACGTTCCTGGTTGTTAATGAGTTTGTGATTCCATACGTGTTTATAGTTATTATCTGGACTTGCCTTTTCATAATATAAATAAGAGGAATTTGGTTTATCTGTTTCTTTTCTCCCTGGCTAGCTATCCTATTCTTTGAGGTGGCTAGTCTGCCCCACTTATTGAGTCCTTTTGACTCACCCTTGTTTGTTGTTTGTTTCTTGTCTATCTATTTCGTTTCGGCAGGCTTGCTCCAGGATTTAGTTCGCCACGTGGTGAAGGAGCGGAGACGACTTCAGCTGTCAGGTGAGCCAGCTTTTATTCTGGATGGCCACCAGTTTATTGGTTACTATTTCAGTTGCATTTTGCTCCCTTCAGGAGGTATCTGTCTTCTTTTATACTCTTAGATGTCTAGTCTGGATAGCCCTAAACCTAGTATATTGGGTAGTCAGCTGTAATTTCTTTTGTACAGCTTAGAGGTATCAGTATCTCTGTGTTTTTTTTTAAAGTTTTGTCCTTATTTATAAATTATTATATTTATTTTCCTAATTTAATTGGTAAGGGTTCGTCCGACGGGTCTAGGAGAGGATGTCGGGTGCCCGCACGGCCTAACCGGATTCCAGGTCGTGTCAGATTCGAAAATAAGGACTGTTTTTGATAATTTTTGTGTCTTGCTTGTTTTTTAGTGTAAAAATTCCAACTTTAAAGTATCGCCTAATTTGGTGGTGCCATTTAAGTTATAATCAGTTTTTTTAAAATTATTTAATTTGTCGCCATTATATTGAACTTCAATCCTCATATTCCTAACTTCAAGATTGAAGTTAAGACCTGAAGGTTTAAAGTTAAGACATGAAGATGTGAACGTAAATTAACCTTTGAAATTTAGACATGAAAGTCTGACGCTCAACTACCGGCTAAAATAAAAACTAGTACATAATAAGTAATTTTTAAAATTAGCTAAAACTTAAATGGAGCGTCCAAAATAGGCTGTTCATACACTTCCCCTTTCCTTTGCCCAAATTTGAGAATTATATACTCAAAATTTGGGAATTTACTTTTAGCAATAGCTCTTTAAGTAGCAGGTTTTTGAAGTTTGACGCTTGTTCTTGTGTTCGTTATAGTGAGCTTTGGATCCTCGCCCCTTTTCGCTGCTCGCAAAGAGGTAATATCCTGTTTCCTCGTTCAATCTGCTTGACTGTTTATTTAAGCATCATGCGTTTGAAATAATTGAGTTGTTATCTGTTAAAATCTTTATTTTGTTAGAAAAATTTGAAACAATGATGGAACTGAAAAATGTCTTTAACAGCTGACAAGCTTTTGACTGTTAAAGGGCCTATGGCTCAGAAGCGGATCTATATATGATTTGGCGGTTCACGTCAACCCATAGTCCTTCTGTCAAATTAGATATATCATATATACATAATACATATTCGTCAAAATATAACTAATATGATGTTCAAGAACCCAGTGCTCTAAATGCTTGAATGGTTCACTTGGTCAGACACCGGTTCACTTATAGTCAAGAACAATGATCAATTTCCACGTAAATGCTCTTTTTTCCTCTTATGTTACTTACATGGGTTTAGCTTGTTTGTTTTTTACCCATAAAAGAGGCAAATTGTTGCGACAGAGACTCAAACATATAACACTGAGTAAATTTTGAACACCCACAGCCACTAGGCTACCACTATCGATTTTATATAGATGTTTAAAACTTAATATTTCGTGACATTTAACCTATGAATACAATATACTTTTTCAATGGAGGTTGTTCGTCGACCAACCTTTGGACACGGTAGCTTCGCCCCTGATGAATCTGGGATGCTAATACATGTTGGTTCACTGTTGTGATTTGTTACAAAGAATGTCTTTGTATTGAGTCTATTTTAAGAAAGTTTGAGCGAAAAGTCTTTTTTTTTTTTCAGTTCAAGTTTGGTATTTTCAAAGATGGTGCTATTGAATTGAGGTCTCAGTTACTTCATCTTGAATATGTTGTGAAATTGGCATTTGTTCAGGAAAAGAGGTCTTTTTTTAGTCATTAAAGTTTCTGTTTTTGTTCTTTCCTAATTTTTATTCTTTCTCTGAGTTATTACTTGAACCTGCATATTTTGATTCCCTAAAAAAGGATAAATGTTTCTGGTGTAAGAATCATAATCGGACAAACTTTGTTTGGATTAAATGTGTTCTATCTTGGGTGTTAGTATCTCTGCTGGACCATCTATATCCTAATATCAACACGCTTAACTTCGATCAAATAAAGCCATGCTCGTGATTAAAATCACTGCTCTCTTGTAACTTACATATCTATGATGTTATTTATGCTATAATCATTTTGGATATTAGAATGTCTTATGCATATAAGCAGGATCTCATTCTCACTTTGTCTTTAGCTCTGTTCCTGTGTCGTGTCAATATTTAGCATCGATCTATCCCTCTTTGCTAGACTGATTTGATTGAATTCTAGTAGTACGAACCTGTTATGTTCAGGAAATTTTGTTCAGGAAGGGGGTTGAAATAGAACCAAGCTTTAAAACTTTGTGATGTGAGAGTCATATAATTTTGTGAGTCTTTTCCCATGGTTAAATATAGGAATCCATTAGTTTTAGGTTCAATATCTATTCTTTATGATGTCATGATAAATAAAAATCTTTCTTTTGTTCTTTCGATAATGTTCAAGTTGTCCAATTTAGTCCATGTATTAAAGATATTATGCATGTGATGGTCAGTTTTGATGTATGAGATTTGATTTTTTTCAGTAGAAGAGAGTAAAGAGAAAAATGGTGGTAAGATTAAGGTTATCTCGGTTTGGATGCAAAAACAAACCATTCTACAGAGTAATGGCGGCGGATAGCAGATCTCCCAGAGATGGAAAGCACTTGGAAGTACTTGGTTACTACAATCCTCTCCCAGGTCAAGATGGTGGCAAACGGATGGGTTTTAATTTTGACAGAGTTAAATATTGGTTATCTGTTGGTGCTCAGCCATCAGAACCAGTGCAACGACTTCTTTTCCGAGCAGGTGTACTACCTCCTCCCCCTATGCTGGCTATGGGACAAAAAGGCGGTCCACGTGACACTCACCCAGTTGATCCTATGACTGGACGTGTCATGACAGTGGAAAGTTGATCCTTTGACTGGACGCATCATTACACCGGAAACTGTGGATTCTATTATGAAAGTGTAATAAGTCCAATGATAAAATTTTATTCATCGAACCTATCAAATTTCTAATTTCAATATATTGGTGAGATTGGACAATTTGCTATAACCCCTTTGTCTGTGCTTTGAGATTCAAGTTGACATTGGCTTTCATTGGTGTGTAAAAGAATACCCTTTATTTCCAGTTGTACATATTGACTGTAGTACAGGATAGTTGGCACATTGATTTAGTTCATTAGTATAGTGGGTTTAATTTATTGTTGTTGGATGGTTGTAAAGCTAATACATGGGCTTACGTTTGATATAGTATTATTAGTAGATAATATTCTACTCAAATTCAAAAGCTGTCTCCCATCTGTATCCATGCATTCTTTGATCTAAATTGATAATGTTGAATAGAATCCTATTTATGAAATCCCTCAAATCATGGAGTTGACATAGAGAAGAAGAAAGAGTATTAAATCTAAAAGTTGGAAAAGTTTTGTGGACCAGTTGTGTTTGGACATGAATGTCACTTAAAAAAACTAAAAAATGGCTGAAGATTTTTGAGTAAAAACCGCTATATTATGTTGATATTTCTCTCTTCCTATTTACAGTATTACCATGTCTTTGCACTGCAGAAGAAAACCAAGTTTGATACTACTTAGGCAGAAACACAAAAACACCTTTCATTTGCTCACTGTGATTTTCCAACATTTCTTGCATATACTTGGAATAGTAGTGATAGACTCTCTGGGGCTACGTATGTGAGGATGTCGGTGCTTAAAGGATTTAATTGATGTTGATAGAGTATATTACCAAGAACAAAGCAGATGGATGATGAAACGAGTCGTAGAAACAGCATTAGTCTAAAAAATGCAGATGTTATGTGTAGTTGATTGAGGTTCCACCTTCCCAGCAAAGACACAACCTACTTGTTATGACTGACTCCAGTTTAAGGCTATCTTTTTACAACCGTCTCCAGAATTCGAGCAGGCAATTACAAAGTGATTTAAAGAGAGACAATCTTGTCGAATCAACTGAGTAAATAAATAACCTTTTCACTATATGGATACATAAGAAGGATAAAATCATATATAATCACAATCAAGGAGAATGGTTTCTTTAGAATGATTCACAACTATCACAAACTCACGTTATCAACAATCGCTGGAGAAGAAAATATATAAAATCAAGAACTCAAGGTAAGCCCAATACGGCAACGAATAACTAAGAACTTTATGGAGAAGTTGAACTCCACATATCAATAATGCGTTGTCTTTATCTTTATTGTGTATCTTCATTTAGCTCATGCAGTAGGCAGCAGGATTGCTTCTTACTTGTGGCAAGAATAATTAGTTGATGACCTCGTTCACAGTATCCTCGGCAATGGAAGTATTCAAGGAGGCATTTTCCAACTTCGGTGGGCCTGAATGCCGCCTTGGTCTGGCAGGTGAAGGTGGGTAAGAGAGTCGCTTCTTGACAGACCCTGTTGGTCCCTTTTCTGGTGTACTGTTCTCCATGCCTAAAGGGTTTTGCAAACGCGTCTTTGCTTTAGCTGACTTAGTAGGCACCATATAACTTGGCACAGACGAGGAGCTTGCCAAGCTCTCATCATCTCTTATAGATGATACCCCAATGCTATGCCTCCTGTTACGTTCTGATTGAACACTGACCATGCTTCGTGCATCATCATCTTGGCTTATTGCTGCTACTCTTGCGGATTTCAATCTTCTGGCTGCTACTGAATTGGCTGGCTTTGGAGGGGTATTAGGAGATTGGTGACTTGGCTTTTGGCTGGATGGAGAAGGGAGTTCAGAATTCAGCTGATGTCGGACAAATGCCTTGGTAATTTCTCCCCCAGCAATGCTCATACTGGCGCCTCTAACGGACATTTGATCATTTTTCAGTTCCTTCTCCGACATGCTTTGGTTTTCCCAAGGTCGAGCGCCCATCCACCGATCTAACCAGCTCCAACCCCACTGAGGATTGGTTGGATCCATAAACAACAAGTTGGCAGATCTTGACGACTTCTTCAAAGTATTCTGTCCAGCCAAAGTTTTTGTCACAATCAATACTAATAAGAATCTCCTAAGTAGCTGTGTAATTACAACATTCTGCCAAAGTAACGGATTATTTCATGTTTAATAGGGAAAAAGAAAAGGAGATGAGACCCTCGTATGAGTGATCATGTCATGTACAGTTTTGACATTACATATGTAAGAGGTCAAATAAATGATTCACACAATCATGATGTTTCAACCACACTAGAGGGCTACATACATCTGACACTTCACATTCTCCCTTGGCGTATCCACATCCCACTCCACTCTTTCAAATGATAATTCTGTCGTATTAAACAAACGACTAGCTAATTACCTGATGTGAATGTGAATAAGCTAGAGCTCTTTCTCGTCTTACTGCAGCTTCGTATTTGCTGAGTAAGCTTGCTTCGATCTGCTCTTTTGATTGCAGACTCTGATCCCATTCCTCCCCTCTCTATCAAAAGAAACAAGATTTGCTATTAGACAAAGGCAAATAATCCGTTTCGAAACTTCCTATTAAACAGATAATGACGCACTGTAATCATATCCACTCCTCCCAAAGGAAGAAAGAGAGAAAAAAGTATCAATTTGGCTGACAAAGCATAGAATGTTACAAGTTGCCTAGCAGTTCAGTTCCCAGTTATTGCAAGAAACAAATTATTAGAAAAGATTGTAACAGGAAGGCGCTGGCAAAGTTCAACAAAGAACAAAAACAGATCGGGTGCTTAGCTTTTAAAATAGTGAAATGTGCAAGCAAACTTTCAATGAGTAATTATTAGGTGGCCAGGTGCAGATATAAAGTTTGCAACATTTTTCGAAGTGGTAATATATTCCGAGATGTCTAATGGAGGATCAAGTTCCACAATTCCATCATTACATCCCTTATTCCGAGAAAAAAGGTGAAATAAAGGAAGATTACTGACCCTCAGACCCTCGAGTTCTTTTGCATGTTTCTGCATAAGCTGCCTCTGGAGAGCTCGGTTCTCTTCCAACATCCTGATCCTTCTAGAACTAATTTGAGACTGCACACGAGATAGTGTTTGCATGCATTTTAGAGTATGAGCAGTTTGGCGTATCACAGTAGGTCCATCAGCAAGTGATTTGAGTCTGACAAGTCCTCTTAAAGCCCTCAATGCCCTCCTAGCCTGCAGATGATAAACCCCAACAGCAAGTTCCTTTTCAGTATCAAACCATTTATCCTAGCTCCGTGGAGCTAGTAAGGAGAAGTACAAGCTCATGGTAAACTAACTTCAAATGAATGCTTGCACATATGCCGATTTCATTTAGAACAAAATGAATATGAGAATGAACTTAAGCATACCAGATATCCTCTAAATGCAGTCTGAATCCTGATTGTGGCTACTTCCTCCTTTGACTTGGCGGCAAACTGAGTCACTTTAGTTAATGAAATGACTTCTGGAGCAGCCTGGGCGGCTTCAGTAGCAGTTTCAGCAGCTGCAGAAGTCGAAACCGCAATGGAGTAAGCATGTTTAGTCTGCTCCTCTTCCACTTCAACCAATGCAACCTCTTCCACAAGAGGAACAGGATGAGGAGGAGACACTGTGGAAGCAACCAGGGACGAAGAATCTGGAAGTGGATGCTTTTCTTTCCCAAACCATTTTTTCTTGGATTTACTTTCTCTCTGAAGTGAAGCAAAAGAATCATTAGTCACGGTAAAATGACGAAAAAAAGCCTTATGTACTAAAAAAAGCTTGGACAGTTATTCCGCAAAACCTTTTCTGCCTTCTCCTTAGGATCTGGGCTCAGAGCCTTCTTCACTGAAGAAAACCAGCTTTCTTTCTTCCCCATATTCAATACATTGATCAATTTCCCCTATTTAAAAGACAAAATAAAGCACATTAAATGGCTGACTTAACCTTTCATTGATAGATTCTTCCACATAACTCACATAATTAACAGGAAGCTAATCCCCTTGAAGATCATAACTGTAACAAATGCATATCTACTTTCCATGTAAGGAAAGAACCTACAATTATCTAAAGATAAAAAAGAAGATCTATGAATAAAACTGTCATGCTAATCAGATTCCAAAGTTATTAAATCTAATTTCTCAAACATGGATGGAAACCAAGAAAGATTCTGAATCCTCAGTCCCATAGTGATAAGAATCTCATTAATAGATCACTATTGGCTCTTTATCTTCTTCTTTTTTTCTTTTTTTTTTTGGGGTAAATTTTTAAAAAGAGATGCAACACGACGACTTCCCAACAGTCACATATCCTAGTACTAACTCGCCATGTTTAACTTCGGAGTTCTGATGTGATTCGGTTAGTGCTGATATTGGCTCTTTACCTGAATACCTTTCCACTTCAATATATCATATACTCAATACCCCACCAAAATACCAAAAGACATTAAGAAAATGATACAACAACTAGCACATTCCTCAACAATTCTACTTAAAGAACTAACTAACAAACTATAACAGATATTAAAACAGCAAAAAACTCCAAGAAAATTCAAAAATGTAACAAGGAACATATAATTATGTTGTCTAATATTGAAATTCAAGAAAGATCTAAAGTATAAAAAATACCCTTTAAAGACAAATGGAGCTTCTTCCAATTCACAAGATTTCAATAATTTGATGTTTCTCTTATTCAAAGAATGCAACTTTATGTCACAATATGTGTTTTTGCAATTCTACAGAGAGTAGCAAAAAAGATCAAGAAAGTGTTGGACCCCTCTTTACTTTAGTACACTTTTAGGCACTTGTTGTATAGTAGAGTGATAAAAATTGGATCTTGAACAAGAAAGAAAAATTCTAGTATGAATATGAAAGAACACCAGCTGGTTTTGGACCCCACCAAGGGGAGCTGGGGTAAGTGGACCCTACAGTGTTAATTTGCAGTATTTTAGTTATGTGGAAGATAATGATTAGATGCTTGTGAGTCTTTTAAGATTTGCTTTTAATAATAACAACTCATGTAGCCGGCACCATTTAGTAACAATTACGAAAACAGAGAAGAAAAGCATATTCTAACAGAAAGGTAAAAAGTTAGTTTTTGTAAGGATTACTGATGAATGTCACTTTTATGTGTGAAAATGCAATGGTTAAATGGTTTTTAATTGATAAAGAAAGAATACATTTAGTGAGTAATATTATTCACTGGTAACTTGTAGTTAAATATAATATAAATTGGAAAATGAGTGTTGGTTTATTGGTAGGAAAAATTACATTGTAGAATTTTTTTTTTTTTAAAAAAAACATAACAATATTTTAGTTATTTTACCAAGCATAGCAATATTTTGGACAATGCTATTAAACATAGCAAAAATATTATAATTCTCTTATCTTATCTCTCTCCTCTCTCATCCACCCCACTTTTTTCCAGCCTTCCTTCGCTACTCCCGTCGGCCGTCGCCACTCGCCGGCAACCCTCGCCTACCCCGTTGTCGGCGGCTTCCCCTCCCCATTCCCCATTGTTGCGGCCTCTCTTTCACTGTTATTGCTCGCTACTGCTATGGGTCGGCGACGGAACTCCGCCGGCTCCGTCGTTGGGCCTCAGATCTGGTCACTCTCTTCCCTCGTCGACGCTGCTTCCTTTTTCGGCCCGATCAGACTGTTTTTTTGGATATTTTCTGGTAGCTTATACGCCATAACTAAAACGTATGGTTGTTTATTCATTGTATAAAGTGTGTATTGTTTATGCCTAAATTTGGTCATCTAGGTTAAATAATTAAATTTATTAGAGAGTTACAAGCAATACGGTAAATATGAAGGAAAGTATACAAAATGGAGAGAAAAAGTAGTAGACAAGAAAGTAAATACTCCCTCCATCCATTTTTACTTGTTCAATTTCTTCAAAGTCAAATTCTATTTTTACTTGTCTTTTTAGCAATTCAAGAGAGAATTAGTCATATTCTTCCTATATTGCCCTTGATATTAAAGACCTTATAATTTTCAAATCACTTCCTAAGTAATTGAATTAAGCATCAGTAATAAGGGTATATTAGTCAAGTTGAAGTTTTCTTGATGGGAGTGAAAAGTTGAAAGTGAACAAGTAAAAATGGACGGAGATAGTAGTATTATTCCTTGAGAATAGTCGGGTTCAACGTGAATCGCTTGATTGTACAATACAATGGTAGGAGGGGTATTTATAGCTACAATTTAGCCAGTCCTAATTATGGTAAAATACAAAGACTAATAAGGTTGTAGGCCGTTGAATTCTTCCATGTGGCATTCTTAATAGTGGGTGGCCAGTGCACCCTGGAACCTAATTTCCCAAAATGATTGGCGACTAGCTCCACCGCGTTCACCCGCAGCCCGAAGTCTCTGAAGCTACGTTGTTCCGTACTTTTCTCGTGCAGTCCGTTTCTTCAGGAACTGCTTTGCTTTCCCGACTCTGCTTGACTTTGAACCCTTCATTTTGTTCTCCTTCCACCGCCTTCCCCTTCTAAAGGTGGATTTCCAGCTCGCTTCCTCCGTGTATCTTTGCTGGGCTCTAAAGATGGCTCAGATTCAAGACGAAGTTTCTCGTTATACTGCTGGTGTAGGGCGTTTCATGTCATTACTGGGTGTTGAGTTAGACTCCACTGCAACTCCTGAGTGGCTAATGAACACCTGAAATTCAGGCTCTTTCCAAAAGCTACCACAGCAATATCGTCGAGAACTGGAGGGAGCTCCATACGTTCCCTAGGAAATCTTTCCAAGTAGCCTTTTAGCAGTTCTTCGTCGCCTTACCGGATCTCAAAGATATCCTCTATGGGCTTCTCTAGCTTGCAGGCTCAGGAATATTCCTTCTTGAACAGATCTTGTATCTGGGTGAATGACTCGATTGACCCCATTGGTAGCTGAGTGTACCATGCGAGGGCACCTTTAGTTAATGATGCAATGGAAACACGGAAGCGATAATTAAAGATAAAAGTGAGACGCAACTTAAAAACTTACGAGGTAGCAACAAGGAACGATGTCTTGATACACCCTCGATTCGAGTCAAGAAGAACCTACACTATGCAACTATCCTCAAGAGGTACTCGACTCTCGCAAATAGAATGATCAAAGACGGATTGAAGGTCAACTTGAATTCTTCCAATTGATTTCAAGCCAAAATAGTTACAAGTGTTCTTGAGAGCAAAGCTCATTTAATGTGTATTCAAAGTGTAGTAAATGGCATTAAGTGATGAAGGGTGTATTTATAGCACCCTTCTACAAGCAATGAAATGACTAAAAAGCCCCTTAAGTAGTTTAGGACATAGTAGAACACCTAGGGCTAAACTAGGAACTTTACACAAAAAGATGAGATTTTCAGCATTTCGGGCGCCCCGCCTAGGCTAACTGGGCGCTCCGCCTGGTGGAGCCATGACCCAGGCGCTCCGCCCATGGGTCAGGCGCTCCTCCTGGTGAGCACCACTGCTGAAGTGGTGAGGCGCTCCGCCCCTCTTGGCTAGGCGCTCCACCCTGTGAGCTGTGGTGTTGGGCGCTCCGCCTCTTGGCTAGGCGCTCCGCCCACTGCTCTGTGGTCCTTCATTCCTTCTTCAATCGAGCTCCAATGCATGGTCTTCAAAGTATCCTCCGAGCTCGTATCATCCATGCTCTTCCAAACCAAGTGTAAGTGAGTGTCTTGTATCTCCTTGGCTTGACTTCGAGTGAATGGTCTTGATGCAATTTGGGTTGCATCATCCTCCCCTTCTTGAGAAGATTTCGTCCTCGAAATTGAGGCGTCCTCCCCCACGGCATCATCACCTACATCAAAAGAAGTCAAGTCACTAACATTGAAAGTAGTCGACACATTATACTCACCGGGCAAATCTATCACATATGCATTGTTGTTGATCTTAGACAACACTTGGAATGGGCCATCTCCTCTTGGTGCCAACTTCCCCTTCCTTTGGTTTGGAAATCTTTCCTTGCAGAAGTGCACCCACACCCAATCTCCCTTCTTGAAATCCACCTTCTTTCTTCCTTTATTTTTCTTGGTTGCTATCTTCTCATAGGCCCCCTCCAAAGTCTTCATCACCTTGGCATGAAGTTCAAGCAATGCCTTGGCCCGAACTTTACATTCAAATCAACAACCACATCCTTTGGCAAAGGGGTAAGAACAAGAGGAATCAAAGGGTTAAAACCATAAACACACTCAAATGGAGTCATGCCAATCATACGATGCAAAGTGCGGTTATATGCAAACTCCATGAGCGGTAGCTTATCAATCCAAGTCCCGGCCTTACCTTTGGTCATAGCTCTAAGTAGAGCTCCCAAAGTTCAGTTCACCACCTCAGTTTGCCCATCGGTTTGAGGGTGGTGGGACGTAGAGAATAGCAATTTGGTGCCAAGAGCACCCCACAAACACTTCCAAAAATGGCTAAGGAACTTAGAGTCCCTATCACTAACAATGGTGCGAGGCACCCCATGCAACTTTAAGACGTTATCAATAAACAAGGAAGCTACATGTTGTGCATCATGAGTCTTTTTGCACGGAATAAAATGAGCCATTTTGGAGAACCTATCAATGACAACATAAATGCTATCGTGTCCTCCTCTAGTCCGTGGCAAAGCCATAACAAAATCCATAGAGATATCAACCCACGGACTAGTAGGTACAGGCAAAGGAGTGTACAAGCCATGGTTGTTGAACCTAGACTTGGCCTTCTTGCAATCCAAGCAAGCATTGCAAAAACGTTCCACAATAGGCCTCATTTTTGGCCAATAGAATTGTTCTTTAAGTATGGCCATAGTCTTGTCCACCCCAAAGTGACCCATCAAGCCCCCACAATGTGCTTTTTGCACTAGCACATCTCTCCAAGAGGACTCGGGGACACACACTCTCCCATTCTTGAAAATGTAGCCATCTACCCATTGGTATTTTTCCACCCTCTCCCCACTCACTAGAGCATCATGAATGCTCTTGAGCTTTGGGTCATGTTCATACAATGATTTTATACTCTCAAAACCCATAGGTCTAGAAGCAAGAGTGATAGCAAGGGCGAACTTCCTAGAAAGCGCATCGGCTACAACATTGTCTTTTCCCTTCTTGTAATGAATTACATAGGGAAAAGACTCAATGAACTCCACCCACTTGGCATGCCTTTTGTTCAACTTCTCTTGGCCTCTAAGATGCTTGAGTGACTCATGGTCACTCTTGATCACAAATTTCCGAGGCCATAGATAGTGTTGCCAATGAGCAAGAGCTCTCACAAGGGCATACAACTCCTTGTCATACGTGGAGTAATTCAAGGTTGCACCCTTCAACTTTTCACTAAAGTAGGCAACGGGTTTCCCTTCTTGCATGAGAACACCCCCAATACCCAACCCCGAGGCATCACATTCAACCTCAAAAGCCTTCCCGAAGTCGGGCAATTGCAACAATGGGGCGGTACTTAACCTACTCTTCAACTCTTGGAAAGCCTTCTCTTGAGGCTCTCCCCACACAAAGGCCTTGTCTTTCTTCACCAACTCGGTGAGTGGTGCGGCAAGGGTACTAAAGTCTCTCACAAAGCGCCTATAGAAACTAGCAAGGCCATGGAAACTCCTAACATGAGACACATTAGTAGGAGTTGGCCAATCTCTAATGGCTTCGACTTTGGACTCATCGACCTCTACGCCATTGGCACTAACAACAAAGCCAAGAAAGACAACCTTTTCCACACAAAAGGCACACTTTTTGAAACTGGCATAGAGCTTTTCGGCTCTTAGCACTTCAAGAACTTGACTCAAGTGGCCCACATGGTCATCTATTGATTTGCTATAAATCAAGATGTCATCAAAATAGACGACCACGAACTTGTTGATAAACGACTTTAAAACATGGTTCATTAACCTCATAAAAGTGCTAGGTGCGTTGGAGAGGCCAAAAGGCATCACCAACCATTCATAGAGACCAAACTTGGTCTTGAATGCGGTTTTTCACTCATCACCCGGTTTCATCCGGATCTGGTGGTAGCCGGACCTAAGGTCTATCTTAGAAAAGACACTAGAACCACTCAATTCATCAAGCATGTCATCAAGTCTAGGAATGGGATGACGATACTTTACCGTTATCTTGTTGACCGCACGGCAATCAACACACATTCTCCATGTCCCGTCCTTCTTTGGCACAAGAATGACCGGTACGGCACACAGACTCAAGCTTTCTCGAACCAACCCTTTAGTGAGTAATTCATCCACTTGCTTTTGCAACTCCTTTGTATCCTCCGGGTTGCTCCTATAAGCCGGTTTGTTTGGAATTTGGGACCCCGGGATAAAATCAATTTGGTGTTCTATCCCCCTCAAGGGAGGAAGTCCAATTGGCATCTCTTCCGGGAACATGTCCTCAAAAACCTTCAAAACATTCTCAATGGCACTAAGCAAAGGGTTAAGGTTAGAAGAAAAATCACAATCGGAGTTAGAACCATACCTTTGTGCACTAGGCAAATGAACATTTTGGTGCCATCATTACCTCTCAAGTACTCACCCGGTTGCATCATGGCACAAATGCGACCGGTAGAAGATGGTAGAGTCTCGGCCAAAGGCTTGGCCACAACGGGCGACTTGGCTTTAGCCGCTTCCCTCAACTCCTTCATGCGCCGGTAGTCTTAACTTACTTGCTTTGGGGTCAAGGGTTGTAAGCACATACTTCTTCCCCTCATGTTTAACCGTGTAAGTGTTGGCTCGGCCATCATGAACCACTTGTTTGTCGTATTGCCAAGGCCTACCAAACAAAAGGTGGCAAGCTTGCATTGGCACCACGTCAAACATGTGTTCATCTTGGTAGTTCTCAATCTTGAACCTAATCAAGACTTGCTTCACTACCCTCAACTCCCCACATTCACTCAACCATTGTAAACGGTAGGGGCTTGGGTGCTTAAGGGTAGGCAACTTCAATTGTGAAACCAAAGATTGGCTAACCACATTTGCACAACTACCCGAGTCAATGATCATGGAGCACACTTGTCCCTTCACTCTACACCTAGCGTGGAACAAGTTTTCCCTTTGCTCATCTTCCCTCTCTTCACTCACCATGGTACCCAAAATACGACATACCACAAGGAACATATTAGGATCATCCCCCTCCGCCGCTCTCTCTTCTCCCTCAACTACCTCACCCTCATCCTCAACATCACCCTCGGACTCACTTTCCCCCTCATACACCAACCCATCATCCATCACAATCATTGTTTTCCGGGTAGGGCATTCTTTGGCAAAGTGGCCATAACCCTTGCACTTGTGGCATTGGAAAGAAGAAGACGAAGGAGTATTTAAAGTAGTTTTAGAATTACCTCCAACTTCCTTGAAGTCGCTTCTCGGGGTAGCCTTTTCAAAAGGCTTCTTCACTTCTCGACTCCCACTTGCACCACTTGGGTTTGGGTTCTTCCGTTCTTTGGTTCGGGTTGTTGGAGTGGAAGTAGTACTTTTAAAACGAGGAGTTTTCTCTTCCTTGAGCCATTTCTCGGCTTCAACCGCGGCATCACAAACATCTTGTAGAGAGTGGAAGATGTGTAGCCTTAATTGAGAAGCAATCTCCCGGCTCAAGCCATTCTCGAAGCGGATGATAGCTTGCTCCTCATCCTCCGTTTCCATATCAAGGGCCATTCGATTTTTCTCAAATTCGTTGAAATACTCATCAACGGACTTGTAGCCTTGTTTCAATTCATAGAGCCTCTTGAGTTGTTCTTGTCGATACTTGGGAGTCACATATTTGGTGCTCATTACCTCTTTCAATTCTTCCCAAGTAATGTTCATTCGCAACCCAACTCGTCTCCTTGACCGCTTGAAGGATTCCCACCATGTAGAGGCATAGGATTCAAATGAAGCAATGACATATGTAGCCTTCTTCTCCTCAGACATATCATTCGTGTCAAAGACCCGCTCCAATTGAACCTTCCACTCTAAGAAAGCCTCCGGATCACTAGTCCCTTTGAAAGGTGGGATAGTGATCTTCACACTATTGAGGTTATTGTCACGACCCCCACGATGTGGTCCCGGTTGACCCCCGTAGTAGTCTTCAACCTCATCATACTCTCGTCTCAAGTCCCTTCCCATAAAAGCCCTTGGAGGTCCTCGACCTCGCCCACGACCTCCATCTACTCCTCGGCCTCCATTCATCGCCCTCCTATTTGGATAGGGAGCATCAAAATCATCATCAAATCTGAGACCCTCCCCTTCTTGAGCTTCATCAACTTGCTCAAGGGGTACCACATTTCTTCGGGGCCTTAAGAGTGGGACATCTCCTTGGGGATTGCCCAAGGGTTGGGGAGTGCCCAACGATCTTTCTCTAGCAAGAGCTTCATCCCTCAACCGTTGTCGACGAACTAACTCCGCATATTGATCTGGTTCCATGATTGAATCATCACTTGTGCCTTCCCCGGCATCTTTGTGGACACTCGGGGTCCTTTCCTTTTCAAAAACTCCTATTTTGAGACTCAAAGCCTTCACCTCGGCTAATATGCTAGCCAAGACGTCGGTTGGGACCTCAATGGTACTCTTTACCTTTTCCTCCGCTATGTACCTACAACAATCAAAAACAAGAAAAGAGATTAGAGTAAAAGTCCTCACTCACTCCCTCACCTTTGCTTGTCGCTCGGGTTCACTCAAGTTGGGGTTAGGTTCACACAAGCTTGAGATCAATGGCGTCCTCGTAGTTGACCAACTTCCTCGATAATCGATCCAACTCACAAGAACCAAATACTCTTCGGGAAGAGTGGAGTTAATGGAACTCGATTAACGCTAAGCTATTTAATGAGCACTTGAAGCAAACAATTAACTATGAATCTTCTTTGAGGTCTACTCTCCTCTAGGCACGAGTACCTTAATCGCTCAATGGATTAGCACTAATTAGGTAGGAGTGTTACCCTCAAAGTACTAACCGGAAGCAACGTAAACAAACAAACACGAAAGCCTAACGAAATCAACTACCCGGACCCCTTCAGGAATCTGGGCGGTCCGCCTGGTCAGTGGGGCGGTCCGCCTGGAAATTGGCTAAGTTGATCAGTGAGGTTGGGCGGGCGCTCCGCCCAGGGTGTGGGCGCTCCGCCCAGGGCTGTGCTTCAGCTTTTCCAAAACTCATTTTTGGTCGAATTTGACCCAATTTTTCCAACGATTTCGAGTTGTTTTTTATAATGGATGATACCCAAAGTTGTTTTAAGCTATAACAAACAAACCCCAATGGTTTAATCCAACAATCAACTTGTTTCAAGAATTTGGAGCAAGTTCTTCAAAAATTTCAAAAACTTCAAGATTTCAAAACTTCGATTTTCATTCCGCTACTCCAAATGATGTTATGGGAGTATCAAAACGACGGGGTAACTATAAGGAACAATCCCCGATACAAAACAACCAAGAATTCATAACATCAAACAAGTTCTAGCAAATTTTGTGAAATTTCAACTTTTGAGATTTGATTTTAGAAAATTTGATTCACAACTCCAAAATGTGTTTTGTGGGTACCCAATCGAAGAGAATGCGTAAACAAACAATCCCCGATAACTAACACCAACAAAATCGCAACGACCAACGATTTCTAGCAAATTTTTGAAATTTTCTAGTTTTTGAATTTTTTTGTTTTCTTCAAATTTTTCAAGAACAATAACAAGAATAATACTAAGGCACGATAATAACACTACAAACAAGGAACGAGGGTTTGTAGAAATAACACCCGAGCCTTGCTCTGATACCAACTGATGCAATGGAAACACGGAAGCGATAATTAAAGATAAAAGTGAGACACAACTTAAACACTTACGAGGTAGCAACAAGGAACGATATCTTGATACATCCTCGATTCGAGTCAAGAAGAACCTACACTATGCAACTATCCTCAAGAGGTACTCGACTCTCGCAAATAGAATGATCAAAGACGGATTGAAGGTCAACTTGGATTCTTCCAATTGATTTCAAGCCAAAATGGTTACAAGTGTTCTTGAGAGCAAAGCTCATTTAATGTGTATTCAAAGTGTAGTAAATGGCATTAAGTGATGAAGGGTGTATTTATAGCACCCTTCTACAAGCAATGAAATGACCAAAAAGTCCCTTAAGTAGTTTAGAACATAGTAGAACACCTAGGGCTAAACTAGGAACTTTATACAAAAAGATGGGATTTTCAGCATTTCGGGCGCCCCGCCTAGGCTAACTGGGCGCTCCGCCTGGTGGAGCCATGGCCCAGGCGCTCCGCCCATGGGTCAGGCGCTCCGCCTGGTGAGCACCACTGCTGAAGTGGTGAGGCGCTCCGCCCCTCTTGGCTAGGCGCTCCGCCCTGTGAGCTGTGGTGTTGGGCGCTCCACCTCTTGGCTAGGCGCTCCGCCCACTGCTCTGTGGTCTTTCATTCCTTCTTCGATCGAGCTCCAATGCATGGTCTTCAAAGTATCCTCCGAGCTCGTATCATCCATGCTCTTCCAAACCAAGTGTAAGTGAGTGTCTTGTATCTCCTTGGCTTGACTTCGAGTGAATGTTCTTGATGCAATTTGGGTTGCATCAGTTAAGGTTGAACCAAATCTCTTTACCGGAGCAGATTGAGTTTCTTTTTCAATAATCTCATTACTTTTGACGGCTGCATAATAAGCAGTAATTTGCTCGTCCGGATCGGTAGTTCCATCGTACTTGAGGTTATTCGGCAGACGGAAGTACTTAGGTACGCGGACCGGTGCATCACTCACTTTATATGCATGCTTATAGAACTTTTGCTCATCTACAGTGGTAATCTGAGGTGGGGCACCCGGTACGTTACCAATCCGATCGTGGATGACCTTCATCTCCTTCAGGATGTCCCGAATGACAGGTGTTCCTTCGAGATTTTAATTGCTAACTACTGTAGAGCTTCCTGGGACGACCTCCATGTTGAGTCTCCGACTGGGAACGGAAGCTGGTGATTCGTTCACGGGCGTTGGTCCTCGAGGGGACGCTGGCCTCTGAGACGATCCAGTGAACATTGCTCATATTTTCTGGGTCATGCTTTCGACCGTGTTGACCGAGTTTTGCTCCGCCCATTCTGCCTGGGTCTTGAAGACATCAACAAGGAAATCCTTAAGCCTGGAGTTGTCTCTGTGTGGTTGATCGTCTTCGCTGTCACTGCCTACAGAGTGTAGATTTCTAGTAGGGTCCTTCGACTGTCCATTAGGACCGCTGGGATCCTTTGCGGCATCGTCTACTGCATCAGCGGCGTTCTTTGGAACATTGTCGTTAGACATAGCTGCACCTCTTACTTCGTAGAAACCTACAATTGTATGTGCCCCACGGTGGGCGCCAAACTGTTTATGCCTAAATTCGGTCGTCTAGGTTAAACAATTAGATTTGTTATAGGGTAACAAGCAATATGGTAAATATGAAGGAAAGTATACAAAATAGAGAGAAAAAGTAATATGCAATAAAGTAAATAATATTATTCCTTGCGAATAGCCGGATTCAGTGTGAATCGCTTGATTGTACAATACAATTGTAGGAGGGGTATTTATAGCTACGATTTATCCAGTCCTAATTATGGTAAAATACAAAGATTAATAAAATCGTGGGCATGTATGCTCAAGGCGGCGGTATATACGAAACCCTAACTTGGATACTGTAAACCTTAAGGCGGCGGGATGTATACCTTACATTTTACGCTCATACCGACTGAGCGGCCGTGACTTGAGGAGCAACCGTGTATCCTCTGCGCCCGTTGACTTGTAAGCTAAGTCTAGTCTCGCCAGCTGGACTTGTATCCCCATAATCATAGGTGGTATATTTTTACTCACACATGTATGTCCTATGTACGAACACACATACACCGTACATACGCTAGACATACAAAGTACACACAATTAGTTTTTCATTGTATATATTGACTACTGTGTATATCGTATATATGAACATATATACAATAGGAACCACAACAATTTTACTGTTGTATGTGTAGTTGATCTTCATTGTATGTATAATGTTTTATTGTATATACAATTAATATATACTATACATGCAAGGATATACAAAAATAATTACTAAAAGAAATATTCCGACTACCTCCGACGGTGTAGGAGATGTTTCTAGGTTTCTCCTACCTTTTTTATATGTATTTGAAAATTGTGTAATATTGATATTTTTGTATAAAGTAAAGTTCGTTTATATAATTATGTAAGTTGCCCATTTGTGAGACTTTACCTTGCCTTATCTTTATTATTCTCCTAGAAAGGAGGTTCAAAGTACTTACAATGCACTTATTTTCAATGTGACATTGAGTGTTAATGTTTTAAGCAAAATTAATAAATCATATGAAAGTATCGTAGATCATAAATCTTAATTTTTCATAGTTGAATATGACTATAAAGTATTACAGAAAAACAAAAACTAATAAATTCTCCAAACTTGAAAAAAAAAAAAAGATCTCCAAACAGTGATATTCTTTGTTGAACTAAAGAAACACTTTGCAAGGATTTGATTCTCATTGGGCTATTTCCTTCCCCTTCCCAAGCCTGGGCCTTCAGAAAATTTCACCAGATATCTCTTTTATGGGCACTATTTAAGTTTGTCACTGATTAATGAATTTGTGCAAAAAATAGGTCAATTTCGAGTTCTGATGGGCGATCAAATGATGTGAATCATAAGTCTAGCTGTTCACCACAAGCTTAGTTGTCCACAAGTTTTCCCAGATACGCTTGGAGCATAGATAGTTGTTGAAAATAAATAGTTTTAGTGAACAAGGATACATTAAGTAGAAAGATATCCACAGATTATTCAACTGTTATGGTCAAATAAGTTCTAGACTGTTTTTATTTGTGAAAAAATGTTACTATTCTTGCAATTACTAAGGAGAGTAAAAGTAGGGACTTTAGTTATCTTATCTAATTCATTTACTGAGCATTAGTGAGGTTGTGGAAACACTCAAATGGGGCAGACACTACGTTAATTACTAAGGATTTACCATATCCTCGATTAAAAAGAAAATTGATGGAACAGCAGATATGGCAATTCCAAAATTGGCCAATAAATGGGTTCAATAATTCAGTCGCCGTTCGTCTAAGTTCTAACCATAAACGGAGCTGGTCCATACTCTACTTACTATTAACACCGAGCAGGATTAATTGTCACTTATTGAATGTGTTGGCTATTAAATTTCGCCAATCCTTTTTTTCCTTTTCTTTTATAGTTTTTACTCTTTTATGTTTAAAAGTTTTGAAAATTTTAGGTCTGTTTCATTCTTGACATACTTATAACTTTTATATGATTGTCAAGGGATGGGGTGAGATAGATATGATTATCAACCATAGCTCGAGAAATCACTTGTAGGGAGCAATTCCTTTTTAATGAGCCATAGGCCCTACGCGACACAACTTGAATTAGTACAACATGGTTATATAAAAAATATAAAAACAATGTGTTGTCTCCATATGAGACCTAATGCATGTCTAAATTAGCCCAATGCTTGCACCGCAAATGATATGTCAGAGCGAGTATTGTCAAATAAAACAATTTATACAAGGAATTAATTTAGGAGTTTAACGGACTTGCTTAGCTTCTCCCCGTGGCTACAATATCCTAAAAGGCAACTCATAAACTTCTTAATTAAAGATCTCCCTAGAAAAAGAAACTGTGGACATTCATTTGGTAAAGAGTCCAGCTTTTAGTTGCATTAAAAGACATCATAGATTTGAATTAAGAGACATCATAGACCTTACTCGATAACCATCTTAAATTAGCAAACAAAGTCTCTTGATAATGGAGGCCCCATCGTTAGTTACAACTCTTTTCAACTGCCTTGCTTTAGATACTTCAATTTCCCAGTCTTTAGTTGTACTCTTTACCTAATAGACTCACTTATCTCAAAAGGGCGCTTTCTTTGTACTAATTAAGGATATATTCAACCTTCCATGTTTTTATTCCTGCAAACTACAACTTCATGTTTCATGACTTCACTCCACTAGTCCACTTGTTATCTCTAATTAAAGGCACGAGACGTTATTAACGCCAGAACAGGTTTGTAATAAATCCCTAATATGATGGAAATATTGATCCATAGAACAAATACTTAGATCAAGTATATCTACATGCATTTCAACTGCTTCCACCTGGTCCTTTTTTACGGAAAGACATAGTCCCTCAACCACAAGGGTGGATACATGATAGTAGAATCTTTATCTGGCTCCATTGTTTGAACTAATTAAGTCCACGTTCAATGTGCAAGATAACTTGAACAAGAATCAACAGATAGCTCATTGGTTGTCTATTAGGTTAGTTAAGTTTTTATTTGCTGTTGCCAAATATAATTGATACAGAATGTCGCATCAATATAGACACATTTTAAAATCTTGTATACGTCTTTACTATATGCGATACCAGAAGTATACATACGATGTCACTTGTCAGAGATGACAATAGATCATTTCCATTGCATGTTTTCTTAAGTACACTGGTTTTAATCTGTCGTCCGTGGCTCTCATTTTTACTAGTGGGTAGATGTGGTTTTTAGGTGTACATGATCGAGCCAAGACGTCTAGCTAAATACTAACAGGATACCCTTCTAGGACAATTTTTTCAATAAAACACACGCATGTGACTGTTCACTACATAAATGTTCCAACCAGACACATATCAGAACCTTGTAACTAATTGCTGTGTGGATTGTGACACTTTCACTGGCCAAAACTTGTGCATTTCCTTAACTCGTATTTAGATCCTCACCCACCTCAACTCCATGCTTCTTCCATGATCCAATCACTCCTGAACTTGCAATAGTATCTTGATCTTTTCAGAAAATAAATGAACTGTTTTATCACAAGAAATTAGACCCTTTGGAGTTAGTGAAAAAAACGCTAGCTAAGTAGCTTTAGCTAAGTCTTAATATCCTCTTTGTGATGGAGCTGAAGGCTAGTATCACTGCCGTTTTCTTGATCCTCATACTCCTCGCACCTTGCTGTTCTTCAGGTCTTTATATGAAATAGTTGTTTTTCTTTTTTGTTTGTTTTCTTGAAATGGGATTCATGATTAATCTAAATGGTGTATTCTTGATAGGGAAAAAGGATTTACCAGACATGGATCCAGGGATTTACGATATAGATTACAGAGGTCCTGAAACTCATACTCAATTTCCTTCACCAAAACAATGCAGGGGACGACATAAAGGTTGTCATCAAAGCATGCTGGAACACTGCAACTCTAAAGGCTTTGGAGATAGTAAACCTTGCCAAACTCACGTGAGAAACTCTCTTCTTGCTACACATGAAGTAATCTTATGTGGACTCCTGTTGAGTTGTGTGACCACGTTATCTTAAAGTTTTAAGTTGTTAGAAAAGACATAGATATAGTTACTCAATTTATGCCTTTGACATGCCCCATCAAGTACTAGTCTAAATTCTAATTTTTTTCCCCCACCACTGCTAAGTGCTCTTTTTTAAGTTTGATATGTTAATTTTAGTAGTTGGCTTTATTGCAGGGGAAGAAAGTTCATGGATGACTTTGTACGAAGTTTGATTTCATTGGGTGATCTGATAAATTGGAGAAGTAATCCAGAAGAGTGTTTATCTAGGTTTTGACGAAGCAAAAGAACTAAATTTCCTTTGTTTATCAGAAGATATAGACGGACTGTTTCCTAAATCTGCAGAAATATATATGAAACACACTAGATTGAGTATATATATCTACCAAAATTTGTGTAAATGAGGATTGTGTACTTTGATTGGTTGAATTGCCTATCAATAAAATCATTAGAATTATGTATTAGCATTGGAGTATCATATGTCATGGACTTCAGAGACAAAGCTTAATCTGCATCTTTTCCTTCCTACATACATCTACTACAATTTGTTTCTCAAATGCATCAGCATCGCAAGTATCTTTTATGTGGTACTCGCCTATTACAACTAAAAGCCTTACACAACTCTATAGTCTTTCGAGGGCTAAAATCAACAAGTTCCGACAATAGTACAACCAAGATAGCAGCACTAACCATAAACCTCACATCACCAAAAAGAAAACCAGAAAATCGATAATTCTGCTGGAAGGGAAAAGGAAAATCAGTAGCTTCTAGGAAAACTTCAGTCAGCTAGCACAATTAAAGACAACATCATTTGACAAAGTTCTATAATGGTGACAGGAAAATGTAACATTAAAAAGTGCAACAATCTGATTAAAGTGCTGCTGGATATGAACTCGGACATATTCTCTCTTCACCATGAAATTGGGGAATGTTCGCGGTGGGTCTAAACATCTATTCTCCAGGTGCTGAAACACCTTGCTTCAGTCTTTCCCTCTTCATCTTCTTCTTGGAAACTGGCTTCTTTTTCTTTGGAGGAAGGGTTTTCTGGGCATACACATAAAGGACATAGTTGCCAATAAGAAATGCCAACACAAGCCCACCAATCACAAGTAAGACAATCAAACCTGGGTTGAATCCTTTCACTTCGACATCCTTAGCCATATTCTTCTGCTTAAGCAAAAGATGAAAAATATCATTTCAAGTTAGACTCATGTGTATAATTCGGTACAGACTTTGAATTCCTCTCAGATACCACATGTTATTTTTTGTCCACCTTCAGAAGAAACCTTCACATTGGAGGGGAAAAAAGAAGAAGAGACCTTCATTTGTTTTGGGAAAATTATTGTATTTAAATAACAAACCATTATTTTTCTACTAGACCATGTTGTGCAGCAACATTATGAAAATAGCATAGCCCGTACACCATGAATATGAACATTGTCAAAGAACAAGTTATAAAGAACCCATCAATAAGGGAAAAATAGCACGATCAAGGAGGAGGTCAAATAAAAAAATGTAAGCTCTTCAATAAAGTAGCAGAGGATGTTTTGAGATGAGATTTCCTTTTTGAGATAGGACTTGACCATAAACAATTCAACAGATCTTCTGTTGTTGATAAGAACGCATTGGCATGAGTTCAGACTGCTAGTTTGCTAAACAGTTCAATCAATTGCAACTTGGTCTAAAGTTCTTAAGGTAGTAAAGGTATGTGTTCAAGATTCAAGGTAAACCAAGGATAACTCAAAATGACTTGAGAATAGCAAGAAGAAGTTGTTCTATCTTAAGATAGAATAGGTGGGCAATGAGAATATGGAGTTACCTTCACTGTATGTTTGGTTATATAGGGAGGACAGGAAATGCAACTAGAAGGATACTTGCTTGAGCATTTAATCAGCTCCACTTGTTCGGTATGGAACAGAAGACCCAGTATAGGAGGCGGGATTTTTACCAAGGGGGTTTATCATCTACTATAAGTACATAAAGAAAGAAAAATATAAACCATGTATATACACTGTGATTTTCCAGTAACCAGGATTCGCATCAACCCCCTTCCGCCCCTGGTAGAATAGAGGCAGATCAAGAATATGAATTGCATGGTCGATTTCGGGATTCACCCGTATCCCCATTTAAGTAGCTGGTTTCGAAATCCATTAATTGTACTTATTTAGCGGAACTGTTCACAAATCCAAGCCAAAGCTACCGCGGATGAAAACCCATAAGTAACGCACTAAGATCTACCCCTAGGTAGGACTATAGGAGTAAACATTAAATCCTCCTCTACTTCTAGTTTTGGAGCTGAAAATGCAACACGAAAAGGTAACATACACCCTTGTTTTCCTCCAAATTCAAACAAGGGAATAACCCTGATTCATTGCTTCTTTTCAACCCGAAAACTCATTATAGAGGTAGAAGGTTGGTACGCCACTACAACAAGTGGTGGTTTGTCCCAAATTTTCATCACCAAATTTAAAAAAAATAAAAATCATCTTCCTAAAGAAATTTCTATGCTAATGAACGAAAAATGCATGTTATCCATTGATATCTTGAAAATATTTCCAATTCTTTTTTATAACAATGGTGTCCATGATAGCTTATGCGCACCTCCAATATTTCACTGCATATCTGCTAATTCCCACCAGCACATGTACCAGTTAGCTCTAACTACCGAGACGAGACTTAGACAGACAGGAAAGAAATCACCTGACTTTTACTTTTATTTTATCTATGCTGTTATTTGAACCCAGATCTCCAAGTTTTTGGGTAACCCATTTCATTAACAAAAATTGCAAGAAATTGACCAAAAAAATAATAACTAAAATGGCAGAATATAAACGAAAAATTAAAGAACCAAAGCAGATCTGCTTAAAAAATTAAGAAATGTAATGGGAGATGTATACTGTATAAAGAAACATACCACGGAACCGGAGAATGGTGATCAAAAAATGGATCTTTACGTTATGCGATTTCGTCAATATACAAAACGGAAAACAAAAAATGGACTTCTATTAAGACGTGTTGCTACTTAAATATAGTTGGGTGGAGTGAGTCGTTGGACCCAAAAAGTCATTGGTTTTTTTCGTTCATACCTAAGTAAAGTCAATAAAAAACAGTCCAGTACACCAAGCATCCCGCATCACGTAGAGTCCGGAGAAGGGCTCCACTCATAAGAGTATAATGTATCAGCCTAATTTGATGCAAACATCACCCGTTTCCGATGGAATTAATAAGAGACCCAAAAATAACGAATAATGAAATAATTTATATGTTAACATTTGTGTTTCATTTTCCAAATTTTTGTTATTTTGAAAGAAAATAATCACTAGGACAAAGTGACTATGTTTGTATTATGAATATAAAATTGAGAAAAGTGATTATGGTTGTATTATGAATATAAAAATTGAGAAGCAAAGCTTTAACTATATGTAACTTTAGTATATTGATAATATTAGTGACACGACTCAGATTTTCTAATAGCTTGTGCTGGCATCCGATGTCCTCTTCTAGATTCATCGAGCAAACCTTATTAAATATGATCAACTGATGGACTTTGAAATAGCTCGAAAGGTACACATATACATAATTAAATATAATCAATTAATGGATATTGAAATAGCTCGAAAGATACATATATACATAAGTTGTAGAGAAAGAAGGACAGCTAACCATAAAAAACAGGGCTTAGGTACAATCTAGATCAGACATCTAAGAGTAAGAAAAATATACACAATTCCCACAAGGAAACGAAGCAAGTCTAACAAAAGAAAGCTAAGGATAGCGGCCACCATGGACAAAGGGTTGGTTTCACAACTGACAGTTGAATTGCCAACGCTCCTCAATCACGCGTCGAACTAGGTGTTGTAGTGAAATCAGTCGAAATAATTAAACAACACTAGAACAAACAGGGAGTGAGTCAAAAGGACTTAATAAGTGAGGGCTAGCTAACTACCCCAACAACAGGTAGACTAGGGGTGCCAATGGTTTTCGAAAAATTGACCTAACCGACCGAACTGTATAGAACCGATTCTTAGGTTATTTTTACTAAAACCGATGGTTTGAATATAACTCTATAACCGTACCGAATAATTAGGATAGGTTTTTTATAAAATAAAAAAAAACCGAAAAAATACCGAATCGAACCGAATATATTTACACACACACACTATATATATATATATATATATATATATATATATATATATATATATATATATATATATATATATATTATGTGTTAAGTCTAAAAATAAATATAAGCAAATATTTTTAGTCGAGGTCTTGGACCTTGGGGTGATGGAAACACAACATTGCATATACTAATTAGCACCGAAAGTGCAAACTACCAAATGCATCTACACTCATATAATCCTGTTGAAACTAAATCAATTGGTATGACTAATAAACTTGCGCATATATCAAGCTACTAAGTGACCAAGATATCAAATATTTTTCTACTCATTTAAATTTCTCTTAGCATATACTTAATATTTTATTATTCGTGTTCTTGAGTTATGTTTAATCAATATCTGTCAACTCGTGTTATTTAGAATTCTTTTATCTTTGCTTCATTGATTTTATAATATCACTATAGAATAATGTTCTTTTTGATTATTTGCCTTATAAATAAATTTTACCAAAGTCATGTATATGGTATCGTGTTCTATTATCTATTTAATAGAGAGTGACGATCACTTGTAGCGCGATACTGGATAACGAAAATATGTCGAGTACTTAAATATTAGTTACGACCATTTAAGACTCATTATTTATTCTAATATTATCCTAAATCATACTTTATGTGTTATATTAAATATATAGGTATTTTACATAAAAATGACACATTCTAATAATCGTACGACTCTACCACAGAGTTCTAAAAAAACTTACCAAAAATTAACCGAACCGGAACAGAAGGAAAACCGATATGAATGGGACGGTTTTGAAAAGTCTTATTTTGGTTATGCATGATAGAGTAACCGAAAAATTGGTATGGTATAAATTTTATGAAAATACTGACCGAACCGAACCGTTGACACCCCGTGGGGTCACATAAATCAAGTAATATTAAGAAACATATGAATGTACAACCATCACACTGCGAACAAGTCGTGTGAAACTTGTCAATAAATGAAATGAGATGGATATGATGCAATGCAATGCATCCGCATCACATATGCCCAAAACCCTCACCGGAGCGGAATCCTCATGCAATTGGGGGATGCATGAACTGGAGTGGAGTTCTCCTACTCCCAATATGATGAATATAATGTGGCGTGGACTCCTCAACGCTAACTAGTATCATATCACAACCCCGAGCATGAAAATAAAATCAATATGTAAACCAAGGCTACTACGTAGTAAGTACGCCATATCGGCAGCAACACACGTAAAGACCATGTCTATAGGACATCCATAAGGCCTAAGACCATCAAAGAGCTAGATGATATCACTTACCTCAAGTCCGGAGCTAATCCGGCTACTGAATTACCTCCTTCCCCTTCCGAATAATTTTTGAATGATCCTTCTCTAAGCATTGGAATGGAAGTTGCTCATATGAGTGCCAAGACAAAGGATATATAACAATTATATGATAATAAAAGGAAATTCCCAAATTGCCTTTGGGAATACTTCGTTGAATGCCAATAAACAACATATTTCTGGACTCTTCATAGTCCCACGATGCCAATTATACTATTGAACTACGATTCCATATTTATCTAACCCAATTTTCCCAATTCTAAAGGGTTAGGGTTCCATCCCATGACAATCCGCAACTAAGCCAAGCAAGTTCATAGCATAATCATTCAATTAATGATATATGAAGGTACAAAAACATTACTTGGGCGATAGAGATTGATTTGGTCTAAGAGTCTTCCTTGAATTAAGCTCCACCGACTCAATTTGATAAGAAATGGTGAAAATGACGATCTGCCGACCACATTCTCTTTTATAATACCCGGCATGTACGATCGCGTAGTCTCATTCGCGATCGCGAATGGACTCTTTATTGACGCGCAGCCTGGCTCGCGACCGTGCAGGCGGATGGACTCAGCCCCTCAGTGCGGTCGCGCCATGGCCTTACAATCGCGCTGGTCATCTGCCCCAGATACACCGGCAGACTTAGCAGCACAGACTGATGCTGCAACATGGGTCCGAATCAACCGTTATACTGCCCAGTATTATGGTAAATTTTACATGCAAGCCCTAAAACACATTTTTAAGACTTACTAACAAGCTCGAATCTTGAAAGAGACCTCAAATACACAAAAGGATGGGTCAAACCAAAGGAGGAAAAAACGCCTACTTTCATAGCACACGTAAAACTATCTTATTGACCTTGAAAATCATTAAATAGCTTTAGATACACTTGGAAATGATAACATTCTCTAAGACCAACCAAATGAATTCTAATTAAGCTCAAACTTCACAGACAAGTTACAATGGATCATATAAAGCTTTCAAGACTGTCTGTTGGGAAATCGGAGTCCAAACTTTCGAAACGACTGATCAGAATCGTTTCAATTAATTTGATGTTGCTATAGTATATTGATAATATTCATTTGTTGTAAGATATGATAGAACTGATTTTTTCTTCTTTTTCACCCTCTTTTCTTCATGTTGTTCTTTAAAAAGTAAAACGCATTAGAATGACAGTTGTTTACTTTAGTATTTCTACCAATTTAATGAAGCATGAATAGCTTCGGATTAGTACATTTAAATTATTACAAAAATGAATTAACTAACTTGAATTTTATAATTACAAATAGTTTGCAGTTTCATACTACTATTTATCGGTATGCAAGTATGTGTAGCCTTGTCCAATTTATACAACATCAGATATAGTGAAGTCAACTACTCTTTCTATTTTAATTTATGTGGACTTGTTTGACTTGGCACAAAGTTAAATAAAAAAAGGAAGACTTTTCAAATTTGTCGTCTAAAATAAGTTATTGGTATTTGTGTAGTTATAAATCATTCTATTAAGGGCACAACGATAAATTTAGAGTTGGATTATTTCTTGATTTAGGAAGGAGTCATTCAATTTAAAATGGATAAAAAAAAGTAAATTGGTTCACATTAACAAGAATGGAGGGGTACTACCACCAAGTGATGTGGTGTAGTGGATGGGACTACTCCTCCCTTAACCAAAGGTCTCAGGTTCGAGCCCTGGGTATGAAAAAATCACTGGTAGGGAGCGCTCCCCCCCGAATGGGGCCCTACGCGGCGCGAATCCGGATTAGTCAGGGCTCCAATGAGGGTACCGGACACCGGGTGGGAAATCAAAAAAAAAAAAAAAGAATGGAGGGGTACTAAGGACTATACGAGCTAAAAAAAATCAAGGCACAAATTCGAGCAACCATGCCCACCAATTCAACTCCAATTCAACATTTGGAAACTACCTTATGAGATCACATGCAACATATTTACATCATAACTACTTCATTAGCAATAAACCATCGGCATATCATAGATAGACGGAATGAGTATACAGAAATTTGTTATCTCTAACAAAATATAACTATCATTGTTAAGTATTTTGGTATTTGTATTTAAAAAAATATAAACAGAATTGATGACCTCAAAATATGTGTGACATAACACTAAACTCATTAAGGATTCAGCCTAAGCATAAAGTACAAATTTAGATACTGTATTGGGTAAAAACCGACGTGCTCGGACATCACTTCGGTGTGATAAATTGAAATCAAACGAACTGATGTTCCGAAGGAGGAAGATCGAAGCAGACGATTGAACCACCGAAGTCGAGCACCGAGGTCATCACCGAATGCGAGCCATGAGCTGTGCTTCGATGATATTCACTTCAACCGAACAGCAAGGTCATACCACCGAGGCCATGCATTTGGGCTTCGGTGGAAAACCTCAGTTTTAGTGGCTCATCAGCCCACTACTGCAGCCCACTAACTCCACTAATGGATATGCTGAACGTGGATGTAGGCATGATCTGCCATGGGAAATGTGGGCAAGGCCCCTTGTATCTATAAATATCACTAGCTTTCAGATTGTATTCATTCAGAAATACTTAGAGAAACTCTGGAAAAATTTGTACTCACTCATATATATTGAAATCTTGTTCTCTTACTGATATTACCATTTATTGTTGTTCAAATCTCGACTTTGATACATTGATTTGCTTGTATTCGCAACCCAAATTCGATTTGTGATCCTAAATCAGTTTAGGCCCATACAAATTGGCGCCGTCTGTGGGGATATGAGCATAAATGCTTTTTTCCAAAGTTGAACGTCTTTTTCGCTTGAATTCACATTTTTTACTCGACGATATGGCTGACAATAGCAGAAATCCCACTGAACCGCAGTTAACTCCTGATGGGCAGACTAGCATTCAATCGAACCCAAACTCTTCATCTTCAATGACGACCGAAGCTTTTCAAGCTTACGTTGTCACCACACTGAAATCTCTTCAAGAGCAGCAAGCCGAGCATACTAATATTAATGCTGAGTTTCGTGCCTCGTTAGAGGCAAGGAACAACTCAACTCCGAATGGAGTCCCACTGGTGGTTCCAAGTGGAGGCATCCCATTCTTCGTTCCTATGGGCGCGATAACAGAGGGACCTCAAAATGGGGCCACATCTGGGGGTTTGGGTACCTTACTGAGCACCACGCCACACTTCGGGATTCCCACCATAGAAGAAACTACCTCCTCGGTAGATGTTGAAAAGTTAACTAAGGCCCAAGATGCTCTTGATATTGACCAATATAGGCAGTTGCCGTTCAAGCCCGAGGCTGCTCCAGCTCCAACTCCAAAAAAATTCGAGATCTTTTTTTTTTGAAAAAATATGATGGGACCACCGATCTCAAAGAACATGTGACCGAATACATGTCAATGTTCTAAGCAATGACTTAATGGAGATAGAGAAGGAGTCGATGTTCTTGAAAAAATTCGGCGAAACTCTGGAAAAGGGAGCACTACGCTGGTACATGCGTCTACCATCGGGGTCGATTTCCACTTTTAAGGAGCTGGTTAACGCATTCGTTAAAGCTCATACCGGGGTGCAGAAAATCCTCCAAAGGAAAGAGGATATATTCGAAGTCAAACAACGGCCCGGCGAGCCACTCAAAGACTTCCTCGAGCGCTTCCATGCTGAGCGCATGGAACTACCTCCCATGGATAATACTCTAGCCATCATGGCGTTTGAAAAATGTATAAATGTTCGCAACTCCGAGGCCACTGTTGAGTTGCGAAAAGAGCTTTAGTAATATCAAACCTTGAAATGGGATGATTTGCACAATAGGGCGTACACCAAGATAAGGCTGGAGGAAGCCGAGTGGAAAAATATTGGTCGAAGTCATAACTACAAGAACCGAAGCGAATCCTCCTATCGCGCTGAGGCGCCGCAAGGAAACTCGAAGGGGAGGTATGAACTATATACCTCATCGAGGCAGCCTGTTAGTCAAAGGCTCAGAAACTCGTTTGGAAATTCACATGTGAGCCAGCGGCTCGGAGGAAAGGTTTTTCCCAATACGAACCAAAGAAACTCCTCGAGCCCAGCTTTGGTCTCAAAGAATAAAGAGTTGCCCCGTATCCCCTACTACAACTTCAACATATCGACCTCGGAGCTGGTCAGTGTAGTGAAGGGGACCGCCGGGGTAAGAATACCAAAGAACATAAGAACTCCTGCTGACAAAAGGGATCAAAATTTACACTGTGAGTTTCATACAGACTATGGCCACCGCACCGAGGATTGCAAAGCATTGCGCCTCGAGGTGGCACACTTATTGTAGAAGGGTGTGTTAGCTGAATTCCTCGCTGATAAAGGGAAGGAGAACTATACCAAGAACCGAGGTGAGGGACAACCACCTCGGGCACCACCCTTCGAGAGAGTCGTAAATGTTATCACTGGGGGGTCAGAAGTGAATGGGGTGAATTTTGCAGCTGCTAAGAAGTTCGCAAAGCTGTCGATCACCATGGAGAAAAGAACTTGAGTTGGAAGCTCGGGTAAAGAAATTGTGTTTGATGATGACGATTGTGATGGGATGATATTCCCTCATCACGATGCTTTAGTCATTATGTTGAGAATAAATGACTCAGATATCAAACGAGTCCTTATTGATCCCGGTAGCTCTGTCAATATAATCAGCTATGGGACCATAAAAAAGATGTGGTTGAAGGGGGAAGTCATCCCTAAGGCTACTGTGCTGACTGGCTTTAATAACTCCACCGAGAAGACATTGGGTGAAATCACACTCAAAACATTCACCGAGGGAGTTTGCAAGGAAACGATGTTTCAAGTTCTACCCAAGGACATAGCATATAATGTGATCCTCGATAGACCATGGATTCACTCCATGGAAGCTGTTCCATCAACTCTTCATCAAGTGATCAAGTTCCCTACCCTATGGGGAGTTCGGTCGATAAAAGGAGAGCAACGAGTGGCAAGAGAGTGCTATTCGGTTGCATTGAAAAGTGGAGTCGTCCCGACTGGACCAAAGAAATAGCAACCAATACAACCGGGGTCGAATGAAGAGGGAGGGTCAAGTTCCCAAGATGACCCCCGAGGAGAATTAGAGAAGATCCCGATGTGCATTTAAGAACCTCGGTAGGGAAAAACCGAGGACTCCACCATAGAGGAGCTGGAATCTTTCATGTTATCGAAAGATTTTCTAGAGAGGAAAGTGTTTGTCGGCTCGGAGTTGGACCCAGAGTCGAAGAAAGCTATCATCGAAGTTTTGAAGTCCAACAGCGATTGCTTTGCTTGGTCCCATTTAGATATGGCCGGTATCGATCCGGAGATCATGACCCATAAATTGAATGTGGATCCCCAATTCACCCCGGTGAAACAAAAGAAGAGACCACATGCCGGGGTAAAAAAGAAAGCAATTGAAGATGAAACTATGAAGCTGCAAGAGAATGGCTTCATAAGAGAGGTGAAATACCCTGAATGGCTGGCTAATGTCGTTGTTGTGCCCAAAAAGAACGGCAAGTGGAGGATGTGTGTAGATTATACTGATCTAAACAAGGCTTGCCCCAAAGATTCCTATCCATTGCCACAGATAGACAGGTTAATAGACTCCACGGCTGGACACAAATTGTTAACCTTCTTAGATGCTTATTCGGGGTACAACCAAATCCTCATGGATCCGAAGGACGAAGAAAAGACCTCGTTCAGCACTGATCGAGGCTCTTTTTGCTACAAGGTAATGCCCTTCGATTTGAAGAATGCTGGGGCGACATACCAAAGACTAGTGCGTCGCATGTTCAAAGAGTACATTAGAAAATCTATGGAAGTCTACATAGATGATATGCTGATCAAGTCTATTCGAATGGAAGATCATCTAAGCCATTTGAGAGAAGCCTTCGTCGTTCTGAGGCAATACAACATGAAATTAAATCCTGAAAAGTGTGCCTTCGGTGTAGGGTCGGGCAAATTTTTGGGATTCATAGTCTCCGAATGGGGAATCGAAGCCAATCCAGATAAGATCAAAGCCATCGAAGAAATTCCTGAGGAGCTAACCAGGGTGAAGGAAGTTCAGTGCTTAACTGGCCGAGTTGCCGCCTTGAGTAGATTTATCTCAAGGTCTTCAGAGCGATGCCACAAATTCTTGTCAATCTTAAGGAAGAATAATCACTTCGAGTGGACGCCTGAGTGTAAAGAAGCGCTAAGGGAGTTGAAACGCTATCTGGCTAACGCGCCATTGCTCGCCAAGCCAAAAGATGGTGAAACTTTGCTAGTTTACTTGGATGTATCTGAGGTGTCAGTTAGTGCTGTACTGGTTCGAGAAGAAGATGGAAAGCAACAACTCCTCGATGCTAAAACTAGGTATCCTCATTTGGAGAAACTAGCGCTTGCTTTAATTGTTACTGCTCGGAAACTACGACCCTATTTTCAATGTCATCCAATAGCGGTAGTTACCACTTTCCCCTTTAGAAGTATATTGCATAAACCGGAGTTATCGGGGAGGTTATCTAAATGGGAAGTAGAGTTAAGTGAGTATGACATCACCTATCAACCCCGAACAGCCATTAAATCTCAAGTCTTGACTGACTTCGTAGCTGATTTTAGTATTGGGATCCTACCCAAAGCTGAAAAGGAGAATTCAATGTCGAAGGGGTCGGCTTTGGTACTATGGGTACTCTACACCGATGGGGCGACTAATTCTAAGGGTTCAGGATTAGGCATAGTGTTGAAAGCACCTACCGGGGAGAAAATGAGGCACTCAGTTCGGTTTAACAAGGTGACCAACAACGAGGCCGAATACGAAGCAGCCTTAGTAGGCTTGGAGTTGGCCAAAGAAATGGGGGTACAAAGAATTGAATTAAGGTGTGATTCATAGCTGGTGGTAAACCAAGTGCTCGGTGAATATACGGCTCGTGAGCCCAGAATGCAGCAATTCTTGAACCGAGCACAAAGAATCTTGGCTCAGTTCCAAGAATGGCAAATCAAATAAATACCTCAGGAAGAGAATACCGAAGCTGATGCCTTGGCGAACTTGGGTTCGGCGGTTGATGAGGCACACTCAAGGACTGATTCAGTGGTTCGGTTGCTTTCTGCGCAAATGAAAGAAACGAAATTGGAAGTCAACTCGGTGGACCACAAATGGGATTGGAGGAGTAAGTTTATCTCTTACTTCGACTCAAGGACTCTTCCCCAAGACAAGAAAAAGGTAAAAAAAGTTAAGGACTCAAGCAGTTTCATACTCAATGATTGAGGGAAATCTATATAGAAGATTATACAGCGGCCCGATGGCCAAATGCTTGGGTCCAGACGAAGCTAGATATGTGATGGCAGAAATACACGAAGGCGAATGTGGCAATCACTCGGGAGGAAAGTCCTTGGTGCGCAAATTACTTCGAGCTGGGTACTACTGGCCTACTATCAGCACAGATGCAAAGGCCTTCATAAAAAATGTGATAAGTGTCAACGCCACGCCCGAATGATTCATCAGCAAGCCGAACCCCTGTATTCGTTCGTATCACCATGGCCCTTCATGAAGTGGGAAATGGATATTGTTGGCCCCTTACCGAAGGGAAAAAGTGGAGTTCGGTTTATTCTTGTTTTAACCGATTACTTCACAAAATGGGTGGAAGCAGGAGCTCTCACCGAGGTTAAACAGAAGAAGGTAATCAGTTTTGTCAAGAAAAACATCATCTAATGGTTCGGCGTCCCAAGGGAGATCACTTGTGACAATGGTAAACAGTTCATGGGGGTAGCTATTACTGATTTCTTCAAACAATGGGGAATAAAAAGAATAGCGTCGATCCCCTACCATCCAAGTGCCCATGGACAAGTTGAATCCTCAAGCAGAGTGATAATTGAAAGTCTTAAGAAGAGGCTTGATGAGAAAAAAGGGTCCTTGGCCCGAAGAGTTGCCAGGTGTGTTGTGGACTATGTGAACAACGGAGAGAAACAACACTGGTGAAACCCCATTTTCCCTCGCTTATAGCATGGATTCACTTATCCCCGTGGAAGTGGGCGAACCAAGTCTTCGGTACGCTCACACCACCAAAGACGCCAATCAGCAAGCCATGCGCATAGAGTTGGATTTGCTCGAGGAGAAAAGAGAGTTGGCTTTGGTTCGATTAGTAGCACAGAAAAGGCAAATCGAGACATATCTCAACTGGAAGGCCAAACTTAGGGACTTCAAAGTTGGCGATTATGTGTTAAAGGCCTCGAATCAGTCGACGAAGGAAAATAATGGGGGAAAACTCATTGCAAATTGGGAAGAGCCTTACAGAGTTAGAGCAATCGTTGGAAAGATATCTTATCAAATCGAAGATCTACAAGGCAAACCCAAACCTTTGAATTGGAACATTTCCAATTTGAAGCGGTACTACTTTTAAAATCGAGGTAAACATTCCTCGATCATTTAAAATTCACCTACAGCCTCGAGCCGAAAAATGCTCCTAGGGCTTCGGTCGAAATATGCTAACTTGCTCCTCATTTTATTTTGCTTGACCTTTTCAGGAAGCGGCTAAGACGATCTCCAGTGCTGGGATCTTCATCAAGATTCAAACCCGAACACTTGGGGGGAGGGGGAGTGAGAGGTGGGTTGCAACTGAGGTAGACACCTAGACTCCCAACCGAAGCCTATCTATTCAGCAACCGGGGACTGACGCCCAAAGGAATAGATTAGCACTTTGTAAATACGCTCGATAGTGGCATGTTATCGATTTTTTTTTTGCGCCTAAGTTCTACTTAGACTAGGCCTTATGTAAAAGCCGATTACGGCTCGTTGATATCATCAATGAAATAAACTTAGTTCAATATCTCTTTGTTTCTATGATCTTACTTACTGAAGTTGTATCTTAAATGCATTGACTTGAGAACAAGACGTCGTTCTAAGTTCGCATCGATTTTTTACAACTAAGTCTTGCAAGCAAACTACTCTAAGTGTTCGAATCGAAGTCTATCAAAAGGCAAAACAAAGCTAACACTTGAAATATAAAATGCGAGTTCATTCTTTGAAAAGCCCGAAGGCTATAAAGTTATATACATCAAAAGGCCCGAAGGCCTAAGCAAAAATAAAAAATACAGAGGATGAATAGCAGTGAAGAGCAAATCGAGCTCGGGAACTATCTTCCCCTAAGGGTTTCCCTCTTCGGCATCTTCATTATCCTCTTCAATGCTCTTGCCTTCCTCATCACCCTCAGATTCACCATCATCCGAATCCTCACTCGAAGGAAGATCATCTATTATTTTCTGGGCCTCGGCAGCAGCGTCCCTAGCCTTGACTATTTCTTCTTCGAGCACGATCTGCCCGGCTTGGACTTGCTTGAGCGTATCAAGCCTAGTCTTAACAATAGCCCAGGCCTGTTCAAGCTTCGCCCTCATTGCTTTGACCTCAGCCTGCTGATTGAGGTAGGCAATTCTCCCCTGAAGCTTTGAAACTTTGCCCCGAAGAGCAGGCAGTTGATCTACCTGGCTTTGCAACCCAACAAGCTTGGCGTTGTACTCCTCTAACTTGCCACGGTAAATCTCGCCTGCCTCTAACACCTCGGCCCTGGAGCGTAAGAGTTCGGCTTCAAGTCAATCATTTTCCAGGCTCAGCCTCGAACGCTCGCTAACAAACTCATTTGTCACAGCCTGAACCCTTGCCTCAGCAAACTCCAGAACCCCGTGTAAGTCAGCCTCGGCCTTAGCTGCAGCTTCATTAGCACGCCCCAAGTCTTTATTCAAAGCAGCGAATTGGGCTTCCAGCTCGGCGATTCTATCCAAAAATCCCTTTTTCTGCTC
This sequence comes from Petunia x hybrida, assembly GCA_037355625.1. Taxonomy (NCBI): domain Eukaryota; kingdom Viridiplantae; phylum Streptophyta; class Magnoliopsida; order Solanales; family Solanaceae; genus Petunia; species Petunia x hybrida. The sequence continues at coordinate 531,934 of JBBBVM010000258.1, forward strand.
TTCCCAGGCAGCAGTCGCCGCTTGAACTTGCTCCGCTTGGTCACGTTCTAGGTGAATAGCCTGCAACGCGAGGACCAAGCTCTGCACAAGATCAAAATTTTAGCATCAAGGACAAGGAAAAGATAAGTTACACGAACAAGAATGCGGGAGAACTTACACGAAGAGCAGAGGCGGCTGAAACACCTATCAAGCTTATAGGGCTGAGGTTGCGAAGGGTGTGAGCTTTAGTGGACCCAAGCATAACATCGATGGCGGCGATGTCCTCCTTGGTGGGATCCAATAAATTGGTCTCGGGAGAAATTTCCTAGGCCCAAGGTGCAGCGTTCGAAGCCTTAGTCGAACTTCGAGAAGCCTTGACCATGCTTTAAATCAAGCCTTCGCTCGCTTTAGCTTTACCTTTCCGCTTGGCAGCTTCTTGGTAAAACTCCTCTATATTTATAACCTTGGTCTCCCTAGGGACCTCGGGGACTGGCTCTTGAGCTACCTCGGGACTCGGGAGCATCCATACAGACCTCTTCATCACTAGGCTCATTAATAAGGCCTCGGCGCCTCTCAATCACCACTTCGGAAGTAGGGGCGGCAGTTTCCTTAATCCGAGGTTCTTTCGCCTTGGTGGCCCTCTTCGATTCAGCTCTCTTCCTCTTAAAGCCTGGGGAAGGGAGGGAAGCAACCTCGTAAATAAAAGATAAATTAGAATTTGGGATACATGTAAACCGACCTAGAAAGATATTATCACCTTGCGAAGTCCCTTGGCCCGACGAGCCCTTAGACTTCTTTTCTTAGCGAGCCACCTCGCTAAACTCACCATTTCGCTGACGCCTTCGTTGGCGTCAAGAACTTTTTTCTCCTTCTTCTTTTTCTTCTCTTTCTTTTCTTCTCCTTCTTTGTCTCCCTTCTCTTCGGTTTCCTCCTCCTCCTCTTCGGTGTCCTTAACAGCCTTGTTGGAAAAACCTAAGTGGGAAGGGAAAAAGAAAACGTCAAGAAGCAATAATTCGAAACGATCACTAGGAAATTTTGAACATCGGTGAATAACTCATCATGCCTTTTGCATGACCATCGGTTATCCTTCAAAGCAGCTAAGATCATCCACTGCCGACGAGGACGCTTCTTTTGTTTCATTACCTCGATCACCCACTCGAGCAAATCCCCCGGTGGGTTGATTGGGACCTTTTCAGCTGCATATCACAAATATGAAAGTAAGAACAAGTTACGATGACCGAAGACCAAACAAAGATAAGGATACTTACGTTGAGCATTCCACTCTTTGGGGAAACCAGGGTCAGCTGATAGCAGCTTCGTGGGAATGAGCACATAGCAGTCGTTCCAACCTCGATCACCGTGGTCTTCGCTCTTACTCAAAATAGCGTAAGATCCACGGGGTAAGAGAGCCACCTCCCTGGCTTATTGAAAATATGGGTAGTAGAGGGAGATTAGATGTTGGAAGGTGAAGGGCAACTCAGCTAACCCACTTAAGTACTCGAGGGCCTGCACAACCCTCCAAACTCCGGGGCCCAGTTGAGCCAAACATAAATTGTAAGATCGACAGAACGTGTCGATTATAGGGTGAACTGGCAAGCCAAACCCTATGGTAAAAGGGTATGTGAAAACCGAAGAATACCCTGGAACATGAGTGGAAGCAGCCGCGTCCGGGGCTGGACTTATTTCCACCTTGGGTCCCCAACGGTAATCTGCCCGAATAGTCTCAATCAAGTCTTCGGTTATCACACTCGGGGTGACATGTACTGGTATGTTTCTTTTCTTCCCCTTTTTGGCATCAGACTGAATTTGAACTTTGAGGTCCTTATCATTATTGAAATTCGAAGGTATGACTAACCGAGGGTCTATCTCCACCTCTAGAGGAATCTTCTTCCTAGATTTCTTCGAGGTGCCAGCTTCGATCTGGGACCCCTTTTTGCTGGCCTCGACTTCGCCCACTTGGCCACTTGTCTCTTTGCTGGCATCGGCTACCTCTTTGGTACTGATGACATTTTCGCCCTAGACGTAATCCCTGTCATCACCACTAACATCAACGTCAAAGCTAACTTCAGTCTTGTCACGACCAGCCCTCGCTTTGCATCGCCTTGGGCCACTGGCTACTGACATCGCTTCCTCACCGCCCTCTGCCTCAATGACTTGCAGCGCCGGCATGGTGGCGATGAAGTCGCCGCTAGCTATCGCGGCGGCAAAGCGTGTAGCCCTCTTGCTAGAATTACTGAAGTCGTGACCGAAATTTATAGCAGACATAATGTAGGGTTTGAAGGAAGGGTTTTCTCACAAGAAGAAGGATTAAAATAAAGATCAATCGGGTCCAGAAATTATCTGGGAAGGAGGTTTCTCTCTTTCTTCACTGTTTACAGCTGGTTGTCAAATGGAGAAGAATGTCTCCAAATGATGTATTTATAGGCAACTGATATTTGACTATTTTACCTATATTTTCGGGGTAGTTTTACCATGTTATGATAGTACACCTAAGAGTTTATATGCAAAACTCTCAAGAGTTGATACTAATTGAGTTGTTTGGTGTTTTAGGATTTGAACATGGTGAATTGAGCAATAAACTGCTAGATTTGGAGCTAAAAGCGAAGATGTTGAAGAGTTCATGTGATCCGTGTGCCACGCGAGTTACACGGGAAGAAATAGAGTCTTTGCTTAGGAATGGAGAAAAAATTTCAGCGCATTTAGGCCAAATACGCGAGCACCACGCGAGCTGAATTGCCTGAAGAAAATTAGTCCGCGTGGCACCCGCGTGCCACGCGAAATACATTGCTATGGGCAAAACAATAAGGCTGTTTTAGTACTTTTGCTCAGTTTATTACAGGGTATAAAAGCTTCTTTTGCCTCCATTATGAAGATACACTGGAAAAGAAGGAGCAAAAAGGAGGCTAGAGCTTTGGAGACTTCAACAACACGAGTTTTTCTAAATTCTTCCCTACTTTTTGTAATTTATTCATTCATGAATTATTTTGATATGACTATCACGAACATGAGTGGCTAATTTACCCATTCTAGGATTGATTGAACCACTCCAATACTTATGCGTTATGAATATTTATTTCAATGAATGAGACTTGTGAATCCTTCCTATCTAAGTGTTTATGTTTTGATTACTATTAATTGGAAGAGCTGCCAATTGATTGTTCCCATTATTCTTGTGTGTCTAGGGATAGATTCATAGGTTTGGGTTAAACACTTAGCAATATTTCAATCTAAAACCAAGGTATTACTTAGGTTGTCAATAAGGTGATTTGTGACCATTGACCCTGATTGTGAACTAAACTTGTAGTCCTAGTTATCTTCATTAATTAATTGGAAAATTGGTTAGTGAAAGTTACTACTATTACATGGAAGTGAATAGTTGTATAATTGGAGCAAGTGTTCAATAGGAAGAAAATCAAGTTGAATTTGTTAAAAGAATTACTCTAACACATAGGTAGGAGTTGGGTAAATCAATCCTAGGCTTCTAAATCCTTGATCAATTTATATCTTAATACTTTGCAATTTACTTTTGTTACATTGAAACAATCATTCAAATACAAACCTTGGGAGTTAATTGGTTAGATAAATTAGTTAGAATAACAACTAGATTTTGAGTGTTCCCTGTGGGATTCGACCTCGGGACTTTAAGTACCGAGCTATATTTGCTGCGACCGCTTAGTCCTTTTTATAGGGCGTAGTTGAGCGTGATCAAATTTTGGCGCCGTTGCCGGGGAACACGGTGTTATTTTAGTTGTTAACATAACTAGTTTTATTTCTCAATTGACTTCACTTTTGTCATCTTGAGTTAACTCTTTGGAATTTGTGTGTTTCAGGTGTATGCGTAAAACAAGATCTCAGTCTGCAGAGTTGAAACCGTTTGACCCAGAGATTGAGAGGACATTCCACGCCTTGAAAAGGGCGAATACTGTTGGCAATACACTTAGAAAATCAGAAACCAAAGATATTGAGATGGCTGAAGATTTGGCACTTAATGCTTTTGCTCAGCCTGTGGCTGGAAACTTGGCTTCTGCTATTCGGCTTCCGGAATTTGAAGCTGAAAGTTTTTACATCACCCAAACTATGGGTAGTCTGTTGTCCAACGCTGGACTTTTTGCGGGTAAATTGACTAATGATCCTCAAAAGCATTTGAAAAAGTTCATGAGGGTGTGTGAAACTCAGAAGCATGCTCGAGTTCCGGCTGAGGTCGTGCGATTGATGTTATTCCCATTTTCTTTGACGGATGATGCTAGTGACTGGTTTGATTCTTTGCCAGTCAATTCTATCACTTCGTGGGATGAGTTGGTGATCAAGTTCATGAAGAAATTTTTCACACAAAAAAAAACTGCGAAGTTGGTTGATGAGATACTCATGTTCAGGCAGACCCCGCTCGAGACTCTGCCAGAGGCTTAGGAGAGGTTCAAGAGCTGCTTACGAAAGTGTCCCCATCATGGAATTCCTGATCAGATGTTGGGACAAAGAATTTACATGGGCATGAGTGATCAAATCAAGGGCAATTTAGATGCAGCAGCTGGAGGAGCATTCTTGAGTAAAACATTTACTGAAGCAAAAGCTCTCCTCGATACCATGGCTCAAAATTCAGGCTGGTTGACTAGAGATGCATCTGCTGGTTTAGGCCCAAAGGTTTTGGCTACTGGAATTGATCATGGGGTTGAAGAGCAAATGTCAAGGCTGCAGACTACGCTGGATGTGGCTTTGAAACAATTTAATGAAAACATGCTGAAACCCGTTAACCAAGTGGACACACCTGATCATGGTAATTTTGCTGACTCTGATTTATTGGGTTATACTGAAGATGCTAATTTTCTGAATTATGGGCAGAGGCAGCAATACAATCAGCAGGCTCCAGTTGCCAGACAGCAGGGACAACAAGTTCCTTACCAGAGACAAGCAGCTTATAATAACCAGCAGGTAGTATTACCTACACAGCAAGCTAATGACATAGCTGACATTAAGAGTATGGTGCAGTCCATGGTGGGAGTACACAAGAAGTTGCAAGATCAAGTTACAGCCCATGACACTGCCATTAAGGGGATAGAGACACAGTTGGGACAACTAGCCATTGCTTTGAACAATAGACCTCAGGGTACCTTGCCAGGAGACACAATGGTAAATCCAAAGGACGCAAATCCTAACTAAGTGATGGCAGTTAGCTTGAGGAATGGTAGAGATTTAGACAAAGAGCAAGAATTGGCTAAGGAAGAGGTGCCCAGTGTGCCAAAAGCTAACCCTGTGGATGTTCCAGCTAAAGTTGGTGATAAGGATGAAGCTGAAAAAGAGATTACATCTGACCCTGTGACTAAGCCGACTGAAAGGTAAGTGTAAAGCGTAAGACACCACCTCCCCCTTACCCTCAAAGGCTCGTAAAACAGCAAAAAGAGAGTCAATGCAAGAAATTCATTGATATGCTTAAACAATTACATGTTAACATTCCTTTACTTGAAGCAATTAGAGATGTACCTGGTTATGCTAAAATGTTGAAAGATCTTTTGTCTAGAAAGTTTGATTTTCAGGATCTGGCTACGGTCACTCTGACTCACACTTGCAGTGCTGTGGTGACTAAGTCTGTGGCGCAAAAGCTGGCAGACCCAGGTAGTTTTACTATACCTTGCACGATTGGTAAGCACTCTTTTGCTAGAGCCTTACTTGATTTAGGAGCTAGTATAAATTTGATGCCTCTATCTATCTATAAAAAGCTTGGTATTGGCAAAGCTAGACCCACCTCTATGAGTCTTCAGCTAGCTGATAGGAGTGTTAAGAGACCTACAGGGATTTTAGATGATGTTCTAGTGCAAGTGGATAAATTTGTGTTCCCTGCAGACTTTGTGATTCTTGATTGTGCAGTTGATGAGGATACCTCTATCATTTTAGGGAGGCCTTTCCTTGCTACAGGGAAGGCTATTATAGATTGTGAGGCTGGTGAGATGAAGATGAGGTTAAATGACGAGGAGGTGACCTTTACTGTTCAAAAATCTATGAGGAGACCTAGTGAGTTTGCTAATTGTTCCATGGCTAATGTCTTAGAGGTAGACGAATTTGAGGATGATGAGTCTTACTATCCTAATGACCCACTAGAAGCTTATATTATGAATATGGACATCCCTGATGGCGAGGAATGGGATGAGATTATATTGGCCTTAGAAGGGCGCGGGTTTTGGCATAGAGAACCACGATTTGAGTCACTTGATTTGGCTAATAGGATAGCGCCACCCGCAAAACTATCTATAGAGGAGCCCCCTCAGTTGGAGCTCAAACCATTGCCTGAGCACCTGAAATATATTTTTCTGGGACCTAACTCTACTTTGCCTGTTATTATCTCATCTAGTTTGTCAGATACGCAGGTAGAAAGGTTAATGCAGGTTTTGAAGGAGTGCAAGCAGGCGATTGGATGGACTATTGTTGACATCAAAGGAATAAGCCCAACGTTTTGCATGCACAAGATTCTATTGGAGGAGGGTGCTAAACCTTCAATAGAGCATCAAAGAAGGCTAGTCCCAAATATGAAAGAGGTAGTCAAGAAAGAAATAATAAAGTGGCTGGATGCAGGTATTATCTTTGCAATTTCTGATAGTCAATGGGTAAGTCCAGTCCAGTGTGTGCCAAAGAAAGGTGGGATGACTGTGGTTAAAAATGAGAACAATGATCTAATCCCCACTAGAACTGTAACTGGCTGGCCAATTTGTATGGACTATAGGAAGTTGAATAAAGCTACTAGGAAAGATCACTTGCGCCTTCCCTTTATTGATCAGATGCTTGACTGATTGGCAGGGAGGTCATATTTTTTCTTTTTAGATGGTTACTCAGGGTATAACCAAATTCACATTGCCCCTGAGGACCAAGAGAAAACTACCTTCACATGTCCCTATGGCACCTTTGCTTTTCGAAGGATGCCCTTTGGTCTATGTAATGCGTCTGCCACCTTCCAAAGGTGTATGATGGCTATATTTACGGACATGGTAGAGGATATTATGGAAGTATTTATGGATGCCTTCTCTGTAGTAGGTAACTCTTTTGATGAATGTCTGACTAATCTTGAGAGAGTATTGAAAAGGTGTATTGAAACTAATCTTGTGCTTAACTGGGAGAAGTGCCATTTTATGGTACAAGAGGGGATAGTCTTAGGGCACCAAGTGTCAAGTAGAGGGATTGAGGTTGATAAAGCCAAAGTAGAGGTAATTAAGGAGTTGCCTGAACCCACCTCGGTGAGGGCGATTCGTAGCTTTTTAGGCCATGCTGGCTTCTATAGGAGGTTCATTAAGGACTTCTCTAAAATTTCTCATCCCTTGTGTAAATTGCTTGAGAAGGATCACCCCTTTGTTTTTTCTGATGAGTGCAGGTTAGCTTTCAAGGAGCTAAAGGAGAGGTTGGTGTCAGCACCGATCATTGTAGTACCTAATTGGGAGGACCCCTTTGAGTTGATGTGTGACGCAAGTGACTATGCTGTGGGTGCCGTGCTTGGGCAAAGAAAAGATAAAATAATGCACTCAGTCTACTACGTCAGTCGCACACTGAATGGAGCAGAATTGAATTACACCACTACTGAGAAGGAGATGTTAGTTGTAGTATTCGCATTTGACAAGTTCTGTTCTTACCTACTTGGTTTGAAAGTGGTGGTGTATACAGACCATGGTGCAATCCGGTACTTGGTGGGTGTTGCTGTTATAAGAGTTTGATTTGGAGATCCGTGATCGTAAAGGTACTGAGAACCAGGTTGCAAACTATTTGTCTAGACTTGAAGGAGCTGAGAAGCGAGTTGAGGAAGGTGAGATTTGGGAAAACTTTCCAGATGAACAATTGTTGGCCACTACATTAGAAGAAATTCCATGGTACGCTGATATTGCAAATTATCTGGTAAGTGAAATAATTCCTCATGACTTTGACTCGGCGAAAAAGAAAAGGTTCTTGTATGAATGTAAATCTTATTTTTTGGATGAACCTTATTGTTTAAGATATGTGTTGATAACATGATCCGGAGATGTGTCCCCGAGATAGAGCAATCTTCTATATTGCAGGCATGTCATTCTTCACCCTATGGAGGACATTTTGGAGGGACCCGGACAGCTGCTAAGGTATTGGAAGCGGGCTTCTTTTGGCCTACTTTGTTCAAGGACGCTAACATTTGGGTCCGGGCTTGTGATGAGTGCCAGAGGACTGGCAATATCTCTCGTCATCATGAGATGCCTATGAAACTAATCTTGGAGGTTGAGGTATTTGACGTGTGGGGGATAGATTTCATGGGTCCATTTGTTAGCTCCTATGGAAATAAGTACATACTTGTAGCACTAGATTACGTCTCCAAGTGGGTCGAGGCTGTTGCTCTCCCCACTAATGATGCTAAGGGAGTTACTCAGTTCCTTAAAAGGAACATCTTCTCTAGATTTGGTACTCCTTGGGCTATCATTAGTGATGGGGGAAGTCATTTTTGCAACCAAGTGTTTAAGAGGTTACTGGAGAAGTATGGTGTTCATCATAAATTTGCCACACCTTACCACCCACAGACCAGCGGGCAAGTTGAGGTCTCAAATAGAGAGATTAAAAGTGTGCTTCAAAAGACTGTAAATACTACCAGGACTGATTGGGCAAGGAAGCTGGATGACGCCTTATGGGCTTATAGGACTGCTTACAAGACACCTATAGGGATGACTCCTTACAAGATGGTGTTCGGGAAGGCATGTCACTTGCCTATAGAGTTAGAGCATAGAGCTATGGGCTCTTAGGAGGGTAAATTTGAATTATGACTCTGCAGCTTCTGGCAGGATCAACGAGATGCACGAACTTGAGGAGAGACGCTTTAACGCTTATGAGAGTGCGAGACTATACAAGGAGAGGGTGAAAAACTTGCATGACAAGAGGATAATAGATAGGAGCTTTGAGCCGGGCGAACAGGTATTGCTTTATAATTCTACACTTCGTTTGTTCCCTGGTAAGCTTAAGTCGAGGTGGTCTGGACCATTTAAAGTTGTGCAAGTGGCACCTCATGGAGCTGTGGAAGTAGAGATCGAGGATGGTTCAAGAGATTTAAGGTAAATGGGCAAAGGTTGAAAAGTTACTATGGAATGGAAGAAGAGGTCAAGGTGATCTCTGTCTGGTACTTTTACGAGTGATTGACGCTTGCATAATGTCGTGCCACGACTATAAATAAGGCGCTTCTTGGGAGGCAACCCGTGTTAGTAATTGTAAACAAAAGAAAAAAAATTATTAAAAAACTTATAAATACAAAAAGAGTCGTGCCACGACATTAAATAAGGCGTTGCGTGGGAGGCAACCCACGATTTTAGTTAGTATTTATTATGTTACTAATTTTTATTTTAATTGTGGGTATTAATGTTTGATTGAGTTTTATAGGATTAATTGACAGTGGCAAACTTCATGGAACATGCGAAGTGAATCGAGATGAGTATGCCGAAAAATGAAATGAAACGAGGTGAGTAACTGTGAGAATGAGAAGAAATTGGAGCTCGTAGCACGCTAATACCACGTGAAATTTTTGGCTTGAGGCTCGTTTTAGTCTCGCGTCACGAGATGAACACGCGAAGCTTTCTTGGGAGTGCACGAACAATTATAGTGCAAGGAGGCTCAAAGACGAGCCCACCACGTGAATTTAAACTAATCAGGTATGTATTTTACTTAAACCCACCCGTTTATAAAGGATACCATTAGTTAGAATAACAAAACACGTAAATTTCATACAACGTTTCCCCCTCCCCATCAGCAGTTTCGTACCAAGCTTTCACCACCCTCCCCTCAAACCCTTCCCTGCACAACCCACCACCGTTGAAGCTGTCGCTGCAGGGCAGCCACCACCGCCGAACTCCGACGCTCAGGTATGCTTCTCTCTCTCCTCCTTTCACTTTCTCTGCTTCCCTCTCTCTCTTCAACCCTAGTCACACCCCCCAGTTCCCGTCATCCCCTCCCCCCTTGTAGCGTCACCCCACCCCCATTCCAGTCAGCCCAATCCCATCCCCGTCACCCCAGCATGTTCCCGTTACCCCCACCCCCGTTCCAGTCACCCCAATCCCATCCCCGCCACCCCAGCATGTTCCCGTCACCCCCTCCCCTCTCCCACGCCACTCCCCATCTCGTTTGGTCAACTCATTGGAATATTATCTGCAATCCAGCCACGTGGTAAAAGAAAATTTATCTAAAAAGCTAATCATCATCATAATGACTACAGCCAAGAAACCAAGAGAACTTCATAGAGAGCAATAAACTCACCACATGAAATAAGTTTCTCAATATCTGTGGCTAATGAGGCTGGGATACCACTAAATGATGCTTTAAACTGAATCAGCAATGAAATCAATGCATCTTTCCAATATCTGACCACCACTGCAAGTTACCCCAACCCCATCCCGTCACCCCCACCTCCTTAACCCGTCACCTCTAATTAGTATAGAGTAATATAGATTAATATAGATTAGTATAGCGTAGTTTAGAGTAATATAGAGTAATATTCAGCATGTGAGCAGTATATGTCGTGATTAGTATAGAGTAATATAAATTGGAGGTGAGCAGTAGTTAGAGTAATATAGATTAAGCTGTAGTATTATTAAACAAATATATTCATGCACACATATACTGTACATGTGTATATTTTGCATGCGGGAAAACGAATCTAATATGTACTAGTTGTTACACCAATGTAGCATCCTCCAATAAGATTTGATATAGCTTATCTTGATTTGAATTAAAGCGGGGAAGTCTGAGTACCTGTCCACCTTTGTGTTATTAGAATGATATTTGAAGGCACTTGTGCGTATTTGAAGTTGTGTAAGTCGTTAGTTGATTCAAAGGCTCTTTGTCGCGGTGTTTCATGTTATACATTGCTCTTTATGTGTTGCTAAGCTGAATTTTTGAATTTTTGCCCTATTCTGTCTTATTACTGGGTTGTTTGCTCTTTGTTTGTAAGAGTCCAAATGGGACGTGTCAGAAAGAATACTGGGCAGGAGAAGGACATTGATTCAGAGCAACAACTTGCAGCCAAGCGGCGCAAGACATTTTCTCACACTGTTTGGCGTGATGATCGGGCCAAAGAAGATTACAAAGAGATTTGTGGTAAGACGTTTCTGAGTGAATCACCTATTGATACTGAGATGTGTAGGAGAAAGTTTCCAGATGTGTTGGAGGAAATTCAGAGGAGACAGTGGGATTTGTTTCTAACTGGGTTTGGCAAAGCCAACATATCTTGGGTTCGTGAGCTGCTGGCAAATTGGAGGATGGATGTTGATTATGTGGTAAATGATCGTAGCAAAATGGTTGACATATCTCCTGCTAAGCTGAATGAGTTCTTGGGGCTCCCACAGGTCGATGGAGCTGCACTTCAGGCTATTGAGAATGCACCAGATCTTGATGATATCCGACGTGTGCTATGTGATGATAATCCGAAGGCAAAGTGGAAGGCAAGTTCAGGGTCTCCACACAACACCTTGGCTTTCAAATATTTCTCTAAGAGAGCAAGAGTGTATCTGAGATTTGTTTTCTTGCGTTTGATCCCCTGTGAGACATGACAGACATACGATTTGAGAGGGTTATTGCCACCTATGCGTTGATGAAGAAAATTGATATTAATGTGGGCTATTTGATGTTTCGAGAGTTTCAGCGCACTCGAGAGAATATGCAGTGGCGCTTGTTCTTTCCTAACACTTTGACCAAATATATGCGATCATTGAAAGTAGTGGTTGATGACGGAGATGAAAAGGAAGTAGAAAATCCAAAGAGAGTCGATATCACAAATGTCAAGAGCCCGGACGAAGATAGAGTGGAGAAGTTATCTTATGAGCGACGCTTGGATAGAATTGAGCGGATGCTACTTCGTCAATGGCGTGGCACAGAGCTTGATATGAAGATGAAGGGCGTGGATCTCACTCCTCTTATGACTGAGTTGCCCTATACTGCTGATGAACGCTTGCTAGTTGGCTTTCCGCCTGAGGTTGAGCTACCTGCTGCTTCTACTATGGTTGCACCATCTCAGGTAGTTTCCACTCCTTCTTTTTCTACCCACGTGGATGCTCCGAGAGCTGCTGCCACATCTGCTGGTGGGCCTGCTGGTACTGCAGTAGCTGCTGTGACTACTTCTGATGTTGTTCCTGGTGTACGTCCTGATGCGAGCGCCAGCTGTTCGACTACTACTGCTTGACAGGGAGTACCACCACCCTACTTGTTAAATATGTTTTTGTTATAGTGCAGTGAGGACACTGTTTATTCTTAAGTGTGGGGTGGGATTTTATTGTGTGGTACTTGTTTATTTTAGGATGTTTTCATACTTTCTTGTCACTTGACAGTTTTTGATTTATTTCCTGCTTTCTAGTTTTGTTGGTTCTGTAATATCCTATATATTCATGGCCTGTAATAGAATAGTATTATAAATATTTAGTAGTTCATTAATATTAAAGTTAATTTTTAGTTTAGTTAATTCATAGGTTATCAATAATCTCTTTGGGTTTTCTTAGCCTTGGTTCTTTCCTATTGAGTTATTTATGCTGAACCAGGCAGTCTGTAGGTTAGATAATAATTAAAAAAATGAAAAAAAAATGCCTAAGTGCTCAGAAGGAGGAAAAATGGAGAGTAGGCAGAAAAAGAGAGAAGTGAGGGAGTCGAAAGGCAGCCTTTAGTTAGAACTACCTACATATTTTTTTAACTTCCTTTTTGAGTTCATAGTGAGGTATTGCGAGGTGAAACTGAACTGATCTTTGAGTTCCATGTACAGTGTGTGGTGAGGTTATTTTTACATACTTCTCATTGTTTCATGTTAAGTCTAGAACTTGCCCTGCTTGTTGTTTGAGGCGAAATCCTAGGTAGTCTTGATCTTAAGAATGAAAGTAGGCCTTCTTTGGCCCGCCAGTTCCCAAATTAGCCTACCTAATGAATATATTCCGTTGAGTCCCCAATTTGAGCCTATTGACCTTTTCTTTGGCAACTTGAATTACAAGCCTTATCTATTTTTCTATTTACCTCTCTTGTTACCCATCTTCCCCTTAACTACTTTAGGTTGTGTGTTTGGAAAGATTGTGGGATATTAATAAGAGTTGTGTATCTGGGAGGAAAGTTGCAAAAGAATGAAGGAATGAAATACTTGATATTCTCTTCGTATAAAAAAAATGAAGGATGGGGGCAATGTTCCTATGCTCGGTTAAGGGTGATAAAAGCCTCGAGTATGAACACGCCAAAGGCACCCTATGGAGGATGATGTATCTCATTGAACTCTTAGGGCCCCAATCATCCAAGTGTTGCGAAAATCATTAAAAAAAAAGAGAAGAGAATGAGTTGATGAATAAACGAGGAGAAAGGGAAAATTAGTAGTGAGTGATGTTTAAAGTGTTGAGGGGAAGAATTAGTCACTATATACCCAAAAGTGTACCACACCTTACCCCAAGCCAACATTACAAGCTATGAAAAAGCCCTACTTGACTTTTGATTGAGACTTCTACATTAGTGGATAACGATAAAATGGGCAAGCCTATGGTACTTTTCTGTGGGACATGAGAAATTTCTTTCTGAGTGTGAGAGTATTTGATATTTGATATGCCACAATGTCTCTTGAAATCATATGTTGTGTGCTTGGTGGCATCTTCTTTCTGTGAGGTACATTGGAACTTGAGTGGTCTATAGGTTTCTACTTTCAATACTTGACTATGACCAAAAGAAAGGGTGTTTGAATTTTATAGGTGAGTTTTGCTAAGTTTTTGTCGCGAGTCCTTATCTAATCTTGATGTCTTGCCCGCTTTCTGTGTATTCTTCTTCTTTGCTCGAGGACGAGCAAAAGTATAAGTGTGGGGTTGTGATATTTGGCTATTTTACCTATATTTTCAGGGCAATTTTACCATGTTATGATAGTACACCTAAGAGTTTATATGCAAAACTCTCAAGAGTTGATGCTAATTGAGTTGTTTGGTGTTGTAGGATTTGAACATGGTGAATTGAGAAATAAACTGCTAGATTTGGAGCTAAAAGCGAAGATGTTGAAGAGTTCAAGTGATCCGTGTGCCACGCGAGTGACACGGGAAGAAATAGAGTCTTTGCTTAGGAATGGAGAAAAAATTTCAGCGCATTTAGGCCAAATACGCGAGCACCACGCGAGCTGAATTGCCTGAAGAAAATTAGTCCGCGTGGCACGCGGGTGCCACGCGAAATACATTGCTATGTGCAAAAAAATAAGGCTGTTTTAGTACTTTTGCTCAGTTTATTACAGGGTATAAAAGCTTCTTTTGCCTCCATTATGAAGATACACTGGAAAAGAAGAAGCAAAAAGGAGGCTAGAGCTTTGGAGACTTCAAGAACACGAGTTTTTCTAAATTCTTCCCTACTTTTTGTAATTTATTCATTCATGAATTATTTTGATATGACTATCACGAACATGAGTGGCTAATTTACCCATTCTAGGATTGATTGAACCACTCCAATATTTATGCGTTATGAATATTTATTTCAATGAATGAGACTTGTGAATCCTTCCTATCTAAGTGTTTATGTTTTGATTGCTATTAATTGGAAGAGCTCCCAATTGATTGTTCCCATTATTCTTGTGTGTCTAGGGATAGATTCATAGGTTTGGGTTAAACACTTAACAATATTTCAACCTAAAACCAAGGTATTACTTAGGTTGTCAATAAGGTGATTTGTGACCATTGACCCTGATTGTGAACTAAACTTCTAGTCCTAGTTATCTTCATTAATTAATTGGAAAATTGGTTAGTGAAAGTTACTACTATTACATGGAAGTGAATAGTTGTATAATTGGAGCAAGTGTTCAATAGGAAGAAAATCAAGTTGAATTTGTTAAAAGAATTACTCTAACACATAGGTAGGAGTTGGGTAAATCAATCCTAGGCTTCTAAATCCTTGATCAATTTATTTCTTAATACTTTGCAATTTACTGTTGTTACATTGAAACAATCATTCAAATACAAACCTTGGGAGTTAATTGGTTAGATAAATTAGTTAGAATAACAACTAGATTTTGAGTGTTCCCTGTGGGATTCGACCTCGGGACTTTAAGTACCTAGCTATATTTGCTGCGACCGCTTAGTCCCTTTTATAGGGCGTAGTTGGGCGTGATCAGCAACACACACGTGCAAGTGGAAAAACAATGATGACTTGAAACGTTGGGAATGAAAATAAATTGGTGTGACCATTCGGTGGCCAGTGAACGGTCACCACGTAATGCAGAATAGTAATTCGAAAAGACTTGCGACGTTTTGAAACTCTTGGATAGGGTTGAGCCACGTCATCTTCCCGCGTGAATTCATTCCACTCCTCGGTGAACCTAGCACTTACCCGAGGAGTGGGGGGACTATCTGTATTGGGTAAAAACCGACGTACTCGGACATCACTTCGGTGTGATAAATTGAGATCAAACGAACTGATGTTCCGAAGGAGGAAGATCGAAGCAGACGATTAAACCACCAAAGTCGAGTACCGAGGTCATCACTGAAGGCGAGCCCCGAGCTGTGCTTCGATGATATTCACTTCAACCGAACAACAAGGTCATACCACCGAGGCCATGCATTTGGGCTTCGGTGGAAAACCTCGGGTTTAGTGGCTCATCAGCCCATTACTGTAGCCCACTAACTCCACTAATGGATATGCTGAACGTGGATGTAGGCATGATCTGCCATGGGAAACGTGGGCAAGGCCCCTTGTATCTATAAATAGCACTAGCTTTCACATTGTATTCATTCAGAAATACTTAGAGAAACTCTCGAAAAATTTGTACTCACTCATATATATTGAAATCTTGTTCTTTTACTGATATTACTGTTTATTGTTGTTCAAATCTCGACTTTGATACATTGATTTGCTTGTATTCGCAACCTAAATTCTATTTATGATCCTAAATCAGTTTAGGACCATACAGATACAAAAAGCAAAAGAAGAAAAAGACATAAAAAGGAAAAGGCAGAATACTTAGAAATCCCCAAACCTGGTTCAGATTATCTGTTGCACACCTATGCAGAATCTAAATTACCCTCTAAACTAGACAATTTGGTATTGTTTACCCCCGACCAGTCTTACCAAATGAGAGTTAGAGCCACTCGCTGCCATGTGGATTTTTTTTGTCCACATGGCATTTTTGAAAAATAAAATATATTATTTTACTTTTTAAAATTCATTAATTTTTTGGATCATCTTTTTATGGCTAGACTTGTGCAAAAAATATAACTGCCTATTATTTAGGCTAATTATTTTACTGGACTACTATATATTTGGTCTAAAATTAAAAAATATACGGTTGAAGTCAAATAATATTCTCTCTAAATAGAATTACACAATTGGGACTTCAATATGTTTTTTTTAAGGAAAAAAAAGAATTCTTTTTCTTTTGATAGAAGTAATAGAGTTCAACTAAGTTTTGTGCTTGAAAATAGGAAATACATTATGTATTTGAAGAATAAAACTAAAAAAAAATTAGGTAAAATATGTATTTTATATTAAGAAAAAATGTGAAACAATACATAATTGAAATAAGAAAGTTATCGTATATGACTATGTGACAATTAACAGTTGAAAGATATTCTTTTTAGATGCTGATTTTTTATTTTTCTACACTCTTACGCCTCTAATAGAGAGTGTGGTTACACTCTTTGCCACATCAGCATCTAAGGAGGCAAATGAAGTTGAATAGCCAACTTCATGTGGGTAGTTGGGATTTCATATAATTTAATAATAATATAATAATTATAATATTATATAAATATTGGTGAATTTATCATTTAGGGGCCTAAAGCCATTGCTTTAACGACCTTATGGTTGCACCGTCCATATCAATCATCATAGCTTTTCTATATAGTACTAATTAAGATAAGAAAGTTCAACATATATCTTATATATAATTATAATTATAGATCTATTAGTTATTTAAATTATAATTTTTAATAAAAAATATTTTTATATGGTATCAGAGCTTAGTGTTACCACTAAAATTACTTAGATGCATTATTCAATTGAGAATATTCATATACTTCTTTTCTCTTATCCAAATATACTATGACAATGTTTATAAAATTTAAATGTCTCATAATATTATCCAATATTCTCGTAATATTCATTAGTTATTAATTTACGTCTATCAACAAAAATAAAATATTTTATATAGTATTATATTTTTATATTACTACTAAAATTACTTAGATGCATTATGTACTTTAGAAGCTTCATATAATATTTTTCTCTTATTATGAATATAGTATGACAATGTTTATAACTGAAATGTCTCATAATTTTATCTAACTTGCTCATATAAAAGAATATTAAGATTGAAATTCACTTCATTAATTGAAAGTTATCGTCGAGTAATTACATGATCAATTACTAAGAAGTTGAGGTTAGTATTTTTTATGTATTATATTAACAATGAATCTGATAGGTTATACATAAATACATCAAAATTCCTTTCAGGCATAATGAGTTTCAAAGGATAAGAATTTCAACTTAAATGTTATAGAATACTCCAAAAATATGTTAAAGATCATTCTTTGAGCCTCCAAAAAATATGTGCTCGCCCCTGAGTGTAATTTTCATACCTTACACTTAATACGTGGCTCTTGTGGAATATAATAAAATTTTATTACCTTGACATGTCACATATAGCACAACATGGTGTCAATTAAATCATGTCTATAATTATGTCAAAATAAATAATATAAATACAAATAAGGTTAACAATTATTTCCTTGCCATGCGCCGTAATACCATAATTTTTTTTAAAAAAAATATTCAATAACTTTAGACTCTCATAGTGGAGTGACTACAAGAAAGGACAAGTATTTGAGCCCTTCTTTATATAAGATACAAACAATTAAGATACATCTAATTATGTATATTCAGAATCATTGAGTTCATATACCTTTTGATAGAAAACTACAATAATACATGTATCCAAAATATTGGAAACCTATCTTGTTGAAGGAACACACAATGATGAACTGAATAGATTGAGCTAGTCAAGTATCACACGACTATGGGCACCCTTACTTTTAAACGGAGCACCAATGCATTATTTATGCACCCTAAATATTTTCTTTTCTCTCCCTCCATATCCTCGCACATATAAGCTTTATTCGTTGAGCTGAACTAACTATATGAGTATGTCTCACTCTTTACAATTAATGTAAAAAAAATCCGTTAATTCCATGTCAATTCATCTACAAATCATTTGACCATATCGAATTCGTTCATGACCAAATAAAATACAAAACGAGACAGTAAAGTGATAAAAAAAATTAATAGACAGTCAAATATCAGATGCGTGCAATTCGCATACCAGAATAATGAATAAGACGGGAAAACATGAATTTAACTAAAATAAATTAAAAATGAACTATTGAAAAAAAAAAGTTTTCACCGGAAGCCTTTCTTTACTAGTCGCACATCTATCTTCCTTCTCCCTCCCGCCAACAAAGCCATCGAAACTTTTCCATCCATAACCCAACCACTGAAAATGCCCACACCACTTCATGTAATCTTAACCCCATTGTCCTCAGCTTTCCTCATCCGTCAACAGATGAGACTCAGTTTTCTATCAAAAATAGAAAACACCAAAGCTCTTCATTTTTACCCCAATGAATTCGAACAGGTGAAAAATCCAAATCTAAATCCAATTCTTTTTTAAAAGAAGAAAATTGAAACTCTTCTAGAATCTTCTTCTATTAAAAAGACACTATATATATATATATATATATATCAATTGAAATGAATAAATGATTTTATGTCTTGGGACAATTAACGATTGGATGATATCCTTTTTAGAAGCTGATTTTATAATTTTTCGACACTCTCTCGCCCCTAATAGAGAGTGTGGTCATACTCTTTACCACATCAGCATTTAAGGGGAAAAATAATATCGAATAGCCAATTTCAGTGAGGTAGTTGAGATTATGCATAGTTTAGTAATAATAAAACACAAAATAACTATGTATTACAATATTATGCATTATATACGAATATTGGTGCATTTACCATTTAGGGGCCTAAAGCCATTGCTTTAGCGACCTTGCGGTTGAGCCGCTCATATCGATCATTATGACTCTTCTATATAGTAGTAATTACGATAGGCAAGTTCAACATGTATCTATACGTAATTAAAATTATACATATTCATTAATTATTTAATTTACGATTATCAAAAAGATATTTTTACATGGTATCAGAGCTTCATGTTACTACTAAAATTACTTAGATGCATTATTTACTTTAGAATATTCATATACTACTTTGGTCTTATCCAAATATAGCATGACAATGGTTTTAACATTTAAATGTCACATTCCAATATGCTCATAATATTCATTAGATATTTAATTTATGATTATCAAGAATAAAAATATTTTTACATTGTAGTAGAGCTTCGAGTTACTACTTAAATTACTTATACACATTATGTACTTTAGAATCATCATATGCTACTTTGCTCTTATTCTAGATATAGTATGACAATGTTTATAATATTTAAATATCTCATAGTTTTATCCAACATGCTCGTATAAAAGAATATTAAGATTGAAATTCACTTTATTAATTGAAAGTTATCATCGAGTAATTACATGGTCAATTATAAAGAAGTTGAGGTTTGTATTTTTCATGTATAATATTAACAGTAAATCTGATAGGTTATATATAAACAAATTCTAAAATTCCTTTAAGACATAATGAGTTTCGAAAATAAGAATTTCAACTTAAGTGGTGTAGAGTATTTTAAAAAAATCTTAATGATCATCCTTTGAGCCTCCATAAAAAATATCTTATTTTCCCTAAGTGTAATTCTCTTGCCTTACCCTCAAATGTGGCTCCCGCAGAATATAAGAAAATTTCACTACCTTGACATAATAGTCACATGTAGCATAACATGATGTCAAATAAATCATATCCGTAATTATGTCAAAATAAATAATATATAATACAAACAAGGTTAACAATTGTGTCCTTGCCATGCGCCCTAAAACCACAATTTTAATAAATATGTTCAATTGCTTTAGAATCTCATACTGGAGTTGTGTTGGATAAAAGCTGACATCGTCTAAAAGGTGACACGTGTGCGCCGCGTGGCACGGACAGAAGTTCCACCGGACAGATATCTGGCAGACAGACAACTAGCCGGACGGTTACTACGAGCAGACCCAAAGCAGCCATGTAACGCCTCATCAGTCAACACGATCTGAATGAGCAATTATTAACCTGATCATGTGCGATCACTCAATAAATGGCCATAAAGGCAGTAATTACGACCCAGCGGTTACATATCCGACGGATACGTGCCCAGCGGTTACAAAACCCAACGGATGCCTATCAGAACTGTAAATAGCACTCGTCCTATACCATTGTAACACAACTTTACTTCCTGTCTACAACATCGATAAGAATATTCTCTTACTCTCGCTCAAACACTGTTCTTTGCTTGCGTACTTCGCCCTTTAGTCTCTAAGTGCAATCAGTAAGGAGGAAGTCTCACCGGAGTCAAGCGATCCAACACGGTTACTTCTATCTATTTCATTAACGTTTTAATTCTACTTATTTCTGGTTATATCTCGTTTCTATATTGTTACTCATTATTACTGGAAAACACGAATATCACGGTAATACAGCGATTAGCGTGATTCTTCATTTGAACTCTTAATCTAAACTATTGATCGTGACTCCGCAAATACAAATTTAATTGTTAATTGGCCTAAAATCGGATCTAGGTTAAACAATTTGGCGACCACAGTGGGAGCCGGTCAATAGCCTCTATAGGTTAATAGTTTACTTGTTGTATACGATTTACCCCTTTCCTGTCAATCTTTTGTTTTTACAACTAACATGGCAGAAAGCGATTCGCAACGAACTATCATGGGAGGAGAACAGGTACGTACTCCTTCATCAAGTCCCAATTATTCTCCGATTACTCGTCCGACGGGCAGCAACAATCTTCCCAAGGAACGGACAGGCAGCGAAATAGGCATAGGCACTCTCAGAGCGCCACTCCGCCTAGGAGAAGACGCCACAGGAGTCTCTCCCCTGCCCAAGGGAACATTCAGGAAACCCTCTATGCATTTATGCAGGAACAAGCAGAGGTCAACAGAGGGATAAGGGAGGCGATCAACTCTCTCCGAGGACAAGCTCCCCCGGTCGCAAGAGTTGATGCTGCAGCGCCAGGTCGAGATGCCCCTTCCTCGCACACTTCGAGACAAGGTGGGGAACGAAACAACGGAGGAACCGTGGATCCAACGACCCAAGTCAACCAAAATCGAAACGGAGGATCTATGGCGTCCATAGAAATGAGCATCGTCGTGGAGGCCCTCACCAAACAATTCAAGGAGAGCTAGGAAGCGCTTCAGAAGTCTCTCCACGAGAGAATCGATCAGATACCAGGCGCTCCACCCACGCTGAAGAAAGTCGATGTCCAACGTTACTCTCAGCGGCCTTGGAAGAAGGAAGCAGCCCCAAAGGCGATACCTAAGACGTTCAAAATGCCAAATATTCCGAGATATCGTGGAACATCCGACCCCAACGATCATCTTATGATGTTCAGAAACTTCATAAAAGCAAGCGATCTCACCGATGAGGAGATCGAATCAGTTCAGCTGAAAAAGTTCGTGGAAACGTTGGCAGACGGAGCTCTACGATGGTACTCAATGTTGCCACCAAACTCCATTGGGTCCTTCGCAGAGATGGCTGAGCTGTTCGTAAAGCCACACACCGGCACTCAGAAGACGGAGACTCGCATAGAAGATATCTTCGAAATCAAGCAGAGGCCCGGCGAGTCTCTCCGTAAATACGTGGATCGCTTCCAACGGGAACGAATGATGTTACCTAAGGTACCAGACAGATGGGCAGTGATCGCGTTCACCAACAGTTTGGACATCAGAAGCTCAGAGGCTACACGCAGGCTATACGAATCCCTTCTCGAGTTCCCAACAGCCAACTAGTCGGACGTCTACAACCGCTACAACTCGAAGGTACGTATTGATGAAGATAAATTGATTGGAACAGGTACCCGAGGAAGGACTCAATCGAGCAGCGGCGGCCCTGGCGGGAAGGCTGAGACGGAGAGGTCAGACGTACGTTACGAGCCGTATCCTGACCAGTCACGCAACAACTCCAAAGGACGCAACCGCAATAACAGAGGGCTCTTCCGGAGAGAGGATTCCGAGTCGAGCCTCCGTGGAGCCCCGAGCCTGCCAAGCTTCAACGTCGAAATGACTGAAGTAGTAGCGGCGCTCAAAGATATGGGAGAGAAGGTTAAATGGCCGAAGGACATGAAGACCGACCCAAACAAGAGAAACCAGGACCTATGGTGCGAATTACATCGCGACCACGGTCACACCACCGAAGACTGCAAGGCCCTAAGGTATGAAATTGCACATTTGTTGAAACAGGGATTCTTGAAGGAGTTCCTAACCGAAAAGGGAAAGCAAACCCACGCGAAGGCTCAGCAGAACAAATCTGGCCCTCCACGAGCATCTTCCCCAAAGAGGACAGTCAATGTTATCTCAGGAGGGATCGAAGTGGATTCCGTCACATTCACGGCGAAGAAGTATGCAAAGGTCTCCATTACAAAGACCAAACTTCCGCGACCAGAGGAGATCATAACATTTGAAGATGCAGATACAGATGGATTGCAGTTCCCATACGCCGACGCGTTAGTCGTAACGTTGTGCGTGGCGGAATTCGACGTCAAAAGAGTACTCATCGATGCGGGCAGCTCTGCGAACATTATTCAATCACGAGTTGTGAGGGAGATGCAGCTGTCAGATAAGATCGTGCCAATATCTCGAGTTCTCTCCGGTTTCAACAATTCAAGTGAGAAGACCCTTGGCGAGATTACTCTTACGACTCTTGCTGAAGGGGTAGCAAAGGAGACGACATTTCATGTTGTCGATGCGAACCTAGCTTACAACATCATCCTGGGAAGACCCTGGATCCATGATATGCAAGCCGTTCCTTCCACTTATCATCAGGTGTTGAAGTTCCCATCTGAATAGGGAGTGCGTGAAGTTCGAGGGGAGCAACGCTCTGCTCGAGATTGCTATTCAGTAGCCCTTAAACTGCCCGAAGAAAGCAAATAAAAATTACAGCAACCGGGGTCAAACGTGCCAAACGTAGAAGCAAAGTACGAGGTCCTGGAATTCATCACAAAGCTAGACGAGCGGGAAAGTCACATGCCGACCGTGGAAGCTTTGGAGCCCGAGGAATTGTTCGCAGACAAGCTGGAGCGGAAGGTCTACTTGGAGACGGAGTTGAGCGGACGCTTACGAGGAGATATCCTCCAGTTCCTCAAGGAGCGGCATACAATGTTCGCCTGGTCCCATGCAGATATGACAAGTATTTCTCCAGATATTATTTCTCATAGATTGAACGTCGACCCATACCACCGCCCAGTAAAGCAGAAGACTCGACAGCAAGGAGCTTTTCGGAATCAGATCATCAACGATGAGGTCGATCGGCTGTTGAAGATCGGATCTGTGCGTGAAGTCAAATACCCAGACTGGCTAGCTAACGTGGTCGTTGTGCCCAAGAAGAATGGAAAATGGCGAGTCTGTATTGACTTCACAGATCTAAACAAAGCCTGTCCGAAGGACTCATATCCCCTTCCCAGGATAGACCAATTGATTGACGCAACAGCTGGGCACGAAGTGCTTACCTTCCTCGATGCATACTCTGGGTACAACCAGATATTGATGGACCCCGATGACCAGGAGAAAACAGCGTTCATAACCTGCAGAGGTACGTACTGTTATAAAGTTATGCCATTTAGGTTAAAAAATACAGGTGCAACGTATCAGCGCCTAGTCAATCGGATGTTCAATGACCATATCGGTAAGACTATGGAAGTATACATCGATGACATGCTGGTCAAATCCAAACGAGCAGAGGACCATCTAGCGCATCTGAAGGAAGCTTTCCGAATTCTCGATCAGTAAAACATGAAGCTGAACCCGGAGA
The DNA here is from genome assembly GCA_037355625.1 of Petunia x hybrida. Taxonomy (NCBI): domain Eukaryota; kingdom Viridiplantae; phylum Streptophyta; class Magnoliopsida; order Solanales; family Solanaceae; genus Petunia; species Petunia x hybrida. The sequence goes on from JBBBVM010000258.1 coordinate 555,844, forward strand.
AATGTGAATTCGGAGTCGGATCGGGGAAATTCCTAGGCTTCATTGTTTCTCAACGAGGAATTGAAGTCAACTCCGCTCAGATCAAAGCCATCGAGTCAATTCCAGACGTGCTCCACAACCGGAAGGACGTCATGAGATTGACTGGAAGGGTGGCAGCCCTGCGAAGATTTATATCCCGATCATCAGACCGATGCAAAAGTTTCTTCGATGTTTTGAAGCAGAACAAAGAATTCGATTGGACTCCCGAATGCCAACAAGCACTGAAGGATCTGAAATAGTATCTGTCCAATCCACCACTGTCTCTACACCTCAACACGGGGAGCAATTGCTGATTTATCTGGCGGTATCAGAATCCTCGGTAAGCGCAGTTCTGGTTCGAGAAGAAAAAGGTAAACAACTTCCCATTTATTACATTAGCAAAGTTTAATCGACGCAGAAAACACGCTATCAACCTTTGGAGAAATTGGCTTTAGCACTAGTAACTGCTGCTCGTAAGTTACGCCCTTATTTTTAAAGTCATTCAATAGCCGTGGTAACAACCTTTCCTTTACGAAATGTTTTACACAAACCCGAATTTTTGGGAAGATTGGTAATATGGGCTATAGAGTTAAGTGAATTCGATATTACTTATCAGCCTAGAGTAGCCATAAAATCACAAGCCCTAGCAGACTTCGTAGCAGACTTTAGCGCAAATATATATCCTGAGGCAGAGAAGGATGCCATCTTATGTACTGGGCAGGCTCCTGGCGAATGGACCCTGTACACTGACGGATCCTCGAGCGTCAAAGGGTCCGGTCTTGGTCTGGTCCTTGTCACCCCATCCGGAGAGACCATCAGGCAAGCCATCAAGTGCCCGTTTATTACTAACAACGAAGCCGAATATGAGGCTGTGATTGCAGGATTGGAGTTAGCTCGGAGCTATAGAGCAAACATCATCAAACTCAAGAGTGATTCTTAATTTGTAGTCAACCAGATAACCGGAGGCTTCATTACACGAGAATCCAGAATGCAAGTATACCTTACCCGCGTGAAAAAACTCCTGGCACAGTTTGACGAATGGGAAGCACTCCAAATACCACGGGAAGAGAACCATGAAGCCGATGCTCTCGCGAATCTAGGGTCAGTAGCAGAAATGGGGGCAGCCAGTTCTTCAGCTGTCGTTCAACTCCTCTACACGACCGTAGACCAAGAGAAGTTCGAAGTCAATGCCATAAATGCAACTTGGGACTGGCGGAATGAAATTATAAATTATATTGTTCATGGAACTCTGCCCGCTAACGTCAAAGCCGCACGAAAGCTCAAGATAAAAGCTACTCGATATACAATCCTCAACGGTGAGCTTTACCGCAGGGCGTTCGCTGGACCTCTCGCAAAGTGCCTCGGACCAAACCAAACCAACTACGTGATGCGGGAAGTCCATGAAGGCTGCTGTGGTAATCATTCCGGAGGCAAGACATTAGCCCGCAAGTTGATTCGTGCAGGATACTACTGGGATAAGATGGAGAAGGATACGAATGAGTTTGTAAAAAAATGCGACAACTGTCAGAGGTTCGCACATCTCCTTCATCAGCCGACAGAACCACTCCACTCAATAATCTCCCCGTGGCCATTCATGAAATGGGGAATGGACATAGTTGGACCTCTCCCCACGGCGCCAAGAGGGGTACGTTTCTTATTGATCATCACCGATTACTTCACCAAATGGGTCGAAGCAGCAACATATGCAAAGATACGGCAAACAGAGGTTATTGACTTCCTTTGGCGTTTCGTTGTGTGCCGCTTTGGAGCACCTAAGGAAATAGTCATGGACAACGGCCCGCAATTTATCGGCCAGAAAGTGACTAGGTTCCTCAACGACTTGCACATCAAAAGGATCACATCTTCTCCCTATCACCCGGTTGCCAATGGACAGGCGGAGTTGACAAACAAAATCATCATTGAGTCACTCAAAAAGCGCCTTGAACGGGCAAAAGGGTGTTGGGTGGAAGAACTGCCCGGTGTGCTATGGGCTTACCGGACAACAATAAAAATGAGTACAGGTGAGACACCTTATTCATTAGTATACGGCGCGGATGCATTAATCCCAGTCGAAATCGGAGAACCCAGCCTACGGTATGCACTTGCCACTGAAGAGTCGAATTCAATCAATCTCTCTGGAGAGCTGGATTTCCTTGAAGAGCGAAGGGAACTAGCCCTCGTACGGGCAGTCGCCCAAAAAGAACGAATTGAACAATATTACAATCGGGGACTGCGCATACGAAGATTCCAGGTTGGGGACTTTGTGCTAAGGAAAGTATCCCAGAACACACAGGAAACAAATTCAGGGAAGCTAGGCCCTAATTGGGAAGGCCCTTACAAGGTAATCGCCTCAGTCGGCAAGGGATCTTATCGCCTAGCACGGCCAGATAGTTCCATTATCCCGAACAGTTGGAACGTGATTCACCTCAAAAGGTATCACTTCTGAATGGTGAAACGGTCAGTTATTTTCTTCTTGCCTTTTACTTTTATGACAGTTCTTACTTTTATTATACTTCTTCTAAATATTATTAACGGCCTGAATAAGGTCAGATCCGTTTAGCTTAACTGGTAGAGCTCAAAGTTCTTCAACTTCGCGGCTGTGGGTTCGAATCCCACAACGGACACACTCCTCGTTTGGTTATATGTGTTCTTTTATATACAACTTGCCTTAACTCTTTTTATGTTATCACTTATCGTGTTCCAACATAAAAACAAGGAAGGTGGTGAGAGGCCCCTGTAGGTAGGCCAGATAAGACCTTCATAAAGGCAAAAGACCTTGTGAAAAGGCGAGTTTTCAAATTTCAAAAACTTTTCCGTGACAAACTTCCACGAAAATAAGAGAAGTCGTTCACAAGGCCAGCGACTCGGCCAAAGCTAATAAATTCCTGCGACGACTTTCGACTATCAAGGCGATAAGCAAAGTTGTTCGCAAAGGCCAACGATTCGGCCAGAAATCTATCAACCACGACTTGGTCAGAATAAAATATATGCGCAGATTATTCACAACTTATGACCTCTTCCTTGGGAAAGGCTAAGTTAAAATATTTGGACAGACTTTTGGAGACCAGAACTTAATAAAGTTCAAACTTCAAAAAGCTCCTAAGCATAAGGCATAAAAGCCACAATACATACAAACGAAAGATCAAAAGTTCAGGCTAAATATATTCATTGAATTAATAAAGATCTAAAATTGTATATACATAGTCCTGTAAAATTATAAAATGCCGAAAACGGCTGACAAAAATTTTGCAGAGTGATCAAAGGTCAAATGGAACCAGCCAAACTAGGATCAGAGAGTCCCTAAGAGACCTCTATCCACAACCAAATAATCCGGCTCTCGCCAGATGTACAAACTTGCAACTCAATCAAATTTTGGGGGCATCAGTTTTTGGGGCTACGACCAGAACTCGACGCACCAGCTCCGTCAATTCTGCCATCGCCACCTGAATTTTCGCTGTCATCCCCATCTTCATCTTTGTCTGCCTCAGACTCCTCAGGAGAAAGGTTCAGCGCTTGTCTTACTCCGCGAACATCACTCTTCATTTTCAGCAGCATCTCCTCAACATTGATCTGCTTAGTCTGGACTTGCTCAAGCAGTGTACGCTTAGCCTCGAGCACAGCAAGCTTTGCCTTGATCTCAGATTGATCACGCAGGTTTGCCAAATCCTTAGATAATGAACTTTGAACATTTAGCAACTGGGCAACCTGGTCCTTAGCAGCTTGAAGTTCAGCTCTGGCTTTAACGGACTCTTCATTAGCCCTTTGCAAATCCGTCTCAAGAGATCCACGTTCACCGAGTGCTCTGTTCAGCGAAGCTTTGCATTCTTCAAGCAGAATCTCTAGACCCTGGGCAGAACGTGCGAACCCTTCCCTCTCTTCAGAAAGAAGGTCTTTCTCCTTGGTGAGCTCGTTAATCCGCTCAATCCTCCCGTTGTTAACCTCAGTCAATCGGTTAACTTCACCCCCAAGAAGACCACACTGCTCTGCCAGGATCTTATTCTCCTCCAGAGCATTCATCAACTCTTTCTTCACCTCGACAACTTGATCGACATTGTTGATTCTGGAGCGGAACATCAGCTCAGCGGACATCATACTTGACTGAAGAAACAAAAGAAACAAAGTTAGAAGTATGAAATCAAATTACTTCTAAACACAAGCGGCAAATACTTACCCGGGCAGAGTCGGCGGCGATTGTAAAAGCCGACTCCTCGTCACTCATCTCCCTCATTGTCCATTCCTCTCGGGGACCAATGAGTGAAGAGACAGCCTTGGTTAAACTACCCGGCTTGGATATAAAATTGACGTCGGGGGCTAGCTTCATGGTATGCTTCCTCTCGCAGTACTTGGGTTCCCAAGCCTGTTCAGAGGGGTAGTTTGGACCGACCTTGTAGCGCATACCCCTGATGTCCTTTAATCCAGTCTGACCATTGATGATTGACCGCTAGACAAGCCTTGTTGTTGATAAGTTGGAGTCACCCCCACTCCAGGATCTATCGTGTCGCACTCGTAAAGACCAACTGGCGTCGCCCCCTCAGTGGCCACATTTTCCAGATCCTCGAAACGAAAAACACGAGGACCTCGGCCACCCTCTTGGGGAATCTCTTCCCTTATCTCTTCTTCTTCTTCTTCTTCTTCTTCTTCTTCTTCTTCTTCTTCTTTTTCCTCTTCTTCACCCACTTTTCTTTTCCCTTTGTCTACACGGGAAGGAGCCACCTTCACCCCGTCATCAACTCGGGGACTCCTCTCCGGAGTACGGACAGCCTCTTCCTCAACCTTCCTTTTATCACTCCGAAGATAAAGTTTTCGCACAAGGGGTTCATTGGTTTCAGCCTCAGTATCTGAAAGATCAATCACCACCTTGTCTAGACCTTCTCCCCGCGCAGACTCGGGACTTCGGCAGTAGGCTTTGCACCCTCTCCTACAGTCTCTGGCACATTGGCTTTGAGCGAGGATCCACTTCCAGCAGCTGAGGTTTGCCCGGCAGCAACAGAAGTCTTACGAGCAGACTTCTTCCGAGCTCCGCCCTCACCTTGGGTCTTCTTATTTCTCTTCAAAGAACCAAGGCTACTGGACAGAAGCTCCTCACTGCCTTCTCTTCCGCGCAGTGCCTCCGCTGAAGCTAGTATAGATGCTGCCTCATCGTCAGGATCCACAGCGGGAACTGCTTGAGCAGGAGGGGCGGGGAAAAAATCCCCTTGAGTACCCAGACCTACAAAAGGCAGAACAGTTAGACACAACGAAAACTACAAAGAAAAAAAATGGCTATAGCAACAGAAAGCTCTCACCGTGAGTCTTCACGGTCAGACTCTTTTTTGTAGCAAAATATGCCCACTCCCTTTGCTCGGGGGAAAACTTTTCCAAAATCGCCTCAACCCACGCCGTCAGTTCATCGACTGATATGAGCCTGGCGTAGGGTCGTTTGATGGCTGCAAGGAAGAACCAAAGGAATAATCAGACAAGAAGAAAAGAGGAAGTACGAAAAATTCTAAAAGAAACTCGGGGACTTACGCTTCTTGTTCCAAACCTCAGGAAGTAAAGCCTTGGAGTTGAGGGACAAGGCTTGAGTACGCACAAACACATACCGGTGCAACCAGCCCCGGTCACTTGTGTCCTCAGAGCTGCGCACCAAGCCTTTGCTCCCACGCATCCTAACATTGACGAAACCGTCCTTGAAAATTTGTATACTGTACAAGGAGATAAAATGCTCGTATTCAAAAAGTTGATTGGTTTCTTCCGCAAACCAATCTATAAGGGTAACTATTCTATATACGCTGGGGCACAATTGCCCCGGGCAGAGTAAATACTCCCTGCAGAGCCTTTCAAGCACAGGATGCAGGGGTAGTTTACATCCAACTGTAAAAAGGTAGGTGCACATAGCTGTCCACCCAGCCCTATGTGAAGTGCTGTTCTCCTCTTCAGAGACCGACAAGAGGGGGACACTCTCGTCCCAGTTGCAGTCCATTCTAACTTGTGGGATCACCTCCGACGTAATCCCAGATTTGAATCTATACGCCGGCCACACGCGTATATCTCCATGATTATTGGAGGCCTTGATATTGCAGTTTGCTTCTAAATCACCCCATTTCTTAGGGATGATCTCCGCAGCAGTGGCCTGAGTAGCCCTAGGCCTGGGAGTGGCTGCCGAAGAACTACCAGCTGCATCCACATTTTGATTTTTTCTAGCTCTTGAAGACATAATTTCAGAAGAATTGAGGAGTTTGCAAAGAAGGCTGAGGGATGTTCAAAGAATTTTCAAGATTTAGCAGAAAAAAATGAAAGCAAGTAAAAAGATTTCTCACTCAACAAATCCCTATTTATAAGAGCAGAAATCCGGCCCATCAAATTCTCTCAAGACACGTGGAGATTATCCGAGAGGCCACGATCAGATCCAACCGTCAAAAGAAGAAGTAGGTTTCACCAACTTTTGTAGTATCATCATTACCCTGAAGTGCAGCGGTCACCTCGCGATCAGCAGTCGACGTGTGCACGTGATTGAGGCGGTTAAAATCATTATTTTTACCATTGGAACGCGCAGTAGTCACTTCAGAGCGGACTGCAGACGTGCAGGCATGCCAGCTGCAGTTACTTTTTTATACGGCGCATTTAATGTGCACGTCATAGGGATTTGTCACGTAACTGATGAGATACGTACGTCACTTAGCCTCATCATACAAAAATTGGATTTTGCAAAGTGGAAATTCCCGCCAAAATTCACATCCACTCCTCGAGCAGATACTCTGCTCGAGAAGTGCAGGGACTATCTGTATTGGATAAAAGCTGACATCGTCTAAAAGGTGACACGTGTCCGCCACGTGGCACGGGCAGAAGTTCCACCAGACAGATATCTCGCGGACAGACAACTAGCCGGACGGTTACCACGAGCAGACCCAAAGCAGCCATGTAACGCCTCATCAGTCAACACGATCTGAATGAGCAATTATTAACCTGATCATGTGCGATCACTCAATAAATGGTCATAAAGGCAGTAATTACGACCCAGCGGTTACATATCCGACGGATACGTGCCCAACAGTTACAAAACCCAACGGATGCCTATCAGACCTATATATAGCACTCGTCCTATACCATTGTAACACAACTTTACTTCCTGTCTACAACATCAATAAGAATATTCTCTTACTCTCGCTCAAACACTGTTCTTTGCTTGCGTCCTTTGCCCTTTAGTCTCTAAGTACAATCAGTAAGGAGGAAGTCTCACCGGGGTCAAGCGATCCAACACGGTTACTTCTATCTATTTCATTAACGCTTTAATTCTACTTATTTCTGGTTATATCTCGTTTCTATATTGTTACTCATTATTACTGGAAAACACGAATATCACGGTAATACAGCGATTAGCGTGATTCTTCATTTGAACTCTTAATCTAAACTATTGATCGTGACTCCGCAAATACAAATTTAATTGTTAATTGGCCTAAAATCAGATCTAGGTTAAACATGAGTGACAATAGGAAAGGGCAAGTATTTAAGCCGGTTCTCTATATGAGATACAAACTATTAAGATACATATATTTATATATATCCGAAATCATTGAGTGCATATACCTTTTAATAGAAAACTACAATAATACGTGTACCAAAAATATTGAATTCCTATCTTGCCAGAGGAGCACACAATGATGAACTAAATAGATTGAGTTGGTAAAGTATCCTACTAACTATGGGCATATACCTTTTGATAGAAAACTACAATAATACGTGTACCAAAAATATTGAATTCCTATCTTGCCAGAGGAGCACCCAATGATGAACTAAATAGATTGAGTTGGTAAAGTATCCTACTAACTATGGGCACCTTTGCTTTCAAATGAAGCACCATTGAATTATTCATGTGCGCTACATGTTTTCTTTTCTCTTCCTCCCCATCCTCCCACATATAAGCTTTATCGGTGAGTTAAATGGCGTGCCTTAAAAAGGCTGGGGTCACAAATACCCATCTTGTGAAGTCTGGATCAAACACAGAGAACTAGCAAGTTCGATGTAAAGTAGTTAGGCAGATTATTTTCGATGTACTAGTTTGATGAATCCTAATTAGTGACAAAATTAACTCTATAGCTAGAAATTTGAAACAACAAGAAAATTCTAATAGTTGTTTCAAATGAGTTTAAGGAATTAGAGTTATAATCTTCACTTAGTCTTACAACTTAATAGATTTTATTAGTTAAGCAAAATATAATGTTGGGTCATCCAATGGGACTCACGCAACATCACCCAACTCACCCCTTTCGGTAGTGAGCGAGGCTAAAACCCTTCACTCTTTCGATGTAAAGAAGTGTTGCATGAAGTCCTAATGATTGTCCCCAAGTAAGGTTATCCCCCTTTCAGTGTTCAAATCTCGTTAACCTAGGGTAACCGCATCAATGCCTACCCCGGGTACCTTGTCACTACCTTACCTATTCCTAAAAATACTCTTTCGATGAAGATTTTATATTTTTAGGACTTAAACTTATGTTGTACATCACAAGTTGTTACGATTTTTAGATTGAAGACAGTGAAATAGATTATTCCCAACTAGATTTAAGCTTAATATAATAGACCCATTGAGTTGTTAAACTAAGTATTAATTGTAACCCTAGCTATGGATTTAACTACTCTTGGAATGTAAGGAAAAATAGCATATGAATGAAGCCATGATTTCCATAAACATAAATATGAAAGAACCTTTACAAATCGTTGTTGTTCCTCAATATGATGAAACTTACCAAAGAAGCCAACACCTAGCTTTTGGGCTGCTCAACAAGTTAAAGATATATATAAAAAGACCTAGAATTTTTTATTTATAGTTGCAAAATTTCTAAATTTCAGAATTTCCCTTTTAGGTCATGGGTGGCCACCTAAATGGAGGGGTAGAGCGTCTTTTTCTGTTATTGACTGACTCCTTTTGCCTTCTTGCAAATGAGGTAGAGCGCCCTTTCCAGGAGGTGGTTACCTATCTTGGTTCCCAGAAAAGGGCGGCCGCCTGTTCATGGGGGGCGTCCGCTTGTTGGTTCCATTCTTGTTCATTTGTATTAAGCCCTGAAGCTAAGCAAAAATGTATCAGTTCGATTCTTATATATTCACTTTTAAACTCAAAAATAATAAAACTATAAAAAACTATAAAGTTGACATATTATCTAACTTATCTAACGAACCAACTATTTGAGAATCCTCTAGTTCAGTGTCAGTTCATCTACAGATCATTTGACCATATCAAGTTTGTAATGCATAACAAGACAGTTGAGTGACAAAAAATTTAACGGACAACCAAACATCATGTCCGTGCAATTCACATGTCATAATGACGAATAATATGTGGATACATGGATTTAACTAAAAAAAATTCAAAGAAAATTTTGTCACCAAAGGCCCTTTATTCATCAACTGCACATCTATCTTCCTGCTCCCTCTCGCTACTAATACCATTATTACCTCCACCATCAGAATTTTTTCATGCATAACTCAGCCACAAAATACATATATCTCCATCACCACCTTATGTAAACCACAAGGGCACCGCCAAATACAATCTTCACTCCATTGTCCTCAGCTCTCCTCCTCCCTCAATAGTCCAGACTCATTTATACCAAAACAAAACCGACCAAAGCTCTTCTTTCTCAGCCCAATGAGTTCGAACAAGTTAAAATCCAATTCCAATATTTTTCATTTTATATTGTTCTGGAATCTTCTTCTATTAAAAAGTCATAATCTTTTCTCATTTGGTCACTTTGCTGAGCTTGAATTGGCGAATTTGAGAAAAAATTATTCATGATGTTTTGAGAGAGCTAAGGAATGATCTTTTAAAGTTTCCTTGAGATGAGTTTCCATTGAAATATATAACAATAGTAGAAAAATAGGATATGTTAAGCCATTATGTAGATTCATTTGTAAGGTGGATAGTAGTGCACTGGTGGAGGGACATAGAGGAAGGTGGTGACTTGAACGATGGCGTGCGAAAGAATAGGAGTAAAAAGAAAAAGTTTTTCGTTTTCAAAAGAAAACTTTTTCTGTCGCGCTCAAAAAAATAGTGCAATACACGCACCATGCCATGCCATCAAATTACGCTTAAATGATACATTTGAGATGTGGTTTCAAATGCAACAGAGTTAAGCTGAAGCGTTTAAGTGAAAGGTGTTGACAACTTTAAGATGATATCAATGTGTTCTGCCTTTGTTTATTTATGTGTGTATGTCATTACATATACATGAATATTCATGTATATACAAATTGTGTATGTTTCGACTAAAGTGCTATATTTTGTAACAAATTTAGAGGTATCATTATGTATTGATGTTTTATAAAGTGTCCAGATCTTGGAGCAAGCTCCTTTCCATGGGCAATCTACTCAAGAGTTTAGGCCCTATTTTTATCAAGGGGTGACCTGGTTTCATTTTCTTTACCTTTAAACAGTTAGAGTCTCTTCTCTTAGCTCTATTTGGCCCGGAGCATTGACTTCCCATAATGAATAGGCTAGATCTATCTCTCAATTACCTATCCTGTGCTCGAGAAGGTCCCTCAGTTCCTCGGCAGCACCTCGAGGTGCATTTAGTTGTCTTATATGAGACGAGGGCTCGCTTCTTCTCACTAAGCAGCCCCTCGACTTCCACTTTAGGTTCAAGGAGCTCCGGCAAGAGGCTCTAACTGTTTAAAGGTAAATGAAAGGAAAGGAAGCCAGGTCACCCCTTGATAAAAAAAGACTCCTACAAAGACTGGACCATGCTTTGTAGAAGCGAAGATCGATGTCGATATGTTTTGTATGAAAATTCCTAAAGTGTTAATTGACATAAAATTTTTTTACTTTTTTTTAAGGAAGCGTTGAAGGACGAAATTAACCAAACTCAGGCATAAAACACACTCTTTTCCTTCCATTGGAACCGTTATGACTTTGTATGAGAACCTAATTTTATTAAGAAAACCTCAAAATCAATTTGGTATGATTTGATTCAGTAGTTATAATGTGTTCACAAAGAACAATTAACACTACCCCTACTCAACGCCCTCACAACTCTGAAACAGACAGCAAAATAGAAAGAGGAGACAGAAGAAGAAAGAGCTATATTAGACTTGTTCCAACCGTCCATCTCTTAAAACCAAAAGCAACTCCCAAAACTCCCCAAAAGTCAAAATCTTCACCCCTTTTCAAAGTTATAAAATATATGCTCTCCCCTCTCCCTACACTCCTTTATACAATTAAACAGTTCCAATTGCGAAAATGATCTGATTATACCTAAAAAAAAAGATTTGATTTTGGGTGATTAGTATATATCAAGAATGATGAACAACACATCATCTGCATCAGGGAACAACAACATACAATCACCTGGTTTAAAGACTTATTTTAAAACCCCAGAAGGCAAATACAAACTTCACTATGAAAAAACTTATCCTGCTGGTCTTCTTCATTTTTCCCATGGCAAGACTGTTACTCAGGTAAAATTATTACACTTACTAAGGTTATTAGTTTTGTCCAATTATGTTACTTTAGAATAATAGTGGTTTATATGATGTTCAAGATTGGGTTTTTTGATTACCGTGAAATCCCTGAAGGCCAGTCGCGTAAAGTTACAAACTTGGTGGATAGTGGGGCCCGGCCAAGATACCCCTTCTCAAAATTAGATTTTGAGATTGACCCTTTATGTAAAATGATTTTTTGAGTACTTTTGGTTTATATGATATTCAAAATTAGGTTCTTTAAATAATCGAGAAATCACTGAGGGGCAGTCGTGCAAAGTTCCAAACTTGGTTGATAATGGCCCGCCTAGTTAGCCTTCTCAAAATTAGATTTTGAGATCGACCCTTTTGTAAAATGTTTTTTTGGAGTAAAGTCCGGAATGGGTTTGGCTAAGATGGTTTATTTAGGATATTTGAGGATTGAGGTTTAATAAGTTGTCATTCTGCCAAAAGTTGTTTGTCATGGTCAGCGAGGATTCATATAGAAGACCTGAAGTTGTTTGTGATTGAGGCGTACTGAGTAGTATTCTTGGTTGTTATGTTACCTCAAAATGCTAGTGGTTTTTTGTGATGCTCAAAATTGGATTTTGAGATTGACCCTTTTGGAAAAATCGATTTTTGAGTTAATTCTGGAGTGGTTTTGAATAGTAGGGTTCATTTTAAGATTTTAGGGATTAATAAGTTATCAACAACTTCTGCTAATTTTTTGTGCCACCTTGTTGTTTTTGGAGTTAAATGAGAACTTGTAATCAAATTATTTTCGTAGTTTATTCAGTTATTAAATGTTTCTTGTGGCCCAGTTTGACAACCACTGTAGCGATGATTTTGAAGTTCTTCGATTTCAGTGCTTACTCTTAATTCAGGCCTATGTCTTCAAATAAAACATTTGGCATCCTATTTATTTGAGGTTGCTGAACTACCCCGACTTTCGGAAACGGCCTCTGTACCTCTCACAAAGTAGGTGTAAGGTCTGCCTACACCTCACCCTCCCAAGACCCCACTTGTGGGACTTCACTGGGTATTTTGTTGTTATTGTTGAAATAAACCCTTTTAATGAATGGATTGTATCAGTAGAGTTGCTGGTCTTACAATCTAATACAGAGGCGCATCTAGGATTTCAGGAGAATGGGTTCACTACTACCAGTGGCGAAGCTACAACGTCCTATGGGTGGCCCGTGAATAAGTTTTCTCAGAATATTTTATAGTGTTTATAGGTTAAATTTCAATTTATATTGTGTTGTCTTAAAATTTGAACATCTATACACAACAAATGATTGTAGTTTAGCGGTCAAATGTGTTTAATAATTTGTTCAGTACTATAAGTACAAATATCCCACGCAACAACTTCTATTTCTTTAAGCAAAAGTACATAAAAACTGAACTAATGTAAGTAATAGAATTGGAAAAAAAATATTAAAATGAAGTTGTAGGTATAAGTGGACCAACATTTGACCAAATGATCATTTAAGGTTTTAGATATGGGTTCACAAACATCATGTAAGACATATTTTGAAAAATTTATACATAATATATCTAATTTTGTTTATCAATATCTGTGCCTATACTACTTTCACTGTTGTCTGTTTGCCTTAGTTATCAGTAGATCCTTTGACAGTATTTTCTATTAGTTTTATCTTATTCTTGCAAACATGTTTCAAAATATTTTTCCTTGAACCGAGGGCCTACCGGAAACAGCCTCTCCACCTTGGTGGGGGTAAGGTCTGCGTACATCCCACCCTCCCCAGACCCCACTTGTGGGAGTACACTGGGTATGTTGTTGTTGTTGTTATTGTATATCTAATTTTGTGGAGTGACTATGGGTTCACGCGAACCATATTTAAGCATATAGAACCGCCCCTGATCTAATACCAGCTAGCTAATAAGCTTAAAGTCCTTAATGCTGGTCGTCCTTTTCCAGCCCAGATATGAAGTCTTCAAATGATTTTGATTTCAGGTAACCCTTGCACATCTCAAAGATAAGCCCGCACAAGCTCACCCTCAATCAACATCAAGTTTTGGAGTCAGCAGTGGTGTTAGGTCAGCAGCAGCGAGATTATTAGGCAGCGGAAATGGTAGTAAGTCACTTAGTTTCGTTGGAGGAAATGGTGGAAGTAAGTCTGTGAGTAGCATGAGTGGTAGAGCTGGATCATTTGGGGCGACGAGTTCAAATAACTCTGTCAGTAATCCTAATTTTGATGGCAAAGGGACATATTTGATATTCAATGTTGGTGACACAATATTCATTAGTGATTTGAGTTCTCGAGATAAGGTATGGGCATCAGCTAAATTTGTTCTCTGATATTGAACGAAACGAATATATGAATTTCTGAGAGGTTCTTTTTGAAATGTAGGATCCTATAAAGTCAATGCACTTTAGTAATTCAAATCCTGTTTGCCATGCATTTGATCCGGATGCAAAGGAAGGGCATGATTTGCTCATTGGGTTAAGTTCAGGAGACGGTAGGTTTCTCCCTACATGACTTACGACTTCAATCTTCCACTTCACCCTTACCTACAGCGTCTGCTTTGCAGTTTATTCCGTATCTCTACGACAACAATTGCAAGATGTTGGGAAGAAGCTTGTTGGGGCACAACACTACAACAAGGATGGTTCTGTTAATAACAGGCAGGCTCTCAACTCAACCCTTCCTTCATCATTCTCATGAATACTATTTTGAAATTGTAATGCTTTTCTTTATCTTGTCTTATCGTCTTCTATGGATAATGTTAATATTCTAGACTTGACATCCTATTTTTTTAGTTTTTGTCAAATAGATAAATAATCATAGTTGTATCATGTGTGCTTTTCAAAGCTAGTACAACTGCTTGTCTCCTAGAAATTTCTTTGAGAACTGTTAGAGTTGCCAGTTTTTCCTACTAATAAAGCTGGAATCTAGTGATTTTGATTGCTTATGGTTGGTTGTAAATTGAAGCCTTGTTTGGAGATGTGAACAGTCTAAGTATACTTGGAAGGTGAATGCAGTTTGAGGTGGCTGTTTCACAATTTGTTATGTTCCCGGGATCGGGTCACGGGACGGTGAAGATAGTAGAGCTCATCAAAGGGACCTCCAACCTTAGGCTCATTAAAGGGAGCTCTCACCTCAGGCTCGTTAAAGGGAGCTTTGACCTTAGAATTCATTAGGAGAGAACTCTGATCTCTTTGTTTTTTTTGTTGAATTCTGACTTAGGTTTCATTCATCTAATGTGCCCTTTAAATAGGGAGTTACATCAAGAAAACTTAACCCTTAAGATACTAGAAACCCTAAAGAATATTCTAGAATAATAAAAACCCTAATCCTTAAATAACTGGAAAACATAAATCCTGTTCTAGAATAATAATAATATTATTAATAATAATAATCTAAAAGCCCTAGACCTACGCACGTAACACAATTTTGTATAGGTCAGTCGTTAGATGTTAATCATTCTTGTTGGAATATAATCCAGAGAATGCATAGTTATAGATTACATTTAACAAACACAATTAGTGATTAAATTTCTCTGAAGATCTCCATGTCATGTTTCAGAACACTTCATGTCAAGTTTCTTAAATAATATTTCTATGAAGTCATAATCACTAGCCTTAGAAGCACATTCCTTTGTTTTATAGATGTAATAATTTAAGGTTCTCTAAGGGATGCTTCAAGATTTTGACCCCTCTGGTGCACCCCCATTCTGGGGTGTGGGACAAGGGAACAAAAAGAGCACTAGGATAGCTGTAGTATGAGAATGAAAACTATCATTAATCAACGGCACCTTAACCCAGACTAGCTGGGGAATATGAGGATAAAAGCACGATAAAAATTAGAATTTTCACTTTTTAGAAATCTCACCAAGGCTAACAACTTGAAGCCCCCTTAATAACCCAAATGCAATAAAATATTAGTGTCATGAACAATACTGCTTTACTACTGTGGAACATTATCTCCTTCCCTTCCTCCCACCCGCTTCCTAAATTGTCATAGTGCTTCCTCCACCCTGGATTGTTTAAAAAACAAGCAACTTTAGGGATTTGTATACAAAGAGAATTCTTTCTTTTCAGATTTAACATTTTCCTGTGCTTTAACAATAAACAATCGCTGTACTTATATTACATGGATGCCTAACATGATGGGG
This sequence comes from Petunia x hybrida, assembly GCA_037355625.1. Classification (NCBI taxonomy): domain Eukaryota; kingdom Viridiplantae; phylum Streptophyta; class Magnoliopsida; order Solanales; family Solanaceae; genus Petunia; species Petunia x hybrida. Next base: position 571,426 of record JBBBVM010000258.1, read on the forward strand.
CAGATTTAATATCTTCCTTTGCCTTTCAACAGTCGATGTACTAGTATTGCATGGGTGCCTAACAGTGATGGGGCTTTTATTGTTGCTCATGCGGATGGAAATTTTTATGTCTATGATAAGGTATGTATTGAAGCTGACTAGGAGTGCAACCAATTTCCAGGTCATTTCCTATGATACTTATATTTTCTACTCCTCTTAGACCTATATGCATTTTTGTTGTCATAATCCAGAGCAAAGATGGTTCTGCTGATCCTTCATTTCCAGTCATCAAAGATCAAACTCATTTTTCAGTTGCCCATGCACGTTATAGTAAGGTATTCTTCTTATGTATATAGTTCTTTTCTGCGACAGTTGATGTGATGCCCTAGGTACCAGTACTGGGAAAATCAAATCTCATGTTTACCTCCAACAATTTTGCTATTTTTTTTGTTCATATATGTGTGCTCTTCTTTTAAAATCTTTAAACCTTTTTAAAATAGCTATCAGAAAGCACAAACATTTTCCTTCAATGAGATAAACGAGGCTGATAAAGGGCATATATACAATCAATAGTTTGTCAGTGTGTTGAGGCTACTACATAACAAGTAATGAAGTCTCAGTTTGTAAATCAAGTTACTTTCTCATTCTCAGATATGAAGCATGGTACAAGTTAACCATATCTAGCATTGCAAGTATGATTATTGCTCACATTGTATGGGATTTGATATACATTGAAATTAAAGCTGAGAGAAGAGGATGATAGAGTTGTCAAAAGGCAAAAAGTATAGAACGACGCCAAGGTCCATTGGAGTATTAACTATTAAGCGTAAAGCGCAATTAAAATCATGGGCTTTAGAGAAGAAAAACGGTTATGAGGAGAATATCAATAATCAACACACACACAGAAATATATATAAAATCAACTACAAAGACAAGCTAAGTTTTTGGAAGGATGGAAATACAATCTCTCATATGCATGATGTGCTAGACTGCTAGACTTGTTAGCACAAGTTAGGAATTTGATGTATTCAAGTCTAGCCTTTTGTTTTTCTGTAATTTCACTGTATCAGTTTGATACTGTTTCTCTTTAATAAGAACTTACCCTATCAAAAAAAAGTTTTTGGACAAATGAATTGGAAAAAAGTTAGTATTAAGAATTGGAAGTAAACATCATGTCAATCAAGTTCAGAAAGCATTTAAATATCTGATTTAGATGTAAAGATCCAAGTTGAAGTTTTTTAGTGAGTAGTTTTCTTACCGTTTCTCTAATTTCCTATTTCTAGTCATTCTTGTTAGAGTGTCCCATATTGGTTGAGGGAATGGGTTATTGTCTCCTTATATGGTCTTAGGCAATTCTCTCGTTGATATAACTTTTTTGATTGAGTTAGGTCCAATGTCCATTATTGAAATGTTATTAGAGCCTAATCCATCTCTATTTTAGGTTTACTCCATGTTGGGCTTCCATATTCCATTTTCCATGCTTAAGATTTATAGTCCTGAGTGTGTGGGGGTTAGAGTTCTACATTGATTGATTGAGGGAATCACTTATAATCTCGTTATATGAATTTGAGTAGTCCTCACCTCATAATCTAACTTTTGGGATTAAGTTAGTCCCGAGCTTTCATTCATAAGTGAACAATTATTGTTAACACTTTGGTACATATATTTATTGCCTAGTATTTCTCTCTTAAAAACCAAGGTCATGTTCATAAGACATGTATCTTAGCTTCTTGGTGCTTGTACTAAAAGCAATCTTTTTGTGGCTTTTAGTTTTCAATTTTAGAAAATAACCAAAAAAAAAAAAAATGCTTCAGTTGTGTTCCAAGGAAGTATTAAGATAATCAGGAGAAGAATCGTTCCATGTGTTTTAATTAAGCATAATCATATATTGTTGGTTCCTATCTTGTTTGGTTTAGATTTTGTATCTCATTCACGTTTGAGGCAGATTTTTGTATCATCTCTTCAAAAAAAGAAGAAGAGGGAAAGAGATCGACAACCACATATAGACAGGGTCGGACTAATATAGTAGGTGGACCACTTTGATTGAATTTTCCATATTCTTGACTAATCACCATGAGGCCCAATTGGTGCTTTGGTTCTCCCTCTCTCGAAACAAGAATTAATGCTAGTGACAACACCTCCATGTTGTGGTTTTAGTTCCCAAAGTGCAACAGTTCTTTCCTAACTTAGTGATTTGTGGGCACAACTTACTAGGGCGGGTTCTCTTGCCCCTTTTTTTTCTTATTTCTTCCCCCTTGCTTCTCCGCTTTTCTGGGAATTCACATCATCTAGCCTCTCATTTAAACAAAAATTTGCATAAACAATACTTTGTCCATCCCAATTTATGTGACAGTGTGTGACAGGGCGTAGAGTTCGAAAAGAAAGACTTTTGCAACTTGTGGTTTATAATGAGCCGTATATATTTGTGTGACAATAAATAATCTCATAAGGGTAAAATGGAAAGTAATAGAACATGCGTGATCCTAGCATTATAAAAGATGAGTAAGGGCGAAATTACAAAAAGGGAATAAAGGCTTGCTAGAAGAATTTGATGTTCATGGAAATTGGTCTTGAAAAGCAACATGAAAAGCTAGGAGTTGTTGGCTCTTTTATTTAATGAGGGCCTTTGGGAAAAGGGTGGTGATGAGGTCTTGACCAACCCTATTTATCAGGGTAGGAGGAGTTTCTTATTGTGCCATTTGCGAATGCTAGGTAGGTGCATGATTGGTTTATCTAATTGTAAGATATTTGGCCAAGAAAACTTTCCTCCTGCTATGCTCATGTGCTTGAACGCCACTTCTCCATGCAAAAATGCATGGAAGCCACTTGTTCATGCAAGAGTGTCAATTGTTTATGCAAGAATGCATGGTGGACACTTGTTCATGTAAGATCACAACTTGCTTATGGAAGAATTAGGAATGCAACACTTGTCCATCAAGCGCTAGGAATATGACACTTGTCTACCAAATGCTAGGAATATGACACTTGTCTATTAAATTCAACACATACCTCGCATTTGGTAGACAAGTAGCACTCTTGCATGAACAAGTGGCCGTCATGCATTTTTGCATAAACACGTTTCGTTGCATGAACAAGTGGCTTCGCATTCTTGCATATACAAGTGGCATTCTTGCACAATGGCGGAACTAGAAATTCATACAAGGGGATTTAAAAGATTGTTAGGTGTCACACCTAAAATTTAAATATGTGATTTAATCGAACCCCCTTTGACAATAAACTAGAATTCGTTTTTTCTCCATTTGCACAAGATATTTTTTCGGCAGAGGGGAATCGATTGAACCCCTTTGTCTCCCTTTAGCTCCGCCCTTGCTCTTGCATAAGTAAGTGTCCTTTGTGCACAATGAGCATGGCGATGTGGCATACTTCTTGGCCAAATGTCTTACAACTAGAGAAGCTAATTATGCAACCACTAAACCAATGAAATATGGAATAACTAGAAGCCCCTTCCATCTCTATAAATAGCCTAATCATGACCCTTTAAGCTGCATTTTTATAAAAACCATATGTGCTTCCATTTTTTTTGTCAAAAGAATTGCTAAGCTTCCCACATTTCCTTCTTTTATTAAAGACAACTTTTGGGATGTCAAGCTTCTGCGGCAAATTAAGTTTATCTTTCTATTAATTTATTTATGTGATCTCCTTCAAATGCTTACACCACACATGTTCCATTAGCATATTACTTAACGTAGCTTTAACAATAAAAAATAATTTTCTCACATATCACAGTATTAACAATATAAATACTACATCTACATTTATTACCATTAGGTTATATCAACAATTTTTTCATTATAAACACTGAGGAATTCATATCAAATAAGTATGGAAATAGTAAAGTTCGGATATCCCTCGTGCCTAAAAGCGACTTACGTCAGACCTATAATATTTGTTTAGATTGACCACAGTCGAATATTGATTTCTCCTTGTCAAATCTTTAGCTCAGTCCCGAGGTAAGTGGAGATGAAGTAATTTTTTTTTTTTTTGAGAATGGTAACATAAGTGGAGATGAAGTAATTTCCTTCAAATGATTCATGCTTTATGAGTTTTAAAATGCGGTAAAAGTTCTTTTTAATGTTGTTTTGTGTGCTTGTGCAGTGGCAACAAGCTTGTATGAGCATCATCATTATTGTGCAACTTCATGGCTATTATGTTCTTTAGATGATACTTTTGGTTACATTTATATGTTCTATAAATTTCGATATGTGATATGAGCGACAAAAAAGAGAGATGTAAATGATATGATATTTATGGTTCCTGGCAAAAAAATAAAATAAAATAAAAGATATGATATGATATGTATGTTTATCACTAAGCCCAAAGGGGGTGTACGGGTGATATGGATGATATAAATATGTACTGGGAGGAACCTTCAGACTCCGTGGGTACTTGGATGTACGGGTTCGATGCCCCGGAACCACACGTGCCAGTGTTTAATCTGAGGGTATGAAACTCAACATATACATGTATATGTTATGCTGGAATCTATGTATTGTTTTATGCGGGAGGATACAGAGTAAGTGTACATGTATATTAGCAATACACTGTAAAAATTTCTAAAGTGAAAAAACGCCCTTAAAGTAGACAATCTCTCTATAACAATCCTTATATTATTTCAATGTTACCATTTTCAAAAAAAAAAAAAAAAAATCCCTATATTATTTTCACCGTGCAACATTATGTGCATTTTTATTCACTACATACCAGTTGCCACGTTATTATTCACCGCAGAATAATCTCTAGATATTTGGTCCATGAACCAAGCAATCTCTAAAGAAGTGAGTTTCTGATGTCCAGTAAAGACATAAACATGGTTCCAGTTTCATCCTTCTAAAAGGCAGGAAAAGTGTTTTCCCATTAATAAGTATGTTTTTTCAAGTCTAGGAAAAAAACATTTATTCTGCTTCTTCTCTACCAAAATTAAGTAAATGTCTTGGTTCGTTTATTAGCCGTTCATTGTGGCATTTTATTTAATGTCTCCTAGCTGATTTTGGTTAGACTGAATATTGTTTTGTCACATTTCTTGCTTGCTGCTGTGGAGTATTTGACTGTTTAGATCTCAAATGTAAGAACTGTAGTTTTTAGTTCTTTCTTTCACATATTTCTACAGTTCTTTCTTTCACATATTTCTGATTTGGTTTTATACGCAGAATCCTGTAGCTAGATGGCATATTTGCCAAGGGTCCATCAATAACATTGCTTTCTCAACTGATGGGGCTTATATCGCAACTGTAGGGAGGGATGGTATTTTCTCTATGAGATGACTTTTGAAGCTATTAATTCTTTTGTTGTGATGTTTCATGAAAGACATGTCAAACAGGAAATTAGCTGAGGATGATTGATCTAATGCAGGTTATCTGCGTATATTTGACTACAAAAACGAACAGCTTATATGTGGTGGGAAAAGCTATTATGGTGCTGTGTTGTGCTGTGCTTGGAGGTGAGCGTTTATGGTTTTCTGTTCATGGAATATTTGTTACTTGAAGTCACTTTTGACTTCTGGGCCTTTTGCCGAGTAGTGCATATTTTCTTCCCCTCCTCCCTTACCCCCAACCCCAGCCAGATGCCCGCATACAAACGAGATATGCTCTCTTTCATGTTTTGGCTAGAGAGAATACATATGCTGATAGTCATGAACCAACAGCATGGATGGAAAGTACATTTTAGCTGGTGGAGAAGATGACCTAGTTCAGGTTTGGAGCATGGAAGAACGCAAAGTTGTTGCATGGGGTGAGGGGCATAACTCCTGGGTGAGTTTGAGCACTTATGACTTACATTGGTTTTTATGTAGCATTCGCCTTATTCTATTAACTTGTGTCTGGCAGGTCAGTGGTGTAGCATTTGATTCATATTGGTCTGCACCGAATTCAGATGGCACAGATGAAAGTGTTGTCTACCGTTTTGGTTCTGTTGGTCAGGTACTTGTCCAAAATGAAACTCTCACATGATTGGCTGTATGCCCCTCTGTTTTTACTTGGATCTTTCATTTGCTCAATCAAGATTAAGCATGTCTTCATTTTCAAAATTTTGCGTCGTCTAGTTTTAAGGTTTATCTGCTTGATGTCTCCTCTTCTAGCTCTCTAGCTCTCTTTAACTTGATCTTTCTTCGTAGGACACACAATTGCTCTTATGGGATCTGGAAATGGATGAAATTGTAGTACCAATGCGCCGTCCTCATGGTGGATCACCAACTTTTAGCACTGGGAGTCAGTCATCTCATTGGGATAGTGCTTGCCCTGTGGGTACTCTGCAACCTGCTCCAAGCATGCGAGATATTCCAAAGCTAACGCCCCTTGTTGCTCATCGTGTTCACACCGAACCACTCTCTGGCTTGATATTCACTCATGAGTCAGTCCTTACTATCTGCCGTGAGGGACATATAAAGGTATGGATGAGACCCGAGTTTGGTGAAACCCAGACAAGCAACTCAGATTCTTTGTTGAGTACAAGTTTGAAAGAGAAGCCACCAATATCCGGGAAGTTTGTCAGTTCCAAGTTACAAGCAACGACCTAACAAATATCAGTGTGCGTGTGTTTTGGGGGATGTGAGACCGCAAACTGAGGATTCACTAAATGGGGCTCCTTTTACAAATGTTAGTAGCCATTTATTGGTCTTCACAATTTGTTTGCTCCTCCTATGACGTAAAGTCATGCACTGAGTCTGACCAATTAATTGTATAGCGATTAGCGGACAATGAGATTCTGCTGGGAGCAGCAGGAGGTTAGAAGAGTGTCCAAGCAGCTTGTAAGTATGATAGGAAAAATAATTGAGATTGGTCTCTTGAGATGTGTAATTTCTAGTACCTTCCCCAACTAGCCAACCCTCCTTTTTTAACTTTCTTTTTCTGCCAATTTTGCTTGGAAACTGTTGGTTAACAGTTGATTTATATTAGAAATACCTCATGATTTGCCCTCTCCAGTCTCCAACATAATGACCGTGGCTTTATCTATTTATTCAGGCGTGTTTTTTTATGGATTTTTCTTATGTAAGTAGGTTAGTGTTTAACCTAGATCCGGTTTTAGGTCAATTAACAATTAAATTTATATTTGTGGAGTCACGATCAATAGCCGAGATTAAATATTCGTACGGAGAATTAAATAGCAGTAATATAGATCATTAAAAGCAAAACATAAACTGAAATAAAGAGAGGCAAACGTATCGTATCCTTCGTCTCCGGGGAGAGTTGGTCGATATCCACCACACTTCAATTGATTAAATGCTAAAGTAATAATTTGAATGTGAACAAAGAGTGTGTCTGAACGCAAGAGAGAAAGTATTTTTATTGATAATGTAAGCAGGAAGTAAAAGTTGTTACAATTGGTTAAGGTAAATGCTATTTATAGGCACAGAAGGTGCCTGTTGAGATTGTAGTAGCCGTTGGGTGTGGAACCGTTCAGGTAAGCAACTGCTAGGCGTCTTATGCAGAAAGGTTGTAACCGCTGGGTGACCGTTTGATGAATGATCGCATCCAATAGTGCTAATAACTGCTTATTCAAATTATGCTGACTGTTGACTTGTCCTGTAACTTCCTTGGGTCTGCCCGTGGGAAATGTCTGTCCGGTGAAACGTCAGTTCATGCCACGTGGACGACACGTGTCACTTGCCAAAGTCCAGTCAGTTTTTATCCAATACAGATAGTCCCCGCACTTCTCTGGCAGAGTATCTGTCCGAGGAGTGGATAAAGTTTTTTGGCGGGAATCTCTGCGAACTTTTTGTCTCCATGTGATGTAACCTTGCTGACGTATGGACCTTATCAGATAAGTGACAAGCCCTTATGCTGTGCGCATTAAATGCGCCGTATGAAAAAGTAATTGCAGCTAGCATGCCTGCAAGACCGCAGGTTACTCCGAAATGACCACTGCGTATCCCAATGGTAAAAAGCAATGATTTTAACCACCTTAACCACGTGCGCACGTCGCTTGTTGATTGCGAAGTGACCGCTGCTTTTCGGAGTAATGATGGCACTATAAAGTTTTGACTAGCCCTATTCCCCTTTCAACGGCCAGATCTGATCGTAGCCTCTTTGATAGCCTCCACGTGTCTTCAAGAGAAGTTGGGGTCTGCAAACTTGGCTCCTATAAATAGGGGTTCTCTTGATGAGAAACCTTTCCACTTGCTTTTATTTCTCTTGTGCTATTCTTTGAAAGAAAACCCTTGACTTAACTCTCGAGCTTCTCTTGATAACTTCATATTCTTCTTGAACTCATGGCTTCCAGATCTAGAAGGAATCAAAGTACCGACGTTGTTAGTAGTTCGACGGCCACTCCCAGGCCGCGGGCTACTCAAGCTACTGCCGCGGAGATAATCCCCAAGAAATGGGGGGGGGGGGGGGGGGGAACTTGAGGCAGACTGCAATATTAAGTCTTTTCACAATAGGGAGGGAGATACGTGCAATTGGCCAGCGTATAGATTTAAGTCGGAGATCACGAAGGAGGTGATCCCCCACGTGAGAGTAGACTGCAATTGGGGTGACGAGATTCCCCTCTTGCCGGTTTCTGAAGGCGAGAACATCACTTCCCACAGGCCGGGGTGGACAGCCATTGGCACCTACCCTTTCACGGTGGGATGTAGGCTGCCTTTGCACCCAGTGCTAGAGAGGCTTTGCAGGGAGTATCTTCTCTGCCCGGGGCAGCTGAGCCCCAGTATATATAGGATAGTTACCCTATTAGACTGGTTTGCAGCGGAAACTGACCAGTCTTTTGACTATAAACATTTTATTTCTTTGTATAGTGTTCAGATTTTCAAGGACGGTTATGTAAACGTCCGGATGCGCGGAAGCAAGGGCTTAGTGCGCAGCTCTGAAGACACCAGTGACCGAGGCTGGGTGTACCGTTATTTATTCGTGCGCTCCTCGGTCCTGACTTTTGACGACAAGGCGTACCTTCCAGAAGTCTGGAATAAAACGCGTAAGTCCCCGAGTTTTTCTTCTTATATACCGTCCTTCCTCCTTCTTCTAATCTCCGTCATAATTTCTTTATGCAGCGGCCAAGCAACCCTATGACAGGTTCATCACTGTTGATGAACTGACGGCGTGGGTTGAGCCAATTTTGAAGAAATTTGAGCCAGAAAAGAGAGAGTGGTCGTACTACGCTGCTCTTAAGAGTTTAACCGTGAAACACCACGGTGAGGATATTTTCATCCTTCTGATAACCCTTCCTTCTTGAACCTTCCTTATATCTGACCGTTTTATCTTTGTTGCAGGTTTGGGCACTTCGGGAAACTTTTTTCCCGCACCTCCCCAGGACAGACCTACCGAACCGGTTGCTGACCCAGCCGCAGAGGCTGAGGCTATTTTAGCTTCGGTAGGTGCTCTGCGCAGCAGGGAGGGGGGTGAAGAACTTCTGTCCGAGGGACTGAGCCCCTTGAAGAGGAAAAGGAAGAGCCAAGGAGAGGGAGGAGCACGGAAGAAGTCTGCTCGTAAGACTTCCGTGGCTGCTGAACAACCCTCATCAGCTGGTGACGATCTTCCTCCTAGGACCAGTGTCCCTAAGCCTGCAGAAGTGAATGCCGAAGTGGCTGCTGAAGTCCCCGAATCTGTGCGGGGAACGGGTCCAGTCAAGGAGGTCATCTATCTGTCGGATACTGAAGCCGAAGTGGATGCTGCTCTTGGGCGAAGACCTCACCTTCATAGTGACAGAAGAAGGGCCGAGGAGGAAGCTGCCCGTACTCCGCAGAGGAGTCCCCGAGTTGGTGACGGGGAGGAGGCAAGTCCTTCTCGTGTGGATAAGGGAAAGAAGAAGGTTGGTGAAGAAGAGGTGAAGGAAGAAGAAGTGGAGGAAGAGACCAGGGAGGAGGTTCCCCGAGGGAGTAGCCGAGGTCCTCGTGTTTTTCGCTTTGAGGATCTGGAGAATGTGGCTACCGAAGGGGCGACTCCGGTTGGTCTTCGTGACTGTGAGACAATTGATCCTGCTGCTGAGAATGAGTCCAACATTGCGTCGTCGAGGTTTGTCTGGCGATCAGTCGTTGGTGGGCGGACAGAGCTGAAGGACATCAGGGGTGTCCGTTACAAGTTTGGGCCAAACTACCCTTCCGAGCAGGCTTGGGAACCCAAGTACTGTGAGAGGAAGCATACTCTGAAACTTTCTCCTGATGTCAACTTCATAACCGGGCCACGAGGCTTGGCTAAGGTGGTCTCCTCGCTCATTGGTCCCCGCGAAGAGTGGGTACTGAGGGACTTGAGCGATGAAGAGTTGGCCTTTCAGATTGCCGCCGATTCTGCCCGGGTAAGTACCTTCTATTTTCATGTTAGAAGTGACTTTAGCCTTGGACCCTTAATCTTAGTTTGCTTTTTTTTTTTCCCTTTTAGTCAAGCATGCTGGCCGCCGAGCTTATGTTCCGTTCCAGGATCAACAATATCGATCAGGTGGTGGAGGTAAAGAAGGAACTGCTGGAGGCTCTGAAGGACAATAAAGCTCTGGTTGAGCAGTGTGGTTTCCTTGGTGGAGAAGTTAATCGGTTAACTGATGTTAACAATGATCGTCTTGAGCAAATCAGTGCTCTCACCAGGGAAAAGGACCTTCTCTTCGAAGAGAAAGAAGGGTTCGCACGCTCCGTCCAAGGTTTGGAGAGACTGCTTGAAGAGTGCCACAATTGTTTGAACAGCGCCAACGACACCCGTGAGACTCTTGAAATGAATCTGCAGAGGGCGAATGAGGAGTCAATCAAAGCCCGCTCTGAACTCCAAGCTGCCAAGGATCAGGTCGCACAGTTGATGGGTGCTCAGGCCGTATTAACCAAAGACTTGGCAAACTTGCGAGATCAGTCGGAGATCAAGGCCAAGCTTGCAGCCCTTGAAGCTAAGCGTGCGCTGCTCGTGCAGATCCAGGCTGGTCAAGTCGATGTCGAGGGGATGTTGCAATCGACAAAGAGCGCTGTTCGAAGGATACATCAAGCACTGGGTCTCTCCCCCGAAGAGTCTGATGGCGATGATGACGATGACGATGAAGATGACGATGAGGATTTAGGGGATGACGACGGGACTAACGGAGCTGGTGCGTTGAGTCCTGGTCATGGCCCTCCAAGCTGATGCTCTTTTTCCTTAATTGATGTATTTTTGTTTTGTCTGGCGAGAGCCAGACTTACTTGTTTGGTGGACAGAGGTCTAACAAAGACTTTCTGGTCCTTGGCCGGTTTGTTTGGCCTTTTGATCACTCTGCAAATTCTGTCAGCCGTATTCGGCGTTTTATTGATTCAGAGTTTAATGTATATATGCAGTTTTAGATCTATTCAGTGACTATATTTAGTTTGAATTCTCGATCCTTTTGTATGCATATGCTGTGGCTTTCGTGCCTTTATGATTGGGAATAACTTTTTCTTGAATATTGAACTTTACTAAGTTCGTATTTTCAAAAGTCTGCCCGAATGTTTTTAACTCACCCCTTTATTAGGCAAAGGTCGTGAGTTGTAGGTAGCTTGACCGAGTTGTGGTCGTTAGAGTTTTGGCCGAATCTTTGCTCTATGCGTATAACTTTGCTTATCGCTTTGATAGTTGAAAGTTGTTGCACGGCATTGTAGGTTGGCTCTGGCCGAGTTGTTGGCCTTGTGAACGACTTCTCTTATATTCGTGGAAGCCTTGTCACATGAGGATTTTGTTTTATGAATGACTTCTCTTATTTGCCGTGGAAGCCTTATCATGCAAACTGAAAAATTTGCTGCCTTTAAATAAGGTCTTATGCCTGTACGAAGGTCTTTTGCATGTATGAAGGTCTTTTGCATGTATGAAGGTCTTTCCTGGCCTATGGGGCCCTCACCACCCCCCTTGTTTTTATGTTGGAACACGTAAAGTGACAATATGGAAAGAGGTGTCGGTGAGTTGTAAATTGAACACATATAACCAAATGAGGAGTGTGTCCGTTGTGGGATTTGAACCCACAGCCGCGAAGCTGAAGAACTTCGAGCTCTACCAGTTGAGCTAAACGGATCTGGCCTTGTTCAGGCCGTTAGTACCATTTAGAGAGAATGTATAGCAAAAGTAAGAACTTTTATGTAAAGATAAAAGTAAGAACTTTTAAGTAAAGAGAGAAAAGGTAAGCGTAGAATGGCTAACCGTCCTTGCCGCCTAGAAGTGATACCTTTTCAGATGAACTACATTCCAGCTGTTCGGGACGATCGAACCATCCGGCCGTGCTAAGCGATAAGACCCCTTGCCGACTGAAGCGATCACTTTGTAGGGTCCTTCCCAGTTAGGGCCAAGCTTCCCCGAATTCGTCTCTTGTGTGCTATGGGAAACCTTTCTGAGTACAAAGTCCCCGACTTGGAAGCTCCGTACGCGCAGTCCCCGATTGTAGTACTTCTCGACTCGCTCTTTTTGTGCAACCACTCGTACAAGAGCCAGTTCTCTGCGTTCTTCGAGGAGATCTAGCTCTTCGGACAGGTTGACTGAGTTTGATTCTTCAGTGGCGTGCGCATATCGCAGACTAGGCTCCCCTATCTCGACTGGGATCAGAGTGTCTGCACCATATACCAAAGAGTAGGGAGTTTCCCCGGTACTCATTTTTACTGTGGTGCGATAAGCCCACAATACTCCAGGAAGTTCTTCAACCCAACATCCCTTCGCCTGCTCGAGGCGCTTTTTGAGAGATTCAACAATGATTTTGTTGGTAGATTCGGCCTGCCCGTTGGCGACAGGGTGATATGGAGAAGAGGTAATTCTCTTAATATGTAAATCATCGAGGAACCTAGTCACTTTCTGGCCGATGAACTGAGGGCCGTTGTCCATGACTATTTCCCTAGGTGCTCCAAAGCGACATATGACAAAGCGCCAGAGAAAGTCGACGACTTCTGTTTGTCGTACCTTTGAGTACGCTGCTGCCTCAACCCACTTTGTGAAGTAGTCCGTGATGATCAGCAAGAAACGCATTCCCCTTGGTGCCGTGGGGAGAGGACCAACGATGTCTATCCCCCACTTCATGAAGGGCCACGGGGAGATTATTGAATGCAACGGTTCGGCTGGCTGATGGAGAAGATGAGCAAACCTCTGGCATTTGTCACATTTCTTGACAAATTCATTCGCATCTTTCTCCATTTTGTCCCAATAATAACCTGCACGTATCAGCTTTTGAGTTAACGCCTTACCACCGGAGTGATTCCCGCAACAGCCTTCGTGGACCTCTCTCATCACATAGTTAGTCTGATTCGGCCCAAGACATTTTGCTAGGGGTCCTGCGAACATCCTCCGGTACAATTCGCCATTGAGCATCGTGTATCGGGCTGCTTTTATTCGGAGTTTACGAGCAGCCTTTGCATCTGTAGGGAGAGTTCCGTGGACAAGATAATTCGTTATCTCATTCCTCCTGTCCCAAGTAGTGCTGACGGTATTGACTTCAAACTTTTCCCTGTCCATGGTGGTGTAGAGAAGTTGAACAATAGTCGAAGAGCTAGCCGCTCCTATTTCCGCAACCGATCCCATGTTTGCAAGAGCATCAGCTTCGTGATTCTCTTCTCGCAGAATCTGAATTGCTTCCCAGTTGTCAAACTGCGCAGGAGTTCCTTTACTCGGCCGAGGTATGCCAACATCCTGGGTTCTCGTGCAACGAAACCTCCGTTGATCTGATTGATCACTAATTGAGAATCGCTTTTTAGCTTGACTATGGTTGCCCCATAGTTCCGTGCCAATTCTAATCCTGCAATAACGGCCTCATATTCGGCCTCATTGTTAGTAATGAAGGGGAATTTGATAGCTTGCCTTACCGTCTCCCCGGATGGAGCGAAGAGGACCAGCCCGAGTCCTGATCCCTTCACGCTCGAAGATCCGTCTGTGTGGAGGATCCAGGTACCCGGAGCCTGTCCTGCATAGAGGATGGCCTCCTTCTCTGCTTCAGGATATACATTCATACTGAAATCTGCCACAAAGTCTGCCAAGACTTGTGACTTTATTGCTACCTTGGGCTGATAAGTAATATCAAATTCGGATAACTCTATAGCCCATTTTACCAATCTCCCCGAAAATTCTGGTTTGTGCAGGACATTTCGTAAAGGAAAAGTAGTAACTACAACTATAGAATGACTTTGAAAGTATGGGCGTAACTTTCGGGCAGCAATTACTAGAGCTAATGCTAGTTTTTCTAAAGGTTGATAGCGAGTTTCTGCATCAATTAGAGCTTTGCTAACATAGTAGATAGGAAGTTGTTTACCTTTTTCTTCTCGAACTAGTACCGCGCTTACCGATGAGTCTGAGACTGCCAAGTAGATTAGCAGCTGCTCGCCTTCCACAGGTGTGGTAAGTAGTGGAGGATTGGATAGATATTTCTTTAGATCCCTCAATGCCTGCTGACATTCGGGAGTCCATTCGAACTCCTTATTTTGTTTTAAGATATCGAAGAAACTTTTGCAACGATCAGACGACCGGGAGATGAACCTTCGTAGAGCCGCTACTCTCCCCGTTAATCTCATGACCTCTTTCTTATCGCGAAGCACATCTGGGATTGATTCAATAGCCTTAATCTGAGCGGGGTTGACTTCGATGCCACGCTGAGAAACAATGAATCCCAGAAACTTTCCCGATCCAACTCCGAAAGCGCATTTCTCTGGATTCAATTTCATGTTATATTGATCCAGAATTCGGAAAGCTTCTTTAAGATGAGTCAGATGGTCCTCTGCCCGTTTGGATTTTATCAGCATGTCGTCAATGTATACTTCCATAGACTTCCCGATGTGGTCATGGAACATTCGATTGACTAGACGCTGGTAGGTCGCACCTGCATTCTTTAATCCAAATGGCATAACTTTATAACAATACGTACCTCGACAGGTTATGAATGCCGTTTTCTCCTGGTCCTCAGGATCCATCAGTATCTGGTTGTATCCGGAATACGCGTCGAGGAAGGTTAACACTTCGTGTCCGGCTGTTGCGTCGATCAGCTGAACTATCCTGGGAAGAGGATATGAATCCTTCGGACAGGCTTTGTTCAGGTCTGTGAAGTCAATGCAGACTCACCACTTGCCGTTCTTTTTAGGCACGACAACCACGTTTGCTAGCCAGTCTGGGTATTTAACCTCACGTACTGAACCGATCTTTAACAGCCGGTCGACTTCGTCACTGATTACCTGGTTCCGGAAAGCTCCTTGTTGGCGCGTTTTCTGTTTCACCGGGCGATGGCACTGATCAACGTGCAACCTGTGAGTAATGATATCAGGAGAAATACCTGTCATATCTGCATGGGACCAGGCGAATGTTGTGTGCCGCTCCTTGAGGAACCGCAGGATATCTCCCCGCAGGTGTTCGCTCAACTCAGTCCCCAAGTACACCTTTTGCTCTGGCATATCAGCGAACAGCTCTTCAGGTTCCAGGGCTTCTACTGTTGGCATGTGGTTTTCCTTCTCATCCATTTTGGTGATGAATTCCGGGACGTCGTACTTAATCTCCTCAGGTGCAGCATCCGGTCCCGGGCGCTCTAATTGCTATTTGCTTTCCTCGGGTAGTTTGAGGGCTACCGAGTAACAATCTCGTGCAGTGAGTTGCTCTCCTCGGACTTCACGTATTCCCCATTCGGATGGGAACTGCACCACCTGATGGTAGGTAGAAGGGACGGCTTGCATGTCGTGGATCCAAGGTCTGCCCAGAATGATGTTGTAGGCTAGATTCGCATCGACAACATGAAAGGTTGTCTCCTTCGCTACCCCCTCGGCAAAAGTAGTCAAGGTGACCTCCCCGAGAGTCTTTTCGCTTGAATTGTTGAAGCCAGAAAGGACTCGAGATATTGGCACAATCTTATCTGATAGCTGCATCTCATTCACAACCCGTGCCTGGATGATATTCGCAGAGCTACCCGCTTCAACGAGCACTCTCTTCACGTCGAACTCTGCCACGCATAACGTTATGACTAATGCATCAGCATGTGGGAACTGCAGTCCATCAGTGTCGGACTCCTCAAAGGTGATTACTGCTTCTGACCGAGGTCGCTTGTTGTTGGTAATGGACACCTTTGCGTACTTCTTTGCTGTGAAGGTAACCGAATCTACCTCGATTCCGCCCGAAATAACGTTGACCGTTCGTTTCGGAGAGGATGCTCGTGGTGGACCAGGTTTGTTTTGCTGAGCCTTTGCGTGAGTTTGCTTTCCTTTCTCCGTCAGGAATTCCTTCAAGAATCCCTGTTTCAGCAAATGAGCAATTTCGTACCTTAAGGCTTTGCAGTCTTCGGTAGTGTGCCCATGGTCACGGTGGAATTCGCAATACACGTCTTGATTTCGCTTGCTGGGATCAGTCTTCATGTCTTTCGGCCATCTGACCTTTTCTCCCATGTTCTTGAGCACTGCCACGACCTCCGCCATTTCAACGTTGAAGCTTGGCAGGCTTGGGATTCCGTGGAAGCTTGACTCGGGATTCTCCCTTCGGGACAGCCCCCTATTACTGTAGCTGTTGCGGTTGCGCCCTTTGGAACTGTTACGCGATTGGTCGGGGTATGGCTCATACCGTGTACCTGACCTCTCCGTTTCCGCTTTTCCACCGGACCCGCTGCTGCGAGCCTGAGGCCTTCCCCGAGCACCTGTTCCAATCAGTTTATCCTCATCGATACGTACCTTAGAGTTGTAACGATTGTAGACATCTGACCAACTGGCTGCGGGGAACTCGCGAAGAGATTCGTAGAGCCTTCGTGTGGCCTCTGAACTCCTGACATCCAAGCTGTTGGTGAACGCGATTGCTGCCCACCTGTCTGGTACTTTGGGGAGCATCATACGTTCTCTCTGGAACTGATCCACGTACTTGCGAAGTGACTCGTCGGGTCTCTGCTTGATTTCAAAGATGTCTTCTACCCGGGTCTCTGTCTTTTGAGCACCCGTGTGTGCCTTCACGAACAGTTCAGCCATTTCTGCAAAGGACCCAATAGAGTTTGGTGGCAACATTGAATACTATCGCAGGGCTCCGTCTGCCAGGGTTTCTACGAACTTCTTCAATTGCACTGATTCGATCTCCTCGTCCGTGAGATCACTGGCCTTTATGAAATTGCTGAACATCGTGAGGTGATCGTTGGGATCGAATGTTCCGCGATACCTTGGGATATTCGGCATTTTGAATGTCTTAGGTATCGCCTTTGGGGCCGTTTCCTTCTTCCAGGGCCGCTGTGAGTAACGCTGGACGTCAACTTTCTTCAGCGTAGGTGGGGCACCAGGTATTTGATCAATTCTCTCGTGAAGGGACTTTTGAAGTGCTTCTTGGCTTTCCTTGAATTGTTTGGTGAGATTTTCCACGACGAGGCTCATATCTGTAGGTGCTGTTGACTCTACGTTTGGGTTCTGATTTGCCTGAGTCGCTGGATCTGCAGTACCGCCACCATTGTTGCGCTCTTCTCCTTGCCTTGAAGTGTGGGAAGATGGTGCATTGGCGTCGGGTGCTGCAGCGTCGGCCCTTGCAGTTGAAGGATTGCTTGCTCGGAGAGAAGTTAGTGCTTCGTTGATTCCCTTGTTTATCTCTGTCTGCTGCTGCATAAAATCATGGAGAGTTCTTTGCAGGTTCCCTAGGCCAGGGGAGAGACTCCTATGTCGTCGTCTCCTTGGTGGAGTAGTGCTCTGAGAGCGCCCACGCCGATTTTGCCTGGCCGGTCCTCGGGGAGACTGTTGCCGCCCATCGGACGAATAATCGGGAGAGTAATTAGGGGAATAATTAGGACTGCGTGAAGGGGTGTTTACCTGTTGTCCGCCTACGAGAGTTCGTTGAGAACTACTCTCTGCCATGTTAGTTATGAAACAAAAAAGATAGACGAAAAAGGATATAATATCAAAGATAGATTCTTTAACCTACGAAAACTATTGACCGGCTCCCACTGTGGTCGCCAAATTGTTTAACCTAGATCCGGTTTTAGGTCAATTAACAATTAAATTTATATTTGCGGAGTCACGATCAATAGCCGAGATTAAATATTCGTACGGAGAATTAAATAGCAGCAATATAGATCATTAAAAGCAAAGCATAAACTGAAATAAAGAGAGGCAAACGTATCGTATCCTTCGTCTCCGGGGAGAGTTGGTCGATATCAACCACACTTCAATTGATTAAATGCTAAAGTAGTAATTTGAATGTGAACAAAGAGTGTGTCTGAACGCAAGAGAGAAAGTATTTTTATTAGCAGGAAGTAAAAGTTGTTACAATTGGTTAAGGTAAATACTATTTATAGGCACAGAAGGTGCCTGTTGAGATTGTAGTAGCCGTTGGGTGTGGAACCGTTCAGGTAAGCAACTGCTAGGCGTCTTATCCAGAAAGGTTGTAACCGCTGGGTGACCGTTTGATGAATGATCACATCCAATAGTGCTAATAACTGCTTATTCAAATTATGCTGACTGTTGACTTGTCCTGTAACTTCCTTGGGTCTGCCAGTGGGAAATGTCTGTCCGGTGAATGTCTGTCCGGTGAAACGTCAGTTCATGCCACGTGGACGACACGTGTCACTTGCCAAAGTCCAGTCAGTTTTTATCCAATACAGTTAGTTGGGACTAACCATGATTGGAAATCAAGTACAAGGTTTCAAAATCGTATTTTTTGTTGATTGTTTAGATTGCCTTTTTTCGTGGAAGCAGTTGTGTACAAAGTTAGCTTTTAGAAATATTTGTGTTTGTCATTACGGTGGTGTCATTTTCCATTCGATGCTTGTCATTCAACTCCCAGACAACTAATGCACAATAGTAGAACAAGTGATATGATCGGAGCTTTTTGTAGTGCTTGCTGGAATGCAAATGAATGAATATGCACAATATCAGCTTTATGTAGTGCTTGCAGGTATGCAAGTGAATGAATCCTCTCCATAGCAACTTAAGTGCTTACTCTCCTTTAAAAGTAAGGGTGAGAACAAGAGCTTTATTCTTCCATTTCGAGATCTTTAGAGGCAC
Organism: Petunia x hybrida; assembly: GCA_037355625.1. Classification (NCBI taxonomy): domain Eukaryota; kingdom Viridiplantae; phylum Streptophyta; class Magnoliopsida; order Solanales; family Solanaceae; genus Petunia; species Petunia x hybrida. The sequence goes on from JBBBVM010000258.1 coordinate 590,243, forward strand.
ACATTAGGTCTTAAATGTCTTTGGACAGATTGCTTGTCTGAAGCATGCAGAGAAAATTTTGCTTGTCAAGATCTAATCAACCACGTAGCCAAACAATTGCTAATCCCTTCTTCAATGAAAACACTACTATTCATTACCGTTAAACAGAACTGAACTTGGCTTAGCTTAATTTAGTAGAGTTCAATATCAGCAGTTGCCATCTGCCTGATTCTTCTTTATTCTTTGCAACCTGGCTTTATGTGTATTACATATGAACAATCTGGAAATTCTCATCTATTTTCTGAACAACCTCCTAAGTATGGGCAGAAATACACATTACATTATGCAAGTCTTTCTCCTGAAAAAAAGAAAAAAAGGAAAAGGATCATGACAAGGTTATACAAAACACATTCTGGCAACATATTATACGTTAATTCACTAGTCATACTCAAACTGTATAGTTGTTAGGGAAAATATAGATATGATTCACTTAAAGAGGGGAACATTTTTCTAGTGTTGAATTTGCAGTTAAAATGAGATAGGAGTAATTTTTCTGTCTGTCAGCACTTTCTCTAGAAAGATATCTGACTCCATCTTTCCTTTATTAGTCAAAACTCCCATATTCTGTTAAGACTCTAGAGATTCTGATAATTTACATCATCTGGAATGCCTCTCTCATACTAAGAAATCGCAGAATTTATTGACAGTTATATAAATGACTATAATTTGTTTTGTTTTGGCAGTGATGCATATCTCTAACAAGAAAAGTCAAATCAGCATTTATCTATGAAATTTGAAAAGAAATGGAAACCTAACTAGATGTATGAGAGCTCCCGATAATGCCACAAAATTGGAAATCAACCAAACAATACATAGATAATGAGTAAATACAAAATTAAATGAATCAACTTACAGCATTATATTTCTTGACCTAAAACTCCATCCTTTTCAACCACTGCATACTCGAGGGGCTTGCTTTCAGATTATTCGGACTCATGAAGAGGAGAACAACGGAAAAAAAAAAAAAAAAACATTTGGAGAAACCAAAAGAAGAAAAGAAGGAAATATACATATTTGTATACAAGGATGGTTGTATATACTCTTCATTTCTTACTCTTCAGCTTCAGCAGCTTCACCGTCAACCTTGATCTCCAAGAATCGCTCAACTGGCTGACGGCAAATAGGACACCGATTTGTTTGGAACCTCAGAACTTTTGCACATCCGCTACACATGCACTGCATTAAGATGCACACTTAGTTTTAATAGCCATTAATAGTGTTGCATTGTAACTTCCTGAAAAAGGAAACAAAGCCTCGTGCATTCCATAGATGGCTCTTCATATATCCAACAAATGCCAATAACTGAGGTGATGAAACTGATGCAACACTATATTGTCAGATGCACATGCTATAGTTTCACATTGAAGATGTAGTCTTTCAGCAAAAGATAAGGCAGGATATTAGGGGCTAGGAGGAATGGTTTTTGAATTTCATTAAGCTAAACAGTTAAAAGGGCAGCTGCAGAAACTATAGGATATGTCATTATTAAAACAGTGCATTCAAGATAATATTTTGATGATAGGTGCTTTCAAAATATTTGTGGATGTATTGAGACCATATACGGCAAATAGACAACATAGAAGTGTTAAGAACAGTTTAAAGACATACCATGTGTCGACATGGAAGTACAGTAGTGTCCCGAGGTTCAGTAAGGCATACAACACACTCTTTGCCATTTTCATTTCCATCAAAGTCTTTATCAACTGAATTGCCAATGCCATAAATCTCTTGCAATTCATACCTCATGCCATTGACCAACAGGATTTGCTTCACCACCCTAATCTTGAATTCACCTTTGTCCTTTTCGAAAACTGCTTGAGTAATCTGGGAGTTAGGGGATCCAGACACTGCATTTCCATCCTCTGATCCACTCTCGGCATCTGGGAGTGCCTCCGCCTTAACCGCCAGCGGATATACATCTGCATTGCCATTGTTTGACAATTCTGCCTCTTCAAACATTGAAAGATCAATCCCAGTTCCAGAGGGCTGCCTATATTTCTGAGATAAACCTTTTTGAAATTTAATTGTTAGTGGTGGAAATGAGCTTTCCTTTGTAGGAGTCAAGCAGCAGTCTTCACCTTCTTTTGCAAAGAAAATAGCAGTAATGCTGCAATGTAAAAAAATCAGAAAACTTTTACTATCTCAGAGTTGACAATAATCTGCAGGCTACTTGAAATGTCTATAACAGATGACTAAAGTGGAGACTAGGCAAACTTGCAAAGAAAGAACAAGCACAAACCTACAGCCTTATCAAATTAATTCTACCTCAGGGTTCAAGAAACTGCAGGCATGTCCAAGCTCATTACTTGGTAATTTCAATCTCATTTTCAAATTGCAGTGCACTATGGACTATTTACATGTATTAGACAAAAATGTCATGTATCATGCTGAAAGCAAATGATACAAGCATAATACTGAAGATTTGAAAATTAAAAAGCTATAGATATTTGACCACCCAGAAAATACATACCTTATCTTCTTCCTTACCACAAAAATGTTTGTTTCAAAAAGGATGAACCTATTACTATTTGAAGGGTCAAACAAGATTATGTTTGACCACATATCTTACAAATATTTTCTAACTATTTTGAACTGTTAACTATTGTGACTTATAGTATTTTTCATGTAGTTTCTAAATATGTGAATTTTATTTAAAAAAAAATAAAAATTCGATGTGCAAATTCCCGGTCAAAATTAGTCAATTTGACCCTCGTACTCCGCAAAGGTTCATCCAAAGTGGAACGGAGGTAGTAACTATAAAGGGGAGTAGTACATCAATAAACCGTCTCTCTGAGGTTTAAGGCTACTATGCAATTGAGCAGGGTTTTGTGAAAACAAAATTCCCATAGAATTGATTAGATGTAGTTGAATTATTGATTTGTCATTGTCTATAAAGAAAACACTGATCATGGTACAAATTTGAGGTACCAATCTATGACCATGTTTAGCAGCATGGTTGTTTGAACAATTAACTTTTGCTTAATTAGAGATGGCTTCAAATTAATCAGCAGGACTACTCAACTTATTATTGGATGCTTCATGCTTGACAACAATATGCAGACCTTTCATCGAAAAAAGGTGACTCAAAAGATATAGTCTCTTAAAATTATATTCATGCAGGCTTAGCAAAAAACATAACCAAATGGAAAGAAAAAAAGATACATATAAGTGATACCACCTAGCTGGAATTAAGGTTTGTTCCTACATTTACATTAGATCCAATGTTTAGGACATCTTTTTACTCTGTTTAGGTGTCTGTCCGCAGAAAATGTAGAGAACCTTAGTGGTGGATGAGAATCCCAAATTATAGAACTGGAATGAAACCAGTTCAAATGAAGCAAAGTATATATTGAGCATCGGTATAACCGACTACAACTAGCTTCATATTTACATTTTTCTCTTTGATAGACTCAGTTAATTGTCACTTTTCCAAAGATCTTTAACTTTAAGAGATTATAGGACTATCAGCTGAAAACTTTCATGCAGAATAAAATGTGCTGATTAAGATTTCAAGTTGTCTCTCAATATATTGTCAATCCACCTTGATGTGATATGGTGAGTGCCGAACAAGTAACTCTCATATATAAAATCTAGTGTAGTACGTATTGAAATGTGTGACCGTTTCATCTAAAAACTTAATCAATCGGATATAATACACTTTATTTATTTAGTTCTTTTAACACGGTCCTTACATGCGGCCGGGCATGATTCATTTTTTTCATTGATGCAGCACGTAAAAATTCTTTTTTTTTTTTCTGCTGCATAAAATATATGGTCTTTATGTTTCGCAAAAAGCTATACCTTCCAGGTACCGATGCGTCGAAAGTGAAAGCGACAAGGTACTTGCCAGGGTTTGCCTCATCAGGTTCTATCCTTAAAGTTTCCTTCTTCACATTAACATCATTCCTTATAGTCACAGCTTTTTGATGTTCAACATAAGGTGCAGGTGAAGGAGGCATCATGGGGGGTCCATATGGGTACCCCGCCCCATTAACCCAAGTGGGGTCCATAATTTGGTGGTGATGATAATGATCATACGGCCCCGGCCCCGGCCCCGGCAACGGCATTGGCGGCATCACCGCCGCGGGAGGATAATAACCGGGATGGTACTGATGGTAATACAGTGGTGGTGGGGTATTATTATGATGATTTTGCTGATAAGGATATGGTGTTGCCGCCGCAAACATGTAGCTGTTACCGCCGAACCCCGGTTGTGGCGGCGGAGGAGGTGGGTGGCCCCTCCGACTGGTAATTCTTCTCCGGCCATATACACCACTGCTTCCCGTATTACCCATTTTAAAAGGTAATAGAAATGAAAGTCATAATTCATTTCTGATAAATACCAAGTCCATCAATGAGCCTGCGTAAAATGTGCATGGTTTTCTCTTTTCTGCATGCATATTGTAAGGACAAAAAATCTCAAACGTTTAGCGAACCTCTTTTTGTTTTTTTCTTCTTCAAATTTTAGGAGTATGTAATAAATTAAACCTATAGTTTAATTAATGTGTCAACATTTGCCTATTATTTTAGATTTCATAGACTATTTTGTGTAGCAAACTATACGTGAAACTTTTATGGGATCATGGAATAAAGTTAAAAAGATAAGCAAATTATACTTGAAACTATTTAAAAACTTGTCCTATTTACATAGTATAGGAGTATAATTTTTCGACGATTGAGATTCAATTGATCTCCTCAACTCTACTTATAGATCTGTTCGTATTTAGTAGTTGTTGCAAATTCTTTAAACTACTTAATTATATGCCCTACAGAGAATTTAAAGGAGAGAAAAACCTTACAACTATACTTTAAAAGTTAAGGAGATTAAAATAAATTAAGAAACACCAAAAGAAGAAGAAAGCAGATATATGCATGATATATTAATATACAAAAGCCACACTTATTTATCACTGGAGTACATGGAGACACTAAACATATTACACATGTATATTCTGCTCCAATTTATTTAATTATTTGGGGCTGTATCACCAAATAGTGGGGCATTTGCAAAAATATGACACGGGAAGTTTTGGTTTGCCAAAATGCCCTCACTAACAGATGTTGAGCAAAAATGTCCTTATTAGTTTAATGAAATTTTTTTCGGACTAAAATACCCCTACAAATCAGTAAAAAAATGCGTCCCAGTCCCTCCCCTTCCTTTTCTCCATTCACGCTATCAAGAAAATCATAAAACTCCATTCCTTTTACCGATTGCTTTGTTCAAGAGAAGATTTAACGTAAGATTTCTTCAAGTTGCAAGGGTAAAGTTCTCTGCAATTATTGCCAAGAGTTTAAGTTCTGCAGCAAAGACTGAAAAATCTCTAAAGTATTGGCAATAGCCAAGACTTTAAACTCTTCTGCAATGGGAGGCTGTGTAGAGACTTCTTGCCTATTGCCAAGACTTTAAGCCCTGTTGCCATGGTCTCTATAACTACAGAAAAAGTCTCTACAATTATTGCCAATAGCCAACACTTTAAATTCCAACGGAAGGGGGAACTTGTACAAATAGTCTCTACAAGTATTGACAATTGCCAGAACTTTAAACTCTAGTGGAAGGAGCAACTTGTACATATAGTCTTTGCATGTATTGGCAATTGCCAAGACTTTTACCTATATTGCAATGCAAAACTTGCAGAGAAAGTCTCTGCAACTCTTGGCAATAGCCAAGACTTTAAGTTCTGGTAAGGGGGACCTTACACTAAAAATCTCTAAGAGTATTGGCAATTGCCAAGACTTCTACCTCTACTGCAGTGAACAAGTTAGAGACAAAGTCTCTGCAACTCTTGGCAATAGCCAAGACTTTAAGTTCTGGCAAGGGGGACCTTACACTAAAAGACTCTAAGAGTATTGGCAATTGCCAAGACTTCTACCTCTACTGCAGTGAACAAGTTGGAGACAAAGTCTCTGCAACTCTTGGCAATAGCCAAGACTCTAAGTTCTGGTGGAAGCGACAACTTACACAGAACATCTCTGTAAGTATTGGCAATAACCAAGACTTTAAACTCTACTGCAATCACTACTAAAAAAATAGGATTTTTCGACTACCAATGTTCGACCGAAAATCGGTCGAACACCTATTTCGACCGATTTTCGGTCGAACGGTCTACTTGGTCAAAACTGTTCGACCGAAAATTTTTTCGGTCGAACAAAATAATTTTTTGTACCTATCGACCGAATTAGAATTCGGTCGGTCGGACCACCCGATATAATTTCGAAAGTCAGCCCCTTCTTCATTTCTATCTTCTTCCCCAATTTTAAAAAACTCTCTCTAAACACTCCCCAAACGTGAAAAATCCGAAAACCACCATAACCCACCCCCAAAATCAACACTTAAACACAATCTAGCCTCCTAATCACTACCTATAACAACAAATTCAAGGTAAATTTTTAATTTTAGGGTTATTTTAATTACTTTGTAAAACTTAAACCCTAACTTTTTAACTCAATTTTTTTGTAGTTTTGAAGCATATAACTAGTGGGGAATCATTAGTAGGTGCTATAGGAGCATAAATCAACGTCAAGGTACGGTTTTTTTTTGTTTTTATCTAATCCGAATTTAATTAATTTTTTAATTATTTTTTAACTTTGGCCTATAATGTTGCATATTTAGGTAATTATTAGTTAGCAAACTTTATTGTAGTTATTGTTGATGTTGAAGAACTTGTTTGGTGTTGTTAGCTATTATAAAGTTAGGTTTGTGTTGTTTGGGATTGTTGTAGTTGTTGGTATTGTTTGGTAGTGTTGTTTGGAATGTGTTGTTGCCTTGGTATTGTTGAGAAGATGAACATGTTATGCCTAAAACGAATAAGCTTTTGTTGGTTTGAATTGCTTTGATAATATTAATTAATAGGGTGTTATTAGTTAATATTGTTTCTTTGGGGCATTTCATCAAACAAGTTGCTTGCATTAACAAACCCGACGACATTAATCTTGCTAAAGTGATTACAAAAAAGTGGCAAACTAATATAAAAAATCATACATATTGTTTCTCAATCTTGCAATGTTTGTGTAGATATGGACATTAATCGACGTCGTCTGTGGATGGATAATAGAAACTTTCCCAAGCGGCGGGGGTTGAGGCCTTCGTTTGTAGCGGGTGTTATGGAATTTCTTGATGTAGCCCGCAACACAGACGATTATTTAAGGCATGGCAAAATTAGGTGTCCATGTGAAAAATGCGAATGTGTAAAGATACAAGATTTGGAGAATGTCGAGTTACATTTGTATAAGAAGGGGTTTATGCCAAATTATTACGTTTGGTATAATCATGGAGAGCCTTGGGACTTGCAGCATCAACTTCAAAATCTTAAAAATATTCATGGCGCTAGGAGTTCTCCGGTTGTGGAACCAGACCAAGCAGCCGGGTATAGAATGGAAGATATGGTGAATGATGCTTTTGGGATGTACCCGGCTAATGATCCCCTTCAGCCGGATACATCACAGCCAAACATTGAGCACATTCCCAATGCCGAGGCAAATCAGTTCTATGAACGGTTGGAGGAAACAAGTCGTCCATTTTATGAGGGCTCGGTGCATTCCCAGTTGTCGGTTGCTGTTAGATTGATGAGTATCAAATCAGGTTTTAGTATATCTCAAGCTGCCATGGATTCCATCATTGCCCTTATGAATGAACTAAATCCGACAAATATGGCCTTACCAACTACTTATTACTACACTAAGAAGTTGGTTTCCTCGTTGGGGCTTTCTGCCGAGAAGATTCATTGTTGTGTTAATGGCTGCATGTTGTATTATAAGGATGATGCAGACCTGCAGACATGTAGATTTTGTGAGGAGCCCCGGTACAAGCCTGAGCCAGATCCTAAAAAGAAGCCGAAGCCTGTTAAGTGGATGCATTACTTGCCCCTTATACCACGGTTAAAGAGGTTGTATGCTTCGATGAGTTCTGCTCCACACATGAGATGGCATCATGACCGTACCAAGCAGCCGGGTATTCTATCCCATCCATCTGATGGGGAGGCATGGAAACACTTCGATCAAGTGTATCCGGCATTTGCTATTGAGCCAAGGAATGTAAGGTTGGGTCTATGTTCTGATGGGTTCACCCCGTTTGATGTCTCCTCTACGCCCTATTCTTGTTGGCCCGTCTTTGTCACTCCTTACAACCTGCCTCCTGGAATGTGCATGACCAGTCCTTATCTCTTTTTGAATTGTATAATACCGGGTCCACATAACCCGAAAGCCTCTATTGATGTATATTTGCAGCCTTTGCTTGATGAGTTGCAGATACTTTGGTATGAAGGAGTTGAGACTTATGATATACCAACGAAACAGAACTTCCAAATGCGTGCTTCTTTGATGTGGACTATAAATGACTTTTCAGCTTATGGGATGTTGTCTGGGTGGTCCACAGCAGGTAAGCTCGCTTGCCCTTACTGTATGGAAGATACAAAAGCCTTCACGTTGAAATATGGAGGCAAATGCACATGGTTCGACTGTTGCCGTCGATTCTTGCCAATGGACCATCCTTTCAGGAGTAGTACTAGCACATTTATGAAGAATCAGGTTGATTTTGAGGAGCCTCCGCGCAGGTTATCAGGCATCGAGATATGGGACAGGGTCAAGGAGCTTCCTAAGGTAACTGAACAACTGCCATCTAGAGAACCTGGTTATGGGGTTGAACATAACTGGACTAAACAGAGCATTTTCTGGGAGTTGCCTCACTGGAAGGATAATCTTCTTCGCCATAATCTGGATCCAATGCATATTGAGAAGAATTTTTTCGAGGCCATCCTTAATACTGTGGTGGATGTCCGGGGCAAGACAAAGGACAACTTGAAGGCGCGGTTGGACCTACAGCTACTTTGTAGGCGACCTGAGTTGCAGGTAATCCAAGAAGGCAACAGCATTTTCATGCCAAAGGCTTGTTATACATTCGATGAGGATGAGCGAAGGATGATTTGTGAGTGGGTGAGTAATTTGAGGATGCCTGATGGTTATGCTTCAAACCTAGAAAGGTGTGTTGATATTAATGGTGGGAAACTGCATCACATGAAAAGACACGACTGTCACATCTTCATGGAAAACTTGCTCCCAATTGCATTCAATGGCTTGCCTGATAAAGTTCTGAAACCGCTAACAGAGACGAGCCTATTTTTTAAAGAACTTTGCTGCAAGACATTGAAGGAAGAGAACCTTAACCTGTTGGAACAGAACTTTCCTGTAGTCGCCACTAAGCTGACAAAGATCTTTCCCCCCGGGTTCTTTAACGTGATGGAGCATCTACCGATTCACCTAGCTGAAGAGGCTCGGCTAGGAGGCCCGTTGCACTGCAGATGGATGTACCCTTTCGAGAGGTAAGCTTCCATATCTTAGTAACTTTTATTTTTTTAATTAATCCAACTTAATTCCACTAACACAATAATTATTGCAGAATCATTGGTAAGTGTAAAAGGGACGTGAAAAACAGGAACCAAATCGAGGGGTCAATATGCGAGGCATATCTGGCTAGAGAAACTTCTCATTTTTGCTCTTACTACTTCGACAAGGATGTTCCATGTTTGCGCACTAGGCCGGATCGGCATGATATGGGCGATAATAATGATCCCAGCTACCCAGCGTTCTCTGTATTCAATCAACCAGGCAGGGGAAATACATCTTTCGAAGTATGTCAGCTCAATGAACAGGACAGGAAGGTAGCAACAACACATGTGCTGTTGAACTGTCTCGAGGTCACGCCTTATTACAAGTATGTTGTATTTTAACAATACTGCCTAATATTCGCCGTATTATAAGTATATTCGGACTAACGTGTATTTCCTCGGCTCATAATGCAGTCACTTTGTGGCTGAGTTCGGTGATGCGGAAGTTTATGAAAATTTTACAAATTGGTTCACAGAATTTGTAAGTGGTTAACAAACTCTTAAATATTCCTTATATTTAGATAAAAATATTTACTTACACAACTACATTAAATTTTTATATAGGTGAACAATCCGGTGAATGGCATCACCTTTGATTTTCTGCGAGATATATGCCATAGCCCATATTACAAATACAAAAGGATGAATACGTACTTTGTAAATGGGTACAAGTTTCATACAAAGCAGCGGTCGGAGGGTAAGAAAACATACAACTCTGGTGTGTCCGTGAAAGTAGGAACCGGTGATCAAGGGGGCGACTTTGAGTACTACGGTGTGATTGAGGAGATGTTAGAGGTTGAGTATAGTGTCGGTTGGCCTCGTAAGAAATTGGTTCTTTTCCGGTGCAAGTGGTTTGATCCCAGTAACAGAGGTACGAGGGTAGACCCGTCTTCTAAGTTAGTCGAGGTTAATCACAAAAGATCATATGGACACTATGATCCTTTCATCATTGCCCAGAAAGTAAAGCAAGTCTGGTTTGTTCCTTACCCTCGGACAAAGAACCCAGCAAGATCAAAGGCCAAAGCCCATTGGTGGGCAGTTATAAAAGGAAAACCGGTGGGATTAGTTGAAGTCCCTGATCTTTTAGATGTTGCATACCAGAACGAGGTCTCAACCGTTCCATTGATAGCGGACAATGAACTAGCTGACCAGTTGCAACATATTGATTGCATATATGAGCAGTTAGATGCATCGGTAGCTAGTCGAGGAAAAAACCCAGTTAATTTTGGAGAAGGAGCTTCATGGGCAAATGATGATGATGAATATACAGATGAAGAAGAAGTTAACGATGAGGATGAGGAAGAAGAATTGGCTGATGATGAGGATTGACCTTATATGTACTTTGATCTTTTGTTTTTTTAATAGGCTAGTTTAATGTACTTATATAATTATAAACATAAGAAGATATTTGTATTCTGTGGTTTGTGCAATGAATGTGTTTATTTAATCTATTTTTGTGCATGGAATGTGCTAGTATGTTACATATTTACTTATTCCTTAAGTAATGTGAATGTGTCAACAGGTATGAAGAAAGTGTTTACAAGAAGGAAGGGGTCTAAAAAGGCAGGTGAGCCTTCAGGTGAGCCGGCACAAGGCACTCCTACCTCACAGGTGCCGCATCACCTTCCTACAGGAGCACCTGCAGGATACAGTCCAGATTTTTTCAGGCCGCCCGGCATGCCTCAGGTGCCGCATTCGCTTCCTACAGGAGCACCTGCCGGACACAGTCCAGATTTTTTCAGGCCACCTGGCATGTCTCAGGGCCATCCTGGTTGGCGGCATAACTTCAGTAGTTATGACATGACTGAGACCCAGGCCGGTCCATCCCAGGGCGTTCCCAGACTAGGAGATCCCACATAGTCCACTAGTCCGTCTGGGTCGACTCAGCCGCCTTCCGACCCATCTAGCCCTACCTGCCCTTTAGTACAGCAGGAGATTCCTTACTATGATCCAAGATCGCCCTATTACATCGGTGAGCCTGGCACTTGGGAAGACGGGCGGATGATTATTTATCCCGAGGGGGATAACAGGTAAGTATAGTATTTTTGAAGTTCTTATCTATTTAGTAGTAAGTTTTTAAATGTTACTCCCTCTGTCCCAATTTATGTGGCACAATTTCCTTTATTGTTTGTCCCAAAATGAATGACACCTTTCTTTATTTGACAACTATTTAATGTACCATCTCTATTTTACCCTTATTAGGCCCTACATACTTTTAAAGCTACCAACAACTTTTTTATTACTCAAATCTTCTCTTTCTTACTTTTTCAAGGGTAAAATTGAAACTTTACAAGGTCAACCTCTATTTTTTTAAACTCCGTGCCCGGTCAAATGGTGCCACATAAAATGGGACGGAGGGAGTAGTATTTATATTAACCCGTCTTTTTTTTATGTAGCTTCTGCCCCAACACTGATGCTACTCCTGTGTTGACGGAATGCATGAAATCTCAATGGAAGGAATCGTGGCCATCCTGGGGCGTTGTACCCCCTCAAGTAAAGCAACGGATAATGCAGGCTTTTGAGGTGATAAATATGCATACGGTTTATCACTAATTGCAGGTTTTTTTAATGTTTATGTTTAAATAAAATATTTTGATGAATATTGCAGGTTCAGTGTAAGTGGCATCCGGCTCTGGACTATAAATTCCGTTCTAACTTCCCTAAGAAATGCGGGGATTTATACAAGAACGCTATGTATAATGCGCGCAAAAGAGGTAAAATGCCAGGCTTCCTCTATGATCATCAATGGAGAGAGCTGCAGCAGTATTGGGTTACTCCCGAATTTCAGAAGAAGAGCGAACAAGGGAAGAAAGCGCGGGCATCAAGTAAGGGTGGATCGCTGCATACCGGTGGCTCAGTTAGCGCTGCGACGCAGAAGATGCGCTTGGTAAAGTAATTTAATTTAGAAGAATTACTATAATAGTTTATTTTTTATCTAACTTGTTCTCTTCTTTAATTTGTAGGAAAAGCAAGAAAATCGGACTATTCCACTCTCTGAGATGCACAAGATCCGCCATATCAAGAAAGATAAAAAGGGCGGAGAAACATGGGTCGAGCCCCGCGCACAAGAGACCTGGGTAAGTAATTAAATTCAAACTAAAGTCCCGCCAATCCTTCAACTTTAAAACTTCATAGTTGTCCCGTTGATATATTTCTGTTTTTCAGGAAAGAGCTACAAAGGCCGTTGAGGACTGGACCGCGACTCAACAATCTGAATGCGGAAGCAGTACCGCAGCACCGCTAACGCTCGAGCAAGAAACCAATTTATGGTTGGAAGCGGTCGGAGGGGTGAAGAAGGGGTCCGCATATGGCCTTGCAACTCTGTATTCATCTGCCAAGCATAAATCGAACTATTTGGGCTCGTGTTCAACTGCTCCTCCAAGCTCTGCTACTTCTACGGAAATGACTCGGATGCAAGCGGAGATCGAAGACCTGAAAAAAGAAAATGAAGCTATGCGCTTAGCACAGGAGGCTCATCAAAGAGAAATGCATGAGATGTTGCAACAAATCCTCATTAACCAAAAAAAAGGCAAAGGAAAGCGTGATAGTTCGGGAAAGGGAAAGAGCAAGAGCAGATGTTGCCACCATTCACCGTCCCAGTCTGATGCTGGGTCTAGTTCGGAGGGTAGCCAGTAGTAGTGATTGTTGAACTTTAAACTGTTTGTTAAGTTTGTTGGAATATTGTAACACTTGAACTAATGTTGAAAGACTCCTGTCTATTGTTTGGCTTTGTTAGCCTTGTTTGAATATCGTTTATGAATGTATTTTGTCTGATTTTTCTGCGTGTTGCTGAATTTACAGGTGGTGTAGGGCTAATTTCAGCTTTTATATTGCAGGTTTTTACAGGTTTTCGACCGACTTTCGGTCGAAAGTTGGTCAAAAAATATTACCAGCCTTTCGACCGAATTTCGGTCGAAATTATGTTCGACCGAAATTTGGTCGATAGGCCTTCGACCATTCGGTCGAAGAACATGGACTAAAGTGACATGTTCTTCGACCGAAATTCGGTCGAATTTCGGTCGAAGGTCGATTTTCGACCATAATTGGGTCGACCACCACAATCGGTCGAAATACGGTCGATAGGTCGACGGCATTTCGACCGATTGGGCGGTCGAAAATGACAGTTTTTTTAGTAGTGAATAAGCAACTTGCAGCGAAAGTCGATGCAACTCTTGCCCATGGTCAAGATTTTAAGCTCTAGGCAAAACATGAATATCTAATAGCCATATGCAATAAAAATCTTCAAATCACTGGAATCAAGCAAACACAAGAAAAAAATTCCTAAATTTCTAGCACACAAAGAAGAAAGAAGGAGGCCAGGAATGGGGAAAGAGAGAAGGAAATCTTTCCGCGTGAATTAAACAAGTTGGGGGCCACACAAAGAAGAATGAAGGAGGCCAGGAATGGGGAAAGAGAGAAGGAAACCTTCAGCGTGAATTAACACAAGTTGGGGGGCAAAATAGTCATTTCATAAGGGGTATGATGTGGAGGACATTTACTTAAAACATTTGTAAGTGGGGGCAATTAGGTAAGACCATGTCTTATTGAGGGCACCAGGTGAAATTTTTTGCCAAATAGTAGATAGTACACTTGATGCGACTAAATTTTCCATTAACCGAGCTGGGGAATTGCTACGACAAAGTCCAATACATTAACAAAGAGACAAACTCGATCACATCTAAAATCTTGTGTCACAAACCTACCATTCTGTATACTAGGAATGTTAACTAGTTTTGGATTTTCCTTCTTAATTATTTGGGCAGCAAACGTAGCTGGTACTCCAAGAAGCTCTGGCCATCTGTCCTTTGTCACTCCTATAATTTATACATATGAGAGACGGAGGAAGAGAGATTATATGTGATGAGAAGAATGCTGAATTCGAATACGTACGAAACATTATGCACAATCTTATAAAAACCACACGGAATGAGATGAATTACGCTACTGATCCTTGTGGAAATTTTAACTACTATCGCATTCGGAAATGTTTCATTCAAAATCAGTGGACAGCATGAAGAATATACAGAAGCTACTAATATAAAGCACTGTATTAGAAATAAGATGCTCTAAATTAATATGAAAGACTTTTTAGTAATCCTAAATCTTAAGGGATCCGAACCCACTGTGTACAATTCTAATCCACATTTATATAAGATTTTTCTTAAGAAAGTTGAGGTCAGTAACTCTATATATATTCGATTCGTTCTAGGAAATATACTAAATTAATGTTGTTGTGGAGCTTTTTACGAGGGTAAAATAGCCAAGGTGAAACCATTTTCTTTGTCGTATAGTTGTGTATGTGATTAATACTACTACTAACTAAGAGAGAGCCAATGAACCAGCTTGCCAGTATTTAAGTCTTCAATTATACTTCACGGTATACCATCTAAAAGAAGAAAGGTTCAAAGTTCCTCTCTATTCACTTTCTTTTCAAGGTTTTTACTTTGTCCTCGAAGATTCTACTTCACTCGAAATTTATAGACAGAGCAATGACTATCCATTTAACCTTCACCTCTAAAATAAAAATAAAAAGGAAATTGGTCAAGAAAATATATGTCGAGATATTGAATAATGTGACCATTTTATCTAAAAGCTTAAGTTATTAGATGTGGTGTACTTTATTTATTTAATTACTTTCTCATCATGCTCCCTCACGTGCAGCCTAATTATCTTTCATGGGCCAAGTACGTGGAGATTCTTTTTAATTATGGGTGACGGTGAGATTCGATCTCAGGACCTCTGCCTGCTCTTATATCATGATAATATAATGCCCCAATTGTCATGCTTGAGGTTGTTATTGTATTCCTAAATAAGAGTACAAATATAAAAGATAAGAATACCCTTATGTAGAAGGATAATACTATACGATAAATTTTAGGCTAACATATACATACATATAGATAGATACATTAAAGAGGGGTAAAGGAGATGAAATATCCAGTCTTTGACATGGCTCATATAGCACATAGAAAAAAGAAGAATCACAAACATTGTAGGGCTGCATGACTCTTTCATAGTGCAAGAAAGTCAACAAAACATTGCGCCGAAAAAAAGTCAATAACCAGCTGTTCACATCTATTTATACATGTCAATGGGGCCGGGCTAACCCGGTACCGGATCGGACCGAACCGGTAAAAGACTGGACCGGACCGATTCATTATAAACAGTCTGGGGCAAGGAGGAAGTGGGCTGCAGGCCGAGCTGGGCTTAAGAAAAAGACAGAACCGGTAAAAGACCGGTCTTTGGCCCACCGGTGAACCGGACCGGACCAGTTTGATAGAAAAGTTATACTATCTTTCGACATAAATTGGGACATACTTTTTTCTAGAATCAAACAAAATCTAATATAGCATTTAGTCCCTTTTAGAATCCCTCAATATGTAGCAGTATCAAAGATATTTTTTAGCTTCATTAGGTACAATGAACGAACACATTCATTTATTATTTTTTCATTGCTAAGCAACAGTCAATAAGTTAGACCAGTAGTAGAAATCAAGAATATATATTAAATACTTTATACAACTGATCTTCTTGATTGTAAGAAAAATTAATAGTTTCAGTTTCTCACCCTTGAGTTGTGTTAAAGTTGTATCTATTTGATTAGGCGTACTATAGTAATGAAGAGATAATATTTACTTAAGATAATAACGGTGATCATTTACTTCATGAGTAGTGCATCAAATTACATAGTGATTAAACTTGGTGTACATAAGTCAAAGTATATGATTCTCAAGATGTTTTGATCCTTTCTTTCCTGCTTTCACCTTCTTTCTCTTTTTATAGGATTATATATCCTTCCAATTGCAAGTAGAAAGTGATAGGCTTAGCTAAAAAAAGAGAAAGAAAAAAAATCGGACTGGTGCTTAATGGGCTAGGGCCGAGGCAAGCTTAAAATTTTTGAAAAAAAAAACAGTTCGGACCCGTAACGGCCTAGACCGGACCGAACCGGTACCGCGATTGGTGAGCCGACTCTTAACGGGCCGGTCCGGGCCGGTCCGGGCCTGTTTGACAGGTATACATGTATTACACCTTTTTCTATGCAGCTTGCAAGTTTATCAATCTTCAATATTTGACACTCTCCATCTACAAGAAAGAGGCAGTTCACTCTCTCTTCTTCTCTATGGTTTGTACTTTAATTTGTGGTTGAAGATTATGATTGCGCTCAAAATTAATAGTTGGAGCAAATATTAACCCATCCCACCCCTTCACCTCCCAAATTAAATGTAAAATTGAAAAATTCAAGAAAATGGATGTATGCATGAAGTGTGGTGAGTTAAGAAGAAGGAAAACCCAGTTGACATGACTCGTAACACGTTGGTCAAGAAATAAGGCATAATAAGTACTATATCGGTCAAATGTACAACTGCCTGGCGATGGATTAAAGAGTAAATCGCAATGTTATTATTAGAAAAACTAAAGTTACTATTTGATATCACTAATAACAATGACATTACATAAAACGGATATAATATTGAAATATGCAACAAAGGAACTAGATATTGAAGGAAGAAGTAGGAGATAGAAAGTTTAAAAGCCAAACCTGGGCAACCGGACTGAGCCGTGAGAGGTTGAAAAACTGTTCACAGAATAATTTGCATATTTTAGTTTTCAAATAAAATATTAGATTACTAATAAGTTTAAGAGAAGTAGAAATATGTGGACATGAGAAAGGGAAATAAGGGCTAACATGATGCAAGAAGCAAAAAAACGACCACGTGAGCTAACTTCACCCTAGTCTTTGCCTCCATTTCCTTAATTACTTTGAAGAATTGAAACAATGGAAACCAAGTTGTGAATTGTGATGTGTTCAATTCATTTGGTTTTTATGGGGATATTTATAGGAGAGTTTTGCCTCACATGAGTTGCTTGTTCAATTCTCTAAGAAGCCACAGTAAACTAACTTAATGTTGATGATAAGCTTAATGAGTTGTATGATATAGTTTTCCCTTTTGTTGACTTTTGTATCAATTGATTCCTTGTGGTACTACTCAAAAAGTTTGATCTTGAATTGACTGTTTCATAAATTTCATCAAGAGATATAGATAAAAAACAACACCCTATGATTCATATGGATGGAATTGCGGTAACTGGTAACTCTATAGTATTTACAGTCAATGAGAAAAAGACAACGATATTGTAGGAGTTTGTCAGAACTGCATCATGATAGTTAAGGAAGTCATAATTCAGACTCGCTCGCATTAACTTTTACTCATTTTTATTTATTGGTTTTAACGTTACTTTAGCTTTTAGTTAATCAATAAAACTTAACTTATTTTTTTCTAGTTACTTTCTGGAATTGATAGAATCTAGATACTTGACTAGTGAAAGTATTGCTTCTAGTCGTGCGGTCCCTACGAATATGACTCCGAACTCTAAAATGGATATATTGTTTGGTTATACTTTATGCACCTCCTAGAGACACTAGAAGGGGGGTTGAATAGTGTCTCTCGATTTTCGTCGCAAGAACCTTGTTCTTCTATCGTAGAACAGGGTTCTTCAACTCTCTTTTACGCTGCCTTCTACTCTAGAACACACAACAACACATACAACAAGGACACAAGGATTTTACGTGGAAAACTCCTTGCTCAAGGGAGAAAAACCACGACCCACACTCTGGGATTTTAGAACTGAATCCACTAACACAAGAGCAACGTTTCTGATTACAAACTCTGTAACCAAGGGGCTACACTCTAGACCCTAATCACTAATCAAAGCTACACTCTAGCTTTTCTAGTAATCACAAAAGTATTCACCTAATTCATATGCTTCTAAAATAAGCAAATAGGTAAAAACAATGAAAGCTCAACACGACGACAACTTACAACTCGATGAACCTAGACAGGAAATCTAGACTCAACACTCTGCATGCAATTAAGTTGTCTTCTCCAGTTTACTCACGTAGACAGTTCTCAGATCGCCTTTTTATGCTCTCAACTCTCTGTTTGTGAATAACTGCGTTTCGGCTGTCTCCACTACTTGTATTTATACGAGTCTTGTAACCCTAGTTGAGTCCTACAGGAAATCCTCTTAATTATGGTAAGTTAGGATTCGTAGTAACTCTTTTCCATGTTGAAGTCTAACTCTTTTTCACACTTCGAAGACACAGCCTGGGCACCGCCTCTTTTAGTCTGACTAGGACATGTCTGCAACCACGCGCCACTACTCCTAGTTCCACAGGGATTTGCAACCCGTAATCTTTTCGATCAATCGTGCCCTTCATTTCAAGGACTAGGTTCTTTGCATGAACCTCGGAGTCCTTCCTGTTTGTCATGCTTCAAAACCAGCACTCAACAAATTCCCCCTTTTTGATGATGACAAACAAATGTTGTCCAAGAACCTGAACACACAAACCAAAAACAAAAAACAAAAATAACAGAACAATGAAAACAGATGAGTTAGGTCACAAACACCCCAACATTTCCATCTTCCCCCTTTTGGCATCATCGAAAAGATTCAAAGACCTGCAGGAACCTGTCAATTTAATCTAGTCTAAAGCACAAGGCAACTCGTCAGTAAGAAGAGCACAGGCATATAGAAATAAGGGCCCAACCAAGAACCAAATTACTTAAGCAGAACCCAGTCATAAGCATAAGAAATTTAAAATCAACATCCAGATTGTGACATCAGCACAACCCTGTTAATAGTTACACAACCAAATTTAAATTGTCTTAAACATCCATAACATGCAATCACAGGAGAATGGGAAGGGGTAGATATCAGGGAAAGGTAGGAGGACAGGACTGGAAGAATCAAAGCTGAAGGTTGAAGTGTTTGACAAGCGCCTCAAGTTGCTTCGTATTTTTGGCCCTCTCCATCACTAGCTCGGCCTCATACTTGTGGCAGTCTATCTTCAAACGATCAATCTCTTGATCCTTCACCTTCAGCTGTCTGTGGAGCTCTGCATTTTCAGCATTTACCTCAAGGACAATTGTCTCCAGCTCCTTCACAGCATCAATGGCCTCATCAGGTCCATATTCTTCACTGTCCTCTGCTTGCTCTTGCTTTACCTGCATTGGCCTTTTGGAAGCTCTGCTTTCTTTGAAGAAGTCGCAATTTTTAAGCACATTATGCCCAAACATCTGATGAATGGTTGGCTTCTTCCCAGCTTCTAAAGGAACCCCAAAATGCTCAAGTACCTGCTGGAGGATGTAAGAGTGCACAAGAGAATGTGGCTTCTGGTCTGTATCAGCAATCCTCTTAATGTGCCTAATTATCGGCCCAGGCAAATTAATCTTTACCCCCTATCCAGCAGATCCATATACGTCAGGTCCAAAGCACTGGCCTCGCAGTTCCTCTCACCTCTAGGCAGAAGAAACCTGTGCACAAATTCAAACAGCAATTGATGTGCAGGTTCCATCTCCTTCTTCTCTACCTTTCTCTCCTTCCTCAGTTTGGGTTTTCCTAAAAATTTCCTGACAACATCTAGAGGAGTGACTCCATCTGTTCTTTTTGGCCATTTCAGTTTAACATACCTGCAATAACCTTCAGCAGGTATGTCCAGAATCACTCCAAGCTCAGGTCTCCCAAACTCTATCTCTACTCCTCTTACAGTGGTGAACACTCTCCTGGCTATTACTCTGCAATTAGTGTAGAATTCTCTGACCTCATTCACAAAAAACTTCCTGTCCTTGTTGGCAAACAATCCAAGCCAACCCTGATCACCTATCATCCTCAATAGTGACCTCATATGGAACTCCTTTTCATCATGCAGGATGCTGCCTGGCAACACCTGATGTCTAGAGAAAAAGGCTTCCCTATCCATTTCTTCTTCATTCCCTCTTCTTCTTTTCCTATTCTCCATCTCACTATCTGTGTCAGAATCACTTGGTTCTACATAGCTCCCAGTCTCACTCTCCTCCTCTGCTTCACCAGCTCTCTTTTCCTCTTCTTCCCTCTTCTTTGCCTCTCTGTCTCTTACATTGGTTACTGTCCTTCCCAATTTCTCAACTTTCTCCAGCTGCTGCTTTAATGCAGACCTGGTCCCAACTCTTCTGACAACAGGCTCACTAGCCAACTTGTCATCACCTTCTTCACTAGCTTCATCAACCAGTCTTGTCTTCAGCACTGGCTTTCCACCTTTCACTAACCTTCTTCTTTTTTCAGGCTCTACTAAGTTTTCTTTCACAAACACCACTTCCTCTTCGTCTTCCTCAATAGTCACTTTTTCATCCTCTGCTCCAAACTCTCTTTTTCTTTTTGGCTTTTCAACTTTCTTGCCAATCTCTTCGTTCTCTACAACAACTTCCTTATTTCCTTCCTCCTCAAAATCTGTCCAACTAAAATCTGCATCATCAGCCCCAGTAGGATTTGGACAGGCAGCAGGCTCTTGAACCAAATTCCCTGAGGCTTCAGCAATAGCAAGTCCACCACCCACCGGACTTTCAGGCACAGATTCTTTCACACATTCGACAGTTCCACTCACTTCTTTACTTGCCTCTTATGCATCTTCCCTCGGGATTTCAACAGTATCTTGTTCTCTAAACTGTTCTTCTATTCTTTCAGCGATGTTTAACTTGTCTCCAGACTCACCAACTACAGGACCTTGCACATCTTCCCTAAGTTCATTCTTTTTATTATCTTGTTCCCCCTCACATAAGTTCCCCCTATCTATTCTGTCTTTTTCCTCATCACCCCATTATTTTGTCTAGTTCCGTAACTAGGGTTTCAGTTTGTACAATTCCAGGGCTGGTTATATTTACTGAACCACCAGGTGTAGATAAAATAGAGTCAGGGGTTACCTCATGCAATACTTGTGATGAACTCTGTGCAGTGGATGTCGGGAGAACAGCTCTTGACCTTATCTTCTTCACCAGTTTCTTATCCCCTTTTTGTAGAAATTTGGTGCGAGCCCTTGCGATTCGTTGAGCGAGAGTGGATGGAGGTGGTCTTTCTGACATCTTGAAGAATTTTTGAAGGATTTCTGAGAATTCTAGGGAATTTTCTGTTTTTAGGGTTTGAGAGAGAATTTTGGTGTTTAGCAGAAGAAGTGGGTGAATTTTGAAGGATTGAGAGAGTGTTGTTGAAGGGGAAAGGGTTTTTGGTGATTTGACAATGTCTAGGGAAGGCAAGAAGTAATGAGTAGAGTAGAAAAGCAGCTTTTTGAATTTTTTGAGAACC
Organism: Petunia x hybrida; assembly: GCA_037355625.1. NCBI lineage: Eukaryota > Viridiplantae > Streptophyta > Magnoliopsida > Solanales > Solanaceae > Petunia > Petunia x hybrida. Next base: position 611,779 of record JBBBVM010000258.1, read on the forward strand.
GGGAAGAGTTAAAGATTTGACGGTTATGAACTCAATTAATGAACCCTTTTCAAGTAGTGGGGTCCAAACAATTCAATTAGAGGTCTATCCTAAAAAGGAATATGTTCCTATAATTTAGGGCAGTTATAAGAACCTGGAGGATTCCCCATGACACACGTATGATTAACAATCTTAATTTCAGTTGTGATTTCTATCATACAGAGTAGTGTGAATGTACCTGGGCACGATTCCTCATGTTCTAACTGGTTCCTTCTCAGTACATGATAGGTTCTTTCATGGGATCACATTATTTGTACCTGATGCTCAAACAAACTAAACAAGTGTACTTATTCAAGTACGAGGTCAGACTAGACAACAATGCAAAGTTTCAAGCAAACACATTGAATACTTAACTAGCCAATCTCACAGGGATTACCTGCTGGGTCATCCGTGTATTTTGGTCATCCCTAACTCCAACCTGTTCCTCTCGAACTGTACCTTGTTCAATGCTTTGGTGAATATGTCAGCAATTTGATCCTCAGTCCTGCATGAATTCATAGTAATCAGACCTTTTTTCCACATTGTCTCTCAGGAAATGATGTCTAATATCAATGTGCTTGGTTCTTTTATGTTGGACTGGATTCTTGGCAATATTCACTGCACTAGTATTGTCACAGAAAATTGGCACTGCCCCACACTTGATACCAAAATCCTCCAGTTGTTGCTTGATCCATAGCAATTGTGAACAGCATGAAGCAGCTGCCACATACTCAGCTTCAGCAGTTGATAAGGCAACTGAGTTTTGTTTCTTTGTAGCCCATGATACCAAGCAAGGACCTAGGAAATGTGCCATTCCTGAAGTGCTTTTCCTGTCCACTAAATGACCTGCATAATCTGCATCAGCAAAACCAATGAGTTCGAAAGTTCCTCCTCTGGGATACCAAAGGCATAAATCCTGAGTCCCTTTCATGTATCTCAGGATTCTCTTTACGGCTGTCAAGTGTGATTCCTTAGGCTTTGACTGAAATCTGGCACACAGTCCTACACTGTATACTATGTCAGGTCGGCTTGCTGTGAGATAGAGAAGTGAGCCAATAATTCCTCTATATTTCGTCTCATTTGTCGAAGGACCGAGTTTTTCCATATCCAGCTTTGTTCCAGGTGCAATAGGAGTAGTCATTTCCTTCGCTCCTTCCATGTCAAATTTCTTCAGCAGTTCCTTGACATATTTTTGCTGGTGAATCATAGTTCCTTCCGGTGTCTGCTTTATCTGCAACCCAAGGAAGAAATTCAATTCACCCATCATGCTCATTTCAAACTCACTTCCCATCAAGTCGGCAAAACCTTTGCTCAGCTCCTCATCAGTTGCTCCAAAGATGATATCGTCGACATACACTTGAACTACCAGTAGATCTTTCCCTTTCTTCTTGAGAAATAGTGTGTTGTCAATTTTACCCCTTGAAAAGCCATTTTTCATCAGGCAACCTGAGAGTCTTTCATACCAAGCTCTAGGAGCTTGCTTCAAGCCATATAAAGCCTTGTCCAGTTTGTAAACATGATCAGGAAATTCATTGCTCATAAAACCTGGAGGCTGCACCACATAAACTTCCTCATTCAGGTAGCCATTTAGAAAGGCACTCTTTACATCCATCTGATACAGTGTGAATTCCATGTATGTGGCAAAAGTAATCAACATCCTAATAGCTTCCATCCTTGCTAATGGTGCAAAGGTTTCATCATAATCTATTCCTTCTTCCTGACTGTACCCTTGAACAACCAGCCTTGCCTTGTTTCTTGTAACTATGCCATGTTCATCCAACTTATTTCTGAACACCTATTTTGTTCCAATTATAGATCTATCCTTCGGTTTGGGAACTAGGTGCCACACCTTGCTTCTTTCAAATTGATGAAGTTCCTCCTGCATAGCCAGAATCCAGTCTGGATCTTCTAGAGCTTCTTTTACATTCTTTGGTTCCAAAGATGAGAGGAAAGCAAAGAATGCACAGAAGTTCTTCAATGCTGACCTGGTCATAATTCCTGTATCTAGTTCAGATAGAACATTCTCCAAGGGGTGAGAGCTTTGATGTTTCCATGGCTTGAGCTGAAACTGGCTGGAAGAACCTGCAGCATTGTCTTGGGTAGATTCTTCCTGACTTTCAGGATTGTCAGCTTCATCAGAAGTTCCCCCTGTCAAGTTGACTCCTTCATCTGATGTGCTTAGATTCTCCTTTTCATCTGAGTCTTCCAGTTCATCTATGCTTTCTTCTCTCCTTAAGCCAATCACTTGATCATCTGCTTCAGCCTCCCCCAATGCCTTGTCTGATTCATCAAATACGACATGCATACTTTCTTCTATTGTTTGTGTTCTTTTGCTAAACACTTTGTATGCCTTACTTTGAGTAGAATATCCCAGAAATATTGCCTCATCACTCCTAACATCAAACTTTTCCAAGGGTTCCTTGCCATTGTTGTGAACGAAGCATTTGCAACCGAAAGGCCTTAGGTGTGCAATATTTGGTTTTCTACCTCTGAGTAACTCATATGGAGTTTTATCAAGGATTGCTCTGATAGAACACCTGTTCAGCAAGTAACATGGGGTGTTTATAGCTTCAGCCCAAAAGTTTCTCGCCAGCCCACTTGACAATAACATAGTTCTAGCCATATCTTCCAACGACCTGTTCTTTCTCTCGACCACCCCGTTTTGTTGGGGTGTTCTTGGTGCAGAAAAGTTGTGATCTATGCCGTTCTTTGCACAATACTCAGAGAATTTTGAGTTTTCAAACTCAGTCCCATGATCAGATCTAATACTGATGAGCTCAAGACTTAATCTTTTCTGAACCACACCAGCCCAGTCTTTAAAACTGTCAAAAGCTTCATCCTTAGAGGCCAAGAACAGGGTCCATGTGTACCTTGAGTAGTCATCCACAATCACGAACATAAATCTCTTTCCTCCACGGCTCCTGACTCTCATAGGTCCACACAGATCCATGTGTAACAACTCTAGTGGTTTTGATGTGCTTACCACTCTCTTTGATTTGAATGTTGTTCTCACATGCTTTCCCTTTACACAAGCATCACACATTTTTATGTTTTCAAATTTCTTGCTTGGCAATCCACGAACCAGTTCCTTCGAGGCCAGCTTATTTAACTGTGAAAGGCTTGCATGACCCAGTCTTTTGTGCCACAGCTGAGAGTCACTTTCTTGCACATTCAAGCACGTCAGATTGTTTTCAGGTAAGGACTTCAGCGATGCCTTGTATACATTGTTCACCCTTTTTCCTTCCATAACAATTTCCCCACTCTGTAGATTCTTCACTGTACAACCTACAGATGAGAAGCTCACTTCGTTACCTCTGTCACATAGTTGGGAGATGCTTAGTAGATTATGTCTGAGACCATCAACACAGTAGACATCTCAATTGCATGCTCCAGAGTTCTCCCAATCTTCCCAATTCCTACTATCTGACCGCTTTTTCCTCCTCCGAAGGCCACACTGCCTCCTTGAAATGCTGCGAGTGAGAGCAAGTTCCTTCTATCTCCTGTCATATGCCTTGAACAACCGCTATCAAGAATCCAGCTTGAGTTGTTCTCCCTCACTCCAGCCTGCAATGCTAATCAGAGGTTAACTTTAGGAACCCAGACAAGCTTGGGTCCCTTCTTATGAGAAAATGGATAAATCAAATCTTGCTTGGCCCATCTGGGTAAAACACACTTTTTATTTTTGGCCTTTGCCTTGCTAATATTCGCACACTTTTGTTTAACATGACCAGTTTCACCGCAAAAGGTGCACAACATGTAGGACTCCATTTGCTGCTCTCTTCACAGGGACGTGAGGTCCTCTCTTTACGATCAACCACAGGCTATAATCAGTTGCCTGCATAAAAGTCTTCATCTGTTTCTTCCAGTGGGTGTAATGAGTCCCATTGAACACCGGTGGCTTTGATGGATCTCTTCCTCCTCTGAATTCTCGAGGGTCTTCTTCATCAAAACTAACGTCTGTCATACCTGCTAGTGCTAGTGGCGAGTCATCTTCAGCCTCCTTTTCATGATCAGATTCACTATCGGTTGGTCCCCATGTGGCATAGAAGGCTTCCTTCCTCTTCCTTCTTTCTGCTCTGAAGTTTGGGGGCCGTCTTGACTTCTTTCTGTCTGTATCATGTTCCTTTGTAGTTTCCTTCTCCTTATCCTTAGCCGCTCTGTTCTTCATCCACTCTATTTCCCACATAGGACAATCCATGACAGCATGATCCTTCTTGAAACATTTGAAGCATCCAGAGTAGTCAGGACTGTCAACTATGTTCTTCCTGCTAGAACTTTCCTTGCTGCCTCTTTTGAATCCTTTAAACCTTCCCAGATTGAGTTTTTGTCTTAAAGCGCTCACCATTACTGCTTCAACTGATTGAAGATCGACATATTCATCAGCTTCCTCTGTTGCTTACAGAGCAAGGGTCTTTTCCTTCTTTGCTGCTGGTTTAGCTTTTGAGTCCTTCATCATCTCATGCGTCTTTAGACTTCCAACCAGTCCTTCTAGCTTAATAGATTTCAGAGGTTTGGATTCTATGATGGCAGTCATCTTTGGTTCCCATGCTTCAGGCAATACATTCAGGATTTTATCGACCATTTCTATTTCAAGCAATTCCATCTCCAGAGATCTCATTTCATTTGTAATTATAGTCAACCTGGTCATCATGTCCTGAATTGATTCCTTTTCGCCCATGGTGAACAATTCAAATTATCTCTTCAACATTCTCCTTTTTGAGTCCTTTACTTCTGTAGTTCCTTCATGTGCAACTTGTAGGGCATCCCATATTTCCTTAGCTGTCTTATATGATGATACTCGATTAAACTCTTCAGGACCAAGACCACATATGACCAGACATTTGGCCTTGTGGTTCTTTTCGATCATCTTATAATCCGTCTCATCAAACTCTTCTTTCGATTTTGGTTCTTTGGTGGCAGTGGTTCCTTCACCAACTATTTTGGTGGGAATCAGGTTTCCTTCAGAAACTATCAACCAGAGTTGATAATCTTCAGCACATATATAATTCTCCATCCTGTTTTTCCACCATGCGTAGTATTGCCCATTAAACTGCGGGGGCCTCAGAACCCACTGTCCTTCTATAATGGTAGGCGGTGCACTCATTCTGATTCTTCTCAAGGTGTTAACCTCACACGAGAAGACCCGCTCTGATACCACTTGTTATACTTTATGCACCTCCTAGAGACACTAGAAAGGGGGGGGGGGGGTTGAATAGTGTCTCCCGATTTTCGTCGCAAGAACCTTGTTCTTCTATCGTAGAACAGGGTTCTTCAACTCTCTTTTACGCTGCCTTCTACTCTAGGACACACAACAACACATACACCAAGGACACAAGGATTTTACGTGGAAAACTCCTTGCTCAAGGGAGAAAAACCACGACCCACACTCTGGGATTTTAGAACTGAATCCACTAACACAAGAGCAACGTTTCTGATTACAAACTCTGTAACCAAGGGGCTACACTCTAGACCCTAATCACTAATCAAAGCTACACTCTAGCTTTTCTAGTAATCACAAAAGTATTCACCTAATACATATGCTTCTAAAATAAGCAAATAGGTAAAAACAATGAAAGCTCAACACGACGACAACTTACAACTCGATGAACCTAGACAGGAAATCTAGACTCAACACTCTGCATGCAATTAAGTTATCTTCTCCAGTTTACTCACGTAGACAGTTCTCAGATCGCCTTTTTATGATCTCAACTCTCTGTTTGTGAATAACTGCGTTTCGGCTGTCTCCACTACTTGTATTTATACGAGTCTTGTAACCCTAGTTGAGTCCTACAGGAAATCCTCTTAATTATGGTAAGTTAGGATTCGTAGTAACTCTTTTCTATGTTGAAGTCTAACTCTTTTTCACACTTCGAAGACACAGCCTGGGCACCGCCTCTTTTAGTCTGACTAGGACATGTCTGCAACCACGCGCCACTACTCCTAGTTCCACAAGGATTTGCAACCCGTAATCTTTTCGATCAATCGTGCCCTTCATTTCAAGGACTAGGTTCTTTGCATGAACCTCGGAGTCCTTCCTGTTTGTCATGCTTCAAAACCAGCACTCAACAGTCTCGATCTACTTATTAATTAGGAGTTGGACTTTACCAAAAACATGAACTTCTAGTTAATGTGTTTGTGATGTATTTACAATGATCTCATCTACATTGTCTATAAACAATATTTCTTTTAATTCATCTATTATATTCTCAAATCTAATAAAATAATTCTTGTTTTGCGTCCTCAACTAAGTAAGGCGTCCCAAGCAAATGGTTTTGACTTTTGAAACTAATTAGAACTTGCGTTCATCCAGTGATTTAGCATGATTTTCTTTTCCAAGCTGTAGAATGATTCGATGCTTAACAGATTTAACAAAGCAATTGAAAGCTTCTTGTAGTAATCATTGACAATTAACACAAGTACGTAACACAGAAGAAAGCAATCTTATGCTACTTTTCCAAACTTCTATTTTAAAATAATGCACCATTTCTCGGTTTTGTGCATCTCATGTCAACGTGTCATTCATAGATATCCGCAGGATGTTTCCATTTTGACATTTTATATATTGCACCCTTGAACGAAGAAAGATATTGCAATATGAACAATACTAGTTGACAAATGGATTCATTAAGGCGTGCGGATCATATAAGTGATTAAGAAATAGTGATATTATACTTATCAAGTATTATTGTCATTATTTTCACTTCTGTGTCATTTGAGTTGACTTTGTGTGTTGTTACTGGTATTCAGCGAGAAATGTATATTTAGAACTTTCTTTCGCTTCATATTTGTGTACTTTATTCATCAATTAAGTTTATATATTAAAGTATTTTTGAGCTTATTATGTTTTTTTGATTGTGTAGGAATGTAAATAAAAGAATCTGGTTGATTCTGAACGGAATTGAACAAAAACAAAGCTCTGAAATCAGAGTAAAACTCGAGAACCGACCGAAAGTCAAGGCAAAAGCTGAGAAAGGAAGAAAAAAATAAATAGCAGGATTTTTTACCTGCCGCAACGCGACATGGTAAATTTTTAGATACTTTATATGGTTCCGGGACCTTATGCTTGCCGCATGGTACGATACACTTAGAACTTTATGTGGTGCCAGGATTTTATGCTTGCTGCGGTGCGCCCGGTACCATCCGCCGCGACGGAACTGGCCAATTTTGACTAGTTTTGTACTCCGAGTTTGTTTGGAACTTCCGATCCACATGGATTTATCGGGACGATATAAAACCCCTCAAATAGTCCAAAAACATCTCTTTTGATATGGAAGGAGCAAAAAGGAGGCAAGTGCTTTGGAGGCTTGAAGAACACAAAAGTTTTTCTTATATTCTTTTATATTTCTAGTAATTTCTTCATGATGAATATTTCTGCCATGATTGTTATGAATATGAGCAAATTAGTTACCCATCTAGAACTTGACGGAACCATTATTGAATGATGTGTTGAATATTTTGTGATTAAATCGAGCTTGACATTTATTATTCCTTTTTATTTAACTATGATTTGATTGCTTTCGATTACAGAACTCACAATTGAATGTCCACTTTATTCTTGTAAACCCTTGGAATAGAGTCTCGAGTTGGGGTAAGCTGAATAACGATACTTTAACCAAATGAGGAATTGTTTAGAGAAAAAGAGTGGAGTGAGTTCTGGAACAATGAACCTATATGGTCAAGGTGGGTAGGCCATCTCTATTATTTTTTGTTAACTTAGAAAAGTAACTCGAGATACTTATTGCTTGTTGTGGGAGATTACTAGTGATAAACTAGGAGCTCACGATTATTAGGGATAGTTAAGTGAGATGTAGTATTCAATATATCACTGCGATAAGTGGATAAGTCTTGACCTAGGCCTTTTATCCTTGAATTCTCCTCTAGCCATTTTAATACTTGTCATGAATGACTTGTTATTCATTTTAGTGTTTATATAAAAACTAATTGTAATTGATTCCTGAAATTATTTGAATGAATAGTTGGTGAAAATAAGGTTAAAAATTAACGTTGCTTTCTGTGGGATTCGACCATGGATTTGTTAATCTGGATTATATTTGCACTGATGGTTTAATCTTTTTTAAGACATAGTTGGGTGTGATCAAATTTTGTCTCCATTTTCGGGGAGCTAACAATTTTGTTTGTAGTTGTAAATATTGCTAGATTTTTTGTTTAAATAATTTTTAAGTCTTGTACAAATTTATTATTTTTTAAAAAAAGGATACATGAAATATGGAAGTTATGTGAGGTTAGGTGATGATTATTCCCATTGTGAGCCTTGTTGTTATAATTGCGGAGGAAACTACCAGTTGAGATGATTATTTTCAAGATTGACAAATGAAGGACTTAGTGTAGAACCTAGTCCTTAAGGTGAAGGCCTAACTGGTCGAAAAGATTGTGGCATGCAAATCCATACAGAACTAGGAGTAGTGGCGCGTGTGCATTATCACGGGCCGCACCTTCCCAATGACAGCAGCGCACCTTTGGCCCGTGCGGCGCTCATAGTCCCACCTGACTACAAGCCAGCCTGCTCCTTATCCCAGGTTTTATTAAGCTCGCCTCAGTGGCCTAGCTCCAACTGTACTGCCCGAAGGTCTCTCCCTTGTGCGCATCTCATATGCAGAAACTTTAGTGTGCGCACATCCGGGGTTGGCTTAGGACCTGCCCGTCCCTCGCCTAGCACTAAGCGTCGCTCCTGCGCGCGAAGTGCAATCCTCAAGCTTGGCCCTCGCCTTGTGTCCTGGCACTTGGCTTGGCTTCGCCCGAGTAGGACAACTCTTTAGCCCTTGGCCCTTGTCATGTGCGACTCTAAGGATACCTCCCAATGTCTCCTGACAATGGCAAGCGTAACCCTCGCATCATGCCCCCCTCCTGAGTAGCGCAGCGTCGCCCCTCGACTGCGCGTCTAGGCCAACGAGCCCTTGCTTGCATGGTTGAACACTTGCCATGCTTGCAAGTCAATACACGAGGCTCTCAATAGCTCCTCGAGTACTCAATCGGCACAGAGGTCTTTATCATATCCGAAGACAGCCCGCGGGGCTTAGTCTTTCCTTCCGTCAAGCCTCTGTCGCCCGTTGTTCGCCCAACGTTGGCCCTCTGGCCACACGCCGTCCATAGAGTCGCCTGACTCGTATGGATACCTGGAATACTCCTCTGAGATGTCCAGGCAGGCCCTTGAGGTCCTTCCTCAAGGCAGCTCACTTGGTGCGACTTCCTGACAAAGTGCACGAGGAGGGCTGGTAGGCTGTCACCATGTCTGCCCCCTTATATATGTCCTTAAAAATTAAACCCATGTCTCAACACTTGACATCCTTTGTTCAGAGAATCGTACAAGGGTCTAACTTTCCACTCCGACCTCCAAATGAGGTGCCATTTATTCCTAGAGATTCCTCTTGACTTCCTTCACACCTCCAGGAAGTTTCATCTCATTCCCGTACTCGTGGAAAGAGATATAGCCCTCGGAAGATCAGCAAAATTACCACAATGCCACTGCTTCTTGGCTAAGTCAAGCCCATAAGTAAACAAGCTCCGATCGGCACCAAACTTGGTATGCACACTCTATAGCATCTTAGGAACAAGTCCCTCACCCTATATTCCAAGATTCCCACTATAGCTCTAAAACGTGCGGCACTGACACTCGTGCCCGCACACAGCTCGCACGGCTGACACTCAGCCTGCGCCCAACTGACACTCGTCCAGCACCTTGCTGGCCCTCATCTAGCACATGTCTAGCACTCGTCTAGCACATGTCTAGCACCTTGCGCGCGCAAAGGCATCAAAAGGGCGCCGCGCAACATTCTCCCACACTAGATCTAGGCATCGTCCTCGATGACTGATTGCCTACGCCCACGAAAACTCGAAGTTTGCCCCCTCGGGATTCTCCATCACGGTTCCCATTTCCAAGGCTCCTTGGACTTCCTCAAGTCCCTTCTCTTAAAGTAGGAGTCGTGCCCTTCACTGCTCCTCCCAAGTTTTGTCCAAGTTTGCCTCTGCACTTCATCTCCGCAATGATCACTTGGACAGTGCCTCCGCACTTACACCTCCTTGGTGACTAACTGTTGCTCCCTCTGAAGACAACTCTTTTGTGTTGGCACACCAGCCAACCACGCCATAGCTCATATGGCCATCATCCGTCCGGCTAGCTCCCTTTGCTTTTGGTGAGTACTTCAGGCACCCTCTGGTGTGGCACACGCAGTCCAACCGCGCCTTGCGGCCCTATTCTCCACCTCTAGATGATTTGCTCCCTTTAGGATTTTCCTTAAGCACAATGCCTCATCATAGGCAAATTCTCCCCCACTCAAGTAGGATATTCTCCTCAATTCAGGTAGGCATCCCTCGATGTGGCTCCTTGCCAACCATATTCTCATGGTCCTTACCCTCCGTTTCCCTCTGGAAAGATTCCACTATGCCACTACGTGAACAATATCAAATCCCGATCCGATAACTCGGAGTAACTTGTTGCTTGATCCCATACTCAAGGCAAATCACGACTGATCGACAATAGCCCACACAAAGACACTAGCGGCTACTCATGCCCAATTCTGCCCCAATTGAACATCCAATCCGGCCTTCGAAACCCACGCTCCACGCCTGGTAACTTTGGCTCCTCAAATGCCCTCACACCCTCTGGTACTTGGCAAGCTCTTGGGACGTACTCCTATGAGTACTTCAATTCTCAAAGCGGTAGCTTCGCTGCATTCCCGAACAAAGCTCTTTGTTCTCAAACCATCGCTTCCTTAGCAGATCCCGAATCGTACTCCTTGTACTTGGCCCAACTGGCAAGAACGCCTTGTTCAACCTGTATGCGCCTCCTGATTCGGTGTACCTCTGTACCCTTTGCTTTTGGAAGGACTCCATTCTCAAACTTGAAAACCCATCCAATCCGTAGCCTCGCTATCCCCACTTTGATTCAACACACAATGCCTCCACACATAATGGTTTGGCTCATTCCGTCCATCTACTCCGCGCAGTTCCATATTTGCCTCCCCACACGAAGTGGTTTGGCTCACCATCCTCATTGTTGCCTCCCCGTCCGCTGGTTTGGCCCATTATCGTGTCCCTCCGTCCGCCAGTTCAACATATTTCCCACATTTGCCTCCCCACACGAAGTGGCTTGGCTATCCATTCCAGCTTTGCCTCCCTACTAGGTAGGTTGGTTTCTTTCCGTCACAAACATAGTGGCTGACTCCACCTCATTATGACACTCGAGCACCCCGCAAGGACGCTTGCTCTCAAGCCCTTCTTCACGGTTGTCACGGCCTCCTGGTACGCCCCGCCCTAGCTTTGGCATCACCCAATGCATAGAGCTCATATTTGGAGATCACTCTCCCCCGCGATGGTAGGCACCTTACCCAATCATCCAACGCGATTGTTGGTGCGACATTCATGCCCACACCCCCGTACTAGCTCGGCTCCTGCCTAGCGTAGCACTCATTCATGCAAGCAACGCTTGCCCCATGTTGTAGGCACCAAGCCTACTCAACCTACATGGTTGTTGAGGGATTCGCCTTCCATTCATTGCAACCCTTAAGATGGCTAGGCATTCACAATGTCCAACTCCTCAGAAGGACTTCATTCGATGCTCCTCGGTTCTTAAGTCTTCCATCTGGAAGGCCCTTTAATTCACGTACTTCTAGCATCCATCTTATGCTCCACGCATTATGCTCCGCGCATTCCCAATGCCCTTAGGCTGCTCAAGTCAATCCCACTGGAAAGACACTCAAATGATGCGCCACTCGCATCCATGGCATGATCTCCACGATTTGCTTCAATATAAATAGCCCACGGCTTGCATCTGTTCACAACATGGTTGCTCGACCTGGCAATCATGGCCCTTTTCTTGGCCACCCGACTCATCGGTATGTCCCTCTCTGAACGAAAGCCCATTGTTGGAAAGAAAATATCTTTGCTTCACAAATTTCCCCTCTTCAATGTTTCCCCGCCTCTAGAAAAGTTTCATTACAACTGATGAATATCCTGCAATCAAGACAATTGAGCTCCTGCTAACCGTCTGTCCCATCTTTGCAAAATTATCCCACCAGCACAGCATGTTGGCGCTCCTTGCTGACTAACCATGCCTCATTTGAATCTCTCTGAAAACAGCCCTATCTGGTCCACCGTCTCAAATAGCATGTTGAACATCATTCCTGCTTCGATATTATCTCCGCAATGACATTCCCATATTGCACTGACAATTCAGCATTCTTAAGTCGTGACATCAACCATGGCCTCACGCTTTTACCGAAATCGACTCCTTATTGGCACGGATCAACCTTCCCCGATGGCTTAGCTCACAATGCCTTGCAAGCCCTTATGCAAGTACAAACTGTGTTTTGATGGCGTCTCAAAATCACAATGCTAAAAAAGATTCCTGACAGCGCGTACCATGCTCTATCCCATTACCGGCTCAAAGCTCCTGCTTTGGGTGCCAATCCGCTTGGTACTAACCACACCATCCTGAGCATCCTCTGCTCTGATACCAATTGTCACGGGCCGCACCTTCCCAATGACAGTGGCACACCTTTGGCCCGTGCGGTGCTCATAGTCCCACCTGACTACAAGCCAGTCTGCTCCTTATCCCAGGTTTTAGGAAGCTCGCCTCAGTGGCCTAGCTCTAACTGTGCCGCCTGAAGGTCTCTCCCTTGTGCGCATCTCATATGCGGAAACTTTAGTGTGCGCACATCCGGGGTTGGCTTAGGACCTGCCCGTCCCTCGCCTACCACTAAGCATCGCTCCTGCGTGCGAAGTGCAATCCTCAAGCTTGGCCCTCGCCTTGTGTCCTGGCATTTGGCTTTGCTTCGCCCGAGTATGACAACCCTTTAGCCCTTGGCCCTTGTCATGTGCGACTCTAAGGATACCTCCCAATGTGTCCTGACAATGGTAAGCGTAGCCCTCGCGTCATGCCTCTCTCCTGAGTAGCGCAGCGTCGCCCCTCGACTGCGCGTCTAGGCCAACGAGCCCTTGCTTGCATGGTTGAACACTTGCCATGCTTGCAAGTCAATACACGAGGCTCTCAATAGCTCCTCGAGTACTCAATCGGCACAGATGTCTTTATCATATCCGAAGACAGCCCGCGGGGCTTAGTCTTTCCTTCCGTCAAGCCTCTGTCGCCCGTTGTTCGCCCAACGTTGGCCCTCTGGCCACACGCCGTCCATAGAGTCGCCTGACTCGTATGGATACCTGGAATACTCCTCTGAGATGTCCAGGCAGGCCCTTGAGGTCCTTCCTCAAGGCAGCTCACTTGGTGCGACTTCCTGACAAAGTGCACGGGGAGGGCTGGTAGGCTGTCACCATGTCTGCCCCCTTATATATGTCCTTAAAAATTAAACCCATGTCTCAACACTTGACATCCTTTGTTCAGAGAATCGTACAAGGGTCTAACTTTCCACTCCGACCTCCAAATGAGGTGCCATTTATTCCTAGAGATTCCTCTTGACTTCCTTCACACCTCCAGGAAGTTTCATCTCATTCCCATACTCGTGGAAAGAGATATAGCCCTCGGAAGATCAGCATAATTACCACAATGCCACTGCTTCTTGGCTAAGTCAAGCCCATAAGTAAACAAGCTCCGATCGGCACCAAACTTGGTATGCACACTCTATAGCATCTTAGGAACAAGGCCCTCACCCTATATTCCAAGATTCCCACTATAGCTCCAAAACGTGCGGCACTGACACTCGTGCCCGCACACAGCTCGCACGGCTGACACTCAGCCTGCGCCCAACTGACACTCGTCCAGCACCTTGCTGACCCTCATCTAGCACATGTCTAGCACTCGTCTAGCACATGGCTAAGGCTTCCCCTCAAGCACGCGACTGACACTCGGCCAGCACACGGCTAGCCCTCGTCTAGCCGACCGACACCCGTTCAGCGCACGGCCGACACTCGGCCGAGCGGCTGACACTCGTCTGGTCCGCCTGTGGTGCAAAGACATTGTGCGCGCAAAGGCATCAAAAGGGCACCGCGCAACAGCATCTACATATCCTAGTCAGCAAAAGAAGTTGTGACGTGGTTGTCTCTTTGAAGTGTTAATAAGAGTTGGTGCTGTATAAGGAGTATATCACTGGAATTCTTCACTTATCATAATTGTGAAGTTTCCTAGTGAGAAACTAATAGGGTTACATAGCCCATATAAAAGCAAGTAATTGTGGTAGACGAATTCAGTTATTTACTACGAGAGTTGAGAGCAAACAAAAAGGCGATTCAATAATTCTTGAAGTGTTTCAACTAGTGGTGACAACCATTGAAGAACTCAGAGCAAATCTAGCAAACTGTTTAGGTTCTTTATTTTAGTTGTCACTTTATTATGTGTTGAGTGTTTTACCTATCTGCTTAGTAGAGAAGCCTTTTTAATATGTGAACTTTGAGAGATTTCATTGTTAACCTAGAGTCTGGCTTTGAGAGTGATTAGGGGTCCAAAGTGTAGCCCCTTGGTTAAAGAGTTTGTAATCTAAAACTTGCTCTTTGTGTTAGTGAAAGTGTTTCAAAATCCTAGAGCATGGGTTGTGGTTTTTCTCCCTTGAGCAAGGAGTTTTCCACCTAAAAATACTGTATTTTTTACTTACAGTTTTTACATTCAGTGTCTGTGTGGGTTGATAACAAGCACTACGAGGACCAGGTTCTTGTGTTTAAGAGTCAAGTTGTCCAGCGAAATTGGAGGATACTATTCAACACCCCCCTTCTAGTGTCCTTAGGAGGTGCATAGAATATAACAAGTGGTATCAGAGCAGGTCTTCTCGTTGTTAGGTTAACACCTTGAGAAGGATCTAATCATGAGTGCACCACCCACCATCGCTGAAGGACAATCTATTCTAAGGCCACCATAATTCAATGGGCAATACTATGCTTGGTGGAAAAGCAGAATAGAGAACTATATCTGTGCAGAGGATTATCAACTATGGATTATCGGTTCTTAAGGAAATCTGATTCCAACTAAGACAGTTGGTGAAGGAGCTGCTGCTCGTATTGAACCTAAGGAAAGATCTGAATACAATGAAGCTGATTACAAGATGATTGAAAAGAATCACAAGGCCAAGAGACTTGTAATCTGTGGACTAGGTTCTGAGGAATTCAATAGAGTCTCATCTTATAAAACTGCCAAAGAAATCTGGGATGCCTTAGAAGTGGCTTACGAAGGAACTAATGAAGTCAAGGACTCAAGGAGGAGAATGTTGAAAAGAAAATTTGAGCTGTTTACAATAGGTGAAAAGGAATCCATTCAAGAAATGATGACTAGGCTGACCATTATCACAAATGAGATGAGATCTCTAGACATGGAGCTTCCAGAGGTTGAAATGGTTGATAAAGTACTAAATGTTCTTCCAGACGAATAAAAACTAAAAATGGCTGTTATTTTTAAGTCAAAATCACTCAAATCTATCAAAGTGGAGGAATTAGTAGGCAGCTTGAAGACTTATGAGATGATGAAGGAATCCAAGAGCAAGTCAGGGCCCAAGAAGGAAAAGACTCTTGCTTTTGAGGCAACTAAAGAACCTGAGGTTCATTTGCAAACTGTTTAATCATCAATGGTTAGTGCTCTTAGACAATAGTTCAACCTTGGGAAATTCAAAGGCTTCATGAAGAACACAAAGGACAACTCTGGGAGAAAAAATATAGTTGACAGTCCAGACTACTCAGGCTGCTTTAAGTGTTTCAAAAAGGATCATGTTTTTATGGATTGTCCGATGTGGGAGATTGAGTGAATGAAGAACAAATCATTAAAGGAGAAAGAGAGGGACACTTCCAAAGACAAAGACAAAGAAAAGGACAAAAAGAAGGCCAGACGTCCACCAAAATTCAGAGCTGAAAGAAGAAAGAAGAAGAAAGCCTTCTACGCGACTTGGGGACCAACTGATAGTGAATCTGATGGAGGAAAGGATTCAGATGAAGAGTCACCATTAGCGCTGATGGGGTTAACAAATGAGAATTCAAGGGATACCGATTTCTTTGAAATCACTGAAGAAAGGAATCCATTTAGACCTCCGCTATTTGAAGGAGTCTACTACAAAGAATGAAAATGAGAGATGAAGGTATTTCTTCAGGCTATGGACTTCAGTCTCTGGTGAATTGTGAAAAGAGGACCCCATGTACCTGTGAAGAGAGCTGCAAATGGATCCCTAGTACCTAAGCTAGTAGAAGAACTGGATCCACAAGACTTGGATTGACTTCAAGAAAATGCCAAAGCTATGTTGACACTGAAGAATGAAATGACCTGTGATGTCCTAGCAAAAGTGATACAATGCAAGTCTGCTAAGGAAATATGGGAGAAATTGAAGGAGATTTACAATGGAGATAGTCAGAAGAAGGATGCTGCTCTCATGGCAACCGATGGTGAAGAAACTGCTCACACAGCTGAGGCATGTCTCTCTGATCTGAAAGATAATTTTCATATATACTCACGTGATAGTTTGATGCTAATAACTGCCACTTTAATTGAGGGTTATGAAAAGTTGAAGTATGAGAAAAATCAACTATCTGAAGGTGTGTCTGATTTAAAAGTCAGATGCAAGAACCTTGAAGAAGCTAATGCTGAATTTGAATACATCAATGCTTTTCAAAAGGGACAGGCTCTTGTATCTAATTCAAAAATCTCAGAACTTGAACTAGAAATTGGAAGAATGAAGGAAACAAATGGAAAGAAAATAATTAGTGAAGTTCAAACCATTCTTAAAAATGAGCTTAAAAGAACAAATGCGATTCTTTACCAGGAAACGGAAAAGAACAAAGTTCTCAAAGAAAATTTTAAAAAGGCTTATTATGAACTCACCAGGATAACTAAATGGAATAAACCCTCCGAGGCAATGAACTGGGTTCTTGAAAACTAGAACAAAGGCAAGAAAGGTCTAGGTTTTAAGAAACCACTGCCTCCATACAATCCTAAAAGCAAATATGTATGTCTACCTTGCAACATGTTCTGCACCTTTTGTGATACAACTGGACATTATAAAGAAAGTTGTATGGCAGCAAGTAAGGCTAAAAATAAAAATAAAAAGTGTGCTTTACCTGATTGGGCTAAAAAGAATTTAATTCATCAATTCTATCCTAAGAAGGGACCCAAGCTAGTCTGGGTTCCTAAAAGTAACCCTTGATTTATTTTGCAGGCTGGAGTGAGAGTGAACAACCCAAGTTGGATTCTTGATAGTGGGTGTTCACGACACATGACAGGAGATAGAAGGAATTTTCTCTCACTCGTAGTATTTCAAGGAGGCAGTGTGACCTTCGGATGAGGAAAAAGTGATCAAATTGTTGTTATAGGAAAAGTTAGGAGATCACTAGATCATGCTATTAAAAATATATATTGTGTTGATGGCCTCAGACACAACTTGCTAAGTATCTCTCAACTGTGTGACAGAGGAAATAAAGTTAGCTTCTCATCTGTAGGATGCATTGTGAAGAACCTACAAAGTGGGGACGTGGTTATGGAAGAGAAAAGAGTGAATAATGTGGAGAAAGCGTCACTAGGATCTTTTCCTGAGAACAATTTAACTTGTTTAAAAGTTCAAGAGAGTGACTCACAACTGTGGCACAAGAGGTTGGGGCATGCTAGTCTTTCACAACTGAATAAACTTGCATCTAAAGACCTTGTTCGTGGTCTGCCTACTAAGAAGTTCGAAGATATCAAGATGTGTGATGCTTGTGTCAGGGGGAAACATTTGAGATCATCCTTTAAGTCAAAGAAAGTGGTAAGCACCTCGAAACCACTGGAACTGCTACACATGGATTTGTGTGGACCAATGAGAGTTAGAAGTAGAGGAGAAAAGTGGTTTGTATTCGTAATAGTTGATGATTACTCAAGATACAAATGGACTCTGTTCCTTGCGTCGAAGGATGAAGCATTTGACAGCTTCAAAGAGTGAGCTGGTATTGTGCAGAAAAGATTGAGTTTGGAACTTGTGAGCATTAGATATGATCATGGCATAGAATTTGAGACTGAAAAATTCACTGAGTATTGTAGGGGTGGGCATTCGGTTTTTCGGTTCGGTTTTAACTATTCGGTTTCGGTTTTTCGGTTTTCGGTTTTGAAAAACTTCAATCCAATCCAAACCAAAATAAATTTGGTTTGGTTCGGTTTTCCTCTTTTCGGTTCGGTTTTTTTCGGTTTAGTTTTCGGTTTTTTCGGTTTTGTCATATAAGACAAACTTTAAAATGAAATACTTGAAAGAATATAAATACAAGTCAAAATATTAAACATTAAATCTAAATGATAATTCTAGATAAAGAGAGAACATGAATCCTAGGTAAAAAGAGATCTTACCATTCAAGAGGTAAAAACTGATTGAAACTTTTGGTGAAAGCTTATACCATAATACAAAGAGGTTAAAGTATTGAAGGCATAAAGTATTGAAATATTCAAACTCTAAAACCCTTAAACAAGTTTAGGTTAAGAGATAATCATAAAAGTATGAGAGCCTTTCTTTGTGTGTGTGTATATATATTTCGGTTTTTTCGGTTTTTCGGTTTCTATGATTTGAAATCCAAAACCAAACCAAAACACCAAAGTTTTCATATTCTCAATCCAATCCAAACCAATTATTTAAAAATCCAAACCAAATTAAAAAACTAATTCGGTTCGGTTTGGTTTTTCGGTTTAATCCGAATAGTGCCCACCCCTAGAGTATTGTCTTAAGTACAACATTGATCATAACTTCTCTGCACCTAGAACCCCACGGAAAAATGGAGTAGTTGAGAGGAAGAACAGATCTTTAGAAGATATGGCAAGAATAATGTTGCTGTCAAGCGGATTAGCAAGAAACTTCTGGGCTGAAGCAGTGAATACAGCTTGTTACCTGTTAAACAGATGTTCCATAAGAGCAATCCTTGACAAAACCCCATATGAGCTGCTCAGAGGAAGAAAATCCAATATTGCTCACTTGAAGCCGTTTGGATGCAAATGCTTTGTACACAACAATGGTAAGGAACCTCTTGGAAAATTTGATGCAAAAAGTGATGAAGCTATCTTTCTGGGTTATTCCACTCAAAGCAAGACGTATAAACTGTTCAACAAAAGAACTCAGTCTGTTGAAGAAAGTATGCACGTGGTGTTTGATGAATCAGACAAGGTAGTGGCTGAGAATGAAGGAGAAGATCAAGCCATAGGTCTTGCTAGAGAAGAACCTATTGAAGGCATAGAGAATCCAAAAGAAAAGAAAGAAATGAAGGAAGGAAATGGAGAATTGACTCAGGGGGGACAAGGAGTCAACATGGCGGGGGGAACAACTGATCGGGATGATGAAAAAAATGAGGAAGGACCTACTCAAGATGTAGCTGCAGGTCCTCTCATCAAATATAGCCAAGACCCTAGAAACATCATAGCTCTCATCTTTTGGAGAATGTGCTATCTGAATTTGAAATTGGGATCATGACTAGGTCTGCCTTGAAGAACTGATGTGTATTATTTATATTTCTATCTTCCATAGAACCAAAGAATGTTAAGAAAACCCTTGAGGATCTAGATTGAGTGATAGCTATGAAGGAGAATTACATCAATTTGAGAGAAGCAAAGTGTGGCACTTGGTTCCTAGACTAAAGGATAGATCAGTTATTAGAACTGAGTGGGTGTTCAGAAACAAGCTAGATGAACATGGCATATTCACTAGAAACAAAGCTAGGTTAGTGGTTCAAGGTTACAGTCAAGAAAAAGGAATTGACTATGATGAAACCTTTGCACCTGTAGCTAGAATGGAGGCTATAAGAATACTGATTGCCTTTGCTACCTGCATAGAGTTCACCTTATATCAAATGGATGTGAAGAGTGCATTCTTGAATGGTTATTTAAATTAGGAGGTATATGTCATATAGCCTCCTGGTTTCGTAAGTAGTGACTTTCCTGATCATGTATACAAACTTGACAAGGCGCTCTATAGTTTGAAGCAAGCACCTAGGGCATTGTATGAGAGGTTGTTAGGTTTCTTGCCAAAAAATAGATTCACAAGGGGAAAGATTGACAATAATTTGTTTCTGAAGAAGAAGGGAAAGGATTTACTTGTGGTTCAGGTTTATGTTGATGACATTATTTTTGGTGCTACTGTTGAGAACCTGTGCAAAGAATTTGCTGAATTGATGGGTAGAAAATTTGAAATGAGCATGATAGGAGAGCCGAACTTCTTCTTGGGATTGCATATCAAACAAACTCCTGAAGTTACAATGATCCATCAATAAAAGTATGTTAAGGAGTTGCTGAAGAGGTTTGATATGGAAGGAGCTAAGGAAATGACTACTTCTATTGCTCCTGGAACAAAGCTGGATATGGATGAACTTGGTCCTTCTACAAATGAGACCAAGTATAGAGGAATCATTGGTTCCCTCCTCTATCTCACGGCTAATTGTCCAGATATTATCTATAGTGTAGGACTCTGTGCAAGATTTCAATCTAAACCAAAGGAGTCCCATCTAATTGTTGTCAGAGAATATTGAGATACTTAAAAGGAACTCAAGACTTATGTCTATGGTACCCCTAGGGTGGTACATTTGAGTTAATTGGATTTGCAGGTGCTGATTATGCAGGGCATCTGGTGGATAGAAAGAACACTTCAGGAATGACACATTTCCCGGGTCCATGTCTGGTTTCTTGGGCTACAAAGAAGCAGAACTCAGTAGCCTTCTCTACTGCTGAAGTTGAATATATTGCCTCATGTTGTTCTTAGCTATTGTAGATTAAACAACAACTGGAGGACTTTGGAATTAAATTTGGAGGTGCCTATTTTCTGTGACAATACAAGTGTTGTGAACATCGCCAAGAACCCAGTCCAACACAAGATAACCAAGCATATTGATATTAGACATCACTTTTTGAGAGATAATGTAGAAAAAAGTCTAATAACTATGAATTCATGCAGGACTGGAGACCAAATTGCTGATATCTTCACCAAGGCTTTGAACAAAGTTCAGTTTGAGAGGAACAAGTTGGATTGGGGATGACCAAAATACATGGATGACCCAACACCTAATTCCCAAAGATTTGGTTAGTTAAGTGTTTTATTATTCCGCTTTCGAATTTTGTTACTATAGTCCAGTCTAAAACTTATACTGTCTAAGTGTACTTGTTTAACTAAGCTTACAGTGTATTATCTAATAAGTTCCCAGTGAAGGGCTTATTAAGTAAAAGAAGGAACCATGAACATAACGAAGAATCATGTCTAGGTACACCTATGTGGTTATTTTTGTTAAGTAAAAATGTCTGAAATTAAATTGTTCTAGACGTGCATCTTAAAACTTCCTTTTATGTATAACCGCCTATTTTATTGGATACATTCCTTATCAGTTACACATTCAACATTCAAAATTTAAACCTATCCCACTTGAATTAGAAGTCTTAATGACAATTCCCTTATAACCATCACATCGCCTACTTTTCCTGGTTCCCAAACACTCAAAAAGTGTTCTCCTTTACGTGTCATCATTACGATATCTTTCCAAGATTCATCAAAAACAAACTCTTCTCTTCAATTTCTCTCTCACAAATCTTCAAAAACTCGAAAAATTCTCTATTCCAAAATTTCCCAAAACCTACAAAATGTCTCAAGCACAATCTTCTTCAGTGTCACTCACAAAGACATCAGATACCCAAACCTCAAAAGACCCTACCAAGAAACCTATGGCAAGTGCGACTTTTCAAAAGAAGGTTGGGAAGAAAGCACCCAAGAAGTCTACTCCAAAATTGACTGCTCCATCTGCTACACCTACTATCTCAGACATACAAACTGCAGAGGTAAGGCCTAACATGACTCAGACTAGTTCTACTGTTCTTGATTCTATTTTTAGCCCTGAGAAGTTGAACACAGAAATTTTAGTGACTGGGATGGATGAAATCGTGAAATCTGTTAATGTAGTGGAGTCAGGTAGTGAGATTGACAGGGGAAGGATGTAGAGGAGAATGAGAGAAATATTGAAACAAAATCTAATAAACTTAGGGTAGAAGTTGATGTTTCTAGCATGGCCCAAGGCATAGCTAGTGTAGATGCTGTGAAATCTGTACCTGAAAAGTTGAGTGCTAAAGAGTCTGTGGAATCTCAAAAGGGCCCAGTCGACAAACCTAGTTCGGATGCTGCTCCCTTAGAGAAGGAGCGAGTGGAGGTAGATGTTAGCGGTCCAGCTGGTGGAGGACCAATTTCTGCTGAAGTTGCTAAGGAACATGATAAAAACCCTGGTTCTTCCACAGTTCCCATTGCAACTGATGATGCAGAACTGGAATGGACAGATTCTAAGCCTGAAAAGGAAGAGGAAGCATTGAAGGAGGATGTGGGTTCTAGGAAGTTAGAGGAGTTCCCAAAGAAAAGCGCTAAAAGAAAGTTTGGAGAAGAGGATGAAAAGTTAGTAGAAGAAGAAGAAAAGGAGGTAGTGTTTATGAGTGAAACAAAACCTAAGAAAGAAAAGAAAAGAAAGTTGATGAACGGGGGAAAACTGTAGGAAAAAGCAAGCTTGTATATGAAAGTGGTGATGAGGAAGACTCCCAGTCTTACTCTGAGAGCATGAAGAAACTTGTGGTTCCTAGGAAAGTGGCTACAAGGCCAGCTCTTAAGCAACAGATAAAAAACTTGGAGAAAGTTCCTGAGAAAAAGAGAATGGCTAAGGAAGCAGAAAAGAAGAAACCTCTTGTTGAGAAGGAAAGTAGTGATGAGGATCGGGACAATGTGGACCCAGATGACTCAGATTCTGAAACCTTTGAGGACTCAAAGAAGAAGAAGGAAAAAAAGAAAAGAAGTAGACAGAGTTTCCTTCTTTGCTAAACATCAGGTTCTGCCTCGAAGTGTGGTGTGACCTGGAGGAGCCCAAGATGAGACATTTAGTTGAAAAGGTAAATGCTCATGGGTGGACTAAGTTGTTCTCTATAGAGGATAGAAGTTTGTTTGCAGAGTAAGTGAGGGAGTTTTATGTGAATTGTAGTGTGGCTGGTAGGAGAGTGTTTTTTGTGGTTGGAGGCATTGAGATTGAGTTTGGGAGAGCTGAGCTGGGTGTGATCTTAGAGGCATCTGCTGAAGGTTATTGCAGGTATCTAAAGTTAAAATGGCCCAAGAGAACGGATAATGTTACTCCTTTAGAGTTAACCAGGAAGTTCTTTGGTAATCCCAGGATTAGGAAGGAAAGAAAAATGGAGAAAAAGAAGATGGAATCTGCTTGTCAGCTGATCTTTGAGTTTGTGCACAGATTCTTGTTACCAAGAGATGAAAGAAACAGTGAAGCTTGTGCACTTGATCTGACATACATGGACTTGTTGGATAGAGGTGTCAAAATCAACCTGCATGGGCTTATTATAAGGCACATTATGAGGATTGCAGATACTGACAAGAAGGGTCATTCTCTTGTACATTTATATATTGCAGCATGTGTTTGAGCACTTTGGAGTGCCTCTCAAGGATGGGAAGAAGGATACATATCATCAGATATTTGTCATGAATGTCTTAAAGACATGTGATTTCTTCAAGGAAAAGAGAACATCCAAACGTCCTATGCAAGTCAAAATGGAGAAATCTGATGAGAGTGAAGGGTTTGGACCAGATGAAGCTGTGAAGGAACTGGATCAGCACTTGTTGAAGATGAATGAGGAAAATGAAGAGCTGAAGAAGCATCTGAAGTTGAAGGATCAAGAAATTGATCGCTTGACTATTGAGTGTAACAGGCACCAGGCCGAGTTGGTCGTTGAAAGGGCCAAAAATTCCAAGAACCTGGAAGCACTTGTCAAGAACTTCAAGCTCTAAGCCTATAGCCTACCCAATCCTTGTCCAGAAACCTTTCCATGTCCCTCATTTCTGATGCA
The DNA here is from genome assembly GCA_037355625.1 of Petunia x hybrida. Classification (NCBI taxonomy): domain Eukaryota; kingdom Viridiplantae; phylum Streptophyta; class Magnoliopsida; order Solanales; family Solanaceae; genus Petunia; species Petunia x hybrida. Next base: position 635,543 of record JBBBVM010000258.1, read on the forward strand.
TGTTTAAGACAATTAATTTTTTGGTCTGTACTTAATAGGCCACATATGTGTTGTGCCATGGATGAGTGATTTTAAATTGCTTGTTTTGTTTTGTGGGTTCTTCTATATTACTGCTGGTTCTATTGGTCCCTTGGATATATTAACTGTGTACTTGCTTAGTTAACTCGTTGCCTTGTGCTATAGTCTGGACTGTATTAACTTGTTCTTGCAGGATTTAGAATCTTTTCGATGATGACAAAAGGAGGAAGAAGAAATGTTGTTGGGATGTTTGTGACCCAATTTATCTATTTTAAATTTTCTTTCAACTGTATTTTTGTCTTTTTGTCTTGGTGTTTGTATGTACAGGTTCCTTGGCAATATTTGTTTGCCATCATCAAAAAGGGGGAATTTGTTGAGATGCTTGTTTTGAAGATTGAAAAATGAAGGACCTAGTGAAGAACCTAGTCCTTAAGGTGAAGGTATAACTGGTCGAAAAGATTGTGGGATGAAAATCTATGCAGAACTAGAAGCAGTGACGTGTGTGCATCTACGTATCCTAGTCATGAATAGAAGTTGTGTCGTGGCTGTCTCTTTGAAGTATGAACACGAGTTGGTGCTATACAAGGAGTATATCACTAGAAATCTTCACTTACCATAATTGTGAAGTTTCCTAGTGAGAAACTACTAAGGTTACACAACCCATATAAAAGCAAGTAATTGTGGTAGCCGAATTCAGTTATTCACTACGAGAGTTGAGAGCAAACAAAAATGCGATTCAATAATTCTTGAAGTGTTTTAACTGGTTTTGACAACCATTGAAGAACTCAGAGCAAATCTAGCAAACTGCTTAGGTTCTTTATTGTAGTTGTCACATTGTTACGTGTTGAGTGTCTTACCTATCTGCTTAGTAGAGAAGCTTTTGTAATAGGTGAACTTTGAGAGATTTTATTGTAAAGCTAGAGTCTGGCTTTGAGAGTGATTAGGGGTCCAAAGTGTAGCCCCTTGGTTATAGAATTTGTAATCTAAAACTTGCTCTTTGTGTTAGTGGAAGTGTTTCAAAATCCTAGAGTATGGGTCGTGGTTTTTCTCCCTTGAGCAAGAAGTTTTTCACGTAAAAATACTGTATTCTTTACTTACAGTTTTTACATTCAGTGTCTGCGTGGGGTGATAACAAGCTGTACGAGGACCAGGTTCTTGTGTTTAAGAGTCAAGTTCTCCTGCGAAAATTAGAGGATACTATTCAACCCCCCTCCCTTTCTAGTATCCTTAGGAGGTGCATAGAGTATAACACTACCTCTGGAAACATTTTCAAACATATGTATGGAATCCCTGCCCTATGCTGCCACCGCCGGTCCCCTTTTCACCCGCCGAGTTCTTGCCTTTCACCAAGGAAATCCCAATCGAGTACTATTTTTCCTTAACTCTATCACGTCGAATCTACTTTATGATATATGTATGCATAGCTTTCATAATGTTATTACACTCTAATTCCTGTTGTCGCCTTGTCAGCCTTACTATTGTACGTATTTGTGTATCGCTTTTCCAGTTGTTTAGGTATGCGAATATTCTTTTTTGTTATTTCTTGTTTGAACTATTACTGTTATGGCTTTGTAAAGCCTTCTTAAATGGAGGTTGTTGTGATAGTTCGTCTACTATTGAGCCACGTTACATTATAATCTGCCCATTTTTTTACTGTAACTATTGTAACTTTTGCAAGTCCTGAGAATGGTGGCTGTTGTGATTGCTTTCTCTATCCTTAAGTCATCTTGCTATGCTGCTATTCCTAGCGCTGCGTGTCTCTGGTGTGAATTTTTGCTGGTTGTTTTTCTAGTTGGTACTTTGTTATCTGAACAAGAATTACACTCTTGGCGTCTGATCTTATTGTGAGACCACCCCTCTAATCCAAATTATGTTGTCGTTGCTTTCTCGCTATGGTATACTGCTGCTGCCCGCTTTACTGTTTTTGATTTAAAAAAAATACTTTGGACAATGACGAGATTTCTATATTGTCATATAAGGCGATGTGCTTATGGGTCTTGTATCTTGGGCGAGGCAAATCATTGCAGCCATGGAAAATCCGACATTCTTTGCCTACGTTGATTATAGGTTGACGTGCCCAATAAAGGAAAAGGGTCACAAATACCCTCTCGTCGGAGCAGGGATCAAATACAAGGACTTGCTTAAACTAAATTTTAGTTGGATTGGTTGAACTAACTTGTTTTAGTAGGAGTATCCAAAGAGTTCAAGTTTGTACTATCTAAGACTATTGTGAAAGCAAATAAAACTAGTATAATCAATTAATGGAAAGATTAGGATACAAATCTCCCCCTAATCCTTTAATCAAATTAGTTTAGCTAAAGCTTTATCACACTATATATAGGTCACCCAATGGACCTTGCTCACGTATACTTGATTCACCCCTTTCCGTGATGAATCGAGACAAGCAAATCTTGCCCTTTCGATACTAAGAGTTGTTGCTTTAAGTGCTAGCAACTAGTCCCAAGTAGGGTATCCCCCTTTCGTTGTTTAACCCATTAACCTGAGGTAAATGCGACACACTTACCCCCGGTACCTCGTCACTATACTTCTCATTCCTAGAATAATACTTTCGGTGTAAATCTAGTACTATAGGACTCAACTTAAGTTGTACACCTCAAATTGTAATAATAGATTCAAAAGCTGTGAAATGGGATATTCCTGGGTCGTTCGGTTGTAGGAGTATTTTACGCGGGTATTAACTATTAATGCGGGTATTAGTAATGTAGGTATTAATAATATGGGTATTGATAATGCGGATATTAGTTATGTGGGGTTTAATAATGTGGGTATTAGTCATACATATACTATAACGTAGTGATTATTTATTGAATCACTGATATATTACAAATTAACAAATAATATTATTATTTAAAATATTTATTTACTCCTTAAATAAAATTTTAAAATTTCCTTATTATTATGAGGGTTAATTTTGTCATTTTAAATTTTAATACCTGCATTATTAATACCCACATTATTAATACCACCTTCTATCCCGCATAAAATAATACATAGATTCTCGCATTAATAATGTGGGTATTAATAATGCGGAATATACAAAAACGCAACCAAACGTTGCACTAATTTTATGCGGGTATTAAAATTTCATAGAAAACCAACAGAACGCTGCGCTAAATTAGCACGGAGTTTTGTGCGGGTATTAACTTATAGAGGGAGCAACCGAACGACCCTTAAGTGTTTTAAAGCTTATTATACAAGACCCGTTCAATTATTGGACTAGAGTTTGATTAGGACGTAGTGAATGATTTAGCTAATCATGCTTAAATTAAGAATCAAGACTTGTATGTAATGAAATTTGCATGTGATGAAGTTAAGTAATGATCCTTACAAAGTATGATGAATTCCTCCACAAGCTTGGTCAGAATATATGCAAACACGTTCAATTTTCTAAAAACATAAAAAATGAATTGACAATTCGAACATCACCTTAAATCTTTGATACTTTCTTGAGGCCTTTCACAACCTTTGAAGTAATCTTGTATATACTATCTTCAAATCTTTCCATCGATCTTGGAGGTAAGTTTATTGGTATAAGAATGCCCTTCCGCCCTTCCTTACTTTTGCTAGGCATAAAGAAACTAGCAAAAGAATAGGCCCGAGGAACCCCACCAAATTTGGGTTCTCCCCATCCAAAATCAACTTTATCGAAACCTACATGAGCAATGTTTGAAACAAGAAAATTCCATGAAGCTGATATGAAAGGACACCCCTTAATCACAAATAGATCTGCCAAAGATCTAAAATACTCCTCATTAGCTTGATTTTTGGCTTTTTTTAGTAAGTCCAGCGTATGCGTCAATGGATATGTACCTATAATTCCTGCTTTTGAAACTGCTGCTGGAGCAACAATTGCATTACCATAATATCCAAGCGGAATTTTCAGATTTTCAAATCTCCCAGGCGCTGTAACAAGATATGTTATACGCACAATTTCTTCAGGATTTAGATCGAGTGAAATTGTTCGATGTTTCCACAAAAATGAGGATAATAACTCAAATCGTCCACTTGAATGATGAGTTGATGAAACTTGATTACGGATAGATTCTATCTCCTCGGCACCAAAGAAGAAGGAGCGTTGGATCAACTCTTTTTCCATTGATAACCATGCATTCTTTGATTCAGTTTCTTCATCATACTCGTGATGCTTGTTTAACCTAGATCCGATTTTAGGCTAATTAACAATTAAATTTTTATTTGCGGAGTCACGATCAATAGTTGAGATTAAGAGTTTATACGGTGAATCAAATACTATCAATATTGAACGATAAAAGTAAAATATAAACAAAAACAAAGAGAGGCAAACGTATCGTATTCTCCGTCTCTGGGGAGAGTTGATTGATGCCTACCACAGTTCGGACAATCGAAAAGCTAAATAATATGAATCGAGAGAGTATCTGAGCAAGAGTAGAAGAGTATTCTTATTGATAGTGTTGACAAGTCGTTCAAGTTTTTTACAATTGGCTAAGGTAAACGCTATTTATAGGACTGATAGGCGCCCGTTGGCATTGTAGTAACCGTTGGGCGTGGATCCGTCTGGATAAGTAACTGCTGGGCACTTATTCAGCAAAGTTGTAACCGCTGGGCTGTAATGATTGCTTTAATGACCATTTAATGGATGATCGTGGATAATAATGCTAATAATTGGTCATTTAATCTGTGTTGACTGTTGAAATATTCCGTAACTTCCTTAAGCCTGCTCGTGGAAAATATCTGTCCGGTAAATGTCTGTCCGTTGAAGCTTTTAGTTCGTGCCACATGGAAGACACGTGTCACCTTCCAAAGTCCAGTCAGCTTTTATCCAATACAGATAGTCCCTGCACTTCTCGGGCAGAGTATCTGTCCGAGGAGTGGATAAGAGTTTTGGCGGGAGTTTTTTGCGAACTTTTTGTCTTCATATGATGAATCTCGATGACGTATGAACCTTATCAGATAAGTGACAAGCCCTTATGATGTGCGCATTAAATGCGCCGTATAAAAAAGTAACTGCAGCTGGCACGCCTGTAGAGCCGCAGTTTACTCTGAAGTGACTACTGTGTATCCCAAGGGTAAAAGCAATGATTTTAACCGCCTCAACCACGTGCATACGACGTCTGTTGATTGCGAGGTGACCACTATTTTCCAGAATAATGATGGTACTATAAAGTTTTGATTAACTCTATTTCCTCCTTCGACGGCCAGATCTGGTCGTAGCTTCTCCGATAACCTCCACGTGTCTTTGAGAGAAGTTGGGAGTCTGAATCTTTGTTCCTATAAATAGGGATTCATTTGATGAAAAACTTTTTACTTGCTTTTATTTCTTCTGTGTTGTTCTCTGAAAACCTTGGAATTAACTCTTGAGTTTTTCTTGATATCATCACTCTTTCCCTGAAATCATGGCTTCAAGATCTAAGAAAAATCAAAGTACCGATATTGCTAGTAGTTCCACGACGGCCACTCCTAGGCCCCGGGCTACCCAAGCCACTACTGCGGAAATAATCCCCAAGAAATGGGGTGAACTTGAAGCGGACTGTAATATTAAGTCCTTTCACAATAGAGAGGGAGATACGCGTAACTGGCCGGCGTATAGATTTAAGTCAGGGATCACGAAGGAGGTGATCCCTCATGTGAGAGTGGACTGTAACTGGAGCGATGAAGTTCCCCTCTTGCCGGTCTCTGAGGGAGAGAACATTACTTCCCACAGGGCTGGGTGGACAGCTATTTGCACCTACCCTTTCACAGTGGGATGTAGGCTGCCCTTGCACCCTGTGCTAGAGAGGCTTTGCAGGGAGTACGTTCTCTGCCCGGGGCAACTGAGCCCCAGTATATATAGGATAGTTACACTTTTAGATTGGTTTGCGACGGAAACCGATCAATATTTTGACTACAAGCATTTTATTTCTTTCTATAGTGTACAGATTTTTAAAGATGGCTATGTGAATGCCAGGATGCGCGGAAGCAAGGGCTTGGTGCGCAGTTCTGAGGATACCAGTGACCGAGGCTGGGTGCACCGGTATCTGTTCATGCGTTCCTCGGCCTTGACTTTTGATGACAAGGCTTATCTCCCAGAAGTCTGGAATAAGACTCGTGAGTCCCCGAGTTTTTTTATATATATATGCTCAATTCCTCTTCTCGTTTCCTAACTTTGTTTAAACTTCTTTGCGCAGCGGCCAAGCAACCTTACGACGGGCTCATATCCGTCGATGAGCTAACGGTGTGGGTTGAGCCAATTTTGAAGAAGTTTGGTCCGGAGAAGAGAGAGTGGGCATACTTTGCTACTCTCAAGAGTTTGACTGTAAAACATCATGGTGAGACTATTTCTGCCTCTATGATAATCTTTCTTCCTTAAACCTTCCCCATGTCTGATCGCTCTTCCCTTGCTGCAGGCTTGGGCACTTCAGGAGATTTCTTTCCCGCTCCTCCTCAAGACAGACCTACCGAACCTGTTGCTGACCCAGCTGCTGAGGCTAAGGCTATACTAGCTTCGGTAGATGCTCTGTGCAGCAGGGAGGGGGGTGAAGTATTCCTATCCGATGGACTGGGCTCTTTGAAGAGGAAGAAAAAGAGCCCAGGAGAGGGCGGAGCACGGAAGAAGTCTGCTCGTAAGACTTCCGTGACTACCGGGCAACCCTCATCGGCTGGTGGCGATCTTCCCTCTAGAGTCAGTGTCTCGGAGCCTGTAGAAGTGAGTGCCGAGGTTGCTGCTGAAGTCCCCGAGTCCGTGCGGGGAGAGGGTCCAGCCAAGGAGGTTATCTATCTTTCGGACACTGAGGCCGGAATTGACGTCCCTCTTAGGCGGAGACCTCATCTTCGTAGTGACAGAAGAAGGGCTGAGGAGGAAGCCGTCCGTACTCCGCAAAGGAGTCCCCGAGTTGGTGATGGGGAGGAGGCAGGTCCTTCTCGTGTGGACAAGGGAAAGATGAAAGTAGGTGAAGAAGAAGTGAAGGCAGAAACCAGGGAGGAAGTTCCCCAAGAAAGTAGCCGAGGTCCTCGTGTTTTTCGTTTTGAGGATCTGGAGAATGTGGCAACTGAGGGGGCGACTCCGGTTGGCCTTCATGAATGTGAGACAATTAATCCTGGAGCAGAAAATGACTCTAATCTTTCATCGTCGAGGTTTGTCTGGCGATCAGTCATCAGTGGTCAGACAGAATTGAAGGATATCAGGGGTATCCGTTACAAGTTCGGGCCTAACTACCCTTCCGAGCAGGCTTGGGAACCCAAGTACTGTGAGAGGAAGCATACTTTGAAACTTGCCCCTGATGTCAACTTTATAACTGGGCCAAGCGGCTTGGCTAAGGCGGTCTCCTCTCTCATCGGTCCCCGTGAAGAATGGGTGCTGAAGAAGCGGAGCGATGAGGAGTTAGCCTTTCAGATTGCTGCTGATTCTGCCCGAGTAAGTATTTTCTCATTTTTATATTGGAAATACTTTATCCTCGGATCTTTAACGTTAGCTTGTTTCATTTTTTTAGTCAAGCATGCTGGCTGCCGAGCTCATGTTTCGCTCCAGGCTTAACAATGTCGATCAAGTGGTGGAGATAAAGAAAGAATTGCTAGAAGCTCTGAAGGATAACAAGACTCTGGTTGAGCAGTGTGGTTTCCTTGGTGGAGAAGTTAATCGGTTAACTGATGTTAACAATGATCGTCTTGAGCAGATTGATGCTCTCACAAGGGAAAAGGACCTTCTTCTCGAGGAGAAAGAAGGGTTCGCGCGCTCTATTCAGGGTCTGGAGAGACTGCTTGAAGAATGCCGAAATCTTTTGAATAGCGCCAACGACAACCGTGTATCCCTTGAGATGGGTCTGCAGAGAGCAAATGAAGAATCAGTCAAGGCCCATTCTGATCTCCAAGCTGCCAAGGACCAGGTCGCTCAGTCAATAAAGTGCTCAGACCGCACTAACCAAAGACTTGGCAAACTTGTGTGATCAGTCGGAAATCAAGGCCAAGCTTGCAGCCCTTGAAGCCAAGCGTACGCTGCTCGTGCGGATCCAGGCCAGACAAGTGGATGTCGAGGAGATGCTGCAGACGACAAAGAGCGTTGTTCGAAGAATTCACCAAGCATTGGGTCTCTCCCCCGAAGAGTCTGAAGGTGACGACGATGAGGATGGAGATGATGGTGAAACTTCAGGGGACGACGGCAGAACTGACGGAGCTGGTGCGTCGAGTTCTGGTCGTAGCCCTAAATGTTGATGACTTTTATCAATCTTTGATTGAGATTTTTTCTTTTGTCTGGCGAAGGCCGGACTTATTTGTTGGTGGACAGGAGTCTAATAGGGACCGCCTGATCCTTTGTATGGCCGGTTTGTTTTGGCCTTTGAACACTCTGCAAACTTTTGTCAGCCGTTCTCGGCGTTTTATCAGTTCACAGGATAATGTATATATGTTACTTTAGATCTGCCCAGTGACTATATTTAGTTTGAACTTTTGATCTTTTTGTACGCATATGTTGTGGCTTTTGTGCCTTAAGATTGGGAATTACTTTTCTCGAACTCTGAACTTTATTAAGTTCGCATTCTCAAAAGTCTGCCCGAATGTTTTTTCCTACTTAACCTTTCGTTAGGAAGAGGTCTTAAGTTATAAGTAATTTGACCGAGTTGTGGTCGCTTTTAGCCAAATCATTGCTCTATGCGTATAACTTTGCTTACCGTCTTGATAGTCGAAAGTTGTTGCATGGCTTTGTAGATTGGCTCTGGCCGAATTGTTGGCCTTGTGAACGAATTCTCTTATTTTTGTGGAAGCCTTGTCACATGAAAGTTTCGTTTTGTGAATGACTCCTCTTATTTGCCATGGAAGTCTTATTACGTAAAAGTTTTTACTTTGTGAATGACTCCTCTTATTTGCCGTGGAAGTCTTATCACGTAAAAGTTTTTGAAAATTCGCTGCCTTTGAGTAAGGTCTTTTGCCTGTATGAAGGTCTTATGGTCTTTTACCTGTATGAAGGTCTTATCTGGCCTACAGAGCCCTCACCACCCCCCTTGTTTTCATGTTAGAACACGTAAAGTTATAATATGAAAAGAGCTTTCGGTGAGTTGTATATTGAACACATATAACCAAACGAGGAGTGTGTCCGTTGTGGGATTCGAACCCACAGCCGCGAAGTTAAGAACTTCGAGCTCTACCAGTTGAGCTAAACGGATCTGACCTTGTTGAGGTCGTTAGTACCATTTATAAAGAATATATAATTAGAAAGAATATATAATAAAAGCAAGGACTTTTATGTAAAAATAAAAAGGTAAGTGTAGAATAACTGACCGTCTTTACCACCTAGAAGTGATACCGTTTGAGGTGAACCACATTCCAATTGTTCGGGACAATCGAGCCGTCTGGTCGTGCCAAGCGGTAAGCTTTTTGTCCAAGTCACTTCTTTTTTTGTCCAAGTCACTTCTTTTTCGGTCGAGTGAGTCGCGTGCGTTCAAGTCAAAGCTAAAGAAGAGATAGTAACTCGACCTAAATTGGACTATTACTAATATTAAAATTACTAGTATTAATATTGTTATAGCCTGTCTCTGTAAGGTGAGAGTGGGAATTTCTTCGATCTTCAAAAAGATGACTACCCCTTGCCGACCGAAGCGATCACTTTGTAGGGTCCTTCCCAATTAGGACCAAGTTTCCCTGAATTTGTCTCTTGAGTGCTCTGGGAGACTTTTCTGAGTACGAAGTCCCCGACTTGGAAGCTTCGTACGCGCAGTCCCTGATTGTAGTACTTTTCGATTCGTTCCTTTTGAGCGATCACTCGTACGAGGGCCAGTTCTCTGCGTTCCTCAAGAAGGTCCAGTTCTTCAGATAAGTTAACTGAGTTTGATTCCTCAGTTGCATGTGCGTATCGCAGGCTGGGTTCTCCTATCTCGACTGGGATCAAAGCGTCTGCGCCATATACCAATGAGTAAGGAGTTTCTCCGGTACTCATTTTTATTGTGATGCGATAAGCCCACAATACTCCGGGTAGCTCCTCTACCCAACATCCCTTTGCCTGTTTGAGGCGCTTCTTAAGAGATTCAACAATGATTTTGTTGGTAGACTCAGCCTACCCATTAGCAACAGGATGATATGGAGAGGAGGTGATTCTCTTAATGTGCAGATCATCAAGGAACCTAGTCACTTTCTAACCGACGAACTGCGGGCCGTTGTCCATGACTATTTCCTTAGGTGCTCCAAAGCGACATATGACAAAGCGCCAGAGGAAATCGACAACCTCTGTTTGTCGTATCTTCGAGTACGCTGCTGCTTCGACCCATTTTGTGAAATAACCAGTGATGATCAGTAAGAAGCGCATCCCCCTTGGTACCGTGGGAAGAGGACCAACAATGTCCATTCCCCACTTCATGAAGGGCCACGGGGAGATTATTGAATGCAACGGTTCTGCTGGCTGATGAAGAAGATGAGCAAACCTCTGGCATTTGTCACATTTTCTGACAAACTCATTTGCATCTTTCTCCATTTTGTCCCAATAATAACCTGCACGTATCAACTTTCGGGTTAATGCCTTACCTCCGGAATGATTTCCGCAACAGCCTTCGTGGACTTCTCTCATCACATAATTAGTTTGATTTGGTCCAAGACATTTTGCGAGAGGTCCTGCGAACATCCTCCGGTACAGCTCGCCATTGAGAATGGTGTAACAGGCAGCTTTTACTCGGAGTTTACGAGCAGCTTTTGCGTCTGCGGGTAGAGTTCCATGGATAAGATAGTTTGTTATCTCATTTCTCTAGTCCCAAGTGGTGCTGATAGTGTTAACTTCGAACTTTTCTCTATCCATGGTCGTATAGAGAAGTTGGACAACAGCGGAAGAGCTAGCTGCTCCCATTTCTGCTACCGATCCCATGTTTGCAAGAGCATCAGCATCATGGTTTTCTTCCCATGGAATCTGAACTGCTTCCCATTCACCAAACTGTGCCAAAAGTTCCTTGACCCGAGCAAGGTATACTTGCATTCTGGATTCTCGTGCAACGAAACCCCCGTTGATCTGATTGATCACTAGCTGAGAGTCGCTTTTCAGTTTGATGATGGTTGCTCCATAACTTCGGGCTAATTCAAATCCTGCAATAACGGCCTCATATTCGGCCTCATTGTTAGTAATAAATGGGCACTTGATGGCCTGCCTTACCGTCTCACCGGATGGAGCAATGAGGACCAATCCGAGTCCCGACCCTTTGACGGCTCGAGGAGCCGTCCGTATGAAGGATCCAGGTGCCTGGAGTCTGCCCTGCATAAAGAATAGCTTCTTTCTCTGCCTCAGGGTATGTATTAATGCTAAAGTCTGCTACGAAGTCTGCCAGAACTTGTGACTTTATTGCTGCCCTGGGCTGATAAGTGATATCAAATTTAGACAATTCTATAGCCCATTTTACCAACCTTCCTGAAAATTCCGGCTTGTGCAAGACATTTCGTAAGGGAAAAGCTGTAACCACAACTATCGAATGACTTTGAAAATAAGGGCGTAACTTTTGAGCAGCAGTTACTAGAGCCAATGCCAATTTTTCTAAAGGTTGATAGCGGGTTTCTGCATCAATTAGAGCTTTGCTAATGTAATAAATAGGAAGTTGTTTACCTTTTTCTTCCCGAACTAGTACAGCACTTACCGATGACTCCGAGACTGCTAGATAGATTAGCAGCTGCTCACCTTCCACAGGTGTGGAAAGCAGTGGAAAATTGGATAGATATTTCTTCAGATCCCTCAAAGCCTGCTGGCATTCGGGAGTCCATTCGAACTCCTTGTTTTGCTTTAGGACATCGAAGAAACTTTTGCAACGGTCAGACGACCGGGAAATGAACCTGCGTAGAGCTGCTACTCTCCCCGTTAGTCTCATGACCTCTTTCCTATCGCGAAGTACATCTGGGATTGATTCAATAGCTTTAATCTGAGCAGGATTGACTTCAATGCCTCGCTGAGAAACAATGAACCCCAGAAATTTTCCCGACCCAACTCCGAAAGCGCATTTCTCTGGATTCAGTTTCATGTTATACTGATCCAAGATTCGGAAAGCTTCTTTCAGATGTGCCAGATGGTCTTCTGCCCGTTTGGATTTTATCAGCATGTCGTCGATGTATACCTCCATAGTCTTTCCGATATGTTCATGGAACATTCGGTTGACTAGACGCTGATAGGTTGCACCTGCATTTTTTAACCCAAATGGCATAACTTTATAACAATACGTACCTCGACAGGTTATGAACACCGTTTTTTCCTGATCTTCAGGATCCATCAGTATCTGATTGTATCCGGAATATGCGTCGAGGAAGGTTAACACTTCGTGCCCGGCTGTTGCGTCGATTAATTGATCTATCCTGGGAAGAGGATATGAATCCTTTTGACAGGCTTTGTTCAGATCTGTGAAGTCAATGCAGACTCGCCACTTGCCGTTCTTTTTAGGTACGACAACCACGTTGGCTAACCAGTCTGGGTATTTGACTTCTCGTACTGAACCAATCTTTAACAGTCGATCGACCTCGTCATTGATTACCTGGTTTCGGAAAGCCCCTTGCTGGCGCGTCTTCTGTTTCACCGGGCGATGATATGGATCAACGTTCAACCTGTGAGTAATAATGTCAGGAGAAATAACTGTCATATCTGTATGGGACCAGGCGAAGGTTGTGTGCCGCTCCTTGAGGAACTGGAGGATGTCTCCCCGCAGGCGTTCGCTCAACTCAGTTCCCAAATATACCTTTCGCTCCGGTTTGTCAGCGAACGGCTCTTCAGGTTCCAGAGCTTCTACAGTTGGCATGTGGTTTTCTCTTTCATCCATCTTGGCGATGAACTCCGGGACTTCATACTTAACCTCCTCAGGTGGAGTATTCGGCCCCAGTTGCTGTAATTGCTATTTGTTCTCCTCGGATAGTTTGAGGGCTACCGAGTAACAATCTCGTGCAGAGCGTTGCTCTCCTCGGACTTCACGTATTCCCCACTCGGATGGGAACTTCAATACCTGATGATAAGTAGAAGGGACGGCTTGCATGTCGTGGATCCAAGGTCTACCCAGAATGATATTGTATGCTAGATCCGCATCGACAACATGAAAAGTCGTCTCCTTTGCTATTCCTTCGGCCAGAGTCGTCAAGGTAATTTCCCCGAGAGTCTTCTCGCTTGAATTATTGAAACCGGAAAGAACTCGAAATACTGGTACGATCTTATCTGCTAACTGCATCTCAATTACAACTCGTGACTGGATAATGTTCGCCGAGCTGCCTGCATCAACGAGCACTCTCCTGACATCAAACTCCGCTACATGCAATGTTGTGACTAACGCATCAGCATGTGGGAATTGCGAACCGTCAGCATCAGAATCCTCAAATGTGATTACTCCTTCTGATCGTGGGCGCTTGTTGTTTGTAATGGACACTTTTGCATACTTCTTTGCTGTGAAGGTAACCGAATCTACCTCAATCCCGCCCGAAATAACATTGACAGTTCGTTTCGGGGAGGACGCTCGCGGTGGACCAGGTTTGTTCTGCTGAGCCTTCGCGTGAGTTTGCTTTCCTTTCTCGGTCAGGAACTCCTTCAAGAATCCCTGTTTCAACAAATGAGCAATTTCATACCTTAAAGCTTTGCAGTCTTTGGTGGTGTGCCCGTGGTCGCGGTGGAACTCACAGTATAGATCCTGGTTTCGCTTGCTGGGATCAGTCTTCATGTCCTTTGGCCATTTGACTTTTTCTCCCATATCTTTGAGTACCGCCATGACTTCGGTCATTTCGACGTTGAAGCTTGGCAGGCTTGGAGCTCCACGGAGGTTTGATTCAGAATTTTCTCTCCGAGACAACCCTTTGTTACCGTTGCGGCTGCGTCCTTTGGAACTGTTACGTGATTGGTCAGGGTATGGCTCATACCGTGTGTCTGACCTCTCCGTCTCTGCTTTTCCACCGGACCCGCTGTTGCGAGCTTGAGCCCTTCCTCGGGTACCTGTTCCAATCAATTTATCCTCATCGATACGTACCTTGGAATTATAACGGTTGTATACGTCTGACCAACTGGCTACTGGGAATTCACGAAGAGACTCGTAAAGTCTACGCGTGGCCTCCGAGCTCCTAATATCCAGGCTGTTGGTGAACGCGATTGCTGCCCACCGATCTGGCACTTTGGGAAGCATCATTCGTTCTCTCTGGAAACGATCCACGTACTTGCGGAGTGACTCGTCAGGTCTCTGTTTGATTTCAAAGATGTCTTCTACTCGAGTCTCCGTCTTCTGAGCACCTGTGTGTGCCTTCACGAACAATTCAGCCATTTCCGCGAAAGACCCAATGGAGTTGGGTGGCAACATTGAGTACCATCGTAGGGCTCCATCTGCTAGGGTTTCCATGAACTTCTTCAATTGTACTAACTCGATCTCCTCGTCGGTGAGGTCACTAGCTTTTGTGAAATTGCTGAACATCATGAGGTGATCGTTGGGATCAGATGTTCCGCGATACCTTGGAATGTTCGGCATCTTGAACGTTTTAGGTATCGCTTTTGGAGCTGCCTCCTTCTTCCAGGGTCTCTGTGAATAACGCTGGACATCAACCTTCTTCAGCGTAGGTGGAGCGCCTGGTATCTTATCGATCATCTCGTGCAGAGACTTCTGAAGTGCTTCTTGGCTTTCTTTGAATTGTTTGGTGAGAGCTTCCACGACAAGGCTCATATCTGTAGGTGCCATAGATCCTCCGTTCGGATTCTGATTGGCCTGAGTCGTCGGATCTGCAGTACCACCACCGTTGTTGCGCTCCTTTCCTTGCCTCGAAGTATGTGAAGAAGGTGCATTGGGGTTAGGTGCTGCAGCGTCAGCCCTTGCAGTTGAAGGGTTACTTCTCCGGAGAGAGGTAAGTGCCTCGTTGATTCCCCGGTTCACTTCTGCCTGTTCCTGCATAAAAGCAAAAAGCGTTTCTTGCAGATTCCCTTGGCCAGGGGAGAGACTCCTATGTCGTCGTCTCCTGGGTGGAGTAGTACTCTGAGAGCGCATACGCCTATATTACCTAACCGGCCTTTGGGAAGATTGTTGCTGCCCGTCGGACGAATAATCGGGAGAATAATCAGGAGAATAGTTAGGACTGAGTGGAGGGGTGTTTACATGTTGTCCGCCTATGATAGTTTGTTGGGAACTGCTTTCTGCCATGTTAGTTATGAAACAAAAAGATAGATGGAAATAGATGTAATATCAAAGGTAGACTTTTACCCTACGAAAGCTATTGACCGGCTCCCACTGTGGTCGCCAAATTGTTTAACCTAGATCCGATTTTAGGCTAATTAACAATTAAATTTGTATTTGCGGAGTCACGATCAATAGTTGAGATTAAGAGTTTATACGGTGAATCAAATACTATCAATATTGAACGATAAAAGTAAAATATAAACAAAAGCAAAGAGAGGCAAACGTATCGTATTCTCCGTCTCCGGGGAGAGTTGATTGATGTCTACCACACTTCGGACAATCGAAAAGCTAAATAATATGAATCGAGAGAGTATCTGAGCAAGAGTAGAAGAGTATTCTTATTGATAGTGTTGACAAGTCGTTCAAGTTTTTTACAACTGGCTAAGGTAAACGCTATTTATAGGACTGATAGGCGCCCGTTGGCATTGTAGTAACCGTTGGGCGTGGATCCGTCTGGATAAGTAACTGCTGGGCACTTATTCAGCGAAGTTGTAACCGCTGGGCTGTAATGATTACTTTAATGACCATTTAATGGATGATCGTGGATAATAATGCTAATAATTGGTCATTTAATCTGTGTTGACTGTTGAAATGTTTCGTAACTTCCTTAAGCCTGCTCGTGGGAAATATCTGTCCGATGAATGTCTGTCCGTTGAAGCTTTTAGTTCGTGCCACGTGGAAGACACGTGTCACCTTCCAAAGTCCAGTCAGCTTTTATCCCATACAATGCTTGCATGTAATGCGAGGTGGTGTCGTCGCATTTAAGATATCACTTTGCCAGACAGGGATAATGGAAGGCGCAGAAGCTTTGTATTTCACAAAATCACTTACTGCATTTAGAAATAAAACTAAGCCAAAGCCATCAACCATAGTATGATTTGCTCTTACTGCTACTGCAAAATCCACCACAAGTAAAACGGGTAACCTGTTCGAGTAACATATATTTCTATTACAAGTGGAGGAGATTGATAAACAACGAATAAGAAAGCGTAGAAACTGATAAACGAGCAATAAGAAAGCTTAATTAGCTACGTTATGAAAAATGAGGTTTGCATCTACTCTTTTAATTTGTAGAACGGGGTTACTTTAATCTTTTGCACATTTACTTTTACTATAATAGAAGACCCTTTGTGTTTCGACCAAGGATAGTTTCGTCATTTCACATCATTTAAGATTAAATTAAAAATCTAATATATCAAGTCTAGAAAATTATAGCTTACGTCCATTGAAGGCTTGTAGTCTGTACATCCCTATATACTTCGACCCCACTTTCCCATCCAAACATCATGTCAATAACACGTTTACATAGTAGTAATTGCTAAAAGTAACTTGATACTTTAAAGAATTTAAGAAATAAAGAAGGTAAGAATTATTTACGTAATTGAGTTCTTTATGATATGTAGTGAAGGAAAAATTATTTTTCTCAAATAAATTATTTATAAGTTCAATAAAAAATAAAATACTACTCCAGTATACAAACTCTTCATACTCAAAAAGCCGCATAACTAAAAAAAAATACACTTAATACTCCAAAAACAAACAAGATATTTATTCTATTAGCTAATATGAAATAAAAGTAAAATAAACAAAGCACACACAATAATGGAATAAAATTGAAGCAACTATCATAATTATATTGTTTATTCCTGTCTCATGAATATTCGGTGTTGAATTATCACAGAAATATTATCAAATGCATTAAAGTTTAATTGGAAATAACCATATAATCATTAAAAGCACATATATTTGTGATAATAAAAGAAAAATAAGGACTGAAAAATTTCATAATAGTTAAAATTGGATCTATTATATTTTATATAACATAGTAACAAAAACGTTGAGAAAAAAAAATTAAAGAGAGTGGACAGTCGAGGATCTATCAGAAATTACACCTCACCTTTTCCAGATCCCACAATTAAAACATATTGAATATGTTGTTGTATAAAAAAGAGACAACATTACATCAAAACGTGATTTTACACTTTGTTTAATTCATTTATTCCTTCACAGATTTTGATTTTTGAAAAAACTTAATGTAAAGTTTCAAACAAGATACTAAGAAATCAAAATAAATTAAATAAGAAAAAGATAATTTATTGGGCCCGTATTGTACACGGGACATACAAGCCTAGTTCTTAATAAAATATTTGTTGTTTAAGACACATTTTACCTTAAAAATTGACTATCATAGTGCGGATATTATCACTATGAAAAAATTATTTTACCAAACCCCACCCCGTCATGTTGACTTTCTGATATGGTAAAAAACTCAATGTCTCTATTACACGAATATGGCCTCTTATTTGGTACTTCTCTTTGATCTTTTGAGGCTTTTTTTTGTATGATTATAGATTGGAGAACAAGTATTACAGGTATATCAGATTGAATGATAATTAATACTGATAAATTTGTTGCTCAGAGTATGTATATCACCTGAATCAACATAAGAGGGCTAGCAATGATTCCATCAGAACCTGGTACATTGTACAACAGATCTTCCATGTATGGACATGGAGGTTTTATGAATTCTCCTAACATCTCAAGCTCCACATTTGCATAAGCTTCCGTAAACAATATTCCTTCACCATTGCAATTCACCATAAGCTTTCCGTTAGGCCCTTCAATGAGCCTACCAGCTAATGGATAGTAAAAAACTAGTGTTTTGGACAATGCATCTTTAATCGCCTTAGCAGGATCTATCCCTTCCATTGAAGGATTCTTATTGTAAAACATTAAAATAAATACATGTAAACGTAGACATTGATCTATATCTGAGAGACACTTAATTTCATGAGGAGTGGTTGTTGCTGGAACTATTAGTTCTGACTCACGTCGTATTATAGAGAGCGCTAGAGAGCACTTCAAGTTATAAATTGACAAGTGCTATCTTAGGTGCAACACTTAAAGTATAAATTGCAAGTGTTGCATGCAAGGTGGCACTTCAAGTTATATGGGGAGAATGTTGAAAGAGATAAAAGGCCAAGTGCTACCACGGGGACAGCACTTATCAATTATACTTGAAGTGCTGCCCTCGAGGTAGAACTTGTCAATTTTATAACTTGAAGTGTTGTCCCCATTGTAGCACTTACTTAAAATTAGTGGAGTCCATTCTTGCAAACCATTTTAAGCGAGGTCAGTTAGGCAAACGATTGCCTTGGCGTCATGGTTGTGTAATTCTCCCCAATATATGCATTTCTAAATGGAGAACTAGGAAGAAAATGTTTGCGTACTCGACTAAATTTGGGATTCGTGACTAGTGTAAGAACGTCTTAGTTCTTCTGATGAGCCTAAGAGCCTGTTCGGCCAAGTTGGCAAAACTGTTTATTTTGAAAAATTATTTTTATCAGAAGTACTTTTTAGATAAGTATTTTTGAAGAATAAACAGTTTGTATTTGGCCAATTTATTTGAGAAGTGATTTTTTAAACAGTTTCTGTTTGGATAATCTTTACAAAAAATACTTGAGTATCAAATTACGAAAAAGTGTACTATTAATATTCATTATGTGACTAATATTATTTAAACGTATTAAAGATTTAAATATTTTTTTAATAAAAAATTTATTTTCATTTTTATTTTCATTTAGTTTAAATGTAAAGTATAAAATAAAAAAATATACTATGGTTTTTAATCAGTAGATATAAAGTTAAACCAAAAGAGGAAAGCAGAAAATAAAATTTTATTTATATTTGAGATATATTGGTTAAAATAATTAAATATAGTATGGTGAATAGATATTTTTAATAAGGATATTTTTGTCTTAAAAAATAATAAACTATATCTGAGGAGAAGCAGAAATTTGTAGCTTCTCCTCAACAGCAGAAAAATTGCTTCTACTTCTTCTCAAAAGTACTTTTTTCTTTTGACTAAACACCTCAAAATTCTTCAACAACACTTTTTTCTCAAAAAATAGTACTTTTAGCTTTTGAGAAGCTTGACCAAACATGCAGTTTGCGACCTGAAATTAAAGAACAATAAAAAGGTTACTAGCTTAATAACAAGTCTGACTAATCCAAATAGCAATACAAGTACCATTTGTTTACCACCAAACATTCATATTCAAAAAGATTCCTTTTTCATCAAAACATGTACTACTCCGTCCCAAAAAGAATGACACTATTTTTTTATTAGCCCATTACAAGAAAAATGTCTTGAATTCTAAGTTTGAAAATAATTTAATTTTAGACTTTCAACTTTATCCTTATTGAAATGTTAGCTATTTATTACTCCCTCCGTTCCAAAATGGTTGTCTTAGTTGACTTGGAGCAGAGTTTAAAAAATATGGTAAGACTTTTAGAATTTGTGGACCAAAATAAGCCCTACATAAATATGTGTCTATAAAGCATTTCTTTAAGGGTAAAGTAGTAGTTTCAACTCAAAAATGTTCCAAATTTAGAATAGTGTCATTCTTTTTGGAACGGACTAATAAGGAAATAGTGACATCCATTTTGGAACGGAGAGATTACATATTTTAGAATACAAGTTACAAATATATTTTTTCTTTCTTAAACCATATATCACGTTAAACTATGACTTATAAATTAGAACACTAAAGCATACATAGTATGTAATCGTAACATGGCAGGTTGACAACAATAGAGTTTGTGAATAAGTGATTGTATGATGATGAACGAAAAATATCATGTCTTTCTGGTAAACATGATGAAACAACAAATCAAAATTAGTAATGTGAATGGCCTTCACATCGCTAATTGGAACAGTTTTTTTTAAAGAGAACGACCACCCTTAAAGCACTTATCTAGGGTAATGGAAATATCCTAATTAATTGTCCCTTTGGGTATCTAATATCAATAAACAAAATTGTTTCTACTTAACTTAAAAATTGACTTAATATATTAAGCGACTAATTTATATTTTAGACTACAAGCAATATAATTGTATCAAGACAATATCAAAATAATAACGAGATAATAATAAAACTAAAGTGACAGGAAATAGACAAGTGGAATCGCTTATCTGCCTATCTGGAAGGCGTGGTTTCCGGCAACGAGACTTGTACAATAATTACAAAATAATAGACAAAAGTAATAGAAAGAGAGAATTACTCATTGCTTTCAATTATACATGTGAGTAAGATAATTTTTCTAGATGTCGTACATATGAGGGGAAGGGAGATTTATATAGTGAATGTCATATTTAATGACATGCATTCAATGAGAATATGACATTATACTATCATGAAAAAAATACAAAATTCAATACCAGTGCTAAGTGTTCAATTCGCACAAGAAATTAGTTCTTGTAGCGCTTTGTTTTCGGCAAGGGCGGACGCATATAGGAAATTCACAACTCGAATAATTTATATCTATATAGATAATTTCATTTATAAGTCTCCTATATAGGTTCATAAGCACCCACTAAACAAAGTTGCATGCGGGTGCAAGTGATTGTGGGAAGCTTTGAGCACTATGAAATTGTGGGTTCGATTCTTGATCTCGCTTCATTTATTTTTTGACTTAGATAATTCTTCGATTTTTGATCTCGTCACATTTATTTTTTGACTGAGCCTGTTTGGCCAAGCTGTCAAAATCGGCTTATTTTGAAAAGTGCTTTTTATCAAAAGTATTTTTCAAAGAAGTGCTTTACGAGATAAGCAATTTGTGTTTGGCAAAATTTTAGAGGTGATTTTGTTATTCATTTGTATTTGACCAATATTTTAAAAAATTACCAAATTACGAAAATGGATATATAATAATATTAATTTGATTAAGTATGGAAGTTTGAAATGGGTATTCTTGTCCCAAATAATCAAAAGCACTTATTTTTTCAAGAAGCTACTTTTTTCAGCTTCTGCTACCACTCAAAAACACTTATTTTTTTCTAGAAGCTTGGCCAAACACCCCCAAAATTTTAAAATTAGTACTTTTAGATAATTCTCTCTATGTTAATGACTTTCAACACCCATTACACTAAAGGGGTGTTTGGCTAAGCTTATAAACTGGTCAAACTAGCTTATAAGTACTTTTGACTTATGTACGTGTTTGGTAAGTACTAAAGTGCTTATAAAGTCAAATGCTTATAAGCCAAAATCAGCCATAAGCCATAAATTGGTCACTCCAACTTATGAATTTTCAGCTTATAAGCAATTTTAGTTTGACCAAGTCTTTTACTATTTTATCCCCAAAATAATTTCAAAATCCATGAAATAAACTTTTCAAAATAAAATTTTAAACTCCCACTTCATTATAAATTCGTCATTTATCATATAATCTGAAAAATTATATATTTTTTTAAATAACTTGAATGATATTTTAGTCATTTTAACAAAAAAATGTGCTTATCAGCATTTTTTTACCAAACACACCAACTGCTTATTACCACTTTCATCACTTTTTCCAAACACATAATTGCTTATTTATAAAATCAGCTTCAGCACCTAAAAGAGCTTTTCAGCTCTTGATGCTTATCAACTACTTTAAATCACCTAATCTAAACGAGCTCTAAAATACTAGGTCCGCCACTAATTTCTGGATCTTGATAATCAAAGAGACTTGTTTGACTTTTTCAGACAAACTTCCATTTTCAATTTGGTTCCTAAGAGGACTATGGTTGTCAGAACTAGCAAATGAGATTTTGTAGTTGTTTTAATATTTGGATTGACTACCGTTAAATAGGCAATATTTATTCACCGAAGTTTCTTGAAGAGCCCCTCAAAATAGTAATCAGTTTTATCAAGGGTGGCTCTTCAAGAAAATGGTTCTTCAAGAGCGGAAGAAAGTGGTCAATATGATATTTTTATCTTTGAAGTGGTCAAACTACGGAACTAGGACACTTTAGGCAATGGTTTGCCTAAATGACCTTGTTTAAAATGGTTTGCAAGAACAACCTCGCCTAACTTAAATGAAAGTTTTCCGGATGAAGATGCCCCTGAACAAAACACAAAAGGACCCAACCTATCCCTTTTTCTTCTTTTTTTAAGCAAATATACCACTAGGCGGTGAACCTAGTAGCTAATATATTAATAATCATAAAAAAATTTACAAAGTCATTACATTGTTGCACATTGGTAAGTACAAATCAAAGATGAAGCTAGCTAACTAAATGTCTAATATAATTGAAAAGATAGCTACAGAGTACATCTAGAAAGTACGCGACAATAAACATCAACATGTCAAGGGTCGAAATCGAGAAAGCACCTCAAAGCTCTCACCAGGTGCTATAACTTCAAGACCGAACAAAGCAACTATGAATGTTACGCTCCACTTCAATTCAAATACTCCAAGAGATTAAACCAAGCATAAGCTCCTACTAACTCCCTTCAAGTTTTTCCGCTTCCAAAACACCTCAACTTAGCTCGCTAGGGAGCTCGTTGAGGTCTTGAAAATTCTGCCCGCCCGCGCCAAAAATCAGCTGCTCTCGCTGGGAAGCTCGCTAGGAGCGAGCAAAATCTATTTATATTACTATATTAACAAGTCACCTAACACTAACATAATCTAGCCACAATATTTATATTTAAAGTTTGATTTATAATTAAAATATGCCATATAATTAGATTGATATTCTTTATATATAGCTTCTATACACATATATACACACATATATTTATTTTATATTTTTTAAATATTTATATCATCAAATTATATCTAATAAATATGTTAGAAAAAGAAAGAAAAGACAAAATATGGTTACAAAAAGTGGATAAGGGTTGAGAATGGTTATTTGGGGTAATAATCTTTTACCGATCTGCAACTTATTTCTAGGAAAAAAGAAGCTTTTGCAACTGATTCAAACCCTAAGAACTCGAAATTTCCAGAAAAAAAGAAGATTCAAAGGTAAATATCTTCAATATCATATTGACTACAAGTAATTTTTGAATTAAATTCCGTATAATTACGTTTTAAGTTTGTATAATTTGTTTAAATTCAGTACAATTACATATAGCTAAAACAAGATGTACATTTTGCTGATTACCGAAAGAAAACTACTGTCGTATATCCAATAATTAACGTTACATTGATTATATCTTACTGAAAAAAGTTTATATTACTTTCAATCTGGATTTGATGTAGAATTTACGGATTTGGGATTACTCTTATCTAGTTGCAATGAGATTTTTTTTGCCCTGAATTAACTTGAAATAACTTGTAGATGATCTCTGTAAATTGTCACTAACAGGCAACACTTTTTAAGCTTCGTTGCATGGGCACTTGTTTACAATGCACACTGCCTTGTGGGCAGCACTTGCAACTGTGTTGCAAACAATTGCTTGTAGATAAACTCTACATGTGCTGCATAATAGGCAACACTTTTTATCACATGAAGTGGTGCCTTGTAAGTGTTACCCTATGCGCAACACTTGGAGGTCTGGTTCAAAACAGCATGTAGAGTAGCTCTACATTTGCTGCGTAATAGGCAACAGTTTTAATTGCATAAACAGGTGCCTTATAAGTGTTGCCTTATGGGCAGCACTTGGAGGTTTGGTGCAAAGCAACATATAGAGAAATCTCTACATGTGATGCGTAACAGGTAGCACTTCACTTGTGCTGCAAAATCTTTGCATGCATCTGCTAAAACTTGTTGTGGCTGAAGGTCAACACTTTAAGTATTAAAGTGTGGACAAGTTTCTACAACTTGTTGCCAGCCGACCTCCACCACCTACGCACAACACTAAAGAAAACAAAAATTAGATGTTTGCTTCTATCTTCTTAATCTATTCACCAAACTCTAAACTCGTGCTTCCATTTCATTGCGTGCAGAATTTAGATGGCAATAAATTGCATCTATATTTCTTACAAAATGAAAAAATTAGATGCAGAATTTTGGAGTTTGAATGACAATGTCCATAAAAGTACTCAAACAAATAAAAAATATGGTGCTTACGGGACATATAAATGTCGATGATGGATCAAATATAATCGATGAATCTACCCCCACCGACTTCACCAAATTAGTGTTATTTTGTCATGTCATTATATTTTTTAATATTATATTTTTTTTAAATATTTTGAATGGCATTAAAGAACAATCTGTTTGCTTGTCTTATTGTATTTTAATTCAGTATGTCTTGGCTTCATTTCTCCCTTAACCCCTCTGTCATTGTGTTGCCTACAAGTGTTGGTAAATAGGCAACAGTTGCCCGCCAAGCCTAACCAAATCCTCACAGGCAATTGCATTGAGTTGCTACCCAGGCAGCACTTGGCCTCCCCAGCTCACCAAATTTTCCTAGCCAATTTCATTAATTTTTTGCTTAGGCAGCCCTTAGCCTTCACCCTCTCACAAAATTCCCTAAGCCAATACCTTTGAAATGCTGCCTAGGCATCACTTGTCCCCACAACTCACCAAATTCCCCCCAGCCAATTCCCTTGCATGCTACCTAGGCAATACTTGACCTCCACCCGTCACCAAATTCCACAAGCCAATTTTCTTGAGTTGCTGCTCTCACATAATAAGCTGAAAGTATACAAACAAACATTAAAAACACAAGCTAAACATTCAATATGTCTTAACAACATTTCTCCATTAACCCCCTTTTACCATTGTGTTTAGATGCAAGTGTTGGCAAATAGACAACAGTTGCCCTCAAAGCCTTACCAAAACCTCACAGCCAATTGCCTTAAGTGGATGCCTGACAGACAACACTTGGCATATACCTCTCACAAACCAGATCCCTTAACATGCATCACTAGGCCTCCACCCTCAACCCAAATTTCCAAAGCTAATACACTTGAAATGATGTTGCCTACGCAGCATTTCACCCCTACTCCTCACAAAATACCACAAGCCCTTGCATTGAGTTATTGCCCTCATAACATCATAAGCTTACAAAATTCAAACAAACATTAAAAAACAAGCCACGGCGCGCATAAAAAGCTTACAGGAAAATGTACATTCAACACTAAATACAATCAAACTCTAAAAATCCCAAAGTGTTCACATTACTAGACATATAAGCATCTGTTACACCCAAACGATTCAGTCGCATCAACTAAAAGACAAGCATTCACATTAAAAACTCAGTCATCATCATTACTTTTATACAATAGAGAAAGGCTTTCCAAGTGCTCCTTCACAAAGAAAGGAATTATGTTCATGGTAATCATTGCCTAAATCCTTAGGAGGAGTATCATATCTACTATTTGATTTGGACATTGCATGACTCCACAGATTAGCAACCCAATCAAAATGATAATCTTTCAACTACGTTATCTTGGAAACATCCTAGCCATGCATTATTGAGTCAGCAAACTTAAGCACATAAGCACCACAATCATAATTGCACAAACTTAAAGAATTGATCTTCTTCCAATGGCACAACACATTAAAAATATACTTAAGCAACATAAAAAATTAATATTTAGATGAAAACATAAGTTACAAAAAAATAAGAGAACATACATTACGATACGCCATAATGAACTCACACCAACAACTTCCCATGTACCAGCAAAAAATGCAATGTCAACATCACAAAAAGAAACAAGAATAAAAAGCACAATACCAACTACTAAGCAATAAGGAAAACACAGCCTGATATGCAACACTTTCCATACAAAAAACAACGCATGCTTGATCTTATGATGTCAACTGTTGTCTTGTGGGCAACAGTTTATACAAAAAGAAAAAAAACACAATAGCCAATGGAACTTATGCTTGAATCGTATGTCAACTGTTGCCATGTGGGCAACATTATCTACAGTAAAAGAAAAATAAAGTGCAACATCAACACTTTGTTAAAAATTAAATTAACTACCTAATTAATATAATTTATGTCAAATGTTGCCCTGTGGGAAATATTTCTAAAGTAAAAGGAAATCAAAGTGCAACGACATACTTTGTTAAAAATTATATTAACTACCTAATTAAAATAACTTCATATAACAAATTAAATAAATATTACCGATTAACAACAAAATTTAAACATTGACGAACCAAAAATTGGGTTAATAATGAACATCAACAAAGGGAAAAACAAATTCGCAGAAAACTAAACAAAGAAAAAAGAAAGGAGAAGGAAACTAACTAAGGTGTAGAACCCTAATTCGCAAGGGAAAGGAAAGGAGAGAGAGAGAGAGAGAGGGGGGGGGGGGGGGTAGAAAAGGGGCAGCTCACAATTAGAATTGTGCTTATATTGGTCATTTCATACGTTTAAAAATGGGTAGGAGGCCATTTTGCTAAAATATTTTTTAGTGGGGACAAAAAGACATAACCAGGGATAAGGGGTACATGTGGTAAAAAATTTTGCTTCATTCAGCCCACAAGAATTGAAGTTCCAAGAAGTGGCCTCTTATGCACAAATAATTTCATTACATGTACCCCATTATTCCTGGTTATGTTCTTTTGTCCCCACTAAGAAATGTTTTAGCAAAATGGCCTCCTACCTATTTTAAAAGGTATGAAAAGACTATTTTACCCCTGTCTAATATTAGTCCTAATTTCTAATTTTCAAAGCTGCTCATTTTTTATGCTCTCTCTCTCCGTCTCTCTCTCTCTCTCTCTCTGTCTCTGTCTCTCTCTCTCTCTCTCTCTCTCTCTCTCTCTCTCTCTCCGTCTCTCTCTCTCTCTCTCTCTCTCTCTCCCTCCCTCTCTCTTGCGAATTAGGGTTCTACGCCTTGGTTAGTTTCCTTCTCCTATCTTTTTTTTTGTTTAGTGTTCTGCAAATTTAATTTTTTCTTTGTTGATGTCATCATTATTAATTCAATTTTTGGTTCCGTCAATGTTTAAATTTTAATTTTAATCGGTAGTATTTATTTAATTTGTAATATGAAATTATTTCAATTAGGTAGTTAATATATTTAGCAAAGTATTGTCATTGCGCTTTGATTTCCTTTTACTGTAGAAATTATTTCTCACAGGGCAACAGTTGACATAAATTGTATTAATTAGGTAGTTAATTTATTTTTTAGTAAAGTGCTGATGTTGCACATTGTTTTTTCTTTTACTGTAGATAGTGTTGCTCATAGGAGAACAATTGACATAAGATTCAAGAATAAGTTCCATTGGTTATTGTGTTTTTCTTTTCTATAGAAACTGTTGCCCACAAGGCAACGGTTGAAATCATAACATCAAGCATGCGTTGTGTTTTATATGGAAAGTGCTGCCTGTCAGGTTATTTTTTTGTAATTTTTGCTTCCTTGAATCGTTAAATTTTGTTGTTAATCGGTGATGTTTGTTTAATATTGTTGAATTGTTATATAAAGTTATATTAATTATGTAGTTGATGTAAATTTTTAGCGAAGTGTTGTATTGCATTTTGTTTTCTTTTTGATGTAGAAACTGTTGCCCACAAGGCAACAACTGAGAGTACATTCAAGCATAAGTTATGTTAGTTGTTGCATTTTTTTTCTATTATTGTAGAAGTTGTTGCCCACATGGCAAGAGTTGACATAACATTTAAGCATATATTCTGTTTGTAGGGAAAGTATTGTCTGTCAGGCTGTGCTTTGCTTAATATTTAGTAATAGGTATTATCTTTTTTTTTTCCTTTCTTTTTGTGATGTTGACATTGCATTTGTTGATTGTACAGAGAAATTTGTTGCCTATTAAGATTGAGTTATTTATGGTGTGAGATGGCATTTGTTGATTTGATTTTTTATATATTTTTGCATTCAGCCTTTCGTTAAATTTTGTGCAGGTATGATTATGGTGCTTATGTGCTTAAGTGTGCTGTGCATGGCAAATATGTTTCCAAGTTGAAGTGTACGCAGTTGAAAGATTATCATTTTAATTGGGCTGCTAATCTGTGGAGTCATGCAAGGTCCAAGTCAAAATGGTGGATATGATACTCGTCCTGAGAAGATAGACGATGATTACCATGAGCATAATTCTATTTTTTTTTATGAAGGAGTACTTGGAAAGTCTTTCCCGTTGTATAAAAGTAATGAAAATGACTGAGTTTTTAATGTGAATGCTTATTTTTTAGCTGATGCGACTGAATCGTTTGTGTATAACGGATGTTTACAGTTTTAGCAATGTTAACTTCTTGGAATTTGTAGAGTTTGATTGTATTTAGTGTCGAATGTACATTTTCCTGTAAGTTTTTTATGTGCATCGTGGCTTGTTTTTAATATTTGTTTATATTTTATAAGCTTATGATGTTATTGGGGAAGTAACTCAATGCAAGTGGCTTGTGGAATTTGGTGAGGGATATGGGTGAAGTGCTGTCTAGGTAGCATCATTTCAAGTATATTAGCTTTAGGAATTTGGGTAAGGGTGGAGCCAAGTGCTGCATGTTAAGGGATCTGATTTGTGAGGGGTATAGGCCAAGTGCTGCCTGTCAGGCATCCACTTGAGGCAATTGGCTGTGAGGTTTTGGTAAGGCTTTGGGGGCAACTGTTGCCTATTTGTTAACACTTAAAATTAAACACAATGGTATATGACACTTAAAATTAAACACAATGGTATATGAGAGTTAATGGAGTAATGAAGCTAAGACATATTGAATGCCTTGCTTGTGTTATTAATGTTTGTTTGTATATTTTATTCTTATTATATAAGGGCAACAACTCAAGACAATTGGCTTAGGGAATTTGATGTCGGGTGAAGGTCAAGTGCTGTCTAGGCAGCATTTCGAGGGAATTGGCGACTGAGGGAATTTGGTAAGTGGTGGCGGTCAACTGTTGCCTAGGAAGCATTTCAAGGGTATTGGCTTTGAGAATTTGGTGAGGGGGTGGAGGCAAAGGGTTGCCTAGGAAGCATCTTACCGGAATTGGCAAAGGAATTTGGTGAGCAGAGAGGCCAAGTGTTGCCTGGGTAGCAACTCAAAGCAATTGCCTGTGAGAAATTGATAAGAGTTGGCAGACAACTGTTGCCTATTTACCAACACTAGCGGACAAGCACAATGATAGAGGGGTTAAGAAAGAAACGAAGCCAAGACATATTGAATCAAAATATAATAAGACAAAGGCAAACAAATTGTTCTTTAAAATGTGCTTCACAGTATCTTTTTTTTTTAAAAAAAAAAAAATATAATGACATGACATGACAAAATAATACTAATTTGGTGAAGCCAACGGAGTAGATTCGTCAATGATAGGTCCGTCATCGTCATTTATACGTCGCGTAAGCATCATCTCTCTGTTTTGCTTGAGCACTTTATGGACATTGTGATTCGAACTTCAAATTCTGCATCTAATTTTTCATTTTGTCATCCAGACTTGCTACGTTTAAAATAGCGCTCTATATTCCGTTGTAAGAAATGTAGATACAATTTGTTGCTACTCAAATGTTGCACGCAATAGAGTTTGGTTAATAGATTAACAAGATAAAGCAAATATCAATTTTCCTTTGTTAAGTGTTATGCATAAGCGGTGGAGGTCGACTAGCAACAAGTTGTAGAACTTGTTTACACTTTTTTAATTAAAGTGTTGGCCTTCGGCCACAGCTTGTAGGAAAATTCCCCTACACAAGTTATATCAGGTGCATGTAAAGATTTTGCAGCACAACTAAAGTGTTGTATATTGGGCATCACATATAGAGATTCTTCTACGCGTTGTTTTGCACCAAACCTCCAAGTGCTACCCACAAGGCAACACTTGAAAAGACACCTACTATGCATTCAAAACTGCTGCTTATTAGGCAGCACATGTAGAGCTACTCTACATGTGCTGTTTTTAATCGAACCTCCAAGTGTAGCCCTGTGGGCAACACTTACAAGGCACCACTCCATACAATCAAAAGTGCTGCATATTAGGCAACACATGTAGAGAATATCTACAAGCAATTGTTTGCAGTACAACTGCAAGTCCTGCCCACAAGGCAGCGAGTGCATTACAAACAAATTACATTGCAACAGATCTTAAAAAGCTTTTTCTGTTAGCACCAATTAACATACATCATCTACAAGTTATTTCAAGTTAATTTAGGCAAAGCAATGCAGTTGCGACTAAATAAGAGTAATCGCAATTTCTATTCGTAAATTCTGCAGCAAATACAGATTCAAAGTAATATAAATTTTTTTTGCAGCAACTGAAAATCAATGTGACGTTAATTGCTGGTTATCTAGTAGTAGTTTTCAATCATTATCATCAAAATTCACAAATCGCATTATCTAATCTGTGATTATACAAAAACTAAACAAATTCCACGAATTTATGATGAAATTATGCAAAATTTAATTTAAAAACTACGTAAAATTAATGAAATATTGAAGAAACTTACCTTTGAATCTTTTTTTTCTAAAAATTTGAGTTCTTAGGTTAATCAATTGGAAGAGTAAAGGGACGAATGTCTGGAAATAAGTTGCAGAGTTAATGGAGGCAAGGTCTGGTTTATATCCTGTCTTTATATGATTTGTTCAGGGGTAATTCAGTCCAAAAAGATTCATTTAACTTAAAGAAGGCCATTCTTGCTAAACCACTCTTAATGAAGTCAATTAGGCAAACCATTGCCTTAAGTGTCATAGTTTTGTCATTTACCCTCATATGCAAAACCAATAAAAAAAAATAGCCTCAAACCGAAGACCACTGGGAAAAGTGGCTATTTGTGCAGTGTGCCCAAATGGGTCGGTTAGATCCACAAACCGACTCAGTTTGACAAGTATACAAGAGTCTTCATCTTTTAACACATTTCTTAAAAAGTAAATTAACTCTCCAATTTTAATTGATTCCATTTGGTGCAACACTAGTTTGATTAAAGTTATATAAATTATGTCTCAGAAATTTTCGGCTACACTAAGATTAGGAGATTTAAATGATTATATAGCTCCCTCCCAAGGCTGTGTCGTTTCCCTTAATGCTAATAATAAATCCTCCCAGGTACTATTCTTTTTTACTCATACTTTTTACTACGTTTTTACTTGTGGTTAAAGTTAGGATTTTATATTTGAGTTTTTAAAATTTTATTACACGCGTACTTCTATATAATGGCGTCTTTTGTTTGGAAAGTTATTAGGTATTGTAGCGAGGTGCTATTATAGAGAACATATTATATAACAGAGCATGAGATATCAGTTCCAAAGAAAACGAGGTTGTTATAGTGAGGTGTTGTTATAAAGAATAAATAATATCATATCATGAGTAATCGATTCCAAGAAAAACTAGGCTGTTATAGTGAGGTGTTGTTATAGAGAACATATAGTATAACATAACATGAGAAATCGTTGCCAACAAAAAAACTATCCTGTTATAGTGAGGTGCTGTTATAGAGAGCATATAGTATAACATAACATGAATCGGTTCCACCAAAAACTAGGATGTTATAGTGAGGTGCTGTTATAGAGGATGACAGTTATTAGAGAGGTCTGGCTGTAGTAGGATTTGGGATAAGAGAAACTGTATTTAACACCTTAAGGGTGGAAGTGAAAATTGACTTATGTTTGTTAGGGCTGCAATTGATTTGAGCAACAGCTAAGCTATTCTCGACTTAGTGTTTGGTAGACTTTGTGTTGTTATCACTAATACATAATGTCTTTTTTCTTAGCAGAATGTGGTGGGAAAAGTTGGAGTGTTGCAGCACAAACAGCCAGTTGTACAACATGAACCCGTCAAAATTTCTCTCAAAGATTGCTTGGCCTGCAGGTACATATATCATCTATATCTCTTTTCTCTTGCAAACTTGCTGCGCTTTGCCGCTTTCAAATGCACAATGACTACTTTGTGTACTTTCAGATATCAATTAATACTATTAATAATTTAGGCATCAAATTGGAATATGATTGAATGAAAGAAAAAAAGTTGAATCTGGATAATCTTAGAATGACTATGTTTGTTTATGGAAAAAAAAGATCACCACAGAGTGAGCCAAGAAAAAAAGCTAGTGTGTCATAGTCGTTTTTATCACTTGGAAGTAAATATTATCTCTAAGAAGACAATTGTGACTTGGAATGAAATGATTGATGGGTATGCTAGAAATGAAATGTTTGAGTTGAGGAATGTTGTGACATGGAGTGTGAAAGTTGATGGCTATGCTAATAATGGTGATATGGATGCTGCAAGGGAACGGTTTGAGGTAAGCAGAGAAGAAATTTTTATGTGTGATCGTCGATGGTTTCTGGGTAAATTGAGAAGGGTGATGTTAAAAGTGCCAAGGCCATATTTGATAGGATGACTTTCAAAAACTTGGTGACCTTGAGTTTGTTGATATGTGGTTATACACAAAATGCATTGTGTGAAGATGCCTTAGAAGCATTTACTAAAATGCAAGACTGAGGGGTTTGAATCAGATGAGGTTACTGTTGTTAGTAATTTATCGGCTTATGCCCAGTTGGCTTTGAAAAGAAATACATGAAATGATAATTCAGAAAGAGATTGAATTGATCATATGTTCTCAATGGGTTGGTTGACATGTATGCAAAATGTAAGGATTTAATAACACCAGATTGGTTTTTGAAGGATTGTTAGTTAAATATGATAGCTAATGCTATAACATGTAGCAACTGGCAGGTATAATTTCCTATAATACATTCTAGGAAACGAGACCCAACTATAAATCAACTATGATGCTTCAAAGAACCTGAATGCTCCTCTTAACATGGTTTGGTAATAAGGCATTTTGGCTGCATTTTTACATTAAGGCTCAAGTACTGGTCCTTGTTACTCGAGTCTATAAGTTTTCAGAAAATGTTACTTTATAGATTATTAAACTTATTTTCATTTACAGAAAAGGTTTATTAACAATTTACTTTTACTTTGTGTTTGAATTTTATTGCTTGGGCTATTAAAAGCAAATGCCCATCTCTCTGTGTATGATTTAGCTATGGTGTGCAACTAAGATTGATCCCTGATTGTGCAGTGGGTGCATTACATCAGCAGAAACTGTCATGCTTGAGAAGCAGAGCCTAGATGAGTTCCTTTCCAATTTGGAGAAAGGAAGAACAGTTATTGTCTCTGTCTCTCCCCAGTCTAGGGCCTCTCTCGCTGTTCATTATGGACTTCCTTCACTTCAGGTTGGTTGGTCTTGATGTTGGCATTTTCATACGTGTAGTTTCACTTTTTGCGGTAAATCCTCTCACCTAATACGACCTCTATAATTCTTACTTCGATCTTTTTGCTCTTGAAAAATTGTTTTATTTTTTTTCCTCTTGGGGGTTTTGGGGGAGGAGGAAGGGGTCAATGCCGTTCATTTTTCTGCATTTCGGTGAAGATGATTAAAAGAACAATTATTGTGAAACCTTCACATTTGTTTGAAGTTATGTGAAAGCTTGTGCATCTTATGCCAGGTCTTCAGGAAGCTCACAACATTCTTCAAGTCCCTGGGGGTGAAGGCTATATTTGATACCAGCTGCAGTAGAGACTTAACCCTAGTAGAATCTTGTAATGAGTTTATAGCGCGATATAAACAATCCCAATGTACAAATAGTGAGGAGTCAAAGTCAAAATCACCTTTGCCTATGATTTCCTCGGCATGTCCAGGTAATGTCTTCATTTACTTTGGTGGTTGTGTCTATTTCTTAGTTGATGTTCTACAATATGTTCCAACTCTATTGGTGTTGAACTGCAGGTTGGATATGCTATGCTGAGAAGACCCTTGGTTCTTATGTTCTTCCTTACATTTCTTCAGTCAAGAGTCCCCAACAATCTATTGGAGCAGTTGTCAAGAATTATATATGCCAAAAGCTAAGTCTAAGGTAGCTTGTTGTCATGTTATCTTTGAAGTTTTAGTCATTGTGCATCATATGTATATTGTATCTTCCATGTTCTTGTGTTGTTGGACCTACTGCTTGGTTACGTTTCTTATTGATTAATCTTCCATAAGTTGCTGTATTGCTAACATGCACAATCAAGTTGTTCTGCCTTCCCATCCATTTAACGCGACCTACAGAAAATTTCAGAAAAATATTTTTTTTTAAGTTTATAGAGAAAATTTATGCTGGCAGACTGGTATTTGAGCATATATGACGTCTCATGTTAGTGAAAAGTTAGAAGGTTTTATAATGCTCCTGAAATCAAGCTATTAGTTTTTGGACGTGATCGTTGTCAATTGGTGCTTGATAGATCCTTCTTTTTTTCTGAACAGACCAGAGGATATATACCATGTGACTGTAATGCCATGTTATGACAAGAAGCTCGAGGCGGCTCGTGAGGACTTTGTGTTTCAAGTGGATACAGATAGTGAGAAAATTACGGAGGTTGATTCAGTTCTGACAACAGGAGAGGTTCTGGATCTGATACAGGTAAATAAAGTTTTTGCTTCTCAGCATTACTTTCCCTAGAGCAATAATGTGAGACAGTGGGAGAGCTTGCTTTTGTTTTATATCTTTTGGGTTTGCTATAACTCGAACTCTAATTTTCTTTGATGTAGTTAAAAGCAGTTGATTTTCAATCCTTGGAAGAATCGCCCTTAGATAAATTGTAAGCACTTTCATATATCTTTATTGGTATTTTCATTTCTTTATCCAAATCCTTAGAATTGAGTGCTTATATGTTCTCTAAAGGTTTACAAATATTGATGAAGAGGGCCATCTTTATGGGGTTCATGGAGGCTCTGGAGGATATGCAGAGACCATTTATCGTCATGCTGCTAAAGTGCTTTTTGATCTGGAAGTTAAAGGGCCTATAGCCTTCAAGACTATAAGGAACTCTGATTTCCAAGAAGTGAGCCTAGAAGTAAGTTTCACTTCATGTCCTATGCGCGTGTAATGTTATTTTGGTGCAGGAAGATGCTCCTAAAATATTCCATTAAACCAGGTGTTTGTAGGCTGGCACTGCAACATCTTCTTGTTAGTGTGCAATTGCATCCACTGTTAAGAGTTTTTATTTATTTGGATTTTGATTATTTGTGGAGCTGCTGATCTGGTAGCTCATGTCAAAGATTTTATTGTACACGGTGGCGGATGTAAGCTGCTGCAGCCACCGCCTGCATCCAATGTGCTCAGCTTGACTTTCTATGTAGTTGATCTTTTTTTTTTTTTTTTTTTTGAATATATGTTTTTACTAAGTTTATATATTGCCACAAAAGAGTAGTGGGCCATTGACAACCCACTGACAAGATGTCTATTATGCAGGTGAATGGTAAATCTGTCCTGAAATTTGCATTATGTTATGGTTTCCGGAATCTACAGAATGTTGTTAGGAAAGTGAAAATGGGGAAGTGTGAATACCATTTCTTGGAGATCATGGCATGCCCTTCAGGTATCACATTCAAGAGCTTTCTATTTTGTGAATAGTAACTCTGAACCTCTTCTTCTTGCTCAACAATTTGTTTGTGTTTAATGGCCTCCCTCTTGATTATAGGATGCTTAAATGGTGGTGGACAAATAAAGCCGCAGCCTGGGCAGTCAGCTAAAGAGTTGATTCAGTTGTTGGAGAATGCTT
The DNA here is from genome assembly GCA_037355625.1 of Petunia x hybrida. Classification (NCBI taxonomy): domain Eukaryota; kingdom Viridiplantae; phylum Streptophyta; class Magnoliopsida; order Solanales; family Solanaceae; genus Petunia; species Petunia x hybrida. The sequence goes on from JBBBVM010000258.1 coordinate 670,879, forward strand.
ATGTAGATAATGTAAGTCAAATGGCATTGTTGGATACTTGGCTTGTGTAGCCAAATATGATTGATTGGCAGAGTTTGTCATAATACAACTGGCTTGAATTCTAAAAGGTTTCCTCTCCAGCTTGAAGGTCTAGCTTATAATTTGTGCCAAGGGAACTATACAATGTTAACTTGAATTATAGAGCTTGGGAGATTCATCTCTGACTACACTGTAGTATTCAATTGTTCATGTTTGACATACTGAATTGAAAGTTCTCTCTTTTGTTACCTCTATGAAAAGAGTCTTCTCTATTAAGACCTGCTTGTTTTGGCTTTTACATTTTTCCCTGCATTATGAAATGAGGAAGTTTATGAACATTCGTCTGCGAAGCAGATTTGAATGAAAGAAAAGGGTCAACTCCTTAGAAGTCGCTACACACGATTGATTGAGAACTCTGTTTCTCTTTGTGCTTGATTTTTTGGATATTTTGAAACTGAATTGCCTCTTTGTTCATGTTTCAGGTTGTCGTTGCTGATCCATTCAATAATCCCATGATTAAAGGCCTATACAACGAGTGGCTTGAACAGCCTGGTTCAGAGAAAGCAAAGAGGTACTTGCATACTGAGTATCATCCTGTAGTGAAAAGTATTACTTCACAGTTGCAGAATTGGTGAGAAACGTAAAACATCAGATTTTAACCGGTTGGATAAGCTTGTAGTGTTCCCTTATGGTGATTTCTGCAAGAGCAGCTGAAGAGCGTATTTATATTATACTGCATTGGTCCTGTTTTCATGGTCCCATGCACCACAATTTTGAGAGTTCAATTTTGGTAATGAACATGTTCACCCCATACTGTAAATATGTGTGTTTGTACTGGTGTTGCGAGATCACACAATGGTCTAGGTTGCAATGCCAACACACCTGGTTTCAGAGTTAATTGTTTTGTAAGTGTCATATCCCACAACTATCAATCCTATTTTCGTGCTGTCAAAATGAATAGTAAGCATTGTGAGAATATCCATTGCACTTGAAGCGGCAGTTTTCAATGCCCAATGACAAATAATATTACCAGAATCTTAGTGTGATCAGTTTGTTGCTGTCAAGAGGCAGCCTTCCTTTGTTCTGCTTTTCGTCATAGTGCAAATAAGCACCTACATGTTGAGACGCCGACTTCTTTTGTTATCTTCCTCACAGAAATGTATATGTACCGGTTTTGATTAAGATTAAGCCAGTCAATGTAAACTTCCCTTTGAGGTTTTTATTCTTTATTGGTACTTATTTATCGTCATGCATATGCTTGTAAATATAGCAAAACTTTGAGAATTTTTTGAATGCCTGAAAAAAAATATCCAACTTAGTAATATTTGGTAGAACTGTTTTGTATTCGACTCAAGTGTTTTTAACTGCTGCCCTTTAGACAAAGCTAATTTCTGCCTACAATTCATGGCCGATAGACAACAGAGGTCATTTTTGAAAGGTTCTGTTTTAAGAGGGGACAAAGTTCAACACCGCCCGTTGTGGAAGTCATTTTTCCTGCAAATCACCCGACTGTTATAATTGCAACCGATGGTTTAAACAATTATTAGTCGTTAATATAAAGTGTTTCTTTTGGTTAATCTGCAAGAATCTATAATCAGTTACACTGTCACATAATGAAAGAATATATATTGTTACGACAAAATGAATCTGACAATGCCAAGCGATTGTCATTTAAGACAAAAGTCTTCATAACGTAAGACAACTAGGAAATCGCAAGGGACGAATCTGGTTGGAGATCGGAACACTGAATAGTACTATCTAGATACCTTTAATTTCGTAGTGGCTATTACGAAAGAGTAAATATGTTGCAAATTGGCTCATGACATTCCATGGCTATGGCGTAATAAATACCGATTTGAGGTATGAAAACTTAAATCTTATAAAATCATCAGAAAATGTGTATGAGTTTATGAAAATGTCTATTAATGAAAATATCAGTTTTTGTGTACGAGTGATTCAAAGCTTTTCTTGAGTTGAGGGTTTATCGAAAACATTCTCTCTACCTTACTGGATGGAGGGGTAAGGTTACACCTCACTCCCCAAACCCTGCTTGTAAAATATCACAAGTATGTTGTTGTTTAAAAGTGATTCATTAGAGCACAAATTAATCACTAGTCGAATGTTTCTTTTGTTACTAGCATAGCGATCCATTCGGGTTGTGATTCTGATCTCAGCAAGGCCAAGTCATAGTCGATACTCCCTCCGTCCCATTTTATGTGGTACCATTTGATCGGGCACAGAGTTTAAGAAAACAGAGATTGACCTTGTAAGGTTTCAATTTTACCCTTGAAAAAGTAAGAAAGAGAAGATTTGAGTAATAAAAAAGTTGTTAATAGCTTTAAAAGTATGTAGGGCCCAACAAGGATAAAATAGAGATGATGCATTAAATAATGGTAGATTTACGAAAATACCCATTAAAATCAAAATATTACCCACCACTACCCATAAGTTTCATATTTACAAGTGTTACCCATAAACTATTTACACGTCCAACTCATCTAGACTTGTATACTATTATTTATGCAATATACCTTACAGATATACAGTAATAAATAGGTATGTTGAGTAAATATTTTTAATTTCATGGTAGTGTAATTTTTACTGGGTATGACTTGTAAATACTTTGAATTTTATGGGTATATAGTGTAAAAAACCTTTAAATAATTGTTAAATAAGGAAATGTGTCATTCTTTTTAGGACAAACAAAAAAGTAAATTGTGCCACATATTATTAAATATTATGAGGAACATCCTATCTAACCATAATGTTCATTCTCCACAGCTATTATTTGTCGTAATTTCTACGTATTTATGAGTGCCTAAAATGTTTCGATATTGACACTAGGGAAACGAGATGGTATTTGAGCCCTGCTTAATCTGTGAGATATAGTCATTTGCGTTTTAGGTCACTAGAAGAAAAAGATCATCGCAATGGTGATACCATCAAATGGGAATTTACACCTAATATAAAAAGAATTTGCATAATCAGGTTATTTAAAAAGCAATTCTAGATAATTTATTTAATAATCACTGACAGGCAATCCTATCTAGAAAATCTAACTAGAGCTGCTTTCTCCCGCAGTTTTTTTATTTGTCCTCACTCCTCACAACAGATGCACAAAAATGTTACTCCCTTCGTCTCACTTTGTTTGTCGTAGTTCGAATTTTGAGGGTCAAACGAGTTTATTTTTTACCATAATCTTTATATATATCTTTTAAATATTTTGAGTTGTAATTTATTATAACTTATAGTACTTTTCATGTAGTTTTCAAATATGTAAATTTTATTTAAGAAAAGTTAAAGATTTTATATCCTAATCTACGGTCAAATTTAAGAAGTTTGACTCTCGAAACAGTAAGTATGACAAACAAAATGGGACAGAGGGAGTGTGTAGATTGCATGACTTTGACATTTTTGCTTCTATTATTTTTCTTTTTGCATAATGTTAGTAGAAACAGTAAATCTCCTTTAAGATTCCGCAAATGAGACTCGAGTATGTGCCAGTAGCAAGAAGAAATCAATAGGGCGTCTCATTGCCAGCAGAATTTACCAAACAAAGGCGATAACGAAACAGGAGATATTGCTGAAAGACGGAGATGAATACTAACTTGAGAATCCTCGCATATAAAAACTTAGACTCCAATCTTTTTCATGAGCCATGGCTACATAGGAAGTATAAAACACTAGTTTTTAACACCTGACCCTAATCAAGTTAGAGGCTTTACACGAGCAGTTTTGGCAAATAACTCTCAACACTACATCTGGAAATAGTTACCAAAGCTTTCATATCTATTGAAGTGTTGAATAACGATTCTGAGTTAGTTTTAATAGTTCTACCTCAACACTGTCAACAAAGAGGTCCTTCCCTCACAAGACATGTCAAACTGAAATGCAACGATTTACAAGTAAGAGCAGTTCAGGTGGCATGACTGCAGAAAGAGAACACTGCAGCAGAGTAAGAGTCTTCTCCTAGACCCTTTTGCAGGCGAACGGAACTGTGGCTATTGGGAAGCCAGAGACCAAAAATTCATGAAAAAGGATGGTGATGCAGAAAACCAGCATAAAAATGCCATTGCTGTAGCTGACATAAATCTCGTGCAGTGGTTCACTTTGCATTTGTCAAGATCATTGCTAATGAGGACTGTGATTCCAGCTGATGCACAGGCAGCAGCAAATGTAAGAGTAGAAGTGATCTGCACACATGAAATCATGAACATTAGTGATGATCAACATATGACATATTAAAATCATTCTACAAGTACACCAGTAGAACTTTTTTTCCACTTCGGTGCCCCATTAAAACTCAGCAGATCACAAATGACGTGTAAAAAATTCCCTGGATGTAGCAGAAGACCGAGTAGACTGATCTAAAGAATAGAAGGTGATCTGCACCATAGTAGAATCATAAGCCACAGTGATGATCACATAAAAGACGATTCAACATGTGCTCCATTAATACCCAATAGATTGCAAATGCTGTATTTATACAGTCCTTATTTTAAAACCGGCACATCGGTTTACTTCACCCAACCAAATGACATCTACCCCCCTCAAGCCCAAACTAGTTGGAATTCTTAAGACTCAAATATTCCGCTCTATTCTGATCCATCCTTCCAAAACTGGTAGGTACTTTGTCTGTTAAAAGCGCATTAGAGCTTCTCAAAAGCCAGAGAAGCAAGCGCAGCAAGGCAAAAAGTGGTCTCAGGCATTACATCTGCATGAACTCCAATCTTATCTATGTCACATGTTTGATGATCGCTAACACACACAAAACCAATGTCATCACTTTTTTTGCAGGAAGGAAAGATAAAACGAGCAAAACAAAGTGGAGCGAGGGGGAGGGAGGATCTACTTGGGATTGGCTGTCAGGGAATCCCAAGTATGACATAGATAGATGTTCTCTAAATCTCACATGTATCCTTACCTGAACCTAATACAAGTATAACATCAATTGAACTTTAGTCACTAGTTGGATTAACTATATGGATTCTTCCATTGTATTCTAGTTCTTAGCTATATCAATATTGACTCCTAAAGATAGGAAGTCTTTGGAGATAACTTCCAAGTATTGAGATTTTATATCTACTTCATTCCTTTCTACCATCTTTAATCAGCCAGGGGTTTTTGTAGCTGCAACGGCCCCTAAAGGAAACTTTTCAATTGTAGATTACATCTGAATGGCAAAATCTAAGCAATATAAATAGAAAAGTTTCATTTCTTGGAAAGGACTTCTGCCCTAATGAAGGAGGCTCAAGCTAAGGAGGAGATATCACCAACTCTCTTCCCAGTTCAAGTTATTTCAAGGAGTAGAGACCAAAATTTGGGAAACTTTCCATTTACTGTTTTCTCTCTTCGTTGTAGTTAAGATTTGTGTTTTACTTGTTTGTATCTTTGTAGAAATTTTATTATACGTCTCACATGCCAAGTCATACTAGTGTGAGGCATTCCATAGCTTGAAAAGTGGACTGGTTTGAGTCCCACTTGTCAATCAACTAAATCTAAATTGAGAAAGATTCTCTCACACCTCCCAATTAATTAAAGATATTCTTTCACCTCTGCCCAGCCCCCGCACAGCCTTGTCCTTACCCTTCTTCTTGAGAAAGACCCATGTGCTCTCTCCATTATTAGACTTTCCCCTTCTTTATATTCTTCCTCGGCCCATCTACCTGTATTTATTTTCATTCCACTTCCAAAAGATCTTCTTTCTCTATTTTATTCGTTCTTTTCATGGGAAAAATTCTAGAGCAAGTGTTTATTTCTTCATTTTAAAGACGTGATTTAGGATGATTTTTTATTTCAAGGGTTTAATTTGGAGAGTATTTCCAGGGTTTCGGTTAGCCAGTCTAATTAGTTCTAATGTTTCAAAGTAGTGGATTTTGGATCAACATTTATTGGATAGGATAGAGGAAAAGAGAAATTAGAACCACATTAATGGCGAAAAATGGGAGGAAGAAAAACATGTGCGAAGAGTTTAGCACACATGTGAAGAAGTCTTTCCTAATTTAGATTTAATTGATTGACAAGTGAGACTCAAATCAGTCCACTTGTCTAGTGTTATCAAATGCGCGTTTATGCCCTAAAGCGAGGGGCAAAAGATAATGAGCGCTTCGCCTCGTTTAATGGGTGCTTCAGTGTTGTCATCAAGGCTTTAAAGCATACTTCTCCATGTTGATGAGTGTTATCCTGAAGATGCAACTCTAAGCAATTGATATTCCACTTTATCTTTATTTTTTTTCTCCAATTTCTTTGTTGAGATACTCGTTCTTCATGCCTATAACTATTAGTCTTAGAGAACACATATATTTTTGTATATTTCTTCAGTTGCGCCTATTTTCATTAAAGCTCACACTTTATTTGCGCTCCTGTTCTTAAGCTAGCGTTTGGACATAGAATTGGTTGAAACTTGGGAATTTGAGTTTTTGGAGTTGAGTTGAAAAATAATTTTTGGAACTTGAAGTTGTGTTTGGACATAGAATTTACTTGAAAAATAGTTGAAGTTCTGTGAGTAGTTTTTCAAATTTCCCAAAAACTGCCCAAAAACAGCCTTTGAGCACTTTTTGAGTTTTTGGGACTTTTTGGGAGAAGTTTTGATGAAATAGCATAAACAAACAGTTTTTCTCCCAAAAACTCCCAAAAAATGTCCCCAAAAACTATAAACAAACGGGGGCTAAAGCCCAAACAACCCTTCGCGCTTTTGTGTGCTTTTCGCTATTAATAACACTGTACTTGTCAAGCGATGGGATGCCTCATACAAGTATGACTTGCCATGTGAGACATAATAAATTCTTTTGTATCTTTGGGGACTTGAACTCCCGGATGGAGAGACTTTATTGTTGGGTTATAGACATATCGCATGTATTGCTCCCTCCGTTTTAATTTACGTGAACCTAAGCTAAATTGTTTTCAAATTAAGAAACGGGTGTTTCTTGTTGAAATGGACTAAAAAGGAAATAGGTTAACATAAACTGTGATGGACGGAATAATTTATATTTAATCTTTCCTATTTTGCGATATATGTGATTCCCCATTAATGCCGTATTTATTGTCCAGATCATTTATTGAGGTAGGTAACGAGCTCTTTAGCCTTCTTCAAGTGTTGCACAAATCAGTTCTTATTGATATGTCTGTACTAAATCTTAATTGAAAGAGACGATCTCGCTCCTATAATTCCACTTAGTTCTTCATAGCATTTTTAATAAAAGCTTCATCGTAACAGAGAGATATTTTGGTATTGTTTTAATTTTGTTAGTCAAGATAATAGAGAGAGATCTAGCACTTTGGAATAAATCGCATGTTCAAGATTAGTTGCATAACTGGAAATGATGGTTTTAATTAGACGTTCTAAGGCATATGACTGTATTCATGAGAAGCATTCTAATTTGTAAGAACAATTCGAGTTTTGACTCAATCATCAAGTGAGGTCAAGATTCTCAACTTTGTTAATTTGTAAGAACAATTCGAGTTTTGACTTAAGCGCTTAGTGAATGAATCAATCCCAACTTAAGCATACCTTCCTGTAATTGGATTTTTGTTAAGTTTGATTTAATTGTCTAGTTAAACCAATGCTCACACCTATTATGATTTCTCAAATAAAAATCAAGCAACATCAAATTTGTTCACTGGAGAGACCAATCATTAAGGACTAACTATTTCTAGACTAAAATTTGACTTGTAAAAATTTTGCATCGTTATTTAGCACTCATCAGTCATCACCTGTCCAACATGTACGACTATACCAATACTAACATCTCATTTTTATGACATTCATCTTGTAGATATGCCATTAACGGTCTCACAACTATTCTATAGAGTTCATCTTACAGTTCTTTTTTTATTGGATAACAGTTCATCTTACAGTGAAATCTAATCTTTCTATCCCATAACATTTCTCTACAACCATCCTATTTTTAGTTTGTATATCTTCATCTATCATACCATTTTCCTCGAAGATTGAGCAAGATATCTGATTTGTTTGCATCTAGTACCACAATCCCATTCAACCACACTTCACCTTCGTTCTTTTTATTTGGGAGGAGAGGAGTGGTGGGGGGGTTAACTTGTAGTGCATATATTTTGTTTTTACACTTTACCTTCGGGCATATATTTGGGAGCAACCGGTAAAGTTGTCTCCGTGTGACTTATAGGTCATAGGTTCAAGCTTGAAAACAGCCACTAATGCTTGCATTAGGTTAGGCTGCGTACATCACACCCCTTCGGGTGGGGCCCTTCCCCGGACCCTGCGTGAACGCAGGATGCTTTGTACATCGGGATGCCCTTTTACTACTTGTCATAAAATCCTTTCTCCCCTGAGCCATTTTTCCAAAATTCCAGCTTCCAGTTAACTCCCCAACTAGTTTCGTTAATAACACAACTCATACAATCAAACCTCATCTCGTATATTATCGGTTAGGTTATCCATAACTAGAGAAAACAAGCAGACATTTAAGATGGAAACAACAACGGTTATCCACTATTCTTAAGCACTCGTAAAAGCTGCCTCGTACATATATTTTGTCGCATTTATATATTTTTATATGGATTAGTTTAGTCTCAAGCACCACCAAATGACTTTTCTATAGGGAGATCCTTTTTTCCTCTTCCTAAAATTTTCATCAATTTCTTAGCAAAAGTTTACCCTAAGGTGGATCTATCAAACATAAATCTAAACTATTTATTTACGTAATGATGTCCCAATGTTATGTCACTCTTTTCCCGTATAAATAATTAATTTAATACCACGATAATTCACATGACTATTAACACTCATTTTTTCCTTATATATCAGCACCAGACTTCAGTGTATAGTGTGGTTAACCATATTACTCTAACCATTCAAACTCCTAAATCTCAACAAGGATACCATCTTAACCACAAGTTTAACCTTTTATTTTTAAAAGCACCCCATACTTCATCATGCCTGATTATACAAACACAGCAAAGGTTTTTGTCTATCTCATATCCTTGTGATTTGTATTGAACAGATGCTACATGTGTTTGCAGCAGTCAGAATCTAATAGACATCTACTCTTGCACTGCCCAGTGGTCGCAAACATTTGGCACATATTCCTATCTATTTTTGGCTTGACCTGGGTTATGCCACAAAGTATTAAGGAAGCTTATGAAGGCTGGATCTTATGGAAAGTTGATAAAACCATCAAAAATGTCTGGAAGATGGTTCCTGCTGGTATCTTTTGGGTTGTCTGGAACGAAAGGAATCGCAGATGCTTTGATGGGATATCAACTCCTCTTCACACACTCAAGGGAAAATGTATTTTGTTTCTGTTTAGTTGGTATAATATGGCACCTGTAAATTGCCCTTTGATCTTTCTGGATTTTATCAGCTCTTTAGCACTAACTTAGGAATGATATATAGCTATTGAGCTGGTTTTAATACGTACTCTTTTGCTTTTATTCTGCATCTTCTTGATGCCTTAATAATATTCCTTACTTCATCAAAATTGCCTTCTCTAGGATCTCACTATCTCCTGTCTTTACAATCATTTTTGATACGTTTAACTTGGTTCAAGTTTTTACCCTTTCCTATTCCTCATTCTAGCTTATACATCTCAAACTATTCTTTTTCTGCCCCCAACTTTTGGTATAAGCCTTTTAAAACTTTACTTTGAGATTTGCTAATCGCCTTCTTAACTGCTCTCTTAGCTTTCTTATACTCTTCAAAGATTTTTTCCATCTTAGCGGTTGAAAACTTCCTGTACAACTCTCATAGCGCTATAGCACCTCTTCATTCCACTACCACAATTTTCATAATGCTTGTTAATTCGCCATCGACTTCTCCCAACCAAATATGAAAGAATACTTTTTCCAAGGGGTATACTTGGAAAACTTAGTTGATACGTAGCTCCCACCTAAAGAAGGAGAGCCTTGGAGCAATGGGCAAAGTTGTCGGCGTGTGACCTATAGGTCACAGGTTCAAGCCGTAGAAACAGCCACTGATGTTTCAGGATAGGTTGCATACATCACACCCTTTACGGAGCGACCCTTCCCTGGACCCTGGACCTGCGTGAACGCAGGATGCTTTGTGCACCGGGCTGCCCTTTTTTTTAACTGAGAAATCCCAGACAACCAGTTGTGCACGGTTTGAAATTTGATGGATAATGGGCCAGCCTCTCTACCCGTCTCCACTTAAATACCAGACTTTTATCCATGACAGAAAATCCATATGAAACTCAGGAGTAGGAGACTCAAAAATAATGTACAGGGAGAAAATCTAAGCAAAACAACACAAATGGGTATAAAGTTCAACATAGCGATTTCGTAGATCATATTGTTTCCTCAATGGAGTACATTATCCTGGCATTGATATCTGCCTCACCATACACAGATATCCGATAATAGACAACGTTATATGTGCTAACTTTGTAGCCGAAAAGATTACGATATGTCGAAGGGCATTTAGGAAAAATCACAAAGAACAATAGGTTTCATAATTGATGCTTAATCAGTTCGGCACGAAACTATCAAATTACAATCAAATAAAACTAAGGGATGCAACATATTCAGAACCACTTTACCCGGTGTTTTCCAGCTCAATCTAAAACTGTTCATGACTTAATAGAAAGCATCATAATATCATCAACCCCTTATCATCTATCATCCACTAATAGGAAACTCATCAGCACATACAGTGATGACAACAATAAGACGTATGGGCTACCATAAGACACACTTCCTAACTGAATTTGATGTTTCAAAAGGCCTGTGTCAGCCAATATACTAAAGATTTCAGACTGCAATACCATTCTTATAGAAGAGAAATTGTTTAGGGTTAATGTCAATGCCAACCTAGTCCTACTAGGACAGCTGCACTGTCGTGCAAACATAAACTGCACTTAGTTGATGTCATGAAGCAATTAGAGAACCTAAAGTCACCCACAAAAAGACCTTCTTACTAGAGAAGACAGGTCGATCCCTGGAAGCAACCTCGCAGGAATTGATGGTGGATATATTTGCAAAAAGATGTCTTACCCCATCACCAATGGCAAATAGACAGACAACCGCTGCATTTCTGAAACTTCTTTTCACCAAAATTGCATATATATCGGCAGCAGCAAGCACAAGGCTCCATATGATCTGTAATCCAACAGCAGCTACAAGGTAGCTGAAACAAACAAGAGGCCAGAAATCTTGGTTAGAATCCCTTCTCCAAACTAATTTTGACCAGTAAATGATAACTTTGTTGGATATGAAAATAGTACCAACTATTAAGATGGTACTGCAGCATTACAAATAAAAGTCTACTGGATATAGATCCCTCAAATCTGAAGCGGATCTTCATAAAAGAAGAAGCATTATGCCATATTTTAAAATGCTTAGAATACCTCCAGTTTTCACAAACAAAATAGTTTCCTTCCGTCAAAGCACCTTCATTTCCTTGTCATAATTTCTTCTCCAAACAAATGCAATCACATCACAGGCACATGAATACAACATGGCACACAAGCAAAATGACAAAGAAGAAAAAAAATGGAGGTGCAACTAATCCCAAACCCCAGCTCTTTTCTGAAGAATATGCGCTAGGTAATTTTATTTATAAAATGACCACTGACGTGTGCGGACAAACTACAGTACTATCTCCGACTTAGTCCATTTAGTATTTACACCATCCATCTGATAATAAGAATACAACACAAAGCATTCAGCTTCTCCTGCATACACTAATTTAAGTATGACTCTGAGCTGTGAAGTTTTATGTCATTTTTTTTTGTTTTTTTAAAGAATTTCTAGATTTATCTCTTCGGATGAAATAAAAACAGGTGACAAAGAAGAATGCATCCAAAATTATAAGAACACCAACTACCCTCTATGTGAGAAGGAGAACACCAGGGAACTTGATTTTGTTTTCATAAATTTGAGTGGAACAAGTCAAAGATAGGCAGTAAAGCACCTGCAACTCAAAGAGGTAAAAGTTGTCATAAAAAATCTTGTTTTTCCAACAAAATGATACGTCAGCCAGAAATTATGTGTTGAAGCCAGCATCTGGTTATGGAGAGATTATGAAGCATGCAGGGAACTATCAAGTATCAACCCCTCAATCAGATCTACAAGGCTGCTTGTTTAATTTCTTTCGGCAACCATTAAATTCATTAATAGGTCTTTCAGCAATTATTAAATTCTTTTATAGGTCTTTCAGCAACTATTAATGTTCCACTAGAAAAGGCAAATAAGTACACCAGTCAAACATAAGTATACGCCCTATACAGTAGCATCTAGGAAGGCATTCCTCCAAATGAAATAATGGGCACTGAAAAAAACATTGGATGCGGTTCTGGAGACTGTAGCAATGGTCACCATATTTAATTTTTTAAAAGCTGATGCTTTTCCTGTTAGTTGTTAAGACATTTACAATACTCCCTATATTCCATTTTGTTAGGTAATACAGTTCAAACAAAATTGACACCATTCTATATTCAGAATCCAATTAACTTTCTACGTTCTAATCTTTCCATTTACATGACCATAATTAAGACACAATGGTTCTCAGTAGTTATTTGTTTTTACTTTTTTACAACCCGGTAACTATTGTTTGTCTTCGTTATAACTTTTTTTTACCACCAAATAATATTTTAAAGAATTTGTTCTTTGCTGTATGAATAAATACAAACAAGTGCAAAGACTACGATAGCTTCATGAAATTCACCTAAAACATGATCTCTATTGGTTGCTTCTGAAGATCCTACTCAATCATCAATCAACACGAAGGTGCAAATAAGCGACAATAAATAACAATTCCACCGAAGGCACTAGGCAAGCACTAAAGACAAGCTTCCTTTTCGCCAGATCAAACAAAATTGGCACGTTTCTATAACCAATATCTTTCTATATTCCAGTTTTGCCATTATGACCATAATTAAGATGCAATGGTTCTCATTAGTTATTTGTTTTTTAAAAACCAGGTAACTACTATTTGTCTTAGTCCACAACATCTTTTTACCACCGAATTATATATTAAAGAAGTTCTTCGTTGCTCAACGAGTAAATACAAACAAGTGGAAAGAAGATATAGGCTTCATCTCTGAAGATCCTACTCAATCATCAATCAACACGAAGGCGCAAATAAGCTAGAATAAATAACAATTCCACTCAAGTCACAAGGTAAGCACTAAACGACAAGATTCCTTTCACAGTTCTTTATCGATGCTTAAGACTTCCTAACACACACCCGCTAACATTTTGCAGCATCCATTTAGCCTTTTTTTTGTTCCCCCTTTTTCTCCATTTTTCATCCATATTTCTTCAACTTATCCACATAAAATCTACACTTTCTCCAATTCAAAAAAAAAAAAAAAATGACGGAGATCAAACTCCCTAATTTTCAACACAAACGCAACTTCCATACTAAAAACTCAAACTTCGAACCTAGATACTCCCATTGTTTATGTGACCCTATTTCCTTTTCAGTCCGAATGACAGTTTTCTAAAATTTACAAACACTTTAACTCCAAACTTCCCATTTTACCCTAAATGAGAAAGCTTTTATAGCTACACAACTATTACAACATATTTCAATCCACAAGTTTTAAAATCATTTCTTTCTTAAACTCTTCAACCGTTCACATAAATTAAAACCTAGACAGTAAAACAACAAACTATTAAAAGTACTTACCAGAAGGCAGTAACGGAGGGAAAATCAGAGGTAGAGACCATAACGGAGATAGAAATAACTGCAAAAATCAACTGACACAGTCTTAAAAACAAGCTGCCAAGTGTACCAGGCATGCCTTGTATATCTTTCATTCTTACTCTCGGCCCCGCCGCCGCGATAGTCATCGGCGGAACTTCCACCGGATGCACCGCCGGCCGACTCATCATTTCTTTTTTAACTGTGTGTGTGTATGTGTTTTAAGTTTAATTTTTGGAATTATAGTTTTAATACATTGATGAATAACAGAACCCTAAATTGGGATTTTCGGTAAAGGTAACAGGACAAAAGAGAGAGTCTCAGAATTTTTGTTGGTTTTTAGTGAAAGATGTCACCAAGTTGGACTTTGGAACTTTGAAAGTGGAAATGGCACTAGTGACACTTGCCAAAAGAGGAATTTGTCCACCTTTTCTATGGAAGAAGAAAATAAAAGAAATGTAGATTTCGAGTTCGAGTAATGAATTAAAAAAACCTCGAAATGTTAATCCAAATTAATCGAACTTTAATATAGATTTCGAGCATGAAATGGGAGGAAAAAAGAATAAAATGACAAGTGTAATTTTATTTGGTAGGATGGAAAATGCATTAAAAGATGTTTTCAACTATTTTTAGTATTTTTGTTAGAAACTTAAAAAAGGGATGTATAAGGTATGAACTTACTGATAATAATATTAAAGTGTTCCTAAGGACCTCAAGTTGTTTAGGCAACTTTTATTGATTTATTACTTTAACACAAGAACTTTTAGAAATTACTTCTACATATAGAAATTTTCAACGCCACAAAAAGATTACACTTTTGTATCGGCTTGTTTTGTTAATTCAATAGCCTTATCAAAAGGGTGAGTACAAGCTTATGGCTAGAAATTAAAATAGTTGGCAGAAAATAATAACACAATTGGAAAGGAAGTTTAAGAATCAAAGAGTGATACAGAAGCTATAGCAGAGTTGAATTTCTTATTGCTTATAAAAGAAAATCAATGAAAGTTGTATAAAAGGAAAACAATTGACATTTTACTCATATCATTATATGTACATATAAAATATGGTTTTCCTTCGATGTTTACTCGTGTTGATGTAACATCATGCTATAGTATATCTCATCGATCATTACAGTTTTAGATGTTCAATTAACTACGAAAATTATCCTTCTTATCGCCGTATAAGATGGAGCGTCCAATGTTTTCGAATGTTGTAATCAAAAAGAGACTTATCAAATCCTAGATGTTGGCCATCTAAGAACATATGTAGCCTATCCTTATAATCTCCTTTTTCTTGGACCATTTTTATCACATTTTCAATTGTAAAGCTAGTTCTAACATCGAGAGTAAACTTTTCTCCCTTGTATGTCCTAACAAAGATGGGATAAACTTCATCTTCCCTATAACCTCCACGAAGACGCAAGACAAGATGGAGGGTCGACTCCTTTTGTATATTGTAATCGGCAAGTGTTCGACCATCCTCTAGTTGTTTTCCAGCAAAAATTAATCTTTGTTGATCTGGAGGAATTCCTTCCTTATCTTGAATTTTTGTTTTAATATTATCAATGGTGTCTGAACTCTCAACCTCGAGCGTAATGGTCTTTCCAGTGAGGGTCTTGACAAAGATTTGCATCTGTTATTGCAGAACAAAGATATAAAATAATGAGCATCATAGAGAATTCATAATTTGGAAAAATGGGGATAAAGCATAACCCACGTCGTACCAAAGGGACATCCGATGGAATGTTTTGTTAATACAATGTGAAACAATCTAAAAGCCTAACTAAGCAATTGATGAAGTGATATGGGATAATTTCACTAAGTCTGCTCTTATGAAATGTCGAATTAAACCATTTGTCGGTATTTCAACAAAACAAGCATGAGATTCTTTTCTAGACGACCTTCTTATGTCTTGGTTCCAATTTAATACTATTGAAGATATTATAAACACCTTAAAACTCTTACACAATAATATAAAAGACGTATATATGAAGGAGTATGATAATAACATGATTAAAAGACAGATCTAAGACGAGATATTAAGATCTATATTGACTGATCCATACCATTTAATAACTCATTATTAACAGAAGACAACATTACAATCAATCAAGTTCAATAAATTAAAGGGATAGAAATGAGCAACACAAGGAAAAACTTACCTTAAAAGCTTCTGAGAATTAAGAGAGAGAAACAAAAAGTGTTTGTTGAAAGAATTAAAGAGAAGAAAAAATAGAACAGTCGAAAGCTAAGTATGGAAAAGCCTGTTAAATAGGAAATAATGGTCAACTTGCTCCTAAAAAGTTGTCACATTAGAGATTAGGAGAAAAGCTCGTAACAAAAATGTATAGAACAAAGAGTTTAATTAATGTTAAACCCCAAAAATTACCGGTTTAAGGTTCGAGTATATGTTCAACAATATGGGAATTCAAAGGGTTTCTTTGGAGTAGCCACCTAATTTAGGAAAATTATGAACCAATATTAATTAATGAGTGCAAATTCTTCCTTATTTAAAAGCAAAATATTTTTCAGAGATTCTTACGTAAGTGGTTCAAAGAAGTCTTTTATTATCAGAGCACTTTTGAAAATCCACCAAAAGGGTGGTTAATCGTACGGTTTTCACGAATAAGTAAAATAAAATAAAATAAATATTTTAAGTAAATAAAATAAATGAATAAGTAATAAGTAAATAATAAATAAATAAGGAAATAGGTAAATAAATAAATATATAAATAAAATTTAATTGTATTTTTTATTTGCACTCATTATTTAACAACGGTTCTTAATATTCGGAAATTAATTGACAGATCCCAAAGAAAAGTAATAAAAGAAATCACAAAGCAGCTTTAATAATATTTCTATCCTACGAGGCTCCTAGTCTGGTCTACGGGGAAGTCCTATAACATGTTTTTTCTAATGGAATGGAGAAAGAGAAGGGTTAATAAGGTAGAACCCGGAAATGCAAATCAAACTCCAAATGCGTTACTCGTCCACCCAGTGCGAATGTAACCGTCCCAATTTGAGTTTTGACAAACTCGTCCCAAGAGTGTTTTCATGCCAAGAATATAAAGGAGATAAGGATTAGTACAAGTTTTTATTCCAGAATACATGAGAAAATAGCAAGTTTAATAAAGAGACAAGCAGGTTCCATTTTTGAAACAACGGACAAGAAAACAGGAACCAGAAGCAATTTCACCATTCTTGACAAGCAAAACCAAAATGCAGACTTCAACACACATTCTTAAACAGGACCTGGAAATTTACACTAGATGATATACGCTAGATGCATACAACATTAATGCTACTATCTCTTGCTCTTAAAAGAAAAAGCCAATACCCATTCAACATATCAATCCTCTAAATAGCTACTGGCTTTTAACCTTGAGCAGAACATAAGGACAGAATGACAATTAGGACACGAGCAACACAGACAAGAATCAGCTCCAGGATCTCAGGGCTAACAGATGTAACAGAGGCAGCATGATATACTATACTAGGTAGGGAATGCAAAGAAATATGCAGATGAAGTTTAAGAGCAGCCCTAGATACTAAGAGGTTCTGAATGAAGAAGAACTAGGATCAGACCAACATTTCATCACCAACTAGGAGCTAAGTGAACCAGGAGTAAAACTAAACTAAAAGAAGAACTAAATTGCAGGAGAAGGCAGAACCAAGAAGAAACAATAAGCTGAACTTCTAACTGAAGGAAAAACTGAATGAAATCATGAATCAAGGCTGCAGAATCTCACACACACACCAGAGTTACCAATGCACACCCAAACATCCTAGGCTATTTTAGATCAAACAACCAGAAACAAGCCAGGAAACAAACACCCTGAAGCTCTCTCACACAGCACTCAGACACTCCACACTAAGCTCTCACCTCTGCTCTATCCAGCAATCAAAACAAACCCAAAACTTTCTCCCCGCATAACTCAAATGAACAGAAATAGGCTCACTGCTATGCCTAAACATATCAGACCTTTTTCAACTCCAAGCTCTCTCACTGAACTAAACTAAAACATGCAGACTCTCTCTTGGCCTCCTACACTAGACTTCAACTCTCCTGAACACCTGAGCAAGGCCTGAGATAAACTCAGCCTTTTCCTTGAACCCTGCTACACCTATACAAAACCAGAAATGAACTCAGCACTCACTTGAACTCCTGTTGCATAACTCACCAAAAAACACCTCCCTCTAGCTCACAGAACCGTCTTTAGACAGAACTCCTCCCCTTCTACACTCCTTTTACACCTTCACAGATCCTTACAACCTCCTGCATTTAAACACAAAGGTAACAGCCTCCCTGAACAACACCAGAACCAAACCAGAACTACTGCTACTACTCACACAAATCAACAGAACACAACTTGCACTTTCATTTAATTTAGCCATGAAATGCAAATGAAAATCCAGAAAATCCACACCAAAGATTCAACTTTGACCCATAAAGTTCCAAGTACTTTTACAAATCAGTTTTTAAGCACAAATGTTACAACTTTATTAACTAAGCTTCAGATATTGCTTAAGCGATTAACATGTTAACTGTTAAACATGATTCAATCAACATCATAATTTTAAAATTTTTTAAGAACAGATAGCCAGTAAGACTAAATATTCACATTATTTCAAGCTAATCTATGACATAACAGATTTGACAATTTATGAAAAATATCAAGAAAACTGAAATGTAAAGAGGAGAAGCATATTACCTTTTGCGAGCAGCGAGCCAGGGCGAGGATTGAAGACTACGATTCGAACAAGGTCGACGACTTGAACAACAAAGAACCAACTTGAAAATGAAGCGATAACACAAACAAATCCCAAAAAGAGCAACCTTTAATTTTGTGGGGGACCTATTACCTCCTGAACACGTTCGAAGTAGTATTAAGAGCCCCTTCCCTAGTCATACTCAGTCTTAACAAAGAGCTTGATAATCACGCGCCAATCATAACTCGCCACGTGTCAAGTTGTAAAAACAGAAAATACTACTCCACTATGTTTCTTTTAATAAGAGGCCCCAAGGAAAAACAAAAAACAAAAAGAACAGCTTCCCCCCTCTTTTCCTCTTTTTCTGTAATTGTTAAAAACCCTAACTCCTTTTTTTTTAAAAATAATAAATCTTTTGTTATAATTATTTTTTATGGAAGAGATTTCACAATAAAAATAAAGGCAGGTAGCAGCGCCTATTCAAGGGATAATTGCAGCCATTGTAGAAAGGCAGAAAACATCACTACCATAAATTGATTTGAAACAAGCATTGTAAACATTGGAGTCAAGATTGAAGGATGTTCCTTTATTCGTTCACTTTTTCTGTTGTTGTGGTAGTGGCTTCTTTTATGGAATAATTTTTTTTTGTGGTGAAGGTTGATGAAGAAAGAAGAGTAAGAGTTATTGGCTATGCTGTTTTGGTGGGTTAGATCGACGGGTTTAGATGGTGGAGGAAATGGACAAGGAGGAGATGAACTTTTGGGTGGCCAAATGGGAAATGGAAAAGCAAGATCGTAGTGTTGTTTACCAACAACAAGTTTTCAATGGCTAGACTATTTTTCGGTGGCTTGATTATTTTCCGATGGCCGGAATTTGAATTGACAAAGAAGAAAGAAAAAAAATAAAAAGACATAAAAAAGAACCAAAAAAGAGTGAAATAAAAAATTTAAATGAAAACTATGCTATAAAAACTTTTAACCTTTTTATTTCTGTAAACAACAAATTTTCGTTCCTGAAAATAATAATCAAGACAAGAAAAATATTGTCACAAAGAAATTTGATTTCAATAAAGTTGATGTTACAATCTCTATTTCTCCTCTGATTCTTCACAAAAAAATATAAACAATATTTGAACTTGATTTGAAATTTGATTCAAGGGCTTGGAATGCTTGTTCTTGAATCCGCGTCTTGAGTTTTGATTTGTGCTATTTGTCACGAACACTTGTACGATTGCCACCAACGGCGAACTTGGATTCTTCAACTTTGAACTTGAACTTGCTTGTTCTTGAAGCTTGGAACTTGGATGAACTTGTTTGGACGCCAACAACTTGTAGAGAATTTGTAGACTTTGATCCACAAGCTCTCTTCTATCACTTGTTATCAACTTTTCTCCTCCCCTTTTGAACTAATGAAGACCTCTATTTATAGTAGTAGGGAGGTAGTTGTAGTGTGATTTGATTGGTACACTTGGCGTAATCCTATTGGCCATTTGATTTTTCTTGACATGTCATCTTTACATGACATATGACACGATATCATCGGCTAACTTGTGTCTTGGCTTGCCACGTCATTTGACATGTGGCATGGACTTGGGCTTTGAGATGGGCTAATAGTCATTTGGACCTTGGGCTCATCATTGGATTTAACTAAGTAATTCAATATAGGAAAAAAACATAACTAGCCTTATACTAGAGGCCCCTAACATTCAAATAGCCATAATACAAGATACACATTTGATAGCCACAAAAAATCAGTCAACTTAAGGATAAGACATTTAAATTAGATCACCACCCCTTAAAACTAGCAACAAATCACTCCTCCCTCCACTTTGTAACAGAAAGCTTAATTGATGGGATTTGGAACACCCCGTGCGCAACTAATGGGATCTGGAACATCCCTTAAATGCTGCATTAGGCGTCATATTTTTGTGAGCATTTTTATTAATTCAAGTATTTCAATCATTTATATCAAACATATATTAAATGGAGCTTCCACACTTTTGAAATATTTTCATATAGACAATTGATACAAATATTATTGTTTTATACTTTTAATATATTTAGTTTTGGAAAATTTACATAACTTGAACAATGGTTGGATTGCTTATACAAAATAGTCATTTTTGCATATTTCATGTATATTTCATGTATATTCTATACATAATATATATTTCATGCATATTTTGTGTATATTTCATGCATACATAATATTATTGTTTCATACTTTTAATATAATTTAGTTCTGAAAAATTTACATAACTTGAACAATGGTTGGATTGCTTATACAAAATAGTAATTTTTGCATATTTCATGTCTATTTTATGCATACTCTGTACATAACATATACTTCATGCATATTTTATGTATATTTCATGCAAAGATTATACATAATATGTGTAAAATCTTTGCATATTGATTAGAGAGAAATGATGTACTTATATATTTGATATATTTTAGTGTATATTTTATTAAAAAATATATGAAAGAATACATATATGAGATATACATATATGGGCTTATGATCCCAATTCAGTGAGAGGGGAATGTTTATTACTTCTAACATTAAATATTTGGGGATTTACCGTGGGAGTCTAATTTGGTGTTAATTAGGGGTGATCATTACTTGGTATGCATTAATGCCTATGTTTATGAGATAATTACTACATAATTGAATGATAATTTGGATGAGAAAACCGATAGTTATCTACATAGATATAGTAGTTGATAACTTATCTGCTAAAATATAGGCATGATCACCTCTACATGTTGCACTAAAAAGTTTGGCTATAAAAAGTGCAATAAATTGACTTGATGTTTATTAAGATTAATTAAAAAATAATGTGTTTATTATTTGGTTAACAAGTTGGTCGGTGTTTACACCACGTAAATTTCCGTTCAATATACTAGTCCATAATATTTGTTTGGACTAATATCTCTTGCATTCATTGTATAGCCTAAATTAATTCATGAATTTAAATCCAATCAAATTTAATTGTCTACAATTTCATCTCACTCTCCTTAGGAGAGAGTGCAATACACTCTCTTTGGTGCAACCGTTACAAGGGGGCAATTGATGTGATTCGAAATTTCGAATGTGCTTAAGGTGTAATGGTCCCCCACAAAGTTAAAGGTCTTAAAGGGCGTTTCGGGACTATTTTGGGAGGTATTTTATGCATTTTGCCTATATATATATATATATATATATATATATATATATATATATACACACACACTTTCTTCTCTATAGGAAGAACTCCAAAAACTAAAAATAAAAACGAGAATAAGACATTATAAAATCGCGGGTTAAGGGTTTCTATGCGGGTGGGTTGCGGGTTGAACTGAATTGGGAAGGGGGGGGGGGGGACTGATTTTAGGGATTTAACACGTTATAGAGTCTTTTGCACGGGTAGGATAGATGTAGGGCTGTGTCTCGTGTTTTTGCCTTTTGTTTAAAAAAATTAGTCCATTCACCTTTGATTTTAAAACTAATCATATTTAAAATAATTTGACATCGATTAAAATATTTCGAGATAAAATTAGATGTCAACAATTAATATACACAGATGATGTGTATCTTTTTACTACACCGTCGGCTAATTTAAAGTATATTACAAGAAAATAGTATTTTTATTTACTTTAATGTTCTCAAGCTTAATATTTTTTTAAATAGCTAATCTAATTTAGAAAATTGACCAATGATTGAGTTACAATAGAAGAATTGACCTTCAATAATCACAATGACAAAAAGTAGCATATAGTTGGTATCTTGTGCAATAAAGGAAGGACACCGACTTGATCAAAGTCATTGGCACAATTAATCTTTAAATATTAGTAAAACAAGTAATCATACTTTGAAAATTTATTTGGAATATGCTTTAAATTCGGTAACGATGTAAAAAAGCTTACATCGTTGGTGTATATAGATCTCGTGGCAGTTTGGAGCAACGGTTTTGAAATACTTAACGGCAGTTACCTTATCTGTTAGGTCTCATTGCGTTTTTTAGCGGTTTGTAATGCGATTTCTAGAGTCTTTGTATAGCCATTATGAACCCAGAACGGTTTTCTACTTTTGGCGACTTTTTGAAAAAATTTAGAAGAACTTTAAAAAGACTGTAGTTTTTAAAAATAATAAACTAGAATTACTTTAAAAATCTAGAAATCTTAGAACATGAGAACCTGCACGAGAAAATATTTTTTGGTGAAATTGTTAAAAGACAACATTTTGGATCTGAGTCTAAGGAAAAAGAAAAATTATGAAATTGTTTTTGCTTTGAAAAAAAAAATCAGAAAACAATCTTAATCAGATCCAGCTAAAGTTAAGAATAATATACTCCTATTAAAATGTAAATCATGTGAAATAATAGAAAACATGCAAATACCTTATGAATTATAATTGTGAATAAGTTGAGATATCATCCATTAGAAAAATGAAATCGTTCAGAATACTTGTTAATGTTGTTGTTGAAAATTTTATTATACTGGATGGAAGTTAACACTATTAAGAATCAAATAATTATAGGGTTTATATCATGTAAAGAATAACATATATTTGAAACAAGCAAGTCTATTAGGAATGACATAGCATTTTATAGAAAAAGTATCGAAACAAACTTAAAAGAATGAGAAGTTAAAATGACATGTTTTACAGGAAAAAGTATCCCACACCGGTGGGAAAGAGCAGCGCTTGCACGTTATTAAAACAAGAGCACTACACTCAGGAAATTGCATCAAAGCCATGTTTCAAGGGAAAGCACGACACACTTCAATGTCCGATCGCCACTAACAACACTTCTTTTGTAGGATCTTAGCAAACTATAATCAAGTAAACGTAACATAATCCCCCCCACCCCCGCCTTACAACCCCCCGCCCCCGAACTCTATATATAGTCCTAGATTTTTCAAGAAACATACATTCTAAAAATAAAAAAAACTATGTGTGATCGACATTAACCGCACATTATAATATAATGGCTAGAGTTTTCATTATTTTTCTTTTAACTGCAGCATTCACTTTTCTTGCTGCAGTTTCAGACGATGTTTACAAGTTTAAAAGCCCATCCGCTGCAGGCAGTCCTCTGAATTTTGACAAGATACTTGCCAACCCTTGCATCGTCTTTACTGATCCTTCTAGTTCTGGTCGTCCTATCCTTAATAGCGTGGGTGATACAGGGCCGCATTGTGATTCGACGCCGGATTATTGGCGCGAAAGTAGTACCAGTGGTTGATCCAGCAGGAGCTCAACAGTGACGCGGTTGATTTGATCCACAAAATCGCTAGTTGATATTGTTAGATATGAGCCAGCTACATATACGTTCTTTCACTATATCTAACTTTTCATTCCAACATTGCTAACCAGAACGTATATGTAGCTGGCTTATATATTTATCAATATCCACTAGCGATTTTGTGGATCAAATCAACCGTGTCACTGTTGAGCTCCTGTTGGATCCACTACTGGTACCACTTTACACGCTAATAATCCGGCGTCGAATCAGAATGCAGCCCTGTATCGCCCAAACAATTAAGGATAGGATGACCAGAACTAGGAGGATCACTAAAGACGCTGAAACACCTGGATTGGCAAGTATTTTGCTAAAATCCAAAGGACTGGTTGCAGCTAGGCTTTTAACAATCTTGTAAACATCGTCAAAAATTGCAGCGGGAAAAGCAAATGCTGCAGTTAGAAGAAAAATAATGAAAACTATGACCAATATAATGTGCGGTTAGTGTCGATCGCAATTAGTTTTTTGAGTATAAGTGTATATGTTTCTTGAAAACTTCTAGAAATATATAAAGAGTTCGACTAGAAAGGGGGAAAGGGTTGTAGGCGGGGAGGGCTTAGGGAGAAATTGAATTCTTGAAGCATAGAAGGATCGAAAAAAAAAAGCATGCACACTCACTAGACATTACGAATTTCCAATAATTTTTTCAATCCGAGTGGTTTGGTTTGATTTAGTTTGGTGTTGGAAAAAAATAAACCATTGTATGAGGTTTGATTTGGTGTTAACAAAAACAAAAAATCAAATTGACATCAAACCAAACCGACATTACATGTACGTATATACAATTTTTAATACTTTTATAAATAAAAAGTAGAGAATTTAACATAAAATATCATTTTTAAGGTACTTTTTCGTTATGTATCCAATAATTTAGAAGACTCTCACTAATACTATCTTTTCCAATTTAATACGATATTTCTATATTTTATTTTCAAAAATACCACTTTCAAATACCAATAAAATCTTCCTTAATCAATATGTATTAGATATCTTTACCTCTTAAATCCCTATCTTCATCCTATTAAAATAGGTATTCTAGTCAATAACCCACCAATCATCCTAAAAAAAAAATATGTGAAACGCCATAAAGTGCACAATTAGTATATATTATTATGTGCACAATTTACTCTGTGCACTTTATATATGTGAACAGTTAGGATGCATCGCATATTCTACCTTTATTAATTATATTAAAAAAATTTACAACTAAATTTGTGTTAGTTGCTTGAGAAAACACCAAGCAATTGTTGCTTAGCAAGAAAGAAAAAATCAAAAAACCGAATAACCCGAAAATTTTCTAAAGGTTCAATGTATAGCTGCTTGTAAACTTTTGGTTGGTCGCTCTGACCAAATGTCGGAGCATCGCCACCATTCTCCAGATTGATGGAGACACTACTAAAAATCAGGAGATTTCCCACCGAACATTTCAGACCGAAATTCGATCGCACCACCTTATCCGACCGCTGCGGTCGAACAGTTTAGCAAATTTAAATTAAATAATTTTTTTTATATAATCCGACCGCCGCGGCCGGATACTAATTAATTATATTATTTTTTTAATCTGTCCGACCGCAGCGGTGGACCCCCTCCCCTCCCCCCCCCCCAAAATTATAACCCGACTCCCTCCCCATTTCATCAACTCACTCTCTCTCTCTCTCTCTCATACCAAAAACTCATTATTTCCGTTCCCCCAAATTCAAATAAATCCGTCCCCTAACTCATTATTTCTCCGAAAATCCTCCAAATACTCTATCTTTGGCAAGTTTCCTTCAATTTCACTATCTTTTTTCATTCTTTTCTTCAATTATACAAACCCTAACCCCCAATTTTTTTTCTTTCTTCCATAGATCCGGTCCGCCACCTCCTCACCACAGCTCCGGTGAACCTCAACAGCCGGCCACCTCAGGCATCTCGCCACCTCAGGCAGCCCGCCACCTAGGTAAGTGTTTTTGTTCCTTTTTATTTTTTATTTTTTTGCTTTGATCTTGAATTGGTATATGAAACTAGGATTATGAAAGCTAACTATTAGTTGAAGATTACTAGTAAACTAGTCCATTTTATGTAGTATTACTTTGTTTTATTTATTAGTTTAGTTTAGAAAGTTAACTAGCTAGTTTGCTTAAAAATATAAAAAAAAAAATTAAAAAAAAAAGAGAACTTATGTAGTTGTTATGGTATTTGGGTGATGATGTTGTCATGGTTAGAATGAACATTCATATGTGAGTAATGAAAGTTGTAAATTGTTGGGTTATTTGGTATATACAAATTGTAAATTTCTATGGCAACTTGTTGGAGTAGTTGTAAATTGTTGTTTTGGATTTTGGTAGAAAATGGTGATACACTTTGAAACTTGGATTTTGTTTTGGATTTAGCCTTTGGAGTTGTTATGGAAAGTTGAGTTGTTAACTTTGTAGGCGAAAATTGAAAACGAGAAAGAAAAGAATGATGGGAATATTGTTGGGGTTAATATTGTTGTTTAATTGAAATAAAAAATTAGATTTTGAATTGAAAAGTATAGCGTGTAGTCTTGGTATTGGGGTTGATATTGTTGGAAAATTTGAAAGTTGACAATGGAGTAAATGAATTTTTTTGTGGTTGTTGTTGAATATTGTTGTTGTTGTTGAATAATTGTAAGTTGGAAATGAACATTTTTATGGATCTTATTTTGGTAGTAGTGATAATGAACTTTGTTGTTGTATCAAAGAAGAGTATAATGTAGAAATTAAAATAGGATTAGTAGCCGTTATGATGTGCTTTATTGAACTAGCTAATAGTTAGAGAGTTAGGAACATAGGGAGAAAGTTAGGTTCTTGTTTTCTCCTAAATTGCTTAAGTTTGATTCTTTCTAACCATTAGTTTAGAATGAGATACTTGTTTTACAAATTAGGGAGAAAATATGTTACTTTCATAGCTTAAAGTGTGTTACTATCATACTTAACAATAATTTAGGAGACCTTAGCTATGAGTAATATAGTAGTTACACAACTTAAAATATCTTAATTATTTTCATAAATTGATTTGAATAATAAAATTAATTACTAAATAATAATCTTAGAGAATAAATTAGTTAGGAACTAGACATAATAGTTAGACATGCTCTAGTCTAGTGAATAAAAAATAAGTATTAGGCCTAGAACTAGAATTCAAAAATTGAAAATAATTAAGTATGACAATTTTAAGATTATTTTCTTTTTGGGTAATTAGTAATATGAATATTTTATGTAGTGATTAATAATGTATGATTTATTTATATTATATTTTAAGAGACATTAGCTATAAATAATATAGTAGTTAAACAACTTAAAATATCTTATTTTGTAAATTGATTTGAATGAAATAAATTATTTATAAATATACATTTTGTAATCTTTGATTCTATTTCATTTGATCCTTCAAATATTGGATTTTAAATTGCTCCAACTAACTATAGATAAGTAAATAGTTTTATCATTTTGAATAAATAGATATAAGTTTCAAATGGGAAGTGTTATTAATTACTAAATGATAATCTTAGAGAATAAATTAGTTAGTAATATAAAAGTAATTTACTTAGAAAATTATACAATTACTTAATCTTATGAAAATTGGTAGAGTATCAAAGTAATTTTTTTTTTTTTAAATCTTTGCAATTTAATATGTATCTAAAACTTGTAATTGTTGTGTAGATATGGAATATGAAAGTCGTAGTTGAATATATAATAGAAATAATCCCGGGCGGCGGCGGCGGATGAGGGAAGAATTTGCAGTAGGTGTTCAAGAATTTATTGAAAAGGCGAAAACACTAGATGATTTTATACGGTATGACCAGATTAAGTGTCCTTGTATGAAATGCAAGTGCACAAAAGGACAACGTTTGGAAGATGTTGAAATACATCTTTATAGGAAGGGTTTTATGCCAAATTATTCTGTTTGGGTTTATCATGGAGAGTCTAAGAATATGGGTGGTGATGTTAATTTTCAAAATGCTTATGGCGGTGGGAGTGGTCCGTTTGTGGAGAATGATCTTGATAATTATCGAATGAACGATGTGGTTAATGATGCTTTTGGGATGTACCCAGAGGAGCCATCCCAACTGGGTACATCGCAACCAAATGTTGAGCACGTTCCTAATAATGAGGCAAAGCTCTTCTATAAATGGTTGGAGGAAGCTAGTCGTCCATTGTATGAAGGCTCAGTGCATTCCAAGTTGTCAGTTGCTGTTAGATTGTTAAGTATCAAATCTGATTTTAGTATATCTCAAGTAGCCATGGATTCCATCATTGGCCTTATGAATGAACTCAATCCGACTAACATGGCATTACCAACTGATTATTATCATACTAAGAAGTTGGTTTCCATGTTAGGCCTTTCTGCACAGAGAATTCATTGTTGTGTCAACAGTTGCATGTTGTTTTATAAGGATGATGCAGAATTAGATACATGTAAATTTTGTGAGGAGCCTCATTACAAGCCGGTTCTAAACCCTAAAAAGAAGTCGATACCTGTTAAGTCGATGCATTACTTACCCCTAAAACATAGGTTAAAGAGGTTGTATGCGTCGATGAGCTCTGCTCCTCATATGAGATGGCGCCATGATCGTCCAAAATAGCTAGGCATTCTAAGCCATCCGTCAGATGGTGAGGCATGGAAACATTTTGATCAGGTGTATCCGGCATTTGCTAGCGAACCAAGAATCATAAGGTTGGGTCTATGTTCAGATGGGTTCACTCCTTTTGATGTCTCGTCTACACCTTATTATTGTTGGCCCGTATTTGTCACGCCGTACAATCTTCCGCCTGAAATGTGCATGACTAGTCCTTATCTGTTTTTGAATTGCATTATCCCAGGGCCACATAACCCGAAAGCCTCGATTGATGTATTTTTACAGCATTTGATTGATGAGTTAAGGTTATAGTGGTATGAAGGTGTGGAAACATATGATATATCAATGAAACAGAACTTTCAACTGCATGCTTCTTTGATGTGGACTATAAATGACTTTCCAGCTTATGGAATGTTGTCTGGGTGGTCCACTGCTGGTAAGCTCTCTTGCCCTTATTGTATGGAAGATACAAAACATTCACTTTGAAAAATGGCGGTAAGATTACATGGTTCAACTGTTCCCGTCGATTCTTGCCAATGGATCATCCGTTTAGGAATAACAATAGTGCATTTATGAAGAATTAGGTTGATTTTGAGGAGCCTCCGCGAAGGTTGTCAGGAGGAGAAATATGGGATAGGGTTAAAATGTATCCTAAGGTAACTGACCAACGGCCATCTAAAGCACCTGGTTATGGTATTGATCATAATTGGACTAAACAAGATATCTTCTGGGAGTTGCCTTATTGGAAGGTGATAGTTATATATATTATACAATTTTAGATATATAAATTATTATATATATTTATATTTTTATATAAAATATATGATATTATCTTCAAATATGTGCAAATACACAAAACAACCTCTAAGTAAAGGAAAGAACGCAAAAGCAAGGAAGAATGAAAAGAAGCCACCGATGGCATCGGTGGCTCACATCCGTGGGACAAAAATGAAGAAATGCCACCAATGGCATTAGTCATGACTTCACATTAGTGGCAAAAAGGAAGAGAAGTGCACTAATGCCATCAATGGCTCGCATTAGTGGGAAAATGACAAGAAAATGCCATACATGGCATCGGTGGCTTCGCATAAGTGGAGTCTTTGGCTGGACAATTTCTTTATAAATAATCCGATATTTTATTGAGAAGAGATATCCCATCTTCTGTGTAAAAAATAAACACCTCTCTATTAGCCTTATTTTAGTTTTATAAGTTGTTTCTTCTTTGTAGAAATATTATTTTCTTTTCTCCATAATGGAGTAATTTTCTTTGGTTGGGATATTAGTTGAAGCTTGATAAAGTTTTTATAATAGAAGTCTTGATTTTATTATATTCTTATGTTGGGGTTTTTTCTTTATCATCTTTATACACCAGGATTAACCATAATCTTTATCTTATTTCTTTCAATTCTAATTCTCACGGAGGAGTTGACTCAAATAAGATTATTGATTTAGTAAAAGCTCATCGAAAGAGGTTTTTGCTCACATGGTGTACTCAACTAAGATACTTCTTGTTTAAATCATTACTTTAGTCGGTTAACTACACTAATCGAAAGAGGTGTTATTAATCAATTATTGTTTAATGTTACTGACTATCAATAAATTAATAGTATAAGCGCGAGTGGTGCTATTAATATATTGTAGTTAAGTGAAGTGGTTGTATTAGAAATAAATGATCATTCTTTGAACAAGGTCTCTGTTTAACTGTCAATCGATTAACTACATTAACCGAAAGAGGTGTTATTAATTGGTTACTTTTATGTGATTTGGTTGTATTAGAAATAAGCGACCATGTCATTAAACAGGAAGAAATAATGAAATTTTGATTTTATTATAATAGTTTTATTTTGCTTATTCAAAGTATCCTAACCT
Organism: Petunia x hybrida; assembly: GCA_037355625.1. NCBI lineage: Eukaryota > Viridiplantae > Streptophyta > Magnoliopsida > Solanales > Solanaceae > Petunia > Petunia x hybrida. The sequence goes on from JBBBVM010000258.1 coordinate 700,977, forward strand.
TTATCTTTATTATCTTTTATTTACTTTAAAAATCCATAAAATATTTACTCTACTGTTATTTAAATTTGTAGGACTATTAAACAATTCTCATATCACCAAATTGATTCTATCAAATAGTGAAAAAGATAATATATATCTGTAGCCTAGGTGGTTCCAATCTCTGTGGGACGATATCTTAAACTATACTATAATTTGACAGAGTACGAGCATAAAATCATATACGCCCAGAGCTCGTCAGAAGGATAATCTTCTTCGACATAACCTGGATCCCATACATATTGAGAAGAAATTTTTTGAGGATGTCTTTAATACTGTGATGGATTTCAGGAACAAGACAAAGGATAATGTGAAGGCCAAGTTGGACCTTAAGGAACTTTGTAGGCGACCTAAGTTATACTTATCTCAAGTTGGCAACACGATTTGGCTTTCCAAGGCCAGTTACACATTCGGATTGGATAAGAGAAGAATGATTTGTGATTGGGTCAAGAATTTGAGGATGCCTAATGGATATGCATCAAACTTAGAAAGGTGTGTTGATATGACAGAAGGAAAATTGACTCACATGAAAAGCCACGATTGTCACATCTTCATGGAAAACTTGCTCCCAATTGCATTCAATGGCTTGCCTGATAAAGTTTGGAAACCCCTTACAGAGGCGAGCCTATTTTTTAAGGAGCTGTGTTCTAAGACATTGAAGGAAGAGAATCTTAAGTCGTTGGAAAGTAACTTTCCTGTTGTCGCGACTAAGTTGACAAAAATCTTTCCCCCTGGTTTCTTTAATGTAATGGAGCATCTTCCAATTCACCTCGCAGAAGAGGCACTACTGGGAGGCGCGGTGCACTGTAGATGGATGTATCCTTTCGAGAGGTAAGGTCCCTTAAGTTATTATTAACTCATTTTTTTAAATTCATCTTAAGTAAATTAATTAATATAATGTATTATGCAGAATTATTGGCAAGTGTAAGCGGGACGTGAAAAACAGGAACCAAATTGAGGGGTCCATATGTGAGGCATATCTGGCTAGAGAAACTTCTCATTTTTGTTCGTATTATTTCGATCAAAATGTGCCATGTTTGAGAAATAGGCCGGATCGACATGATGTTGGAGACAAAAATGATCCGAATTATCCACCATTTTCTATATTCAATCAACCTGGTAGAGGAAAGTTAATGACCGAAGTATGCAAGTTCACTGACCGGGACAGAAAAACAGCTACAACACATGTTTTGTTGAATTGTCCCGATGTCACGCCTTTTTACAAGTATGCTTTTTTTTTTTTTTTTTACATTAAAGCCTAACATTCAAGTTTCATCATTAATCTAACTAATGAGATTTTTTTGGCGCATCATCCAGTCACTTTGTTGGAGAATTTGGCTCTGTTGCTGTTTATGAAAAATTTTCAGATTGGTTTAGAAAATTTGTAAGTGTTATATAAACAAATACATAAGTTTTTTGATATATATATATACATATATATATATATATATATATATATATATATATATATATATATATATATATATATATTTGGTTTAATGTGTACAACTATCTTGAACTTTATATAGGTACTCAATCCGGATAATGGCATAAACTTCCCATTGTTGCATGATATATCTCAGGGGCCTTATTATAAATACAAGAGGATGTCTAAGTACTTTGTTAATGGGTACAAGTTTCATACTAAAGAATGGTCCTTGGGAAAGAAAACCAACAACAGCGGTGTGTGTGTGAAAGGTGGTACTAGTGACCAGGATGTAGACTTTGATTACTATGGTGTGATTGAGGAGATTTTAGAAATAGAGTTTACAGTAGGTTGGCCTCGTAAAAGATTGGTGCTTTTTCGGTGCAAGTGGTTTGATCCGAGTCCCAAGGGTACGAGGGTAGACCCATGTTCTAAAATAGGTGAAGTTAATCACAGAAGGTCATATGTAGTGGCAGAACCAGGATTTTCAGTAAGGGGTATCAAAATATAAACAATCGAATATACCAAAAAAATTAAGGGGGCTCAACACATGATATATATACATACATATAAAAAAAATTACCTACCTATGCCGTGTAATTTTTTCGGCGAAAAGGTATCAATTGATACCCCTTACTACCACTTAGGTCCGCCTAAGGTCATATGGACATTATGATTCTTTCATCATTGCCTAGAATGTGAAGCAAGTGTGGTACGTTCCTTATCCACCGATAAAGAATAAAGCCAAAGCCAAATCCAAAGCCAAGGCCAGTTGGTGGGCTGCTCTAAAAGGCAAGCTGGTGGGAAGAGTGGAAGTAGATGATGTATTAGATATTGCATATCAAAATGAGGTTTCAACCGTTCTCTTGATTGCGGATATTGAATTAGCCGATCAGTTGCAACATAGTGAAGGCATCTATGAAGAGTTTGATGTATCAGTGGTTAGACATGGAAAAAACGACTAATTTTGGAGTAGAAACATCTAGGGCAAACGAGGAGGATGAATATATGGATGACGTTGAAACAAGTGAGGAAGAATTTGTTGATGACGATGAGACGAGCGAGGAAGAAGAAATAGTCGATGACCTTGACGCGAATGATGATGATTGACATGTTCGTAGTTTGTTGTTGTTACTTTACTACAATTATTTGTACTACTTTATAAATGTATTCCATATAAATTTATAATTTGCTTATATTGTGCTAATTTATTGTTCTTATTTTACAGATATGACATCTACGGAGAAGGCTAGGGGGAAAAGAAAGGTTCAAAGTACCTCTCCTGCTTCGGGTCATACTACTCCTCCTGCTCCTGTACCTTATATGCTTCCTACATATCCTTCGTCTACATATGCTCCAGGTTTTTTCACTCCTCCCGCTACCTTTCCCCCTAGCATGCCACTTCCTACATCTCCTGGTTATGTTGTTCGAACGCATGGCATGAGCTTATCCATGCCTTCGCCATCTTCCAGTCCATCACCATCCCCTTCATCATCTACTTCTTCTGAATCTACTGTACCACCTTCTGATCCGAGCTCGGTGGGCGCTTCGGTACCACCTACTGTACCACATTATGATCCGAGCTCGCCTTTTTACATTGGTGCTCCAGGATCATATGATGATGACGGGAGGGTGAGGATTTTTCCTGAAGGGTAGTCGTTGGTAAGTATTTTTTTTGTTATTTTTTAACTATTTAATACTACTGTAAAGTTTAATTTTTTAGTATATTTATTAACACTAGTGATTTTTATCTAGTTTTACTTTCTAGCACGTGGCTACTCCCTTAGTCATATTATGCATTAAATCTAGATGAAGTGAGCCATGGCCATCCTGGGGTAAGGTACCCTTCCTCGTAAAGCTGTCCATGTTTGACGATTTTAAGGTAATAATTATGTTTTATTTTTTAATAATTTAGTTAAGTGTCACTTTTTTAAAAATCTAATATTTTTAATTATTTCAGACAAAGTGTAAGTGGCATCCTGCCTTTGATAGCGTTGCCCGAAGCAATTTCCTTGGAAAATGCACAGATAGAGTCAAAGGTAACCTGTATGATAGTCGGGCCAAAGGAAAGAAGCCCGATTGGATATACGATAATGTTTGGGTAAAATATTTGGAAATTGGGATAGTGATGAATTTAAGAAGAGGAGTACCCAAGGAAAAGCCGCGCGAGCATCCGAAAAGGGTGGATCGCTGCACACCGGGGTTTCGGTTAGCGCAGCAATTCAGCGGATGCTATTGGTAACTTATTAATTATTATATGTATTGTTTTATGTAACTCGCATTAATTTTCTATCTAACTTGTCATCTTTTTAATTTTGTAGGAAAAGGAAGAAGGGCGGCCAGTACATGTGCCTGAAATCTTTAAGAAGAGGCATATATACAGAAACAGAAAAAGAGAAGAAGTGTGGGTCGAGGAGCGCGCTAGAGAGTTATATGTAAGTTATTAAATTCAATCTTTTAAAGTTATTAAATCCATCAATATTTGTAAATCTAATTCTTGTTTGTAAATTTTTTTCAGGAAAAGGCTATGGCGGCTTATGAAGAAAGGATGGCAAGTCAGGCATCCGAGTGTGGTAGCAGTACCCCAGCTCAAATGACATTAGAGGAGGAAACCGCACTATGGTTGGAGGTGAATGGCGGGGTAAAGAAGGGAAGTGCTTACGGCCTTGGATCGCAGTATGCCTCGGAATGTCTAAATCCAGGTTTGTTTGGCACTTACACTTCTGCTAGTTCAATTAATCCCTAGGTGGAAGTCTCGTTGCGCAATGAAATCGAAGAGCTTAAGAGAAAGAGTGAAGAAGATCGTTTGCGCAATGAGAAAAATATGAGAGTCATGCGGGAAATGATGCAGAACTTTGTGTGTGGTAGTGCGAACAAGGGAAAGAAGAAGGACAAGGGCATGAGCAAGAGCAAGAGCAAGAGCAGGGGGAAAGGCAAGAGCAAATGTCAATACAACTCGTCGTCTGAGTGTAGTTCTGAGTGTAGTTCTGAGGCAACAGAGTAGTAATAATAGATTGTTGATGTTTTAGACATGTGTTAGACTTGTGGTTAGTTTTTGATAAACTTCTTTGATTGTTAGACCTGTTGTTGTTAAGTTTAACTTGTTTGAATCGTTATGAAGTATTGATGTTATGTAAATTGTTAAAGTTTTAGTTTAAAGGCAATAAACCTTGTTTAGAAAAAAATTAAGGCTTGTAGAAGCCTATTGTTTTCTGGGTGCTGTATTTTACTGTTTTTACAGGTGGTGGAGCTCTAATTACAGGTTTTATATTGCAGGTTTTACACAGATTTCCGACCGAATCGGTCCGAAATCTGGGTATTTTTTTGCCCAGAAATTACAATGTCCGACCGCCTCGGTCGCCTGGCTCAAGAAATTTTTTTCCATAATTTTGCAACCTCGGACCGATTCAGTCGCCTGGCTCAATAAATTTTATTCCAGAAATTACAATATGCGACCGGTGTCCGACCGATTTGCGGTCGGAACATCGGACCGAGTCGGTCGGACACCCTTGTGCGACCACCCATTATCCGACCGCCTCGTTTGGTCGAACACCAGTCGGCTAGCCGACCGTTGTCTGGCCATATTGGCGGTCGGAGAACACATTTTTTCTAGTAGTGAGAGATTTTCTCAACGCACACGCTATATAATTTACACATCGACTCGATTACGGGGACGATGGGCAGCAAAAAGCCGACTGTAAATGGATACGTGAGCACATCTAAGTAACCCTCTACATGGGTAGAGAGATTGGAGCCAGCTCCAGGCACCTGATGTTGATCTCTTCTCCCCATCTGCAGTCCTACCGGATTCTGGGGACATCTTCTGATTAAACGGTGCATAAATTCCAGAACTTCAATAGAGTACAAGAACAAAATGACAAGAGGTTTAGGATCACGAGTAGATGTCCTAAGAGGCTCCTAAGCTGAAAGTATCAAATGCTTACATTCCATTCCAACATTGCTAACCGGAAAGTATATACCCACTTGATAATCTCTTGAAATTGAGACAACTGTCTGATATTTTATCAATATCAGTGCAGAATCAACTGATCAGTAAGTAGTTTAAAAGCTAAAAACAACTCATAGTAGTTAACAAGAAAGAACATTTTAGTATAGTAAATTGTCATAGTGAACTTTTACTACAAGGATTCTTATCTTTACAATGAATTATATCAAAGAGTATGCAAACATTGGGTGATTATAGATGTCTTCTAGTTTTCAAAAAATTGTTATACTAGTTTAAGACACCAATAAGCATTCTACAGACTACAAGTAACCTCCCTATTTAGTATGGTTCTTAATCAAAGTACAATCATAAGGTAAAGCGAAAAAAAGTTGGAAGAAAACCCATGGAAACTATAAAAACTTGAAAGTGAGAAGCACCCTTAACCTTGAAGAGTGAGTAATGAATGAATTTCATCCAATGACAAGCCGTTGACGCTAGCTCTTGGGTGGTGCTCAAGTAAAGAAATAATAGACACTAATAATAAGATACAATAACAGATAAAAAAGAAATAGTTAAACAATCAATATTCAACCGGTGAAATACGTAACCAAATGCATCTAGGAATGGAAAATCAAATTTGTGGAAGAGGACCAAGAGATTCTACAACTTATATCAGAAGAAACAAATGAATTCTATTGAAAATAAATAGAGTTGCTAGTATATTCCATGTATCTATGACCCTCAAAGGCTAAGAATAAACATTAACGTAAGTAACCTGCGTAGATCTAAATAATTAGAAACAAATAGAAGCAGTAAAATAATCCGGCGTCAGTGTTGAGCTCCTGCTGGATCCACCACTGGTACCACTTTCGCGCCAATAATCCGAGGCCGAATTAGAATGCAGCCCTATGTTGCTCAAGCAATTAAGGATAGGACGACTAGAACTAGGAAGATCACTAAAGACGCTGCAACACCTGGATTAGCAAGAATTTGAATTCTTGAAGCATAGAAAAATCGGAGAAAAGAAAGCATGTACACTCACTAGACAGTATGAGTTTCCATAAAGCATGTACAGTCAGTCATTTAACAATGGTACCAAGTATGTAGGGGAGTAGTAGTTTATACTACTATTAAGATAAACACTAGTTTAGTACTTCCTCTATTTCAGAAACGATGAACCTATTACTATTTGAATGGTCAAACAAGATTATGTTTGACCACGTGTCTTACAAATATTTTCTAACTATTTTGAATTGTTAACTATTGTAACTTATAGTATTTTTCATGTACAATCTAAATATGTAAATTTTATTTTAAAAAATTTAAAAATTCAATGTGCAAATTCCCGTTGAAAATTAGTCAATTTGACCATCGTACTCCACAAAGGTTCATCCTTTTTTAAATGGAGGGAGTAGTTGGCTAGATTTAGACTTCTATTATTTCTCTACTATATATGACATTGTTATTATTCAAATAAACATGACAAATTAATTATTGTAAAAATCAAACACACCAAAGGAAATCGAACACACCAAACAAAAATTGAACAAGCTTTAGGTGAAAACTCTTGCCTTTCATTTATGAAGGGAGTCCTATATTTATACAAGAGGAAACCTAGAAAACCTAACTTAGGGACCAAGTAAATCCTAATGGGTTTGGCCCAATATACAATTTGTCGAGGCTATACTACAATTTACATAACTAACATATTTACAAGAATAACCTTCATTGCCTCTCCCCTCAAGTTGGAGCATGAGGATTCCTTATGCCCAACTTGTTAAGGAAATATTCGAACTGTGCCCGTCCAAGTGCCTTCGTAAAAATATCTGCCAGTTGTGTGGTCGTAGCCTCGTAGGCACATAGCTGGGACGAATAATTCCTCCGATAATCTCATTCCGTACAAAGTGACAGTCGACTTCGATGTGTTTAGTGCGTTCTTGAAAAACAGGATTCCGAGCGATATGTAATGCTGCTTGGCTGTCACACTTCAAATTAATCGGAGAATTGTGCCCGATCCCAAGGTTCCATAATATCCCTTTCAACCACTTCAATTCACACACAATCATTACCATCGATCGATACTCTGCCTCAGCTGAGGACCTTGATACAATCTGTTGCTTCTTCATTCGCCATTATATCGGTGAGACCCCCTAAAGATACATACCAACCAGTCAACGATCGACGTGTCAATGGACAACCTGCCCAATCGAAGTCACACCATCCGTGCAATCGCAGATCACACTGAGAACTCAATATGATGCCTTGTCCCGGACAGCCTTTCAAATATCTAACAACCCTAAGCGCTACTTCTATATGCTCAACGCGGGGACTTTGCATGAATTGTGACAACACATGCACACTATAGGACAAATCTGGTCGTGTAAAACACAAGTAAATCAATCTTCCAACCAATCTCCGATAGCGTTCAGGATCTTTGATAAAATGACCAGTCGCAAGCGCCAGGCGATGGTTTTGTTCTATCGGTGTACCAACAGGTTTTGCCCCCAACAAGCCTGTTTCCGATATGACATCCAATGCATACTTCCTCTGACACAAGAAGATTCCCTTCGGAGCCCTTTCCATTTCAACCCCCAAGAAATATTTCAAAACACCTAAATCCTTCATATGAAAATATTTCGAGAGATACAGCTTGAAAATTCGAATTGCCCTCGGATTATTTCCGGATATGATCAAATCATCTACATAGACAAGCACATTCAAATGCACATTTTCCTTCTTCATCGTAAATAATGAGTAATCCGAATACGATTATCGGAACCCGTATTTCTTAAGAGCAGTCGACAACTTCGCAAACCAACACCTGGAAGCTTGTTTTAAACCATATAATGATTTTCGAAGACGACACACAGTTCCTCTCCCGGTCATGTGATGCCCCGGAGGCAATTTCATATATACTTCTTCGTGAAGATCACCATGCAAAAATACATTGTGCACATCCATCTGATGCAATTCCCAATTTTTAGCAGCTGCTACGGCCAGAAAAACTCGGACAATCACCATCTTTGCAACCGGTGCAAAGGTCTCCGTGTAATCAACTCATTCGATTTGATGATTCCAAAAAATCAGTCTTGCTTTGTACCTTTCAATAGTTCCATCCAAGTTATACTTTATCTTATATACCCATCGGCATCCGAGGGCCTTCTTCCCCAGAGGTAAGCGGACTATCTCCCAAGTCTTGTTCGCTTCCAATGCCTTCAACTCTTGCCCCATGGCTTTTCTCCATTTATCATTTTGCACCGCCTCCGAATATGAGGTATGCTCATGTCCTTGCGTTATATCTGCAAGAAAACTCAGATGTTTCGAAGAAAAATTATCAAAATTGACATAGTGTGCTAGAAGATAGGGCTTACTAAAGGGTTGTTGAGAAACAGATGAACAATCAGACTTTCGAACACAGGATGATACCCTGTGACTCATCTTTTGGACCGTATTAATAACAAAGTTTCTCAGCAAAACACTTTCTTTCTTAGTTCGTTTTCCACGACCCAACTCTTCGATTATTACATCATCCTCATTGTGTCCGGGAGATACATTGGGAACAACTTTGGGTTCAATTTCCAGAGTCACAACTTCGGGTTCAATTTCCGGAGTCATTTGAGCATTATTCTCAATAACCCTCCTTCCTTGCACACTCTCCTCGTCTTCCTCAAATGCTACGGTGACAGGAACCGTATCTTGACTCCGTTTTTCTTTCTCAATCTCCTTTGATGCGAAAGAAAATTTGTTTTCGTAAAACGCCACATCTCTTGATATCACAAACTTCTTTGCCTCCAAATCATACAGTTTCCACGCTTTCTTCCCGTTCGGATAACCCAAGAACACGCATCGATGACTCATACTCTCAAACTTGTCACCTGTTCGTCCTTGATTGCGAGCATAACATAAGCAACCGAACACCCTCAAATGATTATAATTCAGTGTCACTCCCATTAAGACATCGTAAGGTGTCTTCCCATTCAACAACTTAGTGGGTGTCCGGTTAATTAAATAACATGTCGTCATCATACATTCTCCCCAGAAATCAATCGGCAAATTGGTTTGAAAACGTAGCGCCCGTGCTACATTCAAGATATGTCGATGTTTTCGTTCAACTCTACCATTTTGCTGAGGTGTCCCTACACAGGAAGTTTGGAACAAGATCCCTTGTTCGAGAAAATACCCTTTCAAGTTTACAAATTCGATTCCATTATCACTCTGGACGTACTTAACCCGTTTATTGAATTGTTTTTCTACCATTGCAAAGAAACCTTTCAATTTTTGTCCGACTTCTCTCTTATCAACTAACAAAAATACCCATACTCCTCGTGAACAATCATCAACAACAGTTAAAAAATATGATGCACCACACGAAGATTCAGTTCTATAAGGACCCCACAAGTCACAATGAACTAAATCAAAAGGTTCGGCAGCTTTATTATTACTCGAAGGAAATACATTTTTAGTTTGCTTTGCCCTGAGGCATACATCACATGCCTTTTCTTCTAAGCTACCTTTCCCACTATCTTCTAAAACTGAAAGAGATTTTGTTACTTGCATCGAAGGATGCCCCAACCTTTGATGCCACAAATCTATCACATCAACCTTCATAGCCTTCATCAGGGGTATCGCTCGAAAGTAGTAGAGTCCGTTCTTTTGTTCACCCGCTCCAATTAATTTCCCCGTAGCCCGGTCCGGCATAACACACAAATCATTAGTGAAATTTATACTGCAACCAACTTGATTAATTAATTGAGACATAGAAATTAAATTTCAAGTCATTTTGAGCACATATAACACTCCGTGAAGAACCATGTCTTCGTTAAATCTGATGGATCCTTCTTGCGTCGCCATTGTACTATTTCCGTTTGGTAAACCTATCGGACACTTTGGTATTGTCCTTAATTCTCCAAAACACTCATCTGACCGGTCATATGATTCGACGCTCCTGTGTCAATAATCCACAGAAGATGAATTTTCTTACCAATCGATGGTTCACTTGTGCTAGTCTTCTCCTTTTTCAGCAAATCGAACAGCATCTGCAACTGATCACTTGTTATTCCGGACAAGTTAGTTTGTCCGGGCACACTCATGTGTCTGGTTTCTCCATTCTCGAACTCAGCTTGAGCAGTATTTGCTCGATTATTGCCACGTCCTCGGCTAGCATTCGAACCATACTGTTGATGTCCACGGCCTCTTCCACCTCTGTTACCTTCAGATCTTCCTCTGCCAAGTCCTCCACTCGGAGAAACTTGCTTCGAATAATGTACCCAACCCTCCGGATAACCAATAACTTTATAGCAGCATTTCAGAGGATGTCCACCTCGATCGCACAAGTGACACTCCTTATAGCCTTTCTTCGGTGGAGGTGATCGTTGTGCAGTAAACGCTGTCACCTCCCCTCGTTCTTCCTGAGTTCGTGCCATCCCCTTGACCCGTTCATCTTAAATTACCTTTTGATAGACTTGATTAATCGATGGCAATGGATCCTGAGCCAAGAGATTGGAACGGACGGTTCCATAAAGACTTTCATCCAGACCCATAAGAAATAAATGAACCCTGTCATCTTCTCTTTTCTTCTCCAGTGTAACCGTTAGATTGCATGTGCAAATTCCACACAAACAAGTTGGAAACTTATCACAATTTCCAAGTTATTCCCATAACATAGCCAATTTTCCATAGTAAGTAGTCAATCCTTTTTGCTTACAACCGGCCAAAGCAGTTTTCAATTCTTGAATTCGAGGTCCGTTTCCCATGGAGAAACGTTCTCGGATACTATCCCACAAATATTTTGTCACCTCCATGTGCGATATAGTGTCCGAAGAGTGGGCTCGATCGAATTCCTAATCCATGACACCAGAAGAGAATTGATAGTCCACCAATCCTCATAATCGACCGAATCTTCACCGGGCTTCTTAATCGATCCATCAACAAAACCAAACTTCTTCCTTGCACGCAGCGCCGTTCTAACCGACCGTGCCCATTCCTCATAGTTCTCACTGGTCAACTGGACCTGTGTGATAATCAAACCAGGATTATCATTCGAAGTGATGTCATACGGAGAGATGGTCTTCCGTACGACTGCAGCATCACCCTCCACTCCTTGGATAATGCCTCCTCCACCAGCACCACCTATCGGAGCTGCCATTACTATTCTACTTGAAGAGTTTAATGGTGGCTCTGATACCATGTAAAAATCTAACACACTAAAGGAAACCGAACACACCAAACGAAAATTGAACAAGCTTTAGGTGAAAACTCTTGCCTTTCATTGATGAAGGGAGTCCTATATTTATACAAGAGAAAACCTAGAAAACCTAACTTAGGGACCAAGTAAATCCTAATGGGCTTGGCCCAATATACAATTTGCCTAGGCTATACTACAATTTACACAACTAACCTATTTACAAGAATAACCTTCATTAATTATACTACTCCTACTATATATCTTTGAGAAGATTGAACAATTAACATACGAAGTTTGGTCATCATTAAATCGTGTGCTTAATTAGTTTTAATAGCATGCTTCCCATGTATAAAAATTAGTCCATGCATGTATCCATAATAACGATTGTGAATCCTTGTCCAGAAGTCAAGCTTTGTCATGTTTTGGTTGCATGTTTTGTTGTAATGTGTTAATCTAACATTGCAGGGCCTGATCGCTATATTACAAGGGTATTTAAGTAACATAAATAATTTATATGGATATTTTAGTAATATGACTTTATATTAGGGATTCCTACTTTTATAATGAATATGATTCTAGAGTGCACATAATAATGGAGAAATGAGAAGTCATTGTCATTATGTAACTGCTTTCCTTTACTTCCTCCATTGTTTCTTATTAGTTTACGTGGATAGGATATGAAACTGTAAAACATGAAAAGGTCCTAGGACACTTATTACCTCTTAAATCTCACTTATCTTTGAATTTATGCACACATAATCAGATTCATTATCAATTGTTTTGCTATCGTATGGTGTAACTGGACTGTATTTTTGGTTTTTTTTTGTTTTTTTTTCCTTTTCGTATTCTTTTTGTATTATTTTCTTTATGTTTGTTATGTTACAAACCTACATATCTCAAAATGATGCTTGATTCAGAGACAGACAGATAATAGTCTTAAACCAAAGTAACGTTGCCTCTGAAAATTTGGCAAGAAAATGAATTATTTACAAGCAATTGCATTTCTATGGCTGGCATCTTTAGTGCTAAAGTATGATGGGGCAACTCTTTGACCTCTCCCAAGTCTTCAATTAAAAAAATGACCTTCAAGTTTAAAAATTGGGTAGATGACCTCATGTTTTTTTAATCAGGATTAGGACTTAATTACACCAAAAAAATACCTACACGTCCTAACCCTCCAAGTTCTAAATATTACACTTTGGCACATTACCAAAAAAGAAAAATTTTCTGCCCCCTCCAAAATTTGCCGCCCTATTCCCCCTTCCTTTCTCTCGTTCTAGTCGCCTCCATTGCCCTCTTCTTCAGCTGAACCTCGTTCCAGGGCCCAAATCCAACCATTTTGTTCCATGGCTATCAGAAATCCAATTTCCATCTTCAGTTTGCTCTCATTTCTTGATTTATGATTGTGGGAAGCTTTTAAAATTTCAATTTCAAATGGTTCTAATCCGTCTATCGTGGTGGGTGCAATTACTTCGAATTGAGTTGATATCAACTTCATTGTGCTATACGAAGTATTTTATTGAGCTGGTGAGTTGCTTTATCATATCCTCCATTGTTTTTGTTCCATTAGAACAACTCTATTTTAGTTCCATTAGAACTCTGTTTTTGTTCATCGACCGGTTTCAGTGTATTATTGACTTGTTCATATATCAGTAAATAGAGCTGTTATGGGGTGCTATGTAGTAGTGGGTGCTGATTACAATGGACAATGGGTAGAGATGCCTAAGTGCTGGTCTTGGCGTTCCAATACTAGTTAAACAGTACCTATTGCATTGAAATTGGAGGGTACATTTGACGAGTTGATTGACAGCGTCATTGAACGCAGACAACTAACTTGTGATCGGGGTGATGTATCTATTAGTTATATGCTTAGTGTTGCACCTGCTAGGGGGGAAAATAGCTCCTTCATTCATTAGGAATGACAGTGATCTGCGCATATACCTCCTAGATGTAGATGGTAATGGTAGTAAGCCTATTCTTTATATTTTGCGGGTCGAGAGGTCCGCCGCAACTTCAAATGTTGTTGCAGCATCTCCCATAGCAACTGATGATCAAACGGTTGAGTCCAGCAATATTATTGGAGATGGTACAGGCGAATCACTCTTGTACAAGAATGTTAAGAAGGCTACGAGCCACCATCCCCGTGCCTTCGTCGGAGATAAAAGAACCTGTACAGGTAAGACATTTATCAAAAGGGGCAGGAAAAGAATTAAGCACATTCCATCCATCGGGGTATTATTTACGTCCAAGAAGAGAAGAAATAAATGTTCAAATTGTAAGCGACCCGGCCATAAAAAAATAACTTGCCCTCTGGCTCAAAATAGACAGTGATTTATTATTTATTTCTTTTTCCCTAATGAGTGTAATAATTTATTTTTCTAAACATTTGTAATAACTACTGAACTGAATAATTTCTGTATTTTTGCTTCCAATATACCAGTATTTAGTCTTGTTGTTTATTAGAATTAGATATGTTGATAATCGACCCTTTTTTGCTGTGCTTGAGGTTCTCAACTCTCGATTTTAACAAGTTGACAAAAAATCTTAAGTAGCTTTATTGAGATCTGTAGTAAGTAATTTTGGTTGTAGACTTTTTGAACATAGACCAACTCAGCATAGACTGAAGACATCATTTCCAACAGTTAGCGTGCTAGTGGAATGTGTGGTTGATAATTGGCCAGTTAAAACGTGTGCCAGGTTCTTTAAAGAGTGCACTGCCCAAAGTATGAACTATCCCATCGGATACAATGGATCCAGTAACTCATGTCTCTTGACCTTCTTCACCTATAGAGTATAAGTAGGGCCATCATTTCCTAATTTTTTCTACACCCATCAACAAGTTAATTTATCTACGTTTTACACCTCCTTGATCTTCTCCCTTTCTCTAAAACATGCCAGACACAAGTAACAACCATGTATGACCTTTTGGATGGTACATCCAAACAAGGAACGGTACATGCTTCACTATTACTGTAAATGGATATTCATGTATAAATGATGACCTAGTAAGTTTCGTACTTCGTTCTTTAATATTTGGATTTGTTTACCTTAGTTATTTGATTTTTAACACATTAAATATTGTACTCTTTGATTATAGTTATTTCCATAGAACATAGCACAACTTTTACCCGACTATACGACGGAAGCTGTTATCTACAGTGGTGACGTTAGGTTCTTCATGGAACTCTGTGCGACACCGAGTTGCAAATCGCTTCAGCGAGGTTGGTTACGGTTTGTTAATGATCGTCATATAGTTCAAGGCCAAGAACTCCACTTCCAAATAATGCGCCGACATCCTGAATATGGTGTTTGTTTTCGTGTGCATTTGATGGAACGAAGAAGAGACTATGGTGTTTATTAATGTATTTATTAAAAATATTATCAATGGAAATGGGTGGTATTTTATCGGTGTATTAATTTTGGAAGTTTGTTATAAGTTCTTATTTTTAGGCGAAGTAAACAGTATTTGACGATCTTTCAATTTACCTTTATTTACTGTCTTATTGTTCATATACTTAGCAAAGTTGATAATAAACTTTTGATGCGATAGAAATTGGTATTTATTGGCCATATATGCGTAGTTGACAATCGATCATGCAGTGGTTGAAACTATACTTTAAATGGGTTTATTCATATCTGTAGTTGAAAACTTTTTCTGGACTATAAAATAGTGTATAAACTACTATACATGGTCTTCACTAAATAAATATTGGATTTATACTAAATTGAATATTTATTGTTCAAGTTGGCTATTCGATCATATACCAATATCGCATAGACTAAAGACAAATACATATTCAAATAATGATAACTAGTTGCCGTATATTAATAGACAAAAAACTTAATGAGTAAGCTAAGTATATTGATAGGTAGAAAATAGGTGAGTGGGAAATGTGTCATGTTGTTTAAAGAAGTGCACTGCCCAAGCTTGTCATGTCCCGTCGGATTTAATGGAGTGGGAAAAGTCTCACCGGGAAATGGATTTAATCATGATTGTTAGAACCCTCCCCCTATCTGTTTCACCTTCTTCTTCTTCTTCTTCTTCTTCTTCTATAAATATAACCATTGTTTACACTTTCTTTCACACAATTCCAACTACAAAATCTCAACTTTTTCTAAAGCTTTTTTCTGCACAATAATGTCGATCCCACCCTCCCAAGATGCACTGCTAATCCGTCAAGCCCTAGACATCCTCATACGAAGAATGAATGAGGACAGGCAGCGCCAAGAGATGAATATTAGGCGCATTGCACGTATTCTTCGTGCAATGTGCCGCAGCGAGGGTATCAACCCCGACGACCTCATCACCCCCCCAAATTCTCCTTAATTTGTATGTTTTTTTTAAGTATGTTCAATGGTTTAAGTGAGTTTAAGTATATATGCATTTTATTTTTTGTTATTTTGTAAAAAGGTTTCTGATTAAAGAAAGCTCTTTAATATGTAATTATTAAAAAATGTGAATGGAATTGGAAAATTTTGCTGCCGGCGTACTAGTTTTGGTGTTGCTATTGAATTAATTCTTGTTTCTGCTTTGTTTCATCGAAGAAGATGACTGGATCTGTTAAACATAATAATAGACCAAGTGAAGTTGATAAACGACTTAACATGGAGACCAGGAAAAATTTATAACTTGAATCTGATGAACTTGATAATAAACGAATTCAAGTTTATGAACAACTAACATAAAATCATGGAAAAGGGTAGGTGGTTTTTATTATGTCTGTACTGAGATAGAGATTTCCGCGTATAAACTGATAACCTACTACAAGTATACAAACAACCAAAATAAATATTCAACGTGCCATAACATAGTACGGTACACTTTCTAAAATTACTGTGATTTCTATAAAAGTTGATAATCAAGTATTTAGGATTGACAATCATCACTGCTAAACTTGATTTAATATGACTGAGACAACACAATTTTTAATGAAATAATTATAACATCAGATTCATCTCCAGATTCATCCAGATTGTAGTTTGGGCTCTAGGGTTAAGGTAGATCATTTAGGCATTTATATACTAAACTAATTGAAAGATACGAATCAACCTCAATTTGGTCTATTATATATTTATTGAAAAACTGAGCGTTGAAGTTTTACCGTGCATGATATTATCACACGCGCGTTGGCATTTAGGGATTGTGATGTTTGGGGTTTAGGGTCTAGGGTCCACGCGCTTGGGGTTTGGGGTTTGGGCTCTAAGGTTAAGGTAGATCATTTTGGCTTGTGGGTATATTATCAACGATTCGAAATTACACTGTTTTTTATTTTCAACATTGCTCAGGTTGATAATATACGCTCATGATTTATCTTAAAATAATATAAAACCCTATATTAAACACTAGTAAGGAGTTATTTAGTAACCTACGAACTAGGAAACCACTCACATGACAATTTTGTTGCATAATGTACCTTAATGATGGTCAATAACATTGATAAGGCGTGACATTGGATAACAAATATAACATAATGTATACTAATGTTAAGGTTCTGAGAAAGCAAGACATCTTTCTCTAAGCATGGAAGAAGATCTCATTGCTTGGGAAGAAGATCATAATGTGAAAAGCAAGCAATGTGAGTGGTACATAATCATAATTGGCGACCTGCCACCACCGAGTGACCGGCGGCGACCGGCTGCGGGCCACTGGGGGCGCTACTGTGACTGAAGCAGTGGGAATGGGAGGGAGTAAAAGCTTTATTTCTATGGTTTTAATAGAAGTTGTATATGATATGTTAAAAAATTATTGCTATGTTTTGTAAAGTGGTAAAGTATTAGTATTTTTTGTAAATATGGTGTTAAGGTTGTATATTTTTGTACTTGTCCCATAAATAAATTTCAAGTTTTCCCACTCTTCCGGCAACAAAATAGCTAGTACTTTAATGTTGGACTAGTATTACAAATGTTTCAGTCTACCATGGTAAAAATTTCGTCCAGAGGCCATTTTTGCCACTGCTATTTGATTTGAGGCCACTTTTTCCTTAGTTCTGCAAAAAAAAAACATTTTTTTGGAACTTCAGTCTTTATGGGCTGGTATGAAGTTCAACTTCAGCCCACAAAAATTGAAGTTTACGCAATTTATGCCTAAAAGTTTAGAGCTGAAGTTGAACCTCATACCTACCTTCATACTTTCAGATATAAAGTTTAGTCCACAAAATGTGAAGTTCAGCCCACAAGAATTGAAATTTCAAAAAGTACCTAAAAACAAAATATTTGGAAAAAAATAGCCCCAACCGTAAATACGAGCCAAAAGTTGCTATTCGTGCCCCTCTACCATGTGATTTCTGCTAATTTCAGAGTGCAGATTTTGTCTTACACATGTCATTTGTTTAGTTGTCAAGAGACACTTTCCCCTGATATCTCATTTGATCATATATCAGATTAAATCAAGTCAAGTCGAAATATTCCAAATTATTTACTAATGTAAACTGTTAGATTTTTTTTTTTCCACTGAAATGTAGTCCTGCACGCAAATGATACCAAATCCTTTGAGAAGCCTAGTTTCACTAATTCTTTTCAGACATACCCCTTTCACTTCCCTATCATTCGACAAAAGGGCTGCAAGATTCCAACAAATACCATTGTTCATTAAACTCTATGGTTTAGTTTGATTACTTATTGACACCTGAAACTGCATACCATTTTGGCAATCTTGGTATTACTTTAAATCATAAAATATAATGCTCATACCGAGAAACATTATGTTTAGAGGCTATAGGATTTAACTGAACATATTGTTTTTTGTCCCAACTATGTAACATATAAAAAATAACTCAAATTGCACATGTATGATAAGAATATATTCATTCTGGATATTACTAACTCCGCATTTTTTTTTTGCCTCTAAATCATTAGTAGGTGAAGGGGTGCTGCCGTTTAGCAAACTCATGAATATAGTCAAGAACCTTTGATCAAGACGTAGTAGCTCAAGTCAACATGACGCTTATTTTTCTCAGATAGTGAACTGTACACAAAGCAATAGACTGAAAACTATAGAGAGTTTCTATCATCCAAGTAACAAGCAACTAAAAGTAGTCTAACTTTAGCCTTCTTAGAAGACTTCCATTAACAGCTCTAGAATTAGCAGACAAAGCCTACGAAAAAACAATCGTGAAACTTAGTAAACATACTGTCCAAGAGAAAGCAGATATGAACTGATTTTTTTTGGAAAATCTCAATCATTCAACAGATTGAGCTTCTAATATTGGATTTAACAAATTGTTCTTGCAGCATGTCCAAGAGGAAATTCAGCAACAGCTCTCACAGTCATCCAGCTGTACAGTTTGAAATCAAAATGTAGATTTTACTTATTCTCTATAATCCTTCCTACATTATCGCTGCTTGCATCTGTTAAAATTGTTAACCTCCGTGCTGTTTTCATGAAGTCACTGCAAAAGAAATGCAGACAGAGAAACAAAATGGTTTAATCGATGATAATTCCTTACAAGACCACACTGACAAATGTATCCAAATAAATTTGTTTGAAGCCAAAGTGCTGACTATCATCACACTGAGAGAAGTTAAACACATACCTAAATGGTTCATCACCAAGTTGCTTCTCCACATCTGAGATATCTCGGTAAAGCACACGATTAAGCACCTCTGAGATTTCAATGCCAAACATATCAGCCAACTTCCTGTATAACTCATCGTAGGATCCCAGTACTGACAGATCCAGTGTTCGTCCTACATCTTCTGACTCTATGAAAACTTTACAGTGTCCAATCTCTACACGTTGCTCAGAATGGAATGGTAGACAATGGTGATCAAATGCAGAACCTGATTCATCAGAACTGTTCCCTACCTTATCTGCATTCCCATCTGAAGAACTATTCCCTGCACGGACAGGAGAAACAGTATCCCCTGAACTGCTTAGAGAGAGCTGCTGTTCAGTAAGTATGGGTTGACCAAAGAGTACAAGTTGTGGTGCTTTCTCACACTCAGATTTTTTCACAGTCTGAGTGGAACTTCCAATTGTTAACAAACAAGACATATCATCACTGCTACTTGGGTTGGGAATCATTGTACTGTTGGAGGGTGCAGGGGGTGCAGCAGCTTGATCAAGTAGTGGAAAACCGACAGGAAACAGACTTGACTGCAGCTTATTGAGGTGGAAATCCGCTAATGAAAAACCATATTGAGAATGCCTGGCTCCCTGCATGCCAGCAGGGGTGTCGTTGGGAAGACAACCAAAGGGGCCACTGGGCCTAAGAAGGTGGTTGCCGGGAAAACCCAGCATAGGAAGATGACCATCAAGAGGAAAATCTGAATGTTGAGGTAATCGAAGTTTCTTTGATGGGGGTGAGAAGGGAGAAAGGTGGACGTTGGACATGTTTGAGACTAATTCCACAAGCCACGGGCTGACACACTTCACATTTTGAAGAAGATCTGGCTCGTCCCATGTCACCTGCAGCGATACACCTCTACTTAGAGAAACACATATTAAAGAAGCTAGAATAGAGTATCCTCAACCTCTCTCTCTCTCTCTCTTCCATCCATGAATTATAAGGTGAAGAGGAAATCAACAGGAAGAGTAAACTTTGAACAAGACATTAGACTGACTTGTCATCACAGAGAAGTTTACCATGAAAAAAGCAATCAGTTTTTATATAACCTCTCAGTTGGAAAAACCCCCTAACACCTTTTACCACTTGGAAAAGCACAGAAGAAAGGAATTAGATGCATAACAGAATCATACAGGTTAAGTCCACAGTTATTGTTCAATTGAGTTCAACTAAGGGTATACCCACTCTCTAATTTCAAAAGGTCAGAACTCATCTATATACTAGTGCAGGGAATAAAAGCAGCTCTCTGAATAACAAAGACAAGAAATAGGGTGTCTTTTTCCTTAGAAAAGATTTTTAAGTCAAACAAATCAATTCCAGATTTACTCTTGAAAAGAAACTGATAAATTAAGGTCACAAGTGTGATGTAATTGTTTGTGAGATGAGATTCTCAAGCCTTTACATCCGATAGGAGTGCCTGTGTAGAACAAAGGCCAAAAATATTGAGAAGCAATAAATGATTTTCACAAAAATAGGTATCAAGATGGATCACAAGTCACAACATTATTAAGAAAAAAAAAGATGGATCACAACAAGACACACTAAATCTAGATCATACTACCTGAAGAAGCCTCCAAGGTGAATCTGGCCATAGAATGGGATCAGCAACTTGAACAGAACATATAGTTCCCATGAACCAGCTTACCATTGAATCTTCAGTTTCAAAGGCCATCTTGAACCTCATCCCTGAGCACCAACGGATCTGCAAAGCTTCCTTCACAAGTGAGGCTTTTACAAAGAACTCTGGAGTGCTAGCGCGGGGATAGAAGGTAACATCAAAGGGCTGTCCACTAGCTGCAAGATTTGCAGCTTCAATAACTGATTCTGCCTTTACTTTTCCCCTGTTCATCAACCTCCCACTTGAGTTCGTCAATTTATTTTCATCATCCCTGAGAAAAGCAGAAAACCCTCCGTATGGTACCACAAAATTTGCACCAGGTGGATTCCACCCGGAAGAAGTCTCAGGTCCACCTACAAGTCCTCTTTTTACACGGCGGATGCCCACACAAAGGTCCCCATTATCAGCCCTCAAGAACACAACAGAGTCACCAGCGACGAGCTTTTTGTTGTTCACAAAACTACTCCATCCGGTCGTTAAAAGATGACGCCTTGGTGTCCCTCTGTAAATATGTCTGAACTTCCATGTCTCCCCATGAACATCCTTTGCTAGGATGGTCTGAGCAGCAGGGTCTGCAGAGTAGTCCAAGCGAGGAAAGATCGTCTCTGCACAATACCTTGGAACAGAAAATCCCCCACCATTATTCGCATCTGATTGCGTTAATGTCTTAGTGAATATAGCAGGTTTATCCGGCTTATCTGACCTATCCAAACCACTAATTCCAACCACCCCATCATCAGCAAATTCAACTTCATTACCACTAACAGGAGTCAACCTAATTTTGGCAAAAACCTCATCAGTTTCTTGATCTGCCATGTATTTAATACCTAAAACTCTACAAGGAATGTACGATGGAATCCTAGTATCACTCCTAAACTCGACGCTTCCACACGCATGCTCAGCGTGCCCTTGAGGAAAGTAGAACACTATTGAATTAACTGAGGGAATTTGTACCATACTACCAGCAGAGGCATGCCACAATTTAGAATCTAAGCACTTATCTTCTTCTTCTTTTACTCTATCCATTGAATCCAAAAAAGTAATCATCTTGAAATCAACAAGATTCTACAGAAATGCAAAACCAATTACAAATCAGCAATAACCCCTTATCACAAAATCACTTATTTTAACACTTGTAATGAAAAAATCATGTAAAACACATTCTTTAGGTATATTAATTGTATTTGTACCAATAAAGTAAGTACTCAAATAGATAGCAGGAAATAAACACCATACCTTTCTATATCTGAAAAGTTCATAAGTACTCAGAGCTCTGCAAATTGCTCCAAGAAGTCAAATTCTTGAAAATTCTCACCAAGAAAAAGGCCTCACAACTCAGAAAACTTGTTGAATTACTCTAAATTTAACACACAACTTGAGTTTGAAATCAAGAAACAAGGATAAAAAAGAATCCAAAATTTTCTTAAAAAATGAAGAACTAATGCAATTCTTTGCTCCAAGAACCAATTATTACACTGTTTCTCTAGCACCTTACGATAAAGAACTAATAGAACGCTGACGTGCCTTTTGCTACAAAAATTTTCTTGTCATCTTTTTGTCTCAAATACACACATACTTTGCTTTATGTATAAGTCAATGTTGAAGTAGTCATTTTCTTGTTTTCTCTCTCTTAAGAAGTGTGTATTTTTTATTTATAGTTGGTTGATTAAGCATTGATATTTCTGACCTTTTACTTCGGATCTGAAGACAACAAAGATCTCAAAGCAAGCCATCCATTTGATTTTAAAAAATAGTTTAATTATTCTCTTGGAATTAATTAACTGTTTTATAAGGGGAGATGGATTAGTTTAATGTAAGCTATCACAATATTTTGATAATATCAAGGCATATGGTAGTGAGTGAATGCAAGATGTGAGGTCAACACTCACAATAGTAATTCAAAAGACGGTTATTAAGCAACTGGTTGGACATAAATTTGGTTGAAACTTGGGAATTTGAGTTTTTAAAATTGAGTTGAAAATTTGAATTTTTTTAAAAAAAATGCTCCCAAGTTTTATAAATAAAAAGTAAAAAAGAAATAAAGTTATACACTCCCTCAGTCTCACTTTGTTTTGTCGTAACTTGACTTGGCACCTACTTTTGAAACTTATGATCTAAAATAAAGTATATATATTTATGTGGATGTAAATGAGTAAATGAGAAGGTTAAGTAACTTTATTTTCAAATTTAAAAATATGATATTTTTTTTTCGACAGATTAATAATGAAAGTATGACAGGTAAATTGAGACGACGAGAGTAATTTTTTACATAATTTGTTTAATTAATCAATTATAAACTTCACAAACTTGATGAGGAAGATATGACAAGATAGAAAGTAGATTAGAAAGCAGTAATATTTATATGCGGTAAGTATACATAATTTAAACTTAAGTCGACTGTGAAAGATCTAGTGTTTAAATTATATACACCATCTTATAATATTTTTTTAGTTACCATCAGGTCTCAAAAAATGTTACATGTGAGCTTCCATAAATAGTTGTACTCCATTCGTCTCAATTTACGTGAGGTAGTTTGACTTTGCACGGAATTTAAGAAATAAAGATTGATCTTGTAAAGTTTCAAAATTATCCTTGTAAGATACAAAGAAAAAGTAAGAGATGGATGATTGGAGTAACTAAAAAGTTGTTGGTAGCTTTTAATGTAAGTAGGACCCAATAGGGTAGAATAAAAATAATGATATAAATTAGTTGTCAAATAAGAAAGTATGTCATTCTTTTTGGGACAAATCAAAGAGATCAAAAAGAAAGTCCAAGGGTAGTTTAGTACATATAGCTCCTGCAAAGAGACAGTTGGCCAAGGATACTCACAGGCTTGAAGGTACAGGTATCAGGTTCAGCGTGACTAATTCTAGGGCGTTATTGGCTTATGTTCCAGCCAAGTTGTCATTTCTAGAACGTGTTAAAGCCTCTCAGTACGAGGATGAACGTATGTGCAAATATCGATATGAGGTTTTAGCTGGTAAAAGCAAGAATATGACTATTGATGGCAATGGTGTTCTCCGACTAGGTAACCGGTTATGTGTACCAGAAATTGATGGGCTAAGACGAGTTATTCTCGAGGAAGCTCACCATTCTAGATACACTATACATCCTGGATCCACTAAGATGTACCGTGACCTGAAGCAATTGTATTGGTGGGAAGGTATGAAGAAAGATATTGCTAACTTTGTTACTAGATGTCTGGCTTGTCAACAAGTTAAGGCTGAGCACCAGCGGCCCATATGACTACTACAACGGCTTGAGATTCCATAGTGGAAATGGCAAAGAGTTACCATGGATTTCGTGACTGGGCTACCTCGTACACTTAAAGGTTATGATTCAGTATGGGTGATTGTTGATCGGCTTACAAAGTCATCACACTTTTTATCGGATAAAACTACTTACAGTGGTGCGAGATATGCACAGTTATACATGAATGAAATTATTCGACTCCATGGAGTTCCACTGTCCATTATCTCTGACAGAGGATCACAGTTCGCTTCTCATTTTTGGAGGTCCTTTCAAAGAGAATTGGGTACTAGAGTAGACCTTAGCACCGCATTCCATCCTCAGACTGATGGTCAGTCTGAACATACTATACAGATATTGGAGGACATGTTGAGAGCTTGCATAATTAATTTTGGAGGTAGTTGGGATGCTTACTTGCTTTTAGCTAAGTTTGCTTATAACAACAGCTATCAGACAAGTATTCAGATGGCTCCTTACGAGGCTTTATATGGCAGGCGGTGTCGTTCCCCAATTGGATGGTTCGAAGCCGGTGAAGTTAATGTTTTAGGACCAGACCTGATACAAGAAGCGATTGATAAGGTACAGTTGATTAGGCAGAGATTGCTCACAGCTCAAAGCGGACAGTATCACTAGCGGGCTTGGGCTGTTACAGATGGTATCAGAACCACTCCGTGTCAGCTTTGTCGACGTGGGTCAGAGTTCAGTGCTGAGTCTAGGCGAATCCCGGTACGCGGGGCAAACCTCAGTGGTGAGTCTAGGGAATCCCGGTACGCGGGGCAAACCTCAGCGAGGATGCTGAGTCCATAAGAGGGGATCTATGTAACACCCCAGCTAAGGGTTAAGTATCTCACATCGGCATAACACAGAAGAGATGCTGGGTATATAAGTTAACTAGCCTTAGACTCTAGTGACGCGTTTTAAACCCGTGCGGGCCTAAGCCAAGAGCGGACAGTATCACTAGCGGGCTTGAGCTGTTAAAGATGGTATAAGTACACATGTTTTGGACCCTATTGATGCGTTTTA
The DNA here is from genome assembly GCA_037355625.1 of Petunia x hybrida. Classification (NCBI taxonomy): domain Eukaryota; kingdom Viridiplantae; phylum Streptophyta; class Magnoliopsida; order Solanales; family Solanaceae; genus Petunia; species Petunia x hybrida. The sequence continues at coordinate 726,024 of JBBBVM010000258.1, forward strand.
AAGCCGTGCGGGCCTAGGCCCAAAACTGACAGTATCACTAGCGGACTTTGGGCTGTTACATAAAATTATTTTCTGTTTAAAAAAAAAAAAAGCTACACGTGCACTTGTTAAATAAAAAGGAAAAAGAGTTTGAAAGTAGTATAAAACTACTAGTAAAAAACTAAATAATGTTGGTCTAAAGTAGTCTAGAAAGGTTACGTTGGAAACTTGAAATAGTACGAGTTAGTGCAAAATTTTACCTAGTGTGGATAGTATTGCTATATCTATCTGTAAAAACCTGTCAAACTTAGCACAATAGTTTTTACTAGTTTATAATTACTAAATATTTGGCTTCATGACATATTACAAAATCTTTGGAAACAAATGAACTAATGGTTAAAAAGATAATTACATGATGTTGCCCGTCGGAGTCGACGGCAGTGGCACCTTGTCTCCAAGGAGGTTCAATTTAAAATCCCCTTCGTTGAACAATTATACTACAATTAGGATAAAACTAGTAATTTTATTGTATAGACAAGCTATTGAACACCCTTAAAATGATAATTTTTTTTAGTAAAGTGGCAAAAGGGGTTCAAAAATAGCTTTAATTAGATCTCCGCCTCTATCGACGGGACTACCAATCCCAAAATGAATTAACCTCGTCTACATTACCATCTTACCCAATATATTAATAGCTTACAATTTACATGAATCTAATAAAAATTATTTGATTCCTCCTACTTCTCTCTTTTTTTTTTTTTTTTTTTTTTTTTTTTTTTTTTTTTTTTTAAATAAAGTTTGGAATGGGCCGTCTTATTGGCTTTCTCTTCTCTAGTTCTTTTTTAAGTGTTAAAACGATAGAGTTTTCATTTGTCAATAGATTGGACCCGTTTCCTTTCAATAGATTTTTTCATGTTGCAGTAAGTTACTTACCGATATATGCTTGCGGAATTGGGTACACTTTGAGGTTTATCACTCAGTTCTTAGATAATTCAAAATTCAAACCAAGAAAAAACTTCATCTCCGACAAACGCCTATAAAATTCACAATCTTTTTGGGGGTCATAGCCGTTAGGCTTAGGTTCTCCTGATTTGAAAGAGGAAAAAAGTGGAGTTTTGAGTACGAGAATCATATATTTTCTCATTTCTTTTTTGGTGTAAGAAAGAAACTTTTAGATGCACCCACTAGACATCACACACTCACACTAGTGGCGGACCTAGGTAGGGCCAAGGGGGGTCAACTGAATCCCCTCGCTGAAAAATTGTACTGCATAAATAGGTAAAAATGGTTTTTTTTGGTTATATATACACTGTTGAACCCTCTTGACACAAGGAAATCTTGTAGTATAAAGGTATAAAGGGTTCAAAAAGTGTTCTAGGTCCCAAGTTCAAATCTCAAGTGTAACATTCTAATATTTTTTGAACCCCCTTCTATAAATTTTTGGATCCACCCCTGACTCACACGGCTAGCGTACTCCTTCCCCATCAAAGGGCTACGTATCCAGAGTTGACCCCTGACTCACATGGCTAGTGTACTCCTTCCCATCAAAGGGCTACATATCCAGAGTTGACCATCATCGGCACGGTGTCTGTTGAGAAAGAGAATGGCTCTACATTCAAACATTGGTTGATCTTAGCTTAGCATGCTAACTGCTACTTCATTTGTGTTCAACCAAATAATGGAGTTTTGATTGAAGTATATCCATCCAATAATGAGTTTGATTGAAATATGAAAATATATAATCGTTTGAGAATTGAGTAGTAGCTTATTTAATATTGTTATTATTAATTCTTTACATGTTCAAAGTACAGACTTTCACCCGATTCTTCCATTGATCTAGTTTACATGTTTATCAACTTAATTGGAAATATATCATTTTTATTTAGATGCAGATGAAGTTTTACCTATTGCAAATTTCGCTGCGGTAATGTACTTGACAAAATAGTTTATCTTTAATAGAAATATTGAACAGAAGGAATAAAGTATTTCGAGAATTAGCTAATTTTTGGAGTAAAAGGGAAAATAATTTATCCCATATTCGTTGTGCCAAATTGATGTTAGAAATTCAGTTTGAAATCGAAACAAAGCAAATAAAAGAAATTAAATTTGGAACAGGACATTGTGAAGTCTGCGTTATGGACCAAATTGAAGTTGCAAGAATGCGACAAGGTGTTAGGAGCAGGGTCGTAGCATCAATGGTCCATAGAAGAGCTTTAGGACAAAACATCACACAATAATAATGCATGTGGTACAGTGCAAGGATTGAAACACTTGTACCTCAATTCTTAGATATATGTGTGGTTGAATTAAGAGTTGAATTTATTTAGCGTTAAGCACAAGACATGAATGAGAGTTTGTTTGACTTGTTAAATGGTTAAATTAAAATATAAGGACTTTAGATTAAGCTAGGCTAAACATGAGGTATATACAAGATTTGTAATCCAATGGGTGGTAGTCACAGCCCTACAGTTTTCATCAGTAACAATTTGAGGGGGCCTATTAGATATATTGCGGGGTAAGTGCACAAAAGGTCATTTTTGGTACTGGTCTTAGGGCAAAGACCACTAATACCAAAATATTTACTTTGTGGCCACTTACATTATACCCACCATAAATGGAAAAAGTAAAAAGACTAAATTACCCCCTCAGTTTATATATAAACAACCAGTTCGTTATTTCTCTGTTCGTTACTTTGTGGCTGCTGCTGCTGAATTCTCTTCATTCAATTTTCTTCACCATCTCTTTTCAATTTTCTTCACAAGTTTCGCTTAAAAATTATAAGTATTCTACGATTCAATTTTACGTTATGCTGCATTAAGACTGAATTTGAACTAAGTTCAATTCATGTGAACTGAATTTCAGAGAAATTCGATTAAAATTTAGTAGTTTTAATACGTCGATGTGCCGTTAATGACTGAACTTCAGTATCGCCATTGTCGTGTTAAGTATCAGCACACTAGCACTGAAGTTTGAACTAAAATTCAGTTCATTATGACTGAACTTCAGTGCTTAAGGGCTGAAAGTTCATTTATAAACTGAAAAAAGCAACCTCAGGACTTAGCGATTACTTATCGCCATTGTCGTATTAAGTATCAGTACACTAGCACTGAAGTTTGAACTAAAATTCAGTTCATTATGACTGAACTTCAGTTCTTAAGGATAGAACTTAGTTATCAGCACACTAGCACTGAAGTTTGAACTAAAATTCAGTTCATTATGACTGAACTTCAGTGCTTAAGGGCTGAAAATTCATTTATAAACTGAAAAAAGCAACCTCAGGACTTGGCGATTACTTATCGCCATTGTTGTGTTAAGTATCAGTACATTAGCACTGAAGTTTGAACTAAAATTCAGTTCATTATGATTGAACTTCAGTTTTTAAGGATAGAACATAGTTATCAACACACTAGCACTGAAGTTTGAACTAAAATTCAGTTCATTATGACTGAATTTCAGTGCTTAAGGGCTGAAAGTTCATTTATAAACTGAAAAAAGTAACCTCAGGACTTGGCGATTACTTATCGCCATTGTCGTGTTAAGTATCAGCACACTAGCACTGAAGTTTGAACTAAATTCAGTTCATTAGGACTGAACTTCAGTTCTTAAGGATAAAACTTAGTTCAATCCTTATGGATAGAACTTAGTTATTAGCACACTAGCACTAAAGTTTGAACTAAAATTCAGTTCATTATGACTAAACTTCAGTGCTTAAGGGCTGAAAGTTCATTTATAAACTTGAAAAAGCAACCTCAGGACTTGGCGATTACTTATCGCCATTGTCGTGTTAAGTATCAGCACACTAGCACTAAAGTTTGGACTACATTCAGTTCATTAGGACGGAACTCTTCAAGATGGAACTTAGTTCAATCCTTATGGATAGAACTTAAGTCCACATGAACTGAACTTCAATCCACATGGGGTGGAGCTTTCAATGGTCTTATGGATAGAACTTACTCCAATCCTTATGCATAGAACTTAAGTCCATATTGACTGAACTTCAAATCCATAGGGGGAGAGTTTTCAAACAGCCTTACGGATAGAAGTTCAACGGCATATAGATAGAACTTTATTCAATCCTTATGGATAGAACTTAAGTCCATTAAGACTGAACTTCAGTGCTTAAGGACTGAAAGTTTATTTTATAAACTGAAAGAAGCAACCTCAAGACTTGGTGATTACTTATTGCCATTGTCATTAAAACTGAACTTCATACTAACACAATTCTTTCTATGGTTTACTTATTCAATGTAGAATGTCTACAGTTTGTTTGGTTATTGCTTTCAATGGGAATTGGACAAAAGATTACAAGTACTTGGATCATAAAACAAAACTTCTACTTGTTAATGAAATGATCGAATTCAGAACTTTCATGGACAGGATTTATGAAGCAACACATTTCACCGAAGCTGTGAATATATGGTTTGACATTCGAATGGATTCGAGCAAAGGAATGTTTGTAACTACAGAAGAAGAACTAAGGACATATATGCACTTGTTGAAGAATGATTCTTCTTTCAAGAATAGTCGTTTCGTGATTGAAAAGCTAGAGAATCAAACTCCTCGCACAGAAGTTTCACCCCAAGAGGGGAACTTGATAATGCAGATCGACTGCATTCAAGCAATTGAAAATAATCATACTCCATGCACAGAGCTTTCACAACAAGAGGGGGGCTTGATAATGCAGATCGACTCCAATCTAGCAATTGAAACACCTGGCATTGTTGAGACACTGCAAATAAATAATACTCAATATCAGTCACCAGCGCCAACAGTTGAATTCCCTAGTACCACACCAGCTGCCAACAGCAAACGGAAAAGGTCCAGGGTAAAACAGAAACAATCTCCAGCGATGATATTAATAGGAGATGTATCATCGAAAGATGTAGCAGCATACTCAACATTTGACAACAAGGAAACCATGATGAAGTATTTTGTCAAGATGGAAATCAAGGAGCATTTTGAGTTCAAGGTTATTAGATCAAATAGAACGAGATATGAACTGAAATGCATCGATCACAACTGTGATTGGAACATTCGAGCAAGAAGGATAAAAGATTCCTCACTGTTTAAGCTAATTAAGTTTCAGAATATACATAAATGCTCCGTTGACGTTAAGAAGGCTGATAAAAAATATGCCACGTCAACATTGATAAGTGAATACTTTCTTGAAAACATCCGAGACAACATAACTGAAGTTAGACCAACATTTATTGTCAACGAAATGAGAAAAATACACGGGGTTGAAATAGGATATCACAAGGCATGGTGTTCAATTCAAGCAGCAAACGCATTAATTAGGGGACGACCTGATGAGCATTATCATCTCCTCCCTTCATACTTACATGTGCTGAAACAGAGAAATCCAGGCGCTCACACAAATATAAAGATAGACAGTCTTAATCGGTAAGCATTTCTCAAAAGAGAGTTCGATTGCTATACAGAAATTCAAAACTTTCTAAGAATTAACTTTGTCCTATTTTAAAACGTTTCAAGTTTATGTATATGTTTGTTGCTTTCAAGCCATCAATAGACGGTTGGAGGTATTGTCGACCAGTCATAGCAGTAGACGCAATATTTCTGAAGGCGAAATATCGAGGTGTTCTCATCATTGCTGTAGCAAAAGATGCAAATAATCAACTCTTCCCTCTAGCTTATGGGATTGCAGACTCTGAAATAATGAAGCTTACACTTGGTTCTTCACTGAGCTGCGAAAGACAATAGGTACTCGTCCTGAACTGGTGTTTCTGTCAGACAGAAACAAATCAATCGCGCATGGAATTGCACAAGTTTATCCTGATAGCAACCATGGTATATGCATCTACCACTTTGAAAAGAATCTAAACCAAAAGAACATGAGAACTATAGTGATAAGTCTGTTTCAAACTACTGCAAGAGCTTATAAGCGTGAAGACTTTCATTATTTCATGTCCCAATTAGAGGGAATGGATAGAAATACATTCAACTACATAATGGAAGAACCAACTGAAAGATGGGCTAGATCTTACTCACTGAAGCGACGATATGATATGCTTACAACAAATATGGTTGAGTCAATGAATTCTGCATTACTTGAAGCAAGAGAGTTGCCCATTTTAAGCCTTTTGGATTTAATCATTGTTAAGAAGCAGAAATGGTTTTGTGAAAGAAGAACTACTGCTCAAGAGACTTTTCATAGCTTATCAAGGTGGGCAGAAGATGAAATGAGCAAGAAGATTCAATTGGCCTTCACAATAAATGTAACTATAGAGCACTAGACTCGTGCCAAAATATACAATCCTAATAGTGTCTAAAAATACAGATAAAGATGGGGTGAAGATCAGTCCATGTAGACTGAAAATTCAGGACTTGTTCTTCCCCCTTTTATTACTTATATATCATATTTATGTCTGTGGATAGAACTTCAGATTGTATGGGTGGAGGAGTTCAATCCATGTGACTAGAGAACTTCAGATCATAAGGAGGTAGGAGGGGAGTTCAATCCCTGTGGATAGAACCTCAGATCATAGGGGGTATGGGAGTTCAGTCACTGTGGATAGAAATTCAGTATAAAAAGGGAGAGGGGGTTAAACCTTTGAGGATAGAACTTCTATACATAAGGCACTGGGGGGGGGGGGGGGGAGTTCAATACTTGTTGATAGAACTTCAGTCCATAACAGTAAGGAAGTTCAAGTAGGGGAGTTCAATCCTTCAATCCTTGTGGGATTGAACTTCAATCAGTCTATTAGAACTGTACTCATGAACTCTTGCTCTGAGTTAGTAATAGCCGATTTTAAATACCATCTGTACTGACTCATAATTTATTAATTTTTATTTCAACTAGGTATTCCCCACAGGTACATCAACATTCAATGTGCAAGATGAAGGAAAAAGCTTCAACGTCGACTTAAAGAATAGGACGTGTGACTGTCTTGAATTCCAGACTGATGAACTCCCATGTGTACATGCAATTGCATGCATTGAGAAAAGACGCCTGGTGAAATCTAAGTTCTGCTCAAAATGGTATTCACGAGAGTTTTGGTTAAACGCATATTAAGGTGAGGTAAATATAATAGGGCACAAAAGCTCTTGGAATGTACCAGATACCGTGAAAAGCCAAAGGATAGAAACTCCTAATGTCAAAATACAACTAGGGAGAAGGAAAACAAAGAGATACATCTCGATTGCTGAGGCTGTACGAGTCAAATCAAACAAATATAGTCGATACAAAATCAGAGGACATGATAGAACCTCATGCACAAATCTCCAGTACTCCGACCCTATTCAAGGATATATAGGTACTACTACTTCTTTCATTATCCATAAACTTTTTTTTACTAAATATTTCCTTCCTACTAATTTGATTTTTTAACTTCTTTTTGTTTCATGAAACTGCTTGGCTGTGAATGATGGTGCAGAAATACATGAAGATATTCAAATTGCTGATAGTTTCTTATCCAACATTCAAGATATGAACTCTGAATGCATTGCAGTTTATTTTTTTATTTGTTTGAATGGTATTTCATGTTCTTTAACAATTTTTTAATAAGTTTGATACTAGTATTTGAATTTGAAGCACTTTCAGTCCATATAAGACTGAACTTGTAGGTACTTATGGAGTGTACTTCAGCCTTTCAATATGAAAAACTTCAATCTTACGATTCCTAAATTTACATTTTTTAATTGAACTTCAATACTTATGGAGGAACGTGCAGCCTTTAACTTCTATCCTCAGGGATAGAAGTTAAACTTAAAATTCTATCCTCGAAGATAAAAGTTAATACTGGGATATAGGAACTTCAGTCCATGATGATAGAAGTTCAGTCAATGAGGGTAAAGAAGTTCATTCCATGTGGGTAGAACTTCAATTAGTTCCATTTAACAACTTCAGTCCACTAATTGAACTGCGCGCGCGCGCGCACACACACACACACACACACAGAGTTGATAAAAGAAGTTGAGTCCATGAGAATAGAACCTCAGTCAATGAGGGTAAAAAAAGTTCTGTCCATGAGATGAGGATAGAACTTAAAGACAGAAGTTCAATCCTAGTGGGTTGAAGCTCATATTTCATGTGGGGTAGAACTTCAGTCCATGAGGATAGAAATTCAGTCAATCAGCGTAAAAAAGTTCAATCCATGTGGATAGAACTTCAGTCCATGTGGTTTGAACTTCCATCCTTAGAGACAGAAGTTCATTCCTAGTGGATAGAAAGCTCAAACTAATATTTTGTACACCAAAACACAGAAGTTTGAGCTTCCATCCTTATGAGTAGAAGTTTGATCTAATTAATTAAAAACATCCAATCTTAAAATGACAGAAGTTCAATCCTAGTGGATAGAAGATCATATTCAATACTTAGAGACAGAAGTTCAAACTCATTGTTGCAGCATTTTATTATGGACACACTTTAAACTGAAACATTGGTGAACTTGAAAACAAAAAATTCTGAAAAAGTCACAATTTATTACCAACAAAACATAAGAGACAACACATACATATTATCTTATCAGGCATCTTTAACATCAGACCCACAACTAAAACTAGAACTGAAACTTAAAGGTTCTATAACATCCTGGCAAATAGTAGCATCTAAAACCACACGATCTGAGGATTTGATAACTCCAAAAAGTATCCTAGTTCCTACTCCGAGATTATTACTACAAACAAACTCCCTCCATCCATTAGAAAGCCACCTTTCTCTTCCTACTTTTAGGTAGTTCATCCGGAATTGAGTACCACGGCAAATTACAGTTGCTGGCACATGACGTCTAGGAAGCATAATTGCCACAATACTGGCAAAACCTTTGCAACAAAAAGAAAAATAAACAGTGTTATTTTATAATAACAATAACAAAAATTACACTTTTGAAACACAAAAATACTATGATTAACTTACAAACTGATCTGATTCAGTATCCAATTCACTCAACACTGCATCAATGAGTGCTACTATCTTATAATTAGAAATTATTTGGTTGTTCTCTTCAATAATAAAGAGGTCTATTTTTATTGCAATAATTATAGAAAAGGCATTATGTATTTTTGTGTAGTGTCCTTTTACTGTTGGATGAACCTAAAGATTCTTTCTTCTTTTGTTTTATAGTCTATCCCAACACAAGTCACAGAATACATGACCCCAGTAGGATTTAACAACTGCACTGCAATTTCAGTCAATGAGGGGTAGTGAATTTTAGTCAATGTGGGTAGTGAAGTTCAGTCAAAAACTGCAATTAATAACGTACAGAAACTATAAGATCATAGAAAACATAACTTCTTTGACTACATTTAATGTATTTTTGACAAAATACATATCCACTTAGCAGTTACTGGATTTTTGACTATAAATAACCCTTTGCAGTTAAAGAAAACTACCAAATTTTTTGAGACTTCAACTCCTCATATAAACTACATAGTTTTTTTTAAGAAAAGAAGATATGGCGGATGAAAACAATCGTGTGGAGGAACTAGGGCACTTCGACAAGAAAATCACATCATCTTACTTTAATAGAGATGATTTTGTATGTTAAAAGAAATGATAAAAGTATTTTTTATATTTTTCATTTAATTTTTCAGTGTTTTGTGATTTTTTTATTAACTGTGAAATATTATTCCTTTTATATCTTTCCAGACAGTTGGAAGTGGAGGCTGCCAAATAAAAATGGACTGGCATGCATAATTTGTGAAGATGAAGATGATGATGTACATTTGATGAACTTCAAAGTTGGAAAACACGCAAGGTTGTGTAACGGATGGAAGGATATGATTATTAAGAAAGGCTTCAGGATAGGTAATATACTTCGTTTTGATCACCTATGGCACGAGATGATCGACGGTATTCCATCTGTTGTTTTTGGTGTTTCTGTCATAAACCATCAGGATGGTGAAGGAGATGGTGATGATGATGAAAGCAGTGATGATGATGGTGATGATGATGATGATGATGATGGAGCAACAACACAGAATCCAATTTTAATTGAATAATTTCTAGTTGTCGTTTGTAGTTTTAATATGTACTGTCTATGAGTACTATTTGTGTTCTAATTATAACTACTGTGTTTATGTATTATTTTTTATCTAATCGTATTTTATATATTTGCATCTCTCATTAATAACTGAAATAGAAGCTCTGTGTTTAAGTAAACACAGAACTTCAATCCTCATGGACAGAACTTCTATCATCATGGACTAAAGTTCTGTCCATGAGTATTGAAGTTCTAGCCATTAGCATTTGATTCTCTGCTTTGACAGAATTAAAAAAGAGTATACTTTGAATATCTGTAAATGTAAAAAATTAACAATATACAAAAAGTAAAAAATATAAGAACAGAATTATTTATTAAATATATGAATAAGTGATGTTACATATATAGTCGCAGAACTTATAAAACACACTACAACATAAAAACTTCATATAATTCAGTTATAGAGATGGTGGTGGAAGAGCAGAAAGATCAAAACGAATATGTGCTGCTATAGCTTCAATAGCCTGGGTGATCATTCGGACTTGTCGCCTTCGCCTTTGGACGTTACGCTATACAAAATATCATTTTGCATTTCCTGTATTGCATTCTCTTGGTCCTGCATCTGACGCCTTAGGACTGCAATATCCCATTTTATATTATTTGGAATCCCTCCTGGTAGTAGGGCAAATCCTGGTGGTGGTGGTGGTGCACCTGATTGTGCTACTAGTGGTGGTTGATTCACACTACTTTCAGACATTCTTGTACTTGAAGTTTAGAAATCTCAATATAGGTAATTCTAATAATAAGATGATAAGAATTAATAATCAGTTATGTATTTATAGAAAAACATCAATAACATTGTAACAGTTGCAACTTATAGTTCAAAAGGCACAATAACATTGTAACAGTTGCAACTTATAGTTCAAAAGTCATCAATACATAACGGGTATAATAACAAACATGTATAATAACTATTGAACAGTCACAATGAGGGTAATGAAGTTCAGTCCATGATGAGATAGAAGTTCAATCTATAGAGATAGAAGTTCAGGGCCATATTTACTGAAAGTCAGTCTTTATACATAGAACAGCACTGCACTTTAACACACACACTCACACATACATGGGAGGATAAAGAGGTTCAGTCCATGGGAATAGAACTTCAGTCAAAGAACATCAGTACATGAGGGTGATGAAGTTCAATCCATGAGGATAGAAGTTCAGTGCATCCATGAGGATAGAAGTTCTGTCCATAAGGATAAAAATTTAGTCCATCCAAGTGGATAGAAGTTGAGGGGCATATAAATTGAAGTTCAGTCCATGAGGATATAACTTATCATGAGTATAGAACTTCAATACATGAGGCTAGAACTTCAATCACTACCACTTAAGAACTGCACTGCACTTTAAAACACACACACACACACACACATGGGAGGATAAAGAGGTTCAGTCCATGAAAATAGAACTTCAGTCCATGAGAATAGAACTTCAGTCAATGAAGGTAAAGAAGTTCAGTCCATGGGAATAGAACTTCAGTCAATGAGACTAAAGAACATCAGTACATGAGGGTAATCATGAGAATAAAACTTCAGTCAATAAAGTTAAAGAAAGTTCAGTCCATGGGAATAGAACTTCAATCAATGAGACTAAAGAACATCAGTACATAAGGGTAATGAAGTTCATTCCATGAGGATAAAAAGTTCAGTCCATCCATGAGGATATAAGTTCTGTCCATACGGATAAAACTTCAGTCCAGAGGATAGAACTTAAATCCATCCAAGTGGCTAAAACTTTAATCACTACCATTTAACTATAACACACACACACACACACACACACACACACACACACACATGGAGGATAAATAAGTTCAGTCCATGAGAATAGAACTTAAGTCCTTGAGGGTAAAAAAAATCACTGCAACAACATAGCATTTACATAAATCTGTGCATAATAATTTGTTCATCTGTACATAATATCTGTTTCACCATATATTACCAAAAAACTTTACAGAATACTACTAGGAATTCTGAAGGTAAAAACAAAAACATCTATAACTGACACATGTCTTCATTATATTCTCCATAATCATGGTCAATAAATTCAGGTGGAGTCTCAAATCCATTCCTAGTCTTTGTACGGCCATGAGCCCAAAGCTGACAACCAAACCGCGCCCTGTAATTCTGAATTTGATCTGGTTAAATATCTTGAACATCTTTACCTCTGGTCAGTAGATCAACATACCATATTGCAAAAGCGCCACAACTAGTCCTAAAAAATGAGGCACCAAAATAAAGAGTAAGACATATAAGTAGGAAGGGGGTTATAAATTCAGTCAATTATATCTAATTTGCACTAAAACTTGCACAAAAATGACAAGACTTACCCATCTAGTTGATTTGGTGATAATACCCACTGAGTTTTATAGGCTGCATTGAACTTATCGTTTTTAAAAGAATCATGTAGCTCGCCAAAGTTGACATACTTGAAAAGATGTGGGAGCACAACAACATAACCCTTGATGTGGTCGAATTTTTTTGGTGGTGGCTTCTTTGTTTTGACCATCGAATCATATACACGTATTTTCTTCTCGTGCATATCCAAGACTGCCAAAAAGTAATACGTCACTGTTTCACCAGGTTCTGCTTGCAATCGGCATGGAAAATAGAGTTTATCAACTCCACTCCATGGAATTGAACACCTTCGTCCCATGCCATGAAGGTAATTGCACATATACGCTCCAAAACCATCAAGCCAGATTTCATTACCTGGTCTTTTCTTTTTCTCTTTGAAATTTAACTGATAAATAGAGCACATATAACTGTCAAAATATATATCAGTAATCGACAGTGTATGAGGAAACTGATACAAATGGTAGCATGCCCTCTTTCTGAGATAATACATAGCAATATCGATATGCTGCAAAAAAAAAGGAACTTGTTTAGTCAACACACAGAAAAGTAATAACGAATACAGAACAAACCAAAAACAGAATATGCACTAACATTATCAGTCATAGGGTAGACAACATTTACAAACTCCAAAAACTACTGCTTGTCTGGCTTGATTGTTTCCAACTAATATGGATCACTGTCGTAATCATTATTGCGTATATAACAAGTATGGTTGTTCCTAATTAAAAAGATACAAAATACAAAAACATGTTACTTTTCCATAAGGAATGAACTTAAGAATATCATAGGCAATGAAGTTCAATCCTATAGGGACTGAACTTTCCACATCCTTGTGGACAAAAGTCCATGGGCATTTGATTGAAGTTCAATTCTTATAGAAAGAACTTAGTCCATATGCACAGAACTTCAATCCATAGGGGCAGAACTCATAGGCTAATAAGTTTAGTCCATAGGGGATTGAACTATAGGTTTTCAAATTCATCCCCTATGCACTGAATTAAAAAAACTACAGACAAGAAATCATAAAAATACAAATAGACTTACTCTTAACTTCAATGTCATTTCTTTGAAATAGCAAAAAAGTTTTAAACTCTTCCAACACTGCTGGCCCAATCTTCAAGTAGTGGAATGGACAACTACGTCTATAGTTATCCTTCCAGTCAGTTGTCTTCTTTTTAGTCCTTGTGGTAAAATATGGAGATAGAAACCACTGATTGGGCTTTCGGTCCCTTTTCCCCAGAAGAACTTGCTGCTCCGACTGTTCTACTTAGTACTTTCAGGGGCTTGGTCACTTGCCTTGGCAATCTCTATAACAATCGAAACATGCCTCTCATGTTCTTGTGTAAGCATCTCTTATTTACCTGCTTCATCGACCGACTGACCTTTGCCCACAACACTTCCATCAGCCTGTCGTTCTTCATTCAGCTCCTCTTTCTCCTGTTCTTGAGTCATTACTTCTTCTTTGCTCGCTATACCGACTGACTGTTGTTTGTCCACAAGACTTTCAAAAGTCTGTTGTTCAGTCAAATCAACTTCTCTTCTTGTGTTCTCACTTGTCTTGGCATTCTCCATAACAATCTCAAGAGGCATCTCTTGTTCCTGTGTCGTAACCTCTTCTTTGAGTGCTTCATCAATTGACTGACAGGCAAGAGCCTGCTGATCTTCAGTCATGTCCCCATCTCTTTCAGCTTGGTTACGACTCTCAGCATTCTCCATAACGACATCAAGAGATATCTCCTTTTCCTGCCAAATCACCTCTTCTTCTGCTGTTTCGTTGACCGACTGCCCTTTGTCCAAGAGAATTTTGAGAGACTCTCATGGTTCAGTCAACTCCTCTTCTCTTGCTGCTTGATAGCTCACATCAACATTATCCATTTCAACATCATCGGTCCTCTCCTGTTGCAGAATTATGCCTTGTTCTTTTCCAAGTTCACTCTCAAAACCCTGCTGCTATTTTTTGACATATCTTGCTGAATTTCTTCAGCCCTTGGTATATCTTCAGCATCAGATGAACTCCCACTACCACTTTCTTGAGTCGGTGGCAGTATATTAAAATTAGGCATATCATTATGTGAACTATGTTTCTTCAACTTCTTCCTTTTCCTTTCATATGTTTTTGGTTGGATGGGTGTAGAAGTTGCACCTGATTTCTCCACAATCATATCCTGAGGGACCAAGCATGGTGTTGACAGATCAGGCTCTCCACTTATAACCTGCAATTGAATCTCCTTCTGTGCCGCAGTCAACTCACCATACATGTCTAATTCACTGTCAATTCGTTCATGCATTTGTCTAGGCGTTTCGCTGGCTAACACACCTTGCGACGCTCCATGCAATTGTCTAGCTGAATTTAGACCTGCACCACCACCACTAACTTCTTTTCTTATATCTGAACAACTTTTTGATTTCCTAACTACACTGCCTTTACTGGAGTCTTGTCTTTCATATGAAGGAGATTTTGATTTCCCGGATAGAGCGCCATGACTGAAGTCTTTTCTTACATCTGGAGGAGACTTTCTCTTCCTTCCAACACTAGCATTGCCTCCACATGAATACAAGTTTAAGAAATTACGAAAGCTGCCAGATTTTCCTTGCCCCTTCTTCCACTAACATCTTTCCTCCAACTTCTTTTCTTTTCCTAAAAACTTTTAGCTCACTTCTACATAAAATCAAGAACAGAGTCAACCTTGTTATCTACACCACGAATATACTCCCTTATGCGCCGTCGGTGACTACGCAACCTCTTCCGGAATTTCATATTCACCTCCTGTAAAAAAAACCGATAGAACTGATAAAAATATTCAATTAAAATAAAAACACAAAAAGATGAATGCACATGATACTTGAAAACTCACTTTAACAATTGCATTAACTAAATCTTGATCGAGCTCTACACCATGAGGAGCATCCTACCTATCATCACTAGTATCCTGACCCTCATGATCATCATCCTCAGTCTCAGCACCATCATCCTCACTCTCAGCACCACCATCATCAGTCTTAGCACCATCATCCTTACTCTCATCACAGGTATCCTCACTCTCTTCAACAACTTCTTTTTCTTTTTAAATGTTTAAATGCAACAACAGGTACAACATGACATGCTTCTGTCACATTCAATTCCACCGACCTTTTTTCTTCCTCTGACAGTACAATTGGAACCATTTTAAATTTGTCAAACCTCCATAAAAAAAGAAACCATGAGAATATATTAGCACATCAGTAAAATAAGAATAAAACTTCTATATGCAGAGATAGAAGTTCAATGCCATAAAAGGTTGAAGTTCAATCCTTATGAATAGGACTTCAATCCATGAGGGGAGAGCTTCATGGATAGAAGTTCAATGAAATACACACACATAGAGGCTAAAAGAAGTTCAGTCTATGAGGGTAGAACTTCAGTACATGAGGGTAATGAAGTTCAGTTCATGAGGACAGAACTTCAATCAGTACTATTTTAGAACTGCCCTGCACTTTAACACACACATACAAGGCACACAGAACTTAAGTACACATACACATACACACACACACACACACAGAGGGTAAAGAAGTTCAGTCCATAAGGATAGAACTTCAGTAAGGCTGAAGAAGTTCAGTCCATTAGGATAGAACTTCAGTACATGAGGGTAATGAAGTTCAGTCCATGAGGACATAACTTCAATCCGTACTATTTTAGAACTGCCCTGCACTTTAACACACACATACATGGCACACAGAACTTAAGTACACACACACACACATACAAAAAAACACACAGAACCACACACAGAGACACAGAGAGGGTAAAAGAAGTTCAGTCCATTAGGATAGAACTTCAGTCCATAAGGGTAAAGAACTTAAGTACACACACACACACACACATAGGGTAAAGAAGTTCAGTCCATGAGGATAGAACTTCAATAAAGGTGATTTGAACTTCAATACAGATAGAACTTCAATCCATAAAGCTCAATAAAAATGATGTGCAGAGATACAAGTTCAAGGCCATAAAAAGGTTCAAGTTCAATCCTTATGAATAGAAGATAGAACTTCAGGGCAATACAGATAGAACTTCAATCCATAAAGCTCAGTAAAAAGATTGAACTTCAAAAATTTATTCACTTACAGATATAGAAACTTACATTAACATTGTGAAAATACTCCTCAACCAAAGTGTTATACTGAGGATTATTGAACCTAATAAACCTAACCATCCTTGAAAAGCCATCACTCTTAACCTTACAGAAGTTAAAACCAACTGTTAGAAATAAATCAACAAACCAAGCGCATAACACAAACGGGAATCCCAGCACATAATAGTATGCATCTTTTACTGAAGTTGCAGCACTTTTAAGAGGTCTCATCGCAGACTTAACAAGTGCTTTAAAACCCACACTCCCCCAAGGATAGACTGCACAAAGATCCTCGTGGTCAATAATATCCAAGTAATGAACTTCAACCAAGCTAGTTTTTTTGTTACAACACAAAATAATTGACTGGAGAATATAAAACTCTGCAATCTTCACTGCATCATCTTCATCGACCAGAGATGACGTGGTCATTGATACTAAAAAATTACGAACGTCCGACAACTGAAGATTGCTTTTACCACCAAAGTACTACTTCAAAAGCCTCTGACCCATGTTCATAGTAGGTGTATCAAACAATTCCTCACGGTTTGTAGAAAATCTTAAACCAGTGTAAAGATGATATTCTTCAGGACCAAAATGTATTAGATGACCAAAAATATTAAAACTTAATCTATTCGGATCACTACTCACAATACGTGACAATAATAAGCAATGCAGTAACCTCATAGAAGTTTTGTACGATTGCAACCTCAAAAAGCTTCCAAATACACCCTCTGAAAGCTTCTTATGCTGTGCTAAACTAAACATTGAAATTATATCATCCAAATTGTGCTCCCCTTGCCAATATGCATTCATCTTGAACCAGCGTTCAAATGGATACACTAGATTCCCTTCCATTCCAGCATCCATATTGCAAAAAGCTAACAATAAAAACAAACTATCAGTCCCATATATAAAATAAACAAATGCAGCAAACTTCAAACCAAAAATCTCAAAATGGGTAGAACTTTAATTAGTACCATTTAAGAACTTCAGTCCACTAATTAGACTGTACTTTAATATACAGACACACACACACACACACAATAAGAGAGGGTAAAGAAGTTATGTCCATGAGGGTAGAACTTCAATACATAAGGGTAAAGAAGTACAGTCCTTGAGAGGCATATAAATTGAAGTTCAGTCCATGAGGATAGAACTTATCATGAGTATAGAACTTCAGTACATGAGGCTAGAACTTCAATCACTACCACTTAAGAACTGCACTGCACTTTAACACACACACACATACACATTGGAGGATAAAAGAGGTTCAGACCATGAAGAATAGAACTTCAGTCAATGAAGGTAAAAAAGTTCAGTCCATGAGAATAGAACTTCAGTCAATGAAGGTAAAGAAGTTCAGTCCATGGGAATAGAACTTCAGGCAAAAAACATCAGTACATGAGGGTAATGAAGTTCAGTCCATGAGGATAGACGTTCAGTGCATCCATGAGGATAGAAGTTCCGTCCATAAGGATAAAACTTCAGCCCAGAGGATAGAACTTAAGTCCATCCAAGTGGCTAGAACTTCAATCAGTACCATTTAACTTTAACACACACACACACATACACACACACAGAGAGTTGATAAAAGAAGCTCAGTCCATGAGAATAGAACTTCAGTCCATGAGATGAGGATAAAAAACGTTCAGTCCATGAGATAAGGATAGAACTTCAGTCCTTAAAGACAGAAGTTCAATCCTAGTGGGTAGAAGCTCATATTTCATGTGGGGTAGAACTTCAGTCAATGAGGATAGAAATTCAGTCAATGAGCATAAAGAAGTTCAATCCATGTGGATAGAACTTCAATCCATGTGGTTTGAACTTCCATCCTTGGAGACAGAAGTTCATTCCTAGTAGACTGAACACACACACACACACACACACATACACAGAGTTGATAAAAAGAAGTTCAGTCCATGAGAATATAACTTCAGTTAATGAGGGTAAAAAAAGTTCAGTCTATGAGATGTGGATAGAACTTCAGTCCTTAAAGACAGAAGTTAATCCTAGTGGGTTGAAGCTCATAGTTCATGTGGGGTAGAACTTCAGTCCATGAGGATAGAAATTCAGTCAATGAGCGTAAAGAAGTTCAATCCATGTGGATAGAACTTCAGTCCATGTGGTTTGAACTTCCATCCTTGGAGACAGAAGTTCATTCCTAGTGGACTGAACACACACACACACACACACACACACACTTGAACTTGAACTTCAAATCACTACCATTTAAGAACTGCACAGCACTTTAACACATACACACACACACACACATAGAGAGACACACAGAAGTTAAGTGTACACACACACACACACACACACACACACACTTAAACTTCAATAAAATGTGATTTGAACTTCAATCAGTAGCATTTCAAACCTTCATTCCAATAATCCTACTCAACTTTAATACACCCAATCAAAAACTTTATTCTAATAATACACTAAACTTTACCCCAATCACTGACATACAAAATATAAAAAGTAACTACTAAATACGGAAAAAATATACAAATTTAAACTTAAATAACGTTAGTTACTTAACTTAACAAGCACAAATTTAACACATATTTCACAAAAAAAATACAAAAAAAAAAAAAACAAACGTCATACCTGCTAATACAAATTTCAGACTGCAACTGTGAAGAGAAATATGTTATTCAACGTACGTAATGCAATGGTGAAGAGATATATGAAAAACTGAGCAGTTTTTTTGCATGAACATACAGTGAAGTAAAGACACAGTTGCATGAATAGAGGGGTAGATGAAGAAGAACGGTTTTGAAAAAAACCCTGTCAATTCGAAAAAGATGAGGGGTAATTTGATCTTTTACTTATACGCGTGTTTAACGTAAAGGCCCAAAAGTGGCCTCTAGTGTAAGACCAAAGAAAATAGTGGCCTCAAACTAAATACCGGTGTTAAAAGTGGCCTCTGGGCGAAATTTTTACTATATTGTGCATTATGAATTCTTACAAAATTATGTAGATATAAGCTATCAGAGATGGAATTGTAATTTATATGAATTAATTTTGCTCAAATTATACAATCTTACACCTACTTGGTGAATTTGGTTATGTATAATCCATTGAAATCATATGATCGACGAATTTAGAAATTAGAACAATTGCCGGTGAATCTCTCTCGATATCTATCTGTGTACATATATACATATTTTAAAACGAGTATGCATCGAATTCGGTCAAAAGTAGTGAACACTACTAAAAATGCAGGCTTTTTCGACTGCCCTATATCCACCGAAAATCGGTCGAACAACTATTTCGACCGATTTTCGGTCGAACAGTGATCTGAGTCACAACTGTTCGACCGAAAATCGGTCGAAATAGAAATCGGTCGAACAGAAAACTTTTTTGTGCCTGTCGACCGATTTTCAGTCGAACAGGCGGTCGGAAGCCCCGTTTTTATTTGGTGCAGAACACCCATTTCTCATTTCTTCCTTCTTCCCCAAAATACACAAACTCTCTAAAAACCCTCCCCAACCTCTATACTCGAAAACCACCATAATCCACCCCCAAAATCAAAAATCAAACACATTCTACCCTCCTAAACACTACACATAACAAGAAATTCAAGGTAAATTCTTAATTTTAGGGTTATTTTAATTACTTTCTAAAACTTAAACCCTAATTTTTTAACTCAATTTTTTTGTAGTTCTTAAGCATATAACTAGTGGGGAATCATTAGTAGGTGCTATTGGAGCAAAAATCAACCTCGAGGTAAGGTTTTTGTTTTATTTTTTTAATAAATCTGAATTTAATAGTTTTTTTAATTAATTTTTAATTTCGCCCTATAATGTTGCATAGGTAGTTAATTTATTTATTGTAGTTATTGTTGATGTTGAAGAACTTGTTTGGTGTTGTTAGCTATTATAAAGTTAGGTTTATGTTGTTTGGGATTGTTGTAGTTGTTGGGAATTGTTGGAATTGTTTGGTAGTGTTGTTTGGAATGTGTTGTTGCTTTGGTATTGTTGAGAAGATGAACATGTTATGCCTAAAACGAATAAGTTTTTGTTGGTTTGAGTTGCTTTGATAATAGTAATTACAAAAAAGTGGCAACCTAATATAAAAAATCATCCATATTGTTTCTCAATCTTGCAATATTTGTGTAGATATGGACATTAATCGACGTCGCTTGTGGATGAATAATAGAAATTTTCCTGAGCGGCGGGGGTTGAGGCCTTCGTTTGTAGCGGGTGTTATGGAATTTCTCGATATAGCCCGCAACACAGACGATTATTTAAGGCATGGCAAAATTAGGTGTCCATGTGAAATATGCAAATGTGTAAAGATACAAGAATTGGAGAATGTCGAGGTACGTCTGTATAAGAAGGGGTTTATGCCAAATTACTACATTTGGTATAATCATGGAGAGCCTTGGGACTTGCAGCAGCAACTTCAAAATCTTAAAAATATTCATGGCGCTAGGACGGTAGTGGAACCAGACCAAGCAGCCGGGTATAGAATGGAAGATATGGTGAATGATGCTTTTGGGATGTATCCGGCTAATGATCCCCTTCAGCCGGATACATCACAGCCAAACATTGAGCACATTCCCAATGCCGAGGCAAATCAATTCTATGAACGGTTGGAGGCAACAAGTCGTCCATTTTATGAGGGCTCGGTGCATTCCCAGTTGTCGGTTGCTGTTAGATTGATGAGTATCAAATCAGATTTTAGTATTTCTCAAGCTGCCATGGATTCCATCATTGGCCTTATGAATGAACTGAATCCGACAAATATGGCCTTACCAACTACTTATTACTACACTAAGAAGTTGGTTTCCTCGTTGGGTCTTTCTGCCGAGAAGATTCATTATTGTGTTAATGGTTGCATGTTGTATTATAAGGATGATGCAGACCTCGTGACATGTAGATTTTGTGAGGAGCCTCGGTACAAGCCTGAGCAAAATCCTAAAAAGAAGCCGAAGCCTGTTAAGTGGATGCATTACTTGCCCCTTATACCCCGGTTAAAGAGGTTGTATGCTTCGATGAGTTCTGCTCCACACATGAGATGGCATCATGACCGTACCAAGCAGCCGGGTATTCTATCCCATCCATCTAATGGTGAGGAATGGAAACACTTTGATCAAGTGTATCCGGCATTTGCTAGTGAGCCAAGGAATGTAAGGTTAGGTCTATGTTCTGATGGGTTCACCCCTTTTGATGTCTCCTCTACGCCCTATTCTTGTTGGACCGTATTTGTCACTCCTTACAACCTGCCTCCTGGAATGTGCATGACCAGTCCTTATCTGTTTTGAATTGTATAATACCGGGTCCACATGACCCGAAAGCCTCTATTAATGTATATTTGCAGCCTTTGCTTGATGAGTTGCAGATACTTTGGCATGAAGGAGTTGAGACCTATGATATATCAACGAAACAGAACTTCCAAATGCGTGCTTCTTTGATGTGGACTATAAATGACTTTCCAGCTTATGGGATGTTGTCTGGGTGGTCCACAGCAGGTAAGCTCTCTTGCCCTTACTGTATGGAAGATACAAAAGCCTTCACTTTGAAGTATGCAGGTAAATGCACATGGTTCGACTGTTGCCGTCGATTCTTGCCAATGGACCATCCTTTCAGGAATAACAGTAGTGCATTTATGAAGAATCAGGTTGATTTTGAGGAGCCTCCGCGAAGGTTATCAGGCATAGAGATATGGGACAGGGTTAAGGAGCTTCCTAAGGTAACTGAAGAACTGCCATCTAAAGCACCTGTTTATGGGGTTGAACATAATTGGACTAAACAAAGCATTTTCTGGGAGTTGCCTTACTGGAAGGATAATCTTCTTCGCCATAATCTGGATCCAATACATATTGAGAAGAATTTTTTCGAGGCCATCCTTAATACTGTGATGGATGTCCGGAACAAGACAAAGGACAACTTGAAGGCACGGTTGGACCTACAGCTACTTTGTAGGCGACCTGAGTTACAGGTAATCCAAGAAGGCAACAACATTTTCATGCCAAAGGCTTGTTATACATTCGATGAGGATGAGAGAAGGATGATTTGTGAGTGGGTGACTAATTTGAGGATGTCTGATGGTTATGCTTCAAACCTAGAAAGGTGTGTTGATATTACTGGTGGGAAACTGCATCACATGAAAAGCCACGACTGTCACATATTCATGGAAAACTTGCTCCCAATTGCATTCAATGGCTTGCTTGATAAAGTTTTGAAACCGCTAACAGAGACGAGCCTATTTTTTAAAGAGCTTTGCAGTTCTAAAAGGAAAACCGGTGGGATTAGTTGAAGTCCCTGATCTGTTAGATATTGCATACCAGAACGAGGTGACAACCATTCTATTAATAGCGGACAATGAACTAGCCGACCAGTTGCAACATATTGATGGCATATATGAGCAGTTAGATGCATCTGTAGCTAGTCGAGGAAAAAACCCGGCTAATTCTGGAGAAGGAACTTCAAGGGAAAATGAGGATGATGAATATACAGATGGTGACGAGCCAACCGAAGAAGAATTTAACGATGAGGAAGAAGAATTGGCTGATGATGATGATTGACCTTGGATGTACTTTGATGTTTTGTTTTTTTAATAGGCTAGTTTAATGTACTTATATAATTATAAACATAAGAAGATATTTGTATTCTTATTTTTGTGCAAGGAATGTGTTTATTTTTGTGCAAGGAATGTGTTTATTTAATTTATTTAACCCAGCTAATTTTTGTGCAAAGAATGTGTTTATTTAATTTATTTAACCCGGCTAATTTTTGTGCAAGGAATGTGTTTATTTAATTTATTTAATCCGGCTAATTTTTGTGCAAGGAATGCGCTAGTATGTTACATATTTACTTGTTCCTTCCTAAAGTAATGTGAATGTTTCAACAGGTATGATGGAAGTGTTTACAAGAAGGAAGGGGTCTAAAAAGGTAGGTGAGACATCAGGTGAGCCGGCACAGGACACTCCTACCTCTCAGGTGCCGCATCACCTTCCTACTGGAGCACCGGCAGGATACAGTCCAGATTTTTTCAGGCTACCTGGCATGTCTCAGGTGCGTCCTGGTTGGCGGCATGAGTTCAGTAGTTATGACATGACTGAGACCCAGGCCGGTCCATCCCAGGGCGTTCCCGTACTGGGCGATCCCACACAGTCCACTACTCCGTCTGGGTCGACTCAGCCGCCTTCCGACCCATCTAGCTCTACCAGCCCTTCGGTACAGCAGGAGATTCCTTACTATGATCCGAGATCGCCCTATTACATCGGTGAGCCTGGCACATGGGAAGAAGGGCGGTTGATTATTTATCCCGAGGGGGATAACAAGTAAGTATCTTATTTTTGAAGTTCTTATCTATTTAGTAATTAGTTTTTAATTGTTAGTATTTCTATTAACGGTTCTGTTTTTTATGTAGCTTTTGCCCCAACACTGATGCTACTCCTTTACTGACGAGATGCATGAGATCTCAATGGAAGGAATCGTGGCCATCCTGGGGCGCTGTACCCCCTTAAGTAAAGCAGCGGATAATGCAGGCTTTTGAGGTGATAAATATGCATACGGTTTATCACTAATTGCAGGTTTTTCTAATGATTATGTTTATATAAAATATTTTGATGAATATTGCCAGGTTGAGTGTAAGTGGCATCCGGCTCTAGACTATAAAGTCCGTTCTAACTTCTCCAAGAAATGCGGGGAGTTATTCAAGAACGCAATGTATAATGCGCGCAAAAAAGGAAAAATACCCGGCTTCCTCTATGATCATCAATGGAGAGAGCTGCAGCAATATTGGGATACTCCCGAATTTCAGAAGAAGAGCGAACAAGGGAAGAAAGCGCGGGCATCAAGTAAGGGTGGATCGCTCCATACCGGTGGCTCAGTTAGCGCTGCGACGCAGAAGATGCGCTTGGTAAAGTAATTTAATTTATATGAATTACTATAATCGTTTATTTTTTATCTAACTTGTTCTCTTCTTTAATTTGTAGGAAAAGAAAGAAAATCGGACAATTCCACTCTCTGAAATGCACAAAATCCGATATATCAAGAGTGACAAAAAGGGCGGAGAAGTCTGGGTCGAGCCCCGCGCAAAAGAGACCTGGGTAAGTAATTAAATTCAAACTAAAGTCGCGCCAATCCTTCAACTTTTATACTTCATATTTGTACCGTTGATATATTTATATTTTTCAGGAAAGAGCTACAAAGGCCGTTGAGGACTGGACCTCGACTCAACAATCTGAATGCGGAAGCAGTACCCCAGCACTGCTAACGCTCGAGCAAGAAACCAATTTATGGTTGGAAGCGGTCGGAGGGGTGAAGAAGGGGTCCACATATGGCCTTGCAACTCTGTATTCATCTGGCAAGCATAAATCGAACTATTTGGGCTCGTGTTCAACTGCTCCTCCAAGCTCTGCTACTTCTACAGAAATGACTCGGATGCAAGCGGAGATCGAAGAGCTGAAAAGACAAAATGAAGCTATGCGCTTAGCACAAGAGGCTCATCAAAGAGAAATGCATGAAATGATGCAACAAATCCTCATTAACCAAAAAAAAGGCAAAGGAAAGCGTGATAGTTCGGGAAAGGGAAAGAGCAAGTGCAGACGTTGCCACCGTTCGCCGTCTAAGTCTGATGCCGAGTCTAGTTTGGGTTCTTGCCAGTAGTAGTGATTGTTGAACTTTAAACTGTTTGTTAAGTTTGTTTGATTATTGTAACACTTGAACTAATGTTGAAAGACTTCTTTCTATTGTTTGGCTTTGTTAGCATTGTTTGAATATCGTTTATGAATGTGTTTTGTCTGGTTTTTCTGCGTGTTGCTGAATTTACAGGTGGTGTAGGGCTAATTTCAGATTTTATGTTGCAGGTTTTTACAGTTTTTCGACCGACTTTCGGTCGATAGTTGGTCAAAAAAAATTACCAGCCTTTCGACCGAATTTCGGTCGAAGAACATGTCACTTTAGTCCATGTTCTTCGACCAAAAGTCGGTCGAATGTCGGTCGAAGGGCTATTTTCGACCATATTTGGGTCGACCACCTCAATCGGTCGAAGATCATGTCGACCGTATTTCGACCGATTGGGCGGTCGAAAAACACTGTTTTTTTAGTAGTGGAATTTTGTTTGGGCTTGGGTCAAAAGCGAGTTCTGTCGAACCTAACAGCTATAGCTACTCTAGGTCCATCCCAACAAGCAATGATGCACCATGTCCATACTCCATGTAGAGGCGGATCTTTTATGCATTTTGCAGTTTTCGGGAACCCATACTCCTCCCACAAAACTAGGTATAATATGCACATATTTTATATAATATGCTTAATACGATGTTTGGGAACTCATACTTAAAAATTTAAATGGTTCACTTGGTCAAGTGGTGTTTCACTTAGCTTAGGAGTAGAGATCAATCCTTATTTTAATGTCCTTTAATATTTTTTTCTTAATATTTAATCATATAAAATGATATTTGACTTATATATACAAAAAAAAAGTTGACAAAGGTGGTCTATCGACCACTTTTGAGACACTATAACCCCGCTTCTAACAATGGTGAACCCATTCTCTTAAAATTTTAGATTCGCCTCTGACTCCATGGATGTGCATACACTCAAAGGACAAATAGAAGCAAACTTTTATTCTAAGTCGTGAATGAGACCTGACCTAAAAAGAGCAAAAGACCATGTCGATGGTCTGGTCTTCAGACACATTAATACATTATTACTATGTCATGCCCACCTTCTTTATTCCGAGAACTTATGCAAAGGGGACACCAGAAAGGGACTCTTTAACCATATCGATATATCTGCCTGCAAACCTACCCTACGACCAACCCCCAACCCCAATTAACAAAATGTTTATATGTTATTTTGTAGGAAATACTCCATGAGCTCCATTTTATATGACATACTTTAACTGGACATCGAGTTTATAAACAAAGAATTTTAAATTTATAGTAAATTTGCATAACTGCATTAATTATAAACCTTTTGAAACTTAGGGATTTTAGATCTTTTCTACGTAACACTTATGCGACTATTATAAAAATTTATCACTACTGACAAAATGATCAGACGTTCAATTTAAAGTGTTTCCAAATTTAGAAATGTACACTTTTTTTAGGAATGAACTGGCAAGAAATAGTGTCATTCCTTTTGCAAGACGAAGAACAATAAAAACCCAACAACAAAAGGTCAGGAGCCCACATTGGCGTACCTCTTTTACTAATTAATGTCTTACAACTCAAAGGCCTCGTCACATTGTATTCATATGTATAGTTTCCCTCCAATGTATGATGTGTACACCATACTACTTATATAAGTGTTGCTCCCAAACGCACACGCAAGTATACGCGGTCGCCAAGTAATAAAGTGACTAAGTCGAGTGTCGATCCCACGAGGACTGTGCAGACTAATACTTCGTAAACAATTTCTACCAAACTATCCAGGGGTCTTGTTCTTACTTGGAGAGAGTTTTTGTAACCAAAATAACAGTAATTAAAGTGCCAGATGTGTAGTCAAGCAATGGCGCAAACTTTGGGTGTTATCAATATTAAGAGGACGGTCCAGGGTCAGAGTTACGAACAATCCAGTTGATGTATTCAATTGATTCCACTTCTTAAATCCCGGGTTACTAACTGACAGAGTAATTGTAATTGTGAAAACCTTTCAGTTATCCACAATCTATGCAAGCTACTTCAATCCCTATATGTCTATGGGTTAAATCACATGCACGCATTAACGATCTCTGTAATGAGTTAAACTAGGCAAGCAAGTATATGTCTATCCTACTCGCGAATTGGTTCCCCGATGCCCGGGTTCACAAACTAGTTCTATTCTTTCTTATTACGTAATTGGATTCTCTCTTTCGAGTTCAACCCAAAAACCATAGATAATGCATAATTATCGAGCTCTTAACAATTATACAAGTGAAATCAAGAAAGAATAAGTAACCCGTTATGGGATTCAATTAATGGGAATCAATCTTCAACAATCAACTTTCATGTAAAACTCTAACCCTAGAACGTAATGAAATTAGCCACACATATTCATAATCACAAGGCAAAGAATTGATGTAATAATGAATTAATTGATGAAATAGATGAAAGATTAAGAATCACCCTTGTTCAATGGAGTATGTAGCTCTCAATATTGCCCAAAGTCAAGAACCCCTTACAAAAACTAAGTAATAAACTATTTATAATGTTTCCAAACCCTTGGTAATAAGTTAGACCCGCTACTAGGAGGAATAGGGAGTAAAATCGCGCATAAGGGGCGCTATAGCGGGCGCCCCACGCCCCGAAAAGCGTGCACACGACCAGAGGACGCATCCAGGCCTCGTGCCTTAGCCCTGCGTCGCAGGCCAAACGCGCCAGGCCATGCGCGCGGTAGGCTGCGAGGCGCGGGCCTTAGAGCGCCAAGCCAAAAATCGCTCTTTTCCGCTCCAAAACTCGGCTCGTGTCGTGCCTTTGTGTGCTCAATCCAATCTTCAAACATCCTTCAACCAATTCATGCTCAATCAAGCTTCGAAACGCTCCAAATGTATCGCGTAACGACCTACACACGAACAACACAACATCAGCGTAAAACCACATTCACAAGCTACCAAACAAGTGCAAAACAAGCTCAAATGTGCGGAAATATTAAGGAAAAGTAGGCATAAAATGCCGAACATCACCACCCCACACTTGAACCTTTGCTCGCCCTCGAGCAAGTCACATCTAACTCCCCCACCTAGGTAAACCAGGTCTGCCTATGACTATGGTTGATACCGACCATTGAACCAATGCACACATGACTACTATGGATCCACAACATGCCAATAATTTAACAAAACCAAAAACATGCGAACAACCACCCCAAAATAGCTCAAATGCACAAACTCAACTCAATACAACCATGTTCCCACAAAATCACACCTATCTACTCAATCAAAAGCCATCAACTTTACCTACTTCATGCAAACCACGTGCCCTCACCAATATGAAAGAGAGTGCCCCCCCCAAAGATCACACACAAAAGCAAATATCATGACTAGAACGGGGGCAATAACAAATGAATTCTCTCACTCTCATGAAAAGCTCACATGTCACACACAACGTACCATAGGCTTGCCCGTAGTGTAGGACTCCACTAATGTAGGCTCACTCCAATCGGGATTAACTAGGACTTTAGAAAGGTCGTAATGTAGGCTAAGGTGCGGGTAGGACATATATGGGTAATAGTGACTACCTCCCTAAGCACTTTTAATACATCACATTTTATTTCAAGCACAAGTCTCAACAAGCCACCCATTCACAAGTATCACACATACACCTTCTCAATAAGTAGCATATTTTCTTTTCAATCACACACTAGCAAGGAAGGGATATCTTTCTCTTTTTTTTCACAACTTTTTTCTTTTCAACTTTGCTATTTTTTTCCTTTTCTTTTTCAATTCACTTTTTTTCAATTTTCATCAACTTCCAACCTTGCCAATGTTTTTCTTTTACTACTTCACAATTTTCACAAATATTCCCCTTCATTAGCTCCACTCAAAAGTCTCCCAACATCCAACCACAACTCCAATCATCTACACAATATCAATAAAAGTGCTCAAGGAGTAAAGGGCCAAAAGAGTCAATTAAGAACAAATGGGTAGGCTCGGGGTGTGGGTGCCAACAAAAAGGGTCAATTCAAATCACAACAACAATTTTCCAAGGTATATATGTAAGGGTAGGCTAACAAAAGAAGGCCTTGTATCATTTCCCGACTAGAGCAAACCTAGAATTTCGCTTTGCACACACACGGGGCAAGTTCTAGACATTAATATGCAACATGGAGCAACAAAAATATGCCTCACAACACACATTGCACATGGCTCACACAAAAAGGTTCCATCAACAACTCTCAACTAAGCTTCTAGAATGCAACTTGTGGAAATTTAAGCACTCATGCACAAAAGTTAGCAATCAAGTCAAGCAGGCGGACTCAAGCATCTCAAGGGGATTGTTCCATTTTTTTCTTCTTTTTTTTAGGCATGCATCAAATTAAAACCAAGGACACCACAAATAGCACATGCAATCAAGTCCAAGTCCACCGGTATCAACCAAATCAAAGGCACCTAGCATTCTACCTATTTCCTTAGCCTAGGGTCATCTAAAACTAACTAACCTAATCCTAAAAATGAAAAACTACCCGGTTCAAAGGTCACCCCGTGGAAAAGAACCGCGGCCATAAGAAAAACCACGGGGCGGATGGCATGTACCACTAATAAAACTAAAAGGAAAATCTTTTTGGAATTTTTCATTGGTTTTCTAATTTTTTTTCAATTTTCATATATTAAAGCAAGAAATAAATCAAAACAAAGTCAAGTGACAAAATAAAAAGTCCTAAGGTACATGCATCCTAAACCTCAAAAATAAAAACTAGATAAAGGGCAGTACCCCACCCCACACTTAAACTAAGCAATGTCCCAGTGCGACAAAGAAGTAAGTGCAAAAGTAAAGAGTACAAGAAAACTGCCCTGAAAGCTGGGTGGTGCACAGGAGTGTGGACCTAGGCCTCCGCCTCATGATCAGTCTCATACTCACTGTCCGGATCATTGGCCACAACATCTGAATCAGTGTTCTCATCTTCCCTCGGATCCAGCGGTCCAGCCTCAACCTCGCCCAGTAGGACCTTCGAGGTCTCCGTCAGTGGGACCTTTCGGTCAATAGCAGTCATATCAACGCCCGACTGACGGGCCATAGCCTCCATCATCAAGTACTGACGCGCGGCCAGGTTGGCATTTGTCTCCCGCCAATCGTCCGCCGTCAGCTTCACCGGTGCTGTGGTGATCACCCCCTTGACCGAAGCAATGTCAAAAGGCCTCCCGAAATCAAGGACAATACGATCCCCAACCTCATCTGCGGGGACGCCCGCAATCTCTAAGTACCGGGTCAAGAGGTTCCCAAAATACAACCTACTACAATGTTTTTCTTGCCTTTCCGCTTTCATCACCCTCAACATGTAGTACCCAATGTTCACCGGCCTCCCGGTCATGAAAAAGTACACCATGCACGCCCGAGTCTTAGTGACCTCGGAGTAGTGGGAACATGGTAGAATCCGTGCATTGATGAACCTCATCCATACTCGCGCCGGTTTGAGAAACTGGGAGAAGTGCATAAACTTATGTCGCCCAGACGCTCCTCGCCCCCACTTATGCGTGGAGCCCTCACCACACAAGGTCTCCCGCAAGGCCGTGTAATCCGGCTTCTTGATGTAATTTCTCAACTCATCATAATCGGGGTCAGCTACCCCCAAGAAGGCATTCAATGCTGATGGATCTAGTTTCACCTTCACTCCCCTAACCGTCACCATGTCATCATCTCTCCACGCCTCATCGGGCTCCCAGTTAGCATAAAGTTCTTGGACCATGTCCAAGTTGGCGGGCCCCGGACTCTCAAACACTGAGTCCCACTTGAGGGCAATTATCTGCTCGGCCACCTCTCTAAACTTTTGCATCACCGGCCGTTTATCAATGGCTTGCTCGGGTATGTACCCCGCAAGCCGCACATTTTTGTACCATGTTTGGCACTCCCCCTTCTTCACACAAGAGAGGCCATACCGGGTCTTGCCTCCGGGACGTGGTATCGGCACCGCGTCCTTTGGAATTTTTGCCTTTGCCTTGGGCTTGGCCGGTGCCTTGCCCTTTTGAGTCGTGGAAGAAGGCCCGGCTTGAGTTGATGCTCTCCTTGGACCCGCAGTGGATGAGGAACTAGCTTTATGTTGGGTAGCAACCATGGTACCTATACAAACACAAAGATCAATGTGAGATATATAGCTAAGTACCAAAAATACAATTCAAGCTCAAGGGTACCACCCCACACTTATCACACACTCAATGTGTCAATCACTAACTTCAATGGCACGAGCAACCCCACACTTGAACAAAACTAGCCTTGGGCAAAATATGCCACGTTTTGAATTTTTAAATCAAGCTACTGTGGGTGCATCATGATCAATTCTAGTGTGTATGCAACACCTAATGTTCATAGTAAGCCTAAGGAATGCATTGCTACTCAAGAATTCACAATGTCATTGAGATTTCATCTTTGAGGCTTTTTCACAAACACCTAGTGTGCACAACTTTGAACTAGCAATTTCAATGGATTTTGCAATGTATCAACCCTCCCAAATTGTTGGGAGATCTCTTTTTACAAGTCACAAGTTCTATACTAAGCATCATCGACAATTAAGCACATCAAGATTGAGTTTTTATGCACAAACTTGTACTAGCTAAGAAATCCCCCATGGATAAGAATGAATTACAACTTACATGTTATTGAGAAGGAAGAGTAGTAATGTACTTACTTGATGGTGTTAGAAGTGATTGCACAAGATTTGGGATGATTCCAATTGTTGCAAGTGAATTAGTGTGTGTGTAGAGAGTGTTTGTGGTGAAAATAGTGAAGAAAAAGTTGTTAGAAATCGGGGTTATAGGGGTTGGGATTAAAGGAATTCGGGTCAAACCCGTTGACCCGTCAGGATTTCAAAAAATTGGCCCTCCGCGTTCATGCCCGCGCCGCAGGCCCATCGCGTGCATGATTTTTAATCTACTGCCAAGCTCAGCGCGGTGGGAGGCGCGGGGCGCTCCCAACCGCGCCAAGCTTTTGTGCCTCAGCATTTTTCTTGCGCTTTGGGAGGCGCGGGGCACTCCCGAACGCGCCCGAGCACGTTTTTTCGCACCGATTTTTAATTCTAAGTACAAACCCAAGCGTGGGACATGTCTCGAGATGTCCCATACCCCTCAATGCATTCAGTACACCTTGTTTAGCTCACCCGAATCCTGCAAAAACGACACACAAAAACAACTAAAACGTGACACTATAAAATGAAAAAATTCCTAACTATTACAAGTACAAACTCGGGTTTCCTCCCGAGAAGCGCCTTATTTAACGTCGTGGCACGACGGGTATAATTCAAGGGTCCCTCAAAGTAATTGAAGTGCGGTGATTCACCGCACCTCCCCAATAATGTTTCACCCTTTGACCATTAACCAAAAATGTATTTCCCGAATCCTGGGCTCTCAATTCAACCGCTCCATGTGCGGTAACACGAACAACTTCAAAAGGGCCAGACCATCTCGACTTCAACTTGCCCGGAAATAATTTCAACCTCGAGTTGAACAATAATACAAGCTGCCCGGGCTCAAAAGAACGACGCTCAATGTGCTTATCATGCCACTTCTTTGTCCGTTCCTTATACAATTTCGCATTTTCATACGCATGGAAACGGAACTCTTCAAGTTCATGCAATTGGAGCATCCTCTTCTCACCCGCCAAAGCCATATCAAGATTGAGCTTTTGAATTGCCCAATACGCCTTATGCTCTAATTCAACCGGCAAGTGACAAGCCTTACCATAAACAAGCCTATATGGAGAGGTTCCAATAGGTGTTTTGAAAGCAGTTCGGTAGGCCCAAAGAGCATCATCTAACTTCATAGCCCAATCCTTCCTCGAAGCATTCACAGTCTTCTCAAGGATTTGCTTGATCTCTCTATTAGACACTTCCACTTGGCCACTAGTCTGGGGATGATAAGCAGTAGCCACCTTGTGGCGAACCCCATACTTAGCCAATAGCTTATTGAACAACCGGTTGCAAAAATGCGTACCTTCATCACTAATGATAGCCCGCGGTGTCCCAAAACGAGTGAAAATATTCTTCTTCACGAACTTCACCACCACACTCGCATCATTTGTAGGAAGTGCAATGGCCTCCACCCATTTAGATACATAATCCACTGCTACAAGGATATATTTATTGCCCATAGAAGGTGGGAATGGACCCATGAAATCAATACCCCAACAATCAAACAGCTCAATCTCCAAGATATTGTTCAAAGGCATCTCGTGACGCCTAGTAATGGTACCCGTTCTTTGGCAACGATCACATTGCTTCACTAGTGCATGAGCATCTTTAAATAAAGTAGGCC
This sequence comes from Petunia x hybrida, assembly GCA_037355625.1. Lineage (NCBI taxonomy): Eukaryota > Viridiplantae > Streptophyta > Magnoliopsida > Solanales > Solanaceae > Petunia > Petunia x hybrida. Next base: position 759,381 of record JBBBVM010000258.1, read on the forward strand.
AAAAGAAACCAGATTGAAGTACCTTTGCAGCTGTTCGATCTCCACCAAGGTGGCCACCATAAGGAGAGGAATGGCAGCTCTATAGAATCGGCTCTACTTCTTCCCTTGGAACACATCTCCTAGCTAGTTGATCAACACCTATCTTGTACAAATAGGGCTCATCCCACACATAAAACCTGCTCTCATGAAGGAGTTTACGCTTTTGCTCAGCAGTTGCCCCAGGGGGATACACATTACTCACAAGAAAATTCACCATGTCAGCATACCATGGCACCTCAGCTGCATCAAGAGCAAAAAGTTGCTCATCAGGAAATACCTCTTTAATCTCAGGCCCCTCATCTACATGATCTCTATTCTCCAGCCTTGACAAATGATCAGCAACTGATTCTCAGTCCCCTTGCGATCTCGAATTTCAACATCAAACTCTTGCAATAGGAGAACCCATCTAATGAGTCTAGGCTTGGAGTCCTTCTTTTCAAACAAATACCGGATTGCGGCATGATCAGTGTAGACAACAACACGAGTGCCAACCAAATAAGATCTGAATTTATCAAAAGCATAAACCACGGCTAGCAACTCCTTCTCAGTGGTAGTATAATTGGACTGGGCTGCATCAAGCGTCTTGCTTGCATAATAGATGGAGTGAAAAATTCTTCCAATTCTTTGGCCTAGAACAGCCCCAATAGCATTATCACTCGCATCACACATCAATTCAAATGGCAAAGACCAGTCAGGAGCAATGATGATTGGTGCGGTCACCAACCTTTTCTTCAACTCTTCAAATGCCTTGAGACAAGCATTATCAAACACAAATTTCACATCCTTCTCCAACAATTTGCACAAGGGAGTGGAAATTTTGGAGAAGTCCTTTATGAAGCGCCTATAGAACCCTGCATGTCCCAAGAAACTACGCACCCCCTTAACAGAGATAGGTGGTGGTAATTTCTCAATAGCCTCTATCTTCGCCTTGTCAACCTCAATCCCTTGCTTTGACACCTTGTGCCCAAGTACTATGCCTTCTTGAACCATAAAGTGACATTTTTCCCAATTCAGCACCAGATTTGTTTCTTCACAACGGCTCAGCACAGCATCAAGATTCTTCAAGCATTCATCAAAGGAGTCACCAACCACTGAGAAATCATCCATAAACACCTCCACAAATTTTTCCACCATATCCGTGAAAATCGCCATCATGCACCGCTGAAAAGTCCCCGGGGCATTACACAACCCAAATGGCATCCTTCTAAATGCATAGGTGCCATATGGACAAGTAAAAGTGGTCTTCTCTTGGTCTTCCGGGGCTATCACAATTTGATTGTAGCCCGAATAACCATCCAAGAAACAATAATACTCATGGCCTGCAAGTCTATCCAACATCTGATCAATAAAAGGGAGTGGGAAGTGATCTTTCCTGGTGGCTTTGTTCAGCTTCCTATAATCAATGCAAATTCGCCACCCAGTAACTGTTCTTGTAGGAATCAACTCATTGTTCTCATTCTTTACCACTGTCATGGCCCCCTTCTTAGGAACACATTGCACTGGACTCACCCACTTGCTGTCAGAGATGGGAAAAATAATGCCAGCATCCAGCCACTTGATAACTTCTTTCTTCACCACCTCCTTCATGATTGGATTTAGCCTCCTCTGCTGCTCTATGGATGGCTTATGATCTTCCTCCAAGAGAATTTTATGCATGCAGAAAGAAGGACTAATCCCTCTAATATCAGCAATAGTCCAGCCAATAGCTCTCTTGCGCTCTCGCAATACCCGCAACACCTTCTCAACCTGCACATCAGACAACAAAGAAGAAAGGATCACGGGCAAAGTATTACCTTCACCCAAATAGGCATAACGTAAATGTGCGGGTAAAGGCTTGAGCTCAAGATTAGGAGCTTTCTCAATAGACGGTTTAGCAGGAGCTAAGGTCAACGGTCTATCAAGCTCCTCAAATTTCTTCCACCCTGGGATGAATCTACTCTGCATATTAAGAACCTCCACATATTCTTCAGTATCTTCATCCTTCAGGATATCATCATCATCACATAAGAGTGCCCTTTCTAAAGAATCAACATTAGAAGCCAAGAATGACCTCTCATCAGCAGTCAACTCATCATCTATCACTTTTACCATGGACAACTCTTCATAATGAGAAGGAAGCTGGGTAGCTCTGAACACATTAAACACAGCTTCTTCCCCATTTACCTTCATAATCATCTTTCCAGCTCTGACTCTAATAACAGCATCAGCAGTAGCCAAAAATCCTCTTCCCAAGATGAGAGGAACCTCAGGATCAGCTTCATAATCAAGAATAATAAAATCAACAGGTAATATGAACTGACCCACTTGTACAAGCACATCCTCAATAATCCCCTCGGGGCATGTCAAAGATCTATCAGCAAGCTGCAGAGTCACAGTAGTGGGTCGTGGCTCACCCAGGCCTAGCTTCCTAAAAACTGAAGAAGGCATCAAATTCACACTAGCACCCAAATCACATAAAGCACGACCAACCTCATGTTCCCCAATTTTCAAAGGGATGGTAAAACTGCCAGGGTCCTTCAATTTCTGCGGAAGCTTGCTTCTAACTCTCGAACTGCACTCCTCAGTAAGTGCAACTGTCTCAAACTCAGTCAATCTTCTCTTGTTAGCAACAATATCCTTGATGTATTTAGCATATTTGGGAACATCCCGCAAAAGCTCCACCAAAGGAATATTTACCTGAATTTGACTCAATATCTCCAAAAATTTCTTGCATGCTGCATCAACTTTCTGCTTCTGAAGTCTCTGCGGGAAAGGTGGTGGTGGTCTAACAATAGCAGACTCGGGCTGCTTTTCAGTTACTTTTTCCGCTTCTTTCTCCACCTCCCTATCAGCATTTGGCTCTATCTCACCAACAGGCTTCTTTGGCTTTGGGGGAACTTCTTCCAGTGCTCTTCCATTCCTCAAAGTAACTGCTTGCACAAATTCTCTAGGATTCTTCTCTGTATCACTCGGTAAAGCACCCCGAGGTCTATTGTTTTGTGCTTCAGCTAGCTGCCCCAATTGCCTCTCAAGATCTTTCTGCGCATTGCTCAAATCTTTAATTGTCTGTGCCTGAGATGCTGAATCATCCATGAGCTTTTGCTGCCCTGCAAGAATTTTCTTAAGCATATCCTCAACTGAACTAGACTGCTGCGGCTGACTCTGCGACTGTGACCCCTGTTGTGGTGCATTTTGGGACCTCTCATTGCCTTGAGGCTGCTCACGACTATCCCTCCAAGAAAAATTTGGGTGACTGCGCCAACCCGTGTTGTAGCTGTTACCATATTGATTGCGATTCTGGCCCTGTGATCTGTTCTGATTACCCACATAGTATACTGACTCTGGATTAGACGGACAGACGTCAGTAGTATGATCCTCTCCACAAACCTCACAAAAAGTCTGAATTTGTTGCACGGGGGCTGCTGGCTGTTGAGTCTGCGATAAAGTGAGCTTGCTGATTTGATTGGAAATAGCATCCATTTTCGCCCTTAGCTCTGAGACTGCATCCAGTTGAAGTACCCCAGCAGACTTCTGCGGAATAGCTCTACCAACACCCTGCCAATCAGGATTGCTCTGCGAAAACTTGTCAAGTAACTCATAAATTTGATCAAAGTTTAAAGCCAGTACTTGACCTCCAGCAGCAGCATCTACCACAATCTTCGTGTGTGCATTCAACCCCTCAACAAAAGTGTGTGCAATAACCTCATTGGATTGGTTGTGGTGTGGACAATCCCTCAATAGAGCCTTAAATCTCTCCCAAGCTGAGTACAAAGATTCCCCATCTAACTGTCTGAATGACATGATTTCACTCCTCAGCCGGGCTGTCTTGGCAGATGGATAAAATTTAGCCAAGAATTTCTTAGCCAAGTCCTCCCAAGTAGTGATAGACCCAGGCTTCTCAGCCTTTAACCACTTCCTTGCTGTCCCTATCAATGAAAACGGGAACAAAGTCAAACGAACATAATCAGTAGGCACACCCGTTGGTGTATAAGTATCACTGATCTCCAGAAAGTTTTGAATGTGTTGCTGTGGATCCTCATGAAGTAATCCAGCATATTGCCCCGTCACATACAGCAACTGAATCATGCCGGGCTTGATCTCAAAGTTTCCAGTAATAGCAGGCTTCACAATACTTGACTCCACCCCTTTCAGACTAGGGAGAGCCACATCTCGCACTGCTATTGCTTGTTCTTCTGCCATTTCAATAGGTAAAGAAGCAGGTACGATTGCTAGTGCTTCTCGATCTCTTGCTTCCTTTCTTAATCTTCTCAAGGTTCTTTCAGGCTCGGGATCAAAAGGTGCGAGTGATTCGTCCTTCTTATTCCTTTGCATGCAAAACCTGTAGCCTGAAATAGCACAAGACACTCAACAAAAAAATTAAACCTGAATAGAAATTAAGTAATCGTTCAAAAAGAAATTAGTCCGTAATAGTCCCCGGCAACGGCGCCAAAAACTTGTTGCTCCCAAACGCACACGCAAGTATACGCGGTCGCCAAGTAATAAAGTGACTAAGTCGAGTGTCGATCCCACGAGGACTGTGCAGACTAATACTTCGTAAACAATTTCTACCAAACTATCCAGGGGTCTTGTTCTTACTTGGTGAGAGTTTTTGTAACCAAAATAACAGTAATTAAAGTGCCAGATGTGTAGTCAAGCAATGGCGCAAACTTTGGGTGTTATCAATATTAAGAGGACGGTCCAGGGTCAGAGTTACGAACAATCCAGTTGATGTATTCAATTGATTCCACTTCTTAAATCCCGGGTTACTAACTGACAGAGTAATTGTAATTGTGAAAACCTTTCAGTTATCCACAATCTATGCAAGCTACTTCAATCCCTATATGTCTATGGGTTAAATCACATGCACGCATTAACGATCTCTGTAATTAGTTAAACTAGGCAAGCAAGTATATGTCTATCCTACTCGCGAATTGGTTCCCCGATGCCCGGGTTCACAAACTAGTTCTATTCTTTCTTATTACGTAATTGGATTCTCTCTTTCGAGTTCAACCCAAAAACCATAGATAATGCATAATTATCGAGCTCTTAACAATTATACAAGTGAAATCAAGAAAGAATAAGTAACCCGTTATGGGATTCAATTAATGGGAATCAATCTTCAACAATCAACTTTCATGTAAAACTCTAACCCTAGAACGTAATGAAATTAGCCACACATATTCATAATCACAAGGCAAAGAATTGATGTAATAATGAATTAATTGATGAAATAGATGAAAGATTAAGAATCACCCTTGTTCAATGGAGTATGTAGCTCTCAATATTGCCCAAAGTCAAGAACCCCTTACAAAAACTAAGTAATAAACTATTTATAATGTTTCCAAACCCTTGGTAATAAGTTAGACCCGCTACTAGGAGGAATAGGGAGTAAAATCGCGCATAAGGGGCGCTATAGCGGGCGCCCCGCGCCCCGAAAAGCGTGCACACGACCAGAGGACGCATCCAGGCCTCGTGCCTTAGCCCTGCATCGCAGGCCAAACGCGCCAGGCCATGCGCGCGGTAGGCTGCGCGGCGCGGGCCTTAGAGCGCCAAGCCAAAAATCGCTCTTTTCCGCTCCAAAACTCGGCTCGTGTCGTGCCTTTGTGTGCTCAATCCAATCTTCAAACATCCTTCAACCAATTCATACTCCATCAAGCTTCGAAACGCTCCAAATGTATCGCGTAACGACCTACACACGAACAACACAACATCAGCGTAAAACCACATTCACAAGCTACCAAACAAGTGCAAAACAAGCTCAAATGTGCGGAAATATTAAGGAAAAGTAGGCATAAAATGCCGAACATCAATAAGTTGTCTAATCTATTCCTCGCCATACAGACAACTACTCAACTCAGCATATGGCCAAGAAAATAAAAGTGTGAATGGTCACCTAGACATGACATGATAGGCTCAAGTATGGACGATATAGAGCCTGTTTGGGTGGAGCTTAAAAGCTGCTTATTTTAAGTGGCTTATAAGTCAAAAAGTGACTTAAAAGTTATTTCCTCAAAAATTGACTTTTAAGCAACTTATGACTTTTAAGTTCAAAAATTTTGACCAAACATATTTTAATGGGCTTATAAACTCATAAGTCACTTTTAAGCTCACCCAAACGGGCTCATAGGCCAGTAAAATTTGTTTCTTAACTTTTATTACTGGTCCAGAATCAATCGAATGCGTCTACTACATGTAATATGTGAAATTAATCATCAAAACCATACTGCAAATTAATTGAGTATTGTTTTATACTTTATGCTTTCACTCTAATAGTCTAGTCGTATTTAGATCTCGGAGGAAATTTGTAAGTTATTAAAACACGGGAAAATGTGTGGAGTAGAAATAGATCTGTGTTGGAGGACCAATCATGCTCTTTTGATATTGTTACCTATATTGGAGAAGTTTACTCGATTTTCACGTTGGAGGATAGGGTCTGGGCTATGGATTTTCTCAACTAAGAAAGAAATTACTAGCAATACATACAGCTATGCAATTTAAAGGGCCTCTCTAACATGCGTGATCAAAGGCAGATGTATATGCCATCATTACTGTTGTAGCTACGACCGTATTCTCTATGTACGTACAGAATTGTTCCGTTAAGATTGTAATCTACTGACCAATAAAGTGGATAAAAATTATACTCCGTAGTACTGTAGGAAATAGTGTTCAGATACCCAGTACAACAAATTAAAAAAATGTCAGTACATGATTTTATCATCTGCCTAATTGACCCTGAATGGATAGATATAGGCATAGTGTTACCTGGACTCTATATGTGTATTGTGGTGGCTGAGTTGTAGTACTCGACTAGGCGAAGAGAACTGGCAGTGAGAGTGTAGTGTACACACAGAACGTTGACCAATCTTTCGATATGATAAAATTATGGAAATAGGTGTCATATGATAAACGAGTGATGACATGCTTTTTCAAAGACTGCGACTCTTTCAATCTCTGTCGTTTTAACAGAAGTAATCTTAGGTATAATTTACGGGTTCTTAATTCTTAAACAATGATACCAAATGATACTACCTAGGTTTGAATCTATTTTTTGTATGTATTTAATAAATTTCTTAACATAATATACAAAATTTAGGCTAAAACTATTGAGTTCGGCTCAAGCCTAACCTCCGGATTTTGGTACCCACCAAGAGAGACCCTATATGGTGTATGAATTACGAAATAGGCCAATCATGCACCTCTTCTTCGGTGTGGACCTAAGACATTTTATGTAGCAAGGAAATAGAAATTTTTTTTAATAGAGAGAGAGAGCTAAGTTATATGCCACAGTTGCTCGCTCAAATTCTAGAACTTTTTAATATTGCAGTTTAAATTTCAAATTGTACCAGGGATCAGCTCTTAGCCCATTTTTATTTGCCCTGATGACGGATGAATTGATATGACATATTTAAGGGGAGGTACCATAACGTATGTCATTAGTAGATGACATAGTATTGATTGACGAGATACACGATGGAGTTAACGATCAACTGGAGGTTTGGAGACAGACCTTAGAGTCTAAAAGTTTCAAATTGAGCAGAACTAAAACAAAGCACATAGAGTGAAAGTTTAGTGATGCCTCAAAGGAGTCAAATGTATGAGTGGGGATTGATACACACGTCATCCCCAAAAAACTTCACGTATTTTGGGTCAAAAATTCAAGGAATTGGAGAGAGATTGTTAGACCAACTAAGTCGTGTGGGCAGAGTGCTGGCCAGTCAAGAGGACACATATTCAAAAGATGAAAGTAGCAAAAATGAGGATGTTTAGATGGATGTGTAAGCATACTAGGAGAGATTGGATTAGGAACAAAGATATATAAGCAAGGTGGGAGTGGTCTCTGTGGTGAACAACATGCGGAAAGCGATGTCGAGATGGTTTGGATATGTGAAAAAGATGAGTATGGATGCCTTAGTGAGGAGGTGCGAAGATTGACAGTGGCAGGTCTAAGGAGAGCTAGAGGCAGATCGAGGAAGAATTGAAGAGAGGTGATTAGACAGGACGTGACACATCTACAACTCACCGAGAACATGACCCTAGATCGAGGATTCAGGTAGAATATTAGTAGGTAGTCGGGCAATTTTTTCCTTTCTATGGAAGAAAACAATTCTAGAAAGATAGTCTTAATTCTTAAAATTAGAGTCTTATAGTGATTATGATTTTTAGAGCATCTTATTTGTTTTCTCTTTCCTTATCAGTATGGTTGTTGTTGTTATTTTATTTTATTACTATTGTTGTTTCTTTTACTTTAGTTATTTTTAATAACTATTTTTGTTGCTAATACTTTTATTTTCCTCAAGTATTTTCATCTTATCCTTTTACAACTCTGTCTTTCAAACATGTTTTCAAATTGCTTTTCTTGAGCCGAGGATCTATTAAAAAAACCTCTAGACCTCACATAAGGTAAGGGTAAGGTTGACGTACATCTCACCCTACTCAGATCCCACTTGTGTGATCACACTGAGTGTTGTGTGGTTGTTGTAGTGCAATTCAAATCCCAGGATACTGCATAGGATAGATCTTGGTGTTTCAATGCTAGTAAAAGTCCTATAATGCTGTTCAAAAACCTCATAAAAAATCCGTAACTATGAAAAAGATACAAGAAAAACAAGATCTTTTTTTTTATTTGGACTCTAGAATTATTTCCAGTTTTCAATGGTTCAGTTCAAAGTCCAGGATTACTTTTTTTAGGGTTTTGGCGCCGTAGTCCCAGTTTTTTTACCTACCCGTCATCATAAGTCACCAGGGAAAAACTCCTAACAATTGCCAGGTCACACTACTAGAGATTTGGTCCTCGCCAAGAGATTTTCTTACGAGGGCAAAAGATATAAGACTTTCTTACGGGGACCAAAATCGTGGGGCGCTAGAAGTGTTCTCACTACAAAAAACTGGCACTTTGCAGCGGTTCTGTAGCACCAGTTCTGCAAACCCCTGCCATTTCAACTATTTTGCAGCTATTATTTCAGTTGCCGCTAAAAGAAGTACATACCGACGGTTTGAAATGATTTTGCGGCGGTTTTAATTAAGTTATCAAATAGCGACGGTTTTGGAATTTTTGCAGCGGTTTGCCTTTTTTCCTACATCGGAACTTGAAGAAGTTTTATGCTGTTTTATAAGCAAAGATGCATCTTACTACTGACACGAACATTAGAAACGTGGGCCAAATGGGTTTTGTGTTGGCAAAGATTTGGGCTGGCCCATTTCCTGTTGGGATCAAACGGGGCTTGGAGCCCTAAGGTGGCCCAACAATTAAAACCGCCGCTAAACCTATTCATAAACCGCCGCTAACAACTTGTTTTTTTAAGTGTCTATTTCTGTAAATCACCCTATATTTAATTAAACTTGTCAAGTAGACCAGGTTGGCAAGAACCGGTCCAATTAAAACTCAGCCCATCTTGATTTTGTAAGATATATAGGCAAGGTTAGGTTGGGTAGAATAAGAGCATGAGTTGGGCTCATTTTTTTTTAGAGCGAAACGAGGACCCTATCAGCCCGATTGGTAGTAATTGGTACACGATTTCTATTGTACCCTAGTTTGTTTTTTAAAAAATAGTTTTTTAAAATTATTGGCAACGATCAGTATCTAATTTTAATGGGGCTGAACCCAGCCCGACCCACTAGACACCCTTATTTTGGATTTTTCGTGCACGCTAAACAGATTTAGCGTCAATATCATACTCTTAGCCCCCATAAGAAAACTCTTATATTTTCAACTCATGTCAGATGAAGCTTCTAACCATCGCCAAAAGTCACCAAGGGAACCTCTTAGTGATAGCCAGGTCCTGTTGCTAGTAATATCTGGCCATCATCAGGAGTTTCTCCAAACGGAGTAAAAATGTAAGATTCTTTTTATGGGGCCAAAAATTATGATGTGGTGCCAGAAGTATCTTATTTCTGTAAATGCCCCTTTATGTGGCTATTTCATATTTGACATAGGGAGATTTACATAAATATACTATCCTAATCGCAAAGTTACATAAAATACCGATAGTTTCAATATATATATGTGTATTTTTGTATGTAATTTACGAAACATGGCAACACTTTTATTACTATACATATACAAGTTTCAACAAATACATACTAATTACTCCCTCCGGTCCACTTTATATGATTTTTTGGTATTTTTTCTTAGGTCCAAAATATTTGATTTTTTCAAAAATCAAGATGATATTTGTTATGACTTTCCAAAGTTACCATTGTTAATAAATTAAACACATAAAACTCTCACAATTTTCTATGAGTAAATTTTAAAAAAGATGAAGGTTAGTTTAGTAAATGACATCTTTAATTAATGCTAGAAGATAGATTTCTTGGTCTGTGTGAAAACAGTCAAAAAATTAAATAATATGGACCGGAGGGAGTAGAGTTTTATCTCCTTCCTCCTAACTTCTCCACTCATCACTGCTCCATGGTACTGCTTTTACCAGTCACCGCCGCCGAACAACCACTGCCTCCGGAATGTTTTTTTTTATTTTTATTTTAATTTTTTGGATCTACAAATCGAAACATACAAAAATACACATATATACGTTGAATTTTTTTTAAAATTAATGTTTTGAAACTTTGAAAGTAGTACGTCTGCAGGAATCTGTCGTTAACGATTTGACCGGGACGCAAAGCCCAAAATGGCATAACCAAATAATTATTTTGCCAATGATGGATTTCGCGCCACGGAATGAATCGAGGAACTAAGGACATTTCTAATACCGACAGCAGCTCCCCTCCAGCTTAGTCCAGTCTAGAAATCCTCTTCGTGATTTCCAAGAAGTGACAAAAAAAAAACATCACATATAACCAAAGGTACCCAATTATACAAAAAATATATACAAAGATATACAAAAAAAAATACAAATAACTTTTCTACTCCATACGTACACATACACAAACATACAACAATATACACACATATACAATACATATAAACATACAAAAATGAAGATAGACATTTATATATACAAAAAATACAAAGATATACATATTTATATACAAAATAAATACTCCGTACAAATTTATACATAACACATACACATATATACACATACAAAAGAAGGAAAAAAAAGAGGAGCACATCCGAGCAGACCCGTCGAAAAATAAGCAGATCAAAGCAGCGCCGTTGCACCGCAGCAACCACGAGATCGGGGCGGGGTAAGAACAACAACAACAGCTGCCATGTTTTCTTCGGTGGCGCTGGAGATGGTGACAGATCTGATCGTCAGAGAATATTCCGGCGGCCGGCTGGTGGGTGGAGGAGGAGAGAGAAAGAGAGAGGAAAAAATTAAGGTTTGGTGTGAGAGAGAGAGTGAAATGAAAAATGATAGATGTAGGGTAATAAAGTAAAAAGTATTGTTATGTATTATAATTTGTTTAAAAATATTATTATGTATTGTAATTTAGCTATTTAGGATGTATTCTGGCGTAATTATTCCTTTTTAACATATTACGCAGATGGTAAGGACAAAATCATTAGTACCAACCAAAGTCCAAAACTATGATATCATAATGAACGCCATTTCAAAATTCACTTGCAGTCTTTGCTAGTGTAGAGTTAGTGAACATGCTGAAAAAACAAAAACAAAGAAAGAAAGAAAGAAAGAGGCCAGAAACAAAAGGAAAGGGAAAACAGTTGTTTCAACTGCCAAAAACCCATTATCCGATTTTCACTCTTCACTACTGCCATAGACTCGGGACACACGACTCTCTCTCCATGCAAAGTATTTGTGCAACCTGCACACACGGATCTAATATTATACGTAACACTTAATTACCGTGACTGCACTCATTACTTTGAATTCCAATTATGTATACTCATAAAAAATAAAATAAAATTGTATTTATACAAGAGACTGATTCTAAACTAAAGTTCCCAGAGGCTAATGCAACTGAAAAAACAAATACCCTTTTACCATATCCTAGATATCATGTTTTTCTTCCTTACTTGAAATTTTTAGTGTGTTTATCTTTATTTCTGCCAGAGGACTCTACATGTTTGTGTAGATTAGCAGCATAGAGTATCAATTCAGTATACGATAGAGAAATTTGAGTCATGTCTTGAAACTATTAATTGCATTTTAGACTATACATGGCATTTGTGAAACTTGGCTCCAAATCTGAGGCCTTCCGTCGCGAAGGCCAAGCTTGGTAATCCCATTTTCATGTCTCCTTAAATTTTCTGCAGGCCTAAATTTTGTACCTTCTTCATTCATGTAACAATATTTTTAGTTAGCAGTAGTAATAATATTAATAATAATATTGCTAAGTATAAGTTACTATAGCATCAGTCCCTTGGAATAATACTATTGACAAATAATCAGTTTCAATAGATATCAATATTGATATAAGCAATTTTGATCTCTTTTCTTTATTTTTGTATCTGAAGCAGCAAATTAGAAATGTTTTCTTTGAATTATGAACCTTATACTGCATGAAATCTCTTCAGGTATTGCACATCAGGACTTCCAAGTGATGTTACAATTGAAATTGGAGAAATGTCATTTTATCTACACAAGGTACACCTTTTTTATGAATTATTTATGCAATACATTTAAGTTATATACTGACTGTGTATGTTTTTTTAAAGGAATATTAACCAACCCTTTTAATTAAATTATGGTTTGCAGTTCCCATTGATATCAAGAAGTGGACTACTAGCAAAGCTAATAAAAGAATCATGCAACGACGACGGATCAAATTGTGTTCTGCAGCTTAGTGACATACCTGGTGGTGCTAAAGCGTTTGAGCTAGTAGCCAAATTTTGTTATGGTGTTAAAATAGAAATCACTCCTCTAAATATAGTAAGTCTAAGATGTGCATCAGAGTATCTACAAATGACGGATGAATATGGTGATGGAAATCTTATTGCACAAACAGAGGCTTTTCTTAATGATGTTTTCGCGAATTGGACAGATACAATAAAAGCTTTAGAAACATGTGAAGAAGTTTTACCACATGCCGAAGAACTTCATATTGTGTCAAGATGCATAAATTCTTTAGCAATGAAAGCTTGTACTGATACAAAGTTATTTAATTGGCCTGTTTCTGAAAATGATCATGAGGGTGCCACGGCCACGGACGCCGGTATATGGAATGGTATATGCACTGAAACAAAACCAATGCCTATGACAGATGACTGGTGGTATGAAGATGTGTCATTTCTTAGTTTACCTCTTTACAAAAGATTGATTCAGGCTGTTGAAGCTGGAGGAATGAGGCCTGAAAATATAGCAGGTGCCCTTGTGTTTTATGCCAAGAAGTATATCCCTTTGATGAATAGACAAGCAAGTTTCAAGGATGCTACTACCCATAGTAAATCAGGATCAACAATTTCTACACCATCAGAGGCAGACCAAAGGGCACTTCTTGAGGAGATAATGGAATTGTTACCAAATCAGAAAGGCGTAACGGAGACCAGGTTAGAGAGAATACACGTTTACTAAATTGTATTACTCCCTCCTATTCAAATTTATGAGACATAGTTTGGCTCCGCACAGAGTTTAAGAAAGAAATGTAGACTTTTGGAACTTGTGGTCTTTAGACATGCCATAACATTTTTGTGGCTATGAAATCTTCTAATTATTGGTAAAAATAGAAGTAAAAGTTAAATTGTCTCTAAATATGTATCATTCTTTTGGAATGGACTAACAAAGAAGCACTGTCACATAAATTGAAAAATGGCGTCACAGCATGTCGTGATACTTTTTCATAAGCCAAACATGCAGATCTTCTGGTCTATTACATATATTACCTTGCTGAAGCCAAACATGTAGATCGCTTGCCTATTTTAATACCACGTTGAATGTGTAAACCATCTCATCCAAAAGTTTAAACTGTTAGAGATATTACACTTTTAATAGTACTTAATGTTATTTTGTCTCGACACAGGTTTCTTCTGAGGTTGCTCCGTAGTGCAATGATGTTGCAGGCAAGTCCATCCTGCAGGGAAAATTTGGAGAGAAGGGTGGGATTGCAGTTAGATCAAGCTGCACTAGATGACTTGCTAATACCAAATATGGGATATTCAGTGGAGACTTTATATGACATAGATTGTTTTCAGAGAATTTTGGATCATTTTATGTCAATAGACCAGGCTTCTTCTGCACCTTCTCCATGTATTATTGAAGAAAGCCAATTAATGGAAGATTCACATTCCTTGACTTCATTAACAAGGGTAGCAAATCTTGTGGATTCATATCTTGCTGAGGTTGCGCCCGATGTTAATTTCAAGTTCCCAAAATTTCAGTCTCTTGCTGCTACAATCCCAGATTTTGCAAGGCCACTTTCTGATGGTATCTATCGCGCAATTGATATATACTTGAAGGTAACAAATAGTGTTATATTTTCGTTAATTAGCATGCTGATCCTTCTTAACAAATAGGTATTGAGACATTTTATTGGGGTAGAGAATGATGCAATTTGGAATCAGAATGTCATAGTAGATTTAAAGAAAATATTTAGAGATGATTCTTTTTATTTGCCTTTCTTTGAATTTCGCACCTATTCATATGCTATATCATTATAATGGTTTAGAAATGAATATGCTTCACATTTTCAACTAGATAATTGTAGTTGGCTAATCTAAATTCTAAACACTAAATATGTGATAGAAACTAAAAGAAGTTACTCAGAAATATCAAAAAAAATCACCGACGTAAAGACTGGCTAAACAGCTACTGCACAATTATAGTAAAGTAGTGAACAAGAATTGACTGAATCCATTTCTGTTCCTCTTTTTTCCCCCAAGTTAATTTACTTTCTTTACTGCATTTAAGTTACTTACCCTAACAACCTTGATCATTTTTCACAAAATCAGTGTAGTTTAATCAATAATAAAAGGTTAATTGTCATTTTTACTAGATATCTACTATAATATTTATCATTGAATTTATATGTAATTACTTTGTGGTGATCAGATTGTGTAATTAATTTTTACACCATTAATGCATAGAGCTTAAACTCTTTCTTACTTTTTATGTTTTCTTACACATTTCAATTTTAGGCACATCCTTGGCTCACAGACTCAGAAAGAGAGCAAATCTGCAGACTTATGAATTGCCAGAAACTCTCGTTAGAGGCTTGCACACACGCTGCTCAAAATGAGAGGCTACCTCTTAGAGTCATAGTTCAAGTCTTGTTCTTTGAACAACTTAGGCTACGGACATCAATATCCGGATGGTTCTTTGTGTCTGATAATCTTGACAACTCCCATAGCAGTCTTCCTGGAGGTTCTGCATCCAAGTATGAAAGCAACGTCCGCAACACAAACAGAGCAAATGGAAGAGGATGTCCAAGCATGGATGACATGAGGGAGCGTGTTGAGGAGCTTGAAAGAGAGTGTAACAGCATGAAACAGGAGTTTAAAAAGGTTATAAAAACAAAGAAAAGGTGGAATTTGTTTTGTGGAAAAAAATCTCAGTGTGACTTGAATACAGTAAACCCCAGCAAGTTACAACCTCCAAGTCTTAATGATCATAAAGATCACAAAACTGGAGACTCAAGCTGAAGGTGAATGTAGTTTATGTTACTGTGTTAGTGGTGGTATCATGTATTCAATGGTTAGCGCTAGTCCTAACATATTTGCAAAATGTTAATGTAGTGAGTAGATATTAGGAATGTTTTAAGAGCATTAGTAGACAGTGAATTTTGAGGTACTTTAAGGGCATATCTTGAGTGTTGGTCCGGCACTTGGACAGGATTGAGCTTTTTCAGTCATAGGCTGTGTGAATTCTAATTGTATTGAAGACTCACATAAGAGAAGATCTCTGAAAAGAACATTAACTTACTCTTTCTGGCTATGTTATCAATTGGAATGGAGCATTGCAAGCCACAATTGATCTTCCTACCAAAGAGACTCAGCACATGGTTTCCACAAAAGCAGTAAAAGAGGGTTATATAGTTACAGGGAGAGGTGAATGAACTTCGGTTAACACAAACAAGTTAGAATCAATGTTATGTGATTACTAAAGCATCATTTTTCTCACAAAGGAACAAATGTACTACTAGAGTACTACGCATGTGGAGATTACTTTCACTATAATTTCATAGTATTTCAACTTATCAAGCATTAGAATGTTCTAAGCCAGAAAACACATCACCAACCTGTGTTGCGTAGAAATGACAATGGCAAATACGAACATTGTGCCTGCTCTACAGAGTTCAGAGTGAGCGGTGGAGAACTCTCTTAAACAAATTAAAATCAACTTCACTATTTATAGTATAGCAAGTAAAATATGTTTTAGGGTTGACTAGAAGGCAGTCTGGGGCCTCAACCTGAGGTGGCGTTCAACATTTAATCCAGCAAATTAAGTTTCCAAGAATTCAAATTTGTGTAACACACCCTGCACATTCATTTTATAACAAGAATGGTTCACACCAAGATACATCCCTAAGAGTGATCTAACGTGTCATTGTCTAGTCCATCATCAACTGATGGATAACATATTACAGATTAGAATCTTTCCCCAAGGCAATATTAGAACATAAAATGTAAAAGGTAATATACTTGTGATTTCTCATTAGTCTAGGTGCAGATACCAAAAAGTTTGAATCAACTTTGCCGTAAAGTCCCGAACTTGCAAAGAATTCATGAGCTTTGCTGCAGTTATCATCATTTCTAGGCCCTGCCATGTAAATTATATGTCAAAACTGCAAATTAGTATTGTTTCGGGCCCCAACATGTGAATTGTACATTCCTAAGAACAAAAAGACATTTGAGCAGACTATTTATCTTTAAAATAACCAAGTAAATGGACATGAAATTTAGATGGAAAGACTATGCATAAGGCAAATTGAATTATCTAAACCTTTCATTGGTCTCTCTTTTCCTTTTAAAATACCAATACCGATAAAAGAATCTCCTTTGTTAAGGGAAGGGAAGAGTGAGTGGTCAATTTATGCAAAGGTTGCTAATCCTTTCGTGTATAGAAATAGATATTGATGCATCCTCAGCTTTGCTATGCAGAATTTTGAAACTGGAAAGTGTAGTTGTTTACCTCAGGTTCTTCCCCAGTCAAAAAGGATGTAGTTTAGAACATTCAGAATTGACGCCTGGGTGGCCGAGCTTCGGCAGGGCTAACACGGATGGACCTGCCATCAAGGTCCTGCATCATGAACATGAAAATGCAAGCATAAGCAATTATAGGTAAAAAGGTAACACAGACTCTTTCATTTCACCAAAAAGAAGATCAAATAAGAAGCTTAATAAGAATACTAAACTGGCTTAAAACTATGACACCAGATACGTAGCATTAGACAATTTGATGGGAAAATCAGGAATCTCTTCACGAAAACTCAAGTCCAATGAAGCATAACATCGAGGAAAACTAAAACCCAAGTTTGATTACAATAAAATATCAAAATCAGTAGTTAGAAACATGCATTTAGTTACAACTAGTCCAAAAGATATGGAAGGACAGATGCAAAAAGGTGCAGCTGTGGACAAATTCGTAATAAACCTAAATAACAAATACAGTTGATACCAGTTGATAAGAGAGGAGGCATGTGTATATACAGTGAACGAATAAGGATATGCAATCAGGCTTAGTAAGAATACACTTACAACACCATTCAAGGATTCAACAGCATTGTTGACCTCTTCGGCAGAACTGTATGTTACAAATCCAAAGCCCTTTGATCTACCACTATCTCTATCATAAACTACCCTGGCATCCACAACGTTGCCTTGTTCACTGAACAAGTCTTTAAGTGATAGGTCATCAACACCCCAAGAAAGGTTTCCTACATATACTCTATTGGTGCTATCAGGAGCTCTCCCACCCCGTGCACCTCCACCAAAGGACGAATTTTCCCCTTTCGGTGGTGGTGGCCCAGCATTCACCCTCATTGCCCTTCCTTCGATTTCCTGCAAAAAGACATACAACATTTGGTTAGATATCTACATCGAATAGTTGAACAGTGCGCATCCAAGCACTTCTTTTGGAGAGACAAGATTTTTTTATTTCAGAAATGACACAAGTTAAAAGTGAGACTAGAAAATGCAATCAGCTAATTAGTTGGAAGCCAAATTCATTTATCACCACAGAAGTAAACCATAGTTTGTTATATTGCTCTTTAAGATACCCAAGGCCTGAAAACTTTAAACAGATGCTGTAAAACAAGTAAACTTAAAGATAATAATGTATGGAAAGCACATAGGGCAAGACTTTACATATCCATTGAATTGTTGTTCAGCAGCTTCCACTTCCGCGCTTGTTGACATTGTCACGAAACCAAAACCTCTGCTTCTACCTGTGAGCTTGTCATATATAACCTGCAAAATTGTGAACTTCAGTACTTCACCTTCCCAGCTGAAGAGGGCTTGCAGGAAAATAAGTTACTGCTATGTCATCAAAGTCTCATAGCAAATTACTTACTAATCATGTTTACAGTTAAAGATAAGGTTATACATTAAGAACCATTAAGTATCTTATTTCCCATTAATAACATTGAACATGGCTAACAAAGCACAAGTATCTTATTTCCCATTAATAACATTGAACATGGCTAACAAAGCACTTCAAAAAAATGTCAAGGCACTCCACACCAAATTAAAGCTTACTCTTTTTCTTCTTTCATTACCATTATATCCGAAGGTCAGTGACGCACGGTATACGCACGCCCTCTACCCTTCCCTACTTAAATATCAGACTTCATCTATAGCATGGTTCGAACAAGTGACATGCGCATAACCAACACATCACAAGCTGCGCTCTTACCGGCAGACCATAGCCTTGGTGGAAATCAAAGTCTAAGTGTTGAATTGAGTAAACCACTCCATATAAATGCCTAAACTACTATAACAAGTACACTTTTATTTATTTAATAACATGCGCCTAACTCACACGTTATAAGTTGCTTTCTTACCACTAGACTATAGCCTTAGTGGAAATCAAAGCCTAGTGTTGAATTGAGCAAACCACTCCATATATAAATGCTTAAACTACTATAACAGGCACACTTTTATTTATTTAATTATGTATTAGGTTACTTCCCAAAGTACGTGGCACTTTAACCAAGAACTCGTGTACTTTTATTTATTTAATTATGTCTTCAAGAGTAAGTCGCAAAAAGAATGTTCACCAAGAAGTAAAAGCAAGAAAGTAAACTATAGCTAAATTTTACCTCAACCATTTCAACATTTCCAGCTCGTTCAAAGAGTGCAGCAAGAGCAGCACTATCAACGCTGTATGGCAAATTACCAACAAAAAGTTTAAGGTCTGAAGAGAAATTTGGTTGGTCTGAAACTTCAACATCTTGGTCAAATTCAGATAAGGCAACTTTACTAACAAAGCGATAAGTTTTAATAGAACAAGAAGGTGTTAAAGAAAGTTTTAAAGAAGATGAAGGCAAAGAGAATAAAGGAAGTGAAGTGGATATGGAGTTTGGTTTTGCATGAGAAAGTGTTTGTGGTGTTACGAAGAGAAAGTTGAGAGAAGATACTGAAGAAGCCATTGTAAGAATATGGCTAAGGTTGAGTGTTTTTTTGGAAAGATAAGGTTTTTCAAGAATTTGAAGATACAATGTGGAGATTTATAGGTGGGAAAATGATAAGATATTTTTAGGTTAAGGCCTAAGGGGAATAACGGCCCATAGAGCAAATTAATTATTTATTGAAATTCAAAAAGAATTCAAAAGTAGTCTTAGCCTAGTGGAAAATTTCACCACATGACCCCTTTGGGCCGAAAGGTGTCCCATTGTAGATTTGGCCTCCATAAGAGAAAACGTAATAATTTTGGCCGCTATCGCTAGATTTTTCTATTAGTAAAACCTAGCGATCGCCGGGAGTTTCCCGCTTGCCGTCATCAGGAACTTTTCTTGACAAGGACGAGATTGTAGGACTTTTCTTACAAGGGCCAAACTGTAACAACGGCTCCAAAAAGTTCCCTTCATTTGAGTTTGATCTCATTTGAGTAGCTTACCTTTTGAAAGTTGTCACGGATGCATCAAAACTTCAACGAATGAAATAGGTAAAAAGGGAGAATCTATGTTAAAAGAAAAGGCTTTTTACATAAATATACCACTCTAACTACATAAATTACAAAAAATATCGACATTATATACTTTACAACATATACCAACATTTTTTTTTACATATTATATACAAATACCAACAAAACTAACAACTTAGGATTTTTTCCTCCTTCTTCTTGCTGCCCGCCCACTGCTGCCACCCAAGTTGTTGGCGCCGTCCGCCAGTCACCATCGGCACCGGCCACACGCCGAATTTTTTTTTTATCTCAAAAATGAAATACACAAAAATACACATATACATATTGATTTTTTTTCAAATTACAGTTGCAAAATATATTTAAACAAAAAATACATGTACATACATAAAAAAATATGTTACACATACACTAGACATACACATACATACAAGGATCTACCGATCTACAAATTAAACATATAAATTTATGTGTGCCACACTTACACTTGACATACATATTGACACCCAATTTCGTCTCGAAGTTTAATTAATGACTAATTATTTAAATAAAAGTTAATTATTAAAATAAAATTTAAATTAATAATGTAATTAACTAAAATTAGTTAAAGTGAACTAATTAATTTCAAAAGAAAAAGCTAAATGTGCAATGTGCAACCCCAATTTCAGCCTACCTATACAATTTCACCACTTACCAATTAATTCCTAACAGAGGGGGCTATATTCGTTCCTGAGCCTAAATATGGCCTATTTCTGCAACCCGTATATATACATACATACAACACATTCCCATCCTCAGCTTAACACGATTCCCCTCAATCCCAAAATCCCTAACCCGTTTCCCTTCTTCCCCTGACCAGTTCGACCCGTTTCCTTTTCAGTTTCCCTCCAAAAATTCTCATAATCAGTTCAAATTCGTACTCTCTGGTCCCCCACCCTTTTACCCTCTCTCTCCAGTACGAATAATAAATCACAGTCGTGTATTTCGTAAGTAAATTCATCCGAGCCGTCAAATGCATTCCAACGTTCAAATTCCTTAGAGATAAGGATGAAACGGTTGGATCCCTAAAGGATAAGACCCTTTCACCTTTGTCTCAAAAGGAAAAGGGGTAAAAATTGAAGGTTGATTTTGGGAATTCAAGACCATCCGAAAGCCCTAAATTCTCAGGTATTTAAGGAGATTATTCTCATTATTTTAGGGGAGTTTTTCTTTTGGGAAGTTTCCTAGAGTTTGGAGAGGCTAGGGTTCATAGAGGCAGAATATATACAATTTGTTAGAGTTTTAACTGGAAGTTTTTGGAAGCTCATAAAATATAGCGTGACTGTTTGGGTATTTTCTGTTTCGCGTTTGTTATCGCTTCATTTTACGCATCGCTTCTTCAATATCCGAGTCGTCGACCTTGTTCGAGTGGTCGCTTTCATTCGAGTCGCATTTCTTCAATCCTTTGCCTTAGTTTACTGCACAGCAACAGGTAATTCTTTTCCCTGTTTCGTCTTATCGTTGTTTTGTTATTTATCTAAAAGCATGGATATAACTTAGCTGCACAAACTTCTAATCTTTAAGTTGATTTGTATGCTCGACTTAGCTAATATAGTATCAAGAGGAGGTATATCATGTTTAACTGTTTGCTTATTTCTGTTTGAATCATGGGTTGTTTATTTTTGGAATATATCTGCGTGCAGCTTGAAATCAAGGTCTTTGTTTCAGTTTTTTGAAGTAAAAGTTTCAATCTTTAGATTGTTTAGTTCATTTATGAGTCAAAGTTTGTAGTTAATATAGAATTTGGGAGTATTGAGTGTTCAGTCCCAGTAGAGCAGTTTCTTAAGTTCATTTCAAGTTTCTAATTCTGCTGTCAAGCTCAGTTATTCATTTAGTAAATCTCTGAACCTAAAATAGAATATTGGGATTTCAAAAGATGTGTAAATGACTCATATATAGTTCCTGTCTGGTATATGTTTCTTTGTGACTGAGAATTGAAGGTATATTGATTCAGTGAGAGGTCTTTGGTTTTGATATATTAGCAGATGTGAATGTAGGGTCTATTCTGGTGAATCCATGTGAAGGGTGTTAGAGGCTTGGTGTAGGTGCAGTTGGTAAGATGCAGGTGTTGCAGATTATTTTGAGGGTGTGCAGGTGTGTGTGTGTGTCTGAGTGTTAGAAGATGGTGTAGGGGGATGCTCATTGGTTCTGGTCTGTTGCAAATTAGGAGAAAGCCTGCGGGTGTGTGTGAGTTTTGTTTCTGGTATAGTGGTTGTTTTAGGTGTTTGGAATGGTGGAGGTAGTGAGGTCAGGAGGGAGTTGTTTTTTGGTTAGCATGGTGTAGTAGGTGGCAGGGGTGTTCAGGTGATGTGTAAGAGTAAAGAAAGGATCTGTGTTGCTGCAGATCCAAATAGGGCTGTTTTTTAGCAGGTTCATGATTGTTTTTTTTTTTTTTTGTGAGGGAGTAGTTCAAGGTAGCAGGAAGTGCAGGGGCTTGGTCTGTGAGATAGAAAGGAGAGTGCCAGGGTGTTTGAGATCTGGTTTGATTTGCAGGAGTTGAAGAGTCTTTTGCTGTGAGGTTGGTATAATTGGTTCTGTTTTGGTGAGTATGAGGGAGGTAGGTTGAAGCTGATGGTCTTAAGATGGAGTTAGGGGCTATTTAGGTTGGAGAAGGATGGCTGCAGGTCCTGGACCTATATCTGGATGTTTGGAGTTGATTCTGGATTGCTTTTGGCCTGTGTGAATGTGTGCAGACTTTAGCTCTCTTTTGAAAATGAGATAAAAAATGTCTTATTTATTTTGGTTAAGTAATGATCTACTGTCATGCTAAGTTTTGACTTGAAAATGAACAATTGTAGCTTTCCCTGTATTTGCATCCTTGCTAATGAAGTACTTTTTTTAAACATTATTGCTCTTGGATAAATAGGATTCAATCCTGCCAATGAATCTTGGATAATTTGTCTTGCAAATTGGTCGGTTAGCATGTGCATGTGAGGATAAATTTGTATACATTGGAGGTTGTATCTTGTAATGAAAGTGTTATCTTGGTCAATTCATTTTATTGGTAAGCTACTAGATGAGTTGGTATCTGCAGCTCTACTGAATCTTTAAACCTGCAACTTGGCTTCTTTTGCTATCATGTCCATTTTAGTTCTTGAAAGGTTAACTAAAACATGAAACAATCTGTAAGAAACACATTTTCACATGGGAAGAAATTGATGATATAGCGTGGATACTTATTCAATGTGTTATAGCCTTTCGATCTATCGAATCTGCATGTCTGCTCATTGAGTCATTTATTTGGACTTTCTCCTGTGACTTATTATAAATGCATGTACTAATTCCTTCTCTCCTTAATTCTTTGGCATGAAAACACTCCTTGGGACAAGTTGGAGTTAAAACTCATAAATTGGGATCGTCTAATTGGCATTGAAGTTGTCCGAGCCTCGCTTTGCATTTCAAGTTCCAGTTTCCTAAAAAATTAATGATTGAAAACCTTGTGAAATACAGGGCTTGTGTGAATTTTCTATCCAGGTTCTACTTTCTAAACTCCCTCTTTCCTGTCCCCTTTAGAAAAGCATGTCTTAGGATCCTTGTAAATCGGACTAGAACTTTGCATGATTAGAAGCTTGGTAGGATAGCCGCTTTATTAAACTATTATCTTATTGCATGTATAGAACTGTTTACGTAATTGCTTATCCCGTTTCTTTGGGGCGCGCCAATTAATTTAAGGTATTAAGAAGCCATTGAAAATTAATGAATGCAAATTAAAATTCAATTAAATTTGTATCTTTATTTTATCATTATTTATATTTAAATTATTTCTTTACCAATTTACTTATTTTATTAAATATTTTGTTATTTATTTATTATTTATTATTTATTATCCATCTACTTATTTATTTACTTATTATTTACTTCTTTATTTATTTATCCTATATTTTTTCTAAAATCTCTAAGTTATTTATTTCATTAAAAATTCATGAAAATCGCCGGATTAACCGCTTTTAGCGGATTTTCGAAAGTGCTCCCGTAATAGGGACCTTCTTTCGAATTTAATAGAACCACTTACCTAAGAATCTCTGAAACTTATTTTCCTTTTAATAAGGATGAAATGCGCTCATTAATTAACAATTGGTTCCTAATAATCCTTAAATTAGGTGGTGACTCCAAAGAAAACCCTTTGGAGTCCCATATTGTTGAAAATAATTCTCGATGCATACTTGTATGCAGTTTTTGGGAGGGTTCAATAATGTGGCGACTCCGCTGGGGATTAGCAAATGGTTCTAACCAAAAGATTTTCACGAATTTGCTTTATTTATATATTGATGTATTGATTGTATGCCGATACTAATATGCGTAGCTTAACTATTTGTTTGATTGTATGCCTAAACTAGTATGCGTAGCTTAATTGATCGTATGTCGATACTAGTATAAGTAGAATTAATTGTTGTGAATGAATGTATTGAAGCATGTTTTTATTTGTGCATAGTCCGCATTCCGTTCATATTTCCTCCCACATGGAGCTTGTCAATTCTCTTTCACCTCCTTGATTTCATCACGGGGCACCCGCTTGACATGTAGTTACGCAGGAAGGGCATTGCTCTTACCTCACTCTTTGAAACTTCTTTCGTGTCACTAAAAGTTAGTTCGGGATATTGATGTTGCCTGATTTTGTCATGGCCAGTTCTACTGCATTGTGAGGCCAGGTCTATCCTGCATAGGTCGAGTCAGCCTCAACCGTTAGCCTACTCTTAGAAGGAGATTTTAGGGCATGCATGCATATACACCTTAGTTTGGACCCGGTCCTTGATACCGTTTCCAGGAATTAAGAAACCGCCCTTTTGTTGACGGGTTATTGAATCCCAACGACACTGCATATTATGTGATTGTGTGGATATTATAACAAATCTCAAACCATTTGCCATGTCAAATTTGAGAAGTTGACAATTATGTCGGTTTATTTTTATCTCAGATGTTGTATTGACAAATGGCTTGTGTCGTTATAATAACCACATGTGCGTGCAACTTGACGATTAGGCCTACCTCTGGCACAAAAGAGGCACCTTACAGGATAGGACGCGTTTGCATTTTATTTACGCTCAATTACTTGTGGTTGCCACATGTCAAATTATCTGTCTAATATGCGATTACTTGTTAAATATGTGCTACTCCTGAAATTCGTTGGCACTGATTGCTTTGTGACTAAAGTTGTTCGACGGTATGGTAAGATTAGCGCTATGTCACTTCAATCTATTTTTCGTAAAAGTTAACCGCTTTATGAAGTTATTTATTCATCTATTATCTGAATTCATGCATACTATTATTTCAAAACGCCTTTCAAAATTTTCTTTCGTTTGTCTTACTTCCAGTCTCGTTATTTTGCAAAATATCATTTAGCGTCAAATGTTAAAGTATTCACAAGTTATCCTTTTTGAAAATAACTTCAGAATTAAACAAGCGTTTCTCATCTGCTCTGCTTTAAGAAAATGAGAGTCTTGCTCAAAAATTTTGGGTCTTTTCAGTACGGTCTCAATTTTTCTATTTTAGAATAAGTTGACCCGTCAGTTTCATCTTTAATAAATTTTATTAAGTTCGGTACGCGTTGCTAAAAGGCTAATTATTTTGAACAATAAAAAAGGACCTATGGCTCGCCAAAATGATGTGATTGACTTGACTGAGAATGATGAATCCAACCAAGACAAGGTTGACAGGCTCGAAGCAACCGTAGCAAGCTTGGAAAAGCAGAACTACGCACGGTTTGATTCCCAAGGAGGGATACGTAGGCTCCTCCATCGGGCTCGACCCTTTAGTATTTAAATTTTAATTTTTCCCAAAGGTTATAACTGGGGCAAATTTTGCAAAGCAAGTAGAAAACATGGGAGATTGCAACTGGGGCAGTTTTGTAAAGCAATTTGAAGTATTGAAAGTCATAACTGGGGCAGTTTTGCAAAGCAAGTTGAGATGTTGAAGTCGTAACTGGGGCAAAATTGTGCAAAGGAAAATTGAAGATATTGAGTTGATTTTATAATTATCAGAAGCAATTTTTCTATGAACTGGTGCATATTGTTATTCCATAAATAGGAATCGATAGTCGAGCAAAGCATTGGTGTTTAAAGTAAACCGACCATTTTAGAAAATTGTGCCAAAATAGTCTAGCATGCATACAAATTTAGTAAAAACTTTCAAAGTTGTTTTTCTCAACTCGCGTCTTGAAAAATCAAATTTTGTTGATCATTGAGTTTCGAACTCTCAAATATTTTACTCCTTTGTTGAGTCGGGAATTTGGTCGCATCCATTCGGCATAATGGCCTATTTTATACTTAAAATCTTATGCATGCATTGCTATTTTACGTATTAACTTGCTTTTGTTCAATGTGTAGAATTCATTTGTTAAAGGTTGGCTAGCATCGAACACTGAAATGGCTGAGAATCTGCATCAAGGACAAAACAACTTGGCAAAGCAGCCTCAGGCAACTAGTTCTGGTATGGGTATCTTGCAAGCGCAGAATGATGATGTTGAAGAACATGTGGTCCAAAGGAATATGATTGTCAACTTTGTCAATACTAGCAAACCTTTGCCAAATACAAGTTTTACCTCCAATCCACCTTACTTAACAATGCCTAATTACCCAATGCCTATACATACTATATATCCACAAATCCCACAAGAATATCTTACCAATCCAAATGCTTGGCCAGCTGCAACTTTATACCAACCACCTTTTATCACTATACCTGATGTAGGGAGTAAATCAAATCAATTGATAGTGCGTTCACCAGAATTGCCTGAGAAAGAGGTTGAGACAACTTATCCTCACAATATAGATGAACAGATTTTGAGAAAGATCATGGGAAAAGAATTGCGCTCTAGGAATATTCAGAGCTTATGCTATGAAGACTTATGCACTCACCCAGATATTGAGCTTCCAAGTGGGTACAAGATACCAAAATTTAACACTTTCAATGGAAAAGGGGACCCCTATGCACATCTGAAAGATTATTGCAGCAGATTAATTAGAATTGGCAAGGATGAAGCTTTGCGTATGAGATTGTTTATTCAGAGTTTATAAGGAATCGCACTTGCATGGTATACTAAACAGGATTTTACCAAATGGCACACATGGAAAGACATGGCTCGAGACTTTGTGGAACAATACAAGTTCAACATAGTAAGAGATCCTTATCTAATTGATATGCGCAAAATCAAGAAGATGCCGCATGAGTCTGTTGCAGAATTTGCTGTGAGATAGAGGCTAGAGGCTTCTAAGATGCATCCTCCATTGCCTGAAGATGAGCTGATAGCAACTTTTATTGACCTTCAAGAAGGCATATTTTATGAAAATCTACTTTTTACCAATTTAAAGGATTTTCCCAGTTTAATCCGATATGCAAAAATTTTGGAAGAAAAGTTTCAAACCGAAGGGTTGATTGACTATGACACTACAGTGCCAGTTTTCAATTGTTCTGATGCACCTGAAAATATTCCAAACTCCCGACCTTCGCAAGTGCACTACAATCATGATATGCAGAATTTAAGTCGTCAGCATCGATCTTATCAGGCACCATCTGGTCATCAAAGCACGAAGAAGTTTAGACCTCGTACTTTCACTCCTCTATATGAATCATTGTCAGACATATTCGAGAGATTGAAAGCAGAAGGGTTATTGCAAGCAAAGAGGGGATGGATCCCAGAGAATCCGCCTCAAGGATTTGATTTATCAAAGAGGTGTGCATACCACTCAAATATTCAAGGCCATGATACAGAAGAATGTTCGGCATTTAAGCACAAAATCCAGAATATGATTGAAAAAGGCAAGATAAGTGTGAAGCAAGAACAAGCAAGCAATTATGGTCATTCAGCAGCAAATGCAATTATCATCAGAGGTGATTCATCAAAATTGGCACCAAGGCATTTGAAAAGGAAGCGTGAAGCTTAGCAAGAAGATTAAATGACAACACTTTGTATTTTTGAAAATATCATTTCCCTGCCTAACTATCTTATGTTTGCTTCATCTTCTGAAGTTTTATGTAATGAACTATCTTGTACCCTTTATTGAGCCTTTAATCCCGAAATCAATAAAAATCCATTTTCCCCAAATAAGCCAAGCCAAAGCAAATTTAGATGATATCTTTTTGTGCAAAAGAAGAATTTCAAGAACATCAGACTCTCGCAGCAGCAGTACATCTGAGCGCCATACAAGAAGATTCAGATTTGAAGCCGCATTAGGTGTTCAATCAAGCCAGCCACTATTTGTCCAAAAACTAACAACTTTTCCTTTGGAAACAGGGCAAAATATGTTTGCATGCTACCGAATAATTCAGCATCTAGACAAGAGGAGCAATGCAAATTGCTAAGGCTTCGTACAGTTTTTAGAACTCACGACTTTTTCTTTGAGTGCAGGAATTCCACAAAATGGAAGAATGAGGAGAACTAGCAATCATCTGTTTCTCGGAGATTATTCGCCTTGTCGCATATGCAGCGCAAATCTATTTCTTTCTTTTTCATTATAGCCTTTGCTTTATTATTCACTCGTTTTCCAACGCATTTACTTTAAATTTGCAGGAATTGAACATCATATTCAATATGAACTGAAGGCAGCATTCAACGCTTTGCAGCACTATCAATACAAGCCACACGACCCAGCTTTGCTTATTGGTTTTGTATTATCTTACCTTAATTAATCCAATTTGCAACTTTGTTTCGCAGGCTGCTATCAAATTTAGGCTCGTTCACCTTATATTCGAACGTTTTGGGCTCTTTCGCCTTATAAATGAATGTTTTGGGCCCGTTCGCCTTAAAAATGAACAATCCGGGTTCATCCACCTTTAAATTGGATATGCAGATTTACTTCAAGTCATTTTGGTACATTGGATGCTTCAAGACTGGATGTCTCATTTTCTTTATCAAATGATTGGAGCACAGTTCAAGATCACATTGCAGATTGCCACTAGATAATTAAAGCATTACGCTTTATCACGGGTTATTGCCGAAAGACGACATTTCTATTTCCTATAATTCTTGCAAATTGTTAAAATATCAGTTTCGTTTCTATTCCGCTATGAGAACATTTACTAAAATTCCATTGTTGTGATCTGCAGATATTGCTAAGTTTGAATAAGCATGTGCATTAATGAATTTTGTGTCTTTTGCTTTATCTTATGATTTGGGCTCGTTCATCTTATAATTGAACGTTTTGGGCTCGTTTGCCTTATAAATAAATATTTTGGGCCCGTTCGCCTTAAAAATGAACAATCGGGGTTCATCCACCCGTAAATAGGATATGCAGGTTTATTCCAAGTTGCATTGACACATTGGATACTTCAAGACCGGATGTCTCATTCGCTTTATCAAGTGATTGGAGCATCATTCAAGATTAAGTTGCAAACTGCCACTAGATGATTAAAGCATTACGCTTTATCATAGTTTATTGCCGAAAGGCGGCATTTCTATTTCCTATAATTCTTGCAAATTGTTAAAATATCAGTTTTATTTCTATTCCGCTATGAGAACATCTACTAAAATTCCATTGTTGTGATTTGCAGATATTGCTAAGTTTAAAGAAGCACGTGCATTAACGAATTTTGTGTCTTTTGCTTTATCTTATGATTTGGGCTCGTTCATTTTATAATTGAACGTTTTGGGCTCGTTCGCCTTATAAATGAATATTTTGGGCCCGTTCGCCTTAAAAATGAACAATCGGGGTTCATCCACCCATAAATAGGATATGCAGGTTTATTCCAAGTTGCATTGAGACAGTGGATACTTTAGGAGCGGATGTCTCATTTGTTTTATCAAGTGATTGGAGCACAATCCAAGATTGCGTTGCAAACTACCTCTTCATGATTAAAAGCATTATGCTTATCATGGTTTATTGCCGAATAGGCGGCATTTCTATGTTTATGATTCTTATTTAAAAAATAAATGTTATGTTGAAGCCTGCATAGATTAGAGATAGACAAGTCGACTTGAGGCACCACTTTTGGAGTGTCTCGCGATGTTGGTTGTCTTGCAATATTGGCATAATATATTTGAAGTAGATGATAGCGATAGACGAGTCGACTTGAGACATTATGTCTCGTTAGTCGACTTAGCTTATAAAAGCGTTGCATTCTACAATTCGTACTCGCTTTACATATTGTTTTACTTTACTGTTTCAGAATAATGATCAGCGTAGAGGTTCCCCGGGCGGAGCGCCTCATCAGTTGATCGAAGGAAGAACTTGTTGATGATATCACAACCCGCATTTACAATTTTATGTTATCACTTTATTTGAATCTTATTCCAATTATTATAGTTTATTAGCAGTTGCTCGTTTACCGTTTGTCAAGATTGTTACAGAATTTTAGCAGCATCGCAGCAGCATATGGAGCAAAACGTGGAACTTTCTCTTAGCAGTGAACTGGGGCAATCGTTGATATGAGCTAGACTCGTCAACGAGGATCTGAAGAATCGCAATCGAACAAGCAAATTCTATCCTAATCTTTTATTTCGGATTAGGACGTCAGTTTGAATTCTTTCCTATTCGTGTGTCCTTTCTTTTTTCAATCGTGCGAATCTTCGTATCTAAGTGTCGTTGAACTACATATGGCCTGATTCTCTTTCAGCCCGAGATATGTAGGCAACTCGAAAACCGGAGTTCGGCCATATCCATAAGTCTCGCCTTTTGGTCATTGGAAATCAAAAGTCTTGGTTTTATCGGGACAAAATTGGCTTCTCGTCAACTTCTTTACCCTAAAAACTCTTTCATCCTTTTCCGGGTAAAGAGGGGCAGCTGTTGACACGCAGTTTCGTCCCGAAGTTTAATTAATGACTAATTATTTAAATAAAAATCAATTATTAAAATAAAATTTAAATTAAAAAATGTAATTAATTAAAATTAGTTAAAGTGAATTAATTAATTTCAAAAGAAAAAGCTAAATATGCAATGTCCAATCCCAATTTCAGCCTACCTATACAATTTCCCCACTTACCAATTAGTTCCTAATAGAGGGGGCTATATTCGTTCCTGAGCCTAAATATGGCCTGTTTCTGCAACCCGTATATATACATACATACAACACATTCCCATCCTCAGCTTAACCTGATTCCCCTCAATCCCAAAATCCCTAACCCGTTTCCCTTCTTCCCCTGACCCGTTCGACCCGTTTCCTTTTCAGTTTCCCCCAAAAATTCTCATAATCAGTTCAAATTCGTACTCTCTGGCCCCCCACCCTTTTACCCTCGCTCTCCAGTACGAATAATGAATCACAGTCGTGTATTTCGAAAGTAAATTCATCCGAGCCGTCAAATTGGTCGGTTAGCATGTGCATGTGAGGATAAATTTGTATTCATTGGAGGTTGTATCTTGTAATGAAAGTGTTATCTTGGTCAATTCATTTTATTGGTAAGCTACTAGATGAGTTGGTATCTGCAGCTCGACTGAATCTTAAAACCTGCAACTTGGCTTCTTTTGCTATCATGTCCATTTTAGTTCTTGAAAGGTTAAATAAAACATGAAACAAACTATAAGAAACACATTTTCACATGGGAAGAAATTGATGATATAGCGTGGATACTTATTCAATATGTTTCGATCTATCGAATCTGCATGTCTCCTCATTGCCTCATTTATTTGGACTTTCTCCTGTGACTTATTATAAATGAATGTACTAATTCCTTCTCTCCTTATTTCTTTGGCATGAAAACACTCCTTGGGACGAGTTGGAGTTAAAACTCATAAATTGGGATCGTTTAATTGGCATTGAAGTTGTCCGGGCCTCGCTTTGCATTTCAAGTTCCAGTTTCCTAAAAAATGAATGATTGAAAACCTTGTGAAATACAGGGCTTGTGTGAATTTGCTATCCGGGTTCAACTTTCTAAACTCCCTCTTTCTCGTCCCCTTTAGAAAAGCATGTCTTAGGATCCCCTTAAACCGGACTAGGACTTTGCATGATTAGAAGCTTGGTAGGATAGCCGCTTTATTAAACTATTATCTTATCGCATGTATAGAACTATTTACGTAATTGCTTATCCCATTTATTTGGGACGCGCCAATTAATTTAAGGTATTAAGAACCGATTGACAATTAATGAGTGAAAATTAAAATTCAATTAAATTTGTATCTTTATTTTATCATTATTTATATTTAAATTATTTCTTTACCAATTTACTTATTTTATTAAATATTTTGTTATTTATTTATTATTTATTATTTATTATCTATCTACTTATTTATTTACTTATTATTTACTTCTTTATTTATTTATCCTATATTTTTTCTAAAATCTCTAAGGTATTTATTTCATTAAAAATTCGTGAAAATCGCCGGATTAACCGCTTTCAGCGGATTTTCGAAAGTTCTCCCGTAATAGGGACCTTCTTTCGAATTTAATAGAACCACTTACCTAAGAATCTCTGAAACTTATTTTCCTTTTAATAAGGAAGAAATGCACTCATTAATTAACAATTTGTTCCTAATAATCCTTTAATTAGGTGGCGACTCCAAAAAAAAACGCTTTGGAGTCCCATATTGTTGAAAATAATTCCCTTGCATACTTGTATACAGTTTTTGGGAGGGTTCAACAATACACACAAAAACACATACAAAAATATACAATATATACTTAGACATACACGTTCATACAATGATATACAAATGTACATACACTTGTGCACTTGTAAAGATATTCATGTGCATACACGAATATAAAGATTCATACACCCGTATAAATCTAGACATACACTTTGTTCCACCTTCAAACAACCACCACCAACCACCAAGACATACACATACCAAAAAAAAAAAGAGAAGGAGAAGAAGCAGATCGAAGCTCCGGCAACCTCCACCGGAGTATCCACGTAGCAACAACAAAAATGGACCTACAACAAAGCAGATCCGAGCATGCGGATCGGAAGTAGCAACAAAAATGGACCCAAAGCAGAACATATCAAAAAATGTGGCAATAACAGTGAAAACAGAGCAATGAAATGATGGTGGAGCAGCAAATTGGTGCCGGGAAGGTGATGTTCCAGCGCCGGCGGCGAGTTGGTGGAGGAAGGGGAGAAGAGAGAGAAAAAAGTTAGGGTTAGGTGTTAGAAAGAAGAAAAATGTGAAAACGGTGTGTTTCGTAATAAATATATAAATGCTGTTATGTTTTGTAATTTCTCAATAATGTTGGTATATTTGGTAAACTAAATGCTTAGTGCGTCAATTAGCATAAATTTCTCTAAAACAATGTAATTCTACATTAATTAGTTTTAATGTAAGTGATAATTTACGATGTGAAGCTATATTATCTGCATATCACTTATTGTTAGAAAAATAAGGGGAATAATAAATAGTACTATTTTTGTATGACACTTATAGTTTGAGTTGTGCAATTCACTGTCCTAAGAAATTTTCAATATTCTAGAAGTTTTTTAAGCTTAAAAAATCTTTCCTGTATCAGTATAGGAACTACCAAATCTAACTAACAAATCAAAAAGTTATGGCGGGAAAAGAAACTAGGTGTTATCAATTCATTAAATGCCACATGTACCTGAAACAAAATCTATTGGACACACTTAATGTTTATGTCTAAAACTTGCACGATATAGGTAAAAAAATTAAATTTATAATAGTGTCACAGGAAATAATGAAATATCGAAGAAAGCGAGTAAATAGGAGCTGTATTCCTTGAATAAGAAGAATGATTCTAGTCTAATCTCTATTGTTTACAATGAGAGGAGATAGGTATTTATAGGCTTGGGTTTACCTGAGTTCTAATTATGGTATAATATGTATAATGATGGCTTTAGGTCATTAAAAGAGGATGTTGCTCAAAATAAACTCTAATTAGGAGTCTCATCAAGACTTAGGCTGCTAACGAGAGAAATACGCCAGTCGGCTCTATGCCCCTGACCGTTGAACGGTTGTGGCTGAAGGAGTGCTGACTCCCTTGGGTTTGTTTGCTCAGTTAGCTTAGAGATAATTCTATTAATAACCTCACACCAGATTCCTTATTTATACCATGTAGCTCTTGGGCCTTAGTTATTAATGAAGTAAACAATTGTTCATCTGAAGTGTTTTACGCAATTTTTATGCCTCTCAACTATTATTAAAATAACATGCGTTGAGAGAATTTTTTGCACTTTCGAATGGCGTTTTCTGCAAAGTGCATTTTTTGTTTGTTTGCTAAAGACTTGTTTGCACCAGCAGTGGACCTTTTTTTACTTCCGTGATGAAGATGTAATTTGTGCCCATAGTGGGCGTCTTTTATTTGCCTGGCGTAGGCATAATCTGGGCCCATGGATGATGCATTTTATTTGCCTAGCGAAGGTGTAATTTGCGCATGTAGAGGACGTCTTTAATTTATTTATTAAAGATATTCTTGCGCCCACAGATGACGTCTTCGCTAATCCATTCGTGTGCATAAGTCTTTCGACACTATGTAAAGAGGCGTCTACCTTTCACTTTGGTGCAAATTGAATTAACGATTTCAATGTACGTCGCAGCCTAGGGACTTAGCTAGAGCTAATCTAGTTTAGTTGGATTAATAATTCCAATTTACGATGTGGACTGGGGCTGATTAGTGAGGATCTGACTGATCGTCGCTATGATTGATATAACAGTTCTTTTAAAAAATTAGGGACTCAAGGGCCGAACAACGAGCCTAAATGAATTTAATAAGAATGGCTAGGGGGCGAGATGCCCTGACTCGCTAAATCACAATGTAACTAGTAGGCAAGATGCCCTATTTTTTCTACATGGGTCTGTTTGGACGCGCTAGTTCAGAGGCTTCACGAATAGTATTTCATGAGCCACATTACATTCCAGGTGTTTGGGATGGTAGTGCCTTCCATGTCTTTGAGGGTATAGGACCCTTACGCGCGATCCTTTTGATCCTATAGGGGTCTTCCCAATTTAGAGCTATCTTGCCTACGTTAACCTCCTTGGTTCTCTGAGACACTTTTCTGAGGACTAAATCCTTCGTTTTGAAGGAACACAAGTTTGTCTTCATGTTGTAGTACTGCTATATCTGTTGTTTTTGTGCTGCTAATCGTAGTGCCACATGCTCGTGATGCTCATCTGTCATATCAAGCCTGACTACTAGGGCCTCGTCGTTAGATTCCTTTTTGGTATACATCCTGTGTTGGGTAGGCTCTCCTATTTCGACTGATATCATTGCTTCTGAACGTACACCAAGGAAAAAATGTTTCTCCCCTGCTCGCCTTTGGTGTTGTTCGATATGCCCATAGGACTTCGAGTAGTTCCTCCGGCCAATTGCCTTTGGCTTAATCTAATCGCTTCTTCAGGCAGTCTATGATCATCTTGGCGCCTACCATGGGGCCCAGGCGATTCCTTGTTATTTTGAAGAAACGAATCCATTATGTCGCAAGACAAGGATGAAATTTCACGCACACCGCCTAGATGGTAGACGAGGTGGAAAAGGATCCTAAGGATCCCGGCAGACACGAAGCTGATCCAGCTAAGGACGTGGTAGATCTAGAGGAAGACGATGATCACGACAAGTCGCAGTCCCGGGAGGGAGACCTCGCTCAAGGAGGAAGCTCAAACAGAGCAAAAAAATGTTCGAAAAGGTGTTCCATAAACTTTTCAAGGCACAACAGTAGCTAGCACTACTCATGATGGACACGCTATCTAGGCGCTTGGAGAAGACTTTCGCAAAATTAGCACCGCGACGAGAATCTCCACGAGGATCAAGGTTCTTAAGAAACACCCCGGCGTCTGTGGTACGACGAATAAACCTTAACTCATCACCAGGAAGCTCTGATGTAGCGAACGCTCCAGCGTCAGCGGACTTTGTCCTCGTGCAAAACCTACGTCATTAGATAAAAGAAACCAACGAGCGAATGGATCAGATTCCGAGAGCTCCTCCATTTATAAGAAAGGTTAATAAGGACAAGCTCACCCGGTAACCTTACCATCCAAGCTTCGCACCGCTCCGCTCCTAGTCCCGAAGTAATTTCGACAACCCGACATACCCAAAAATGTTAGCATCATGGACCCAAGAAATCACGTATCTGCTTACATGATGGCAGTGAAGAGCAACAACTTGAGAAATGAAGAAATACTATCGATGTTGGTAAAGAAGTTTGGCTCCACCTTGATAAACGGGCCCTAAGCTAGTATCCTCAGTTATTCAAAAGGTCTATACAGTGGTTCGCACAACTGTAAGATCAGTTCATAATAGCGCACTCCCGTGCTCGAAAACATGAGAAACGAATGAAAGACATATTCAAAATCAAGCAGGAGGAGGGCGAGTTGCTAAAAGGATACTTCAAAAGATTTAAGAAGGAACACATGACCCTAACCAGTGCCAGATACTATAGCAACCGTGGCTTTTGCCAAAAGCCTGAATTCAAGAGGTTCACCGGCCACACAGAAGCTACAAAGGAGCTTGTAAAACCACCAAGCAAAAACAAGGAATGAACTACACCATCCTTATAGCCATAAGCTCGGGACCGAGTCAGGCATAATCACAATATCGAAAGAGGATACACTAGGAGCCACAAGCGCGGGCTAAAGAAAGAAGCCAAGTCCGGAGACTAGAGAACAAAGGGCATAAGTGACTCCCAAACAGACATAGCATAGTTTTGGACTTGGTGTACCGTTAATGGACACTAAAGGGGGGTGAATAGTATCCTCTGATTTTCTCTTATTAAAGAACCATGCTCGTCTCTTTAAGAACCTGGTTCTTGCAGAGTTTCTCTCAATCACTAATATAACCAAAGTAATAACAGAAATGAACGAACGCAAGGAATTTTATTAGGAAAACTCCTTGCTCAAGGGAGAAAAACCACAACCCAATCTCTGGGATTTTGAGAACCAAATTCACTAACACAACGAGCAAGTTTCTGGTTACAACCCCTTTTACCAAGGGACTAAACTCTAGTACCTACTGTGTGGTAAAAAATACGGCACCTATGATTAGACTTAGCTTACAAGTCACCGGGCATAGAGGATACACACCCACTCCTCAATCCATGACCGCTCAGCTGGCGCAGGCATATGATGCAGGGTATACATCCCACCGCCTTAGGGTTAACAGTCTCCTAGTTAGAGTTTCGTATATACCACCGCCTTGAGTTTATAGGTCCATAGCCTTATTAGTCTTTGGATTTTACCATAATTAGGACTAGGTAGATCTCCACTATAAATATCCCTCCTCACATTGTATTGTAAATCAAGCGATTCACACAGAATCCGGCTATTATCAAGGAGTAAAACTCTTTACTTTCTTGTCTATTACGTTTCTCTCAGTTTTACTTACTTTTCCTACGTATTTAATTTATTTTTTGTGACCCTCTAAAAAATTTAATTATTTTACCTAAAGGAACACCTGTCATTCAGGACATCCTGAAGAAGATGAAGGCCATCCATGATCAGATCGGTAACGTGCCTGGTGGTCCACCTCAAGTTACGACCGTAGATGAGGAGAAGGTCTATAAGCATGCATACAAAGCAAGTATTGCACCGGTCCGCGTACCAAAGAACTTTTGCCAACCGTATAACCTAAAGTACGACGGAACCATTGATCCAGATGAGCACATTGCAGGTTATCATACAGTCGTCAAAAGCAATGAGATTAACGAAGAAGAAACTCAATCTGTTCAGGTGAAGAGGTTCGACTCGACCTTAACTAAAGGTACCCTTGCTTGGTACACTCAACTACCAATAGGTTCAATTGAGTCATTCACCCAGATGCAGGATCTGTTCAAGAAGGTGCATTCCAGAGCTCGTAAGTGGGAGAAACACATGGAAGACATCTTTGAGATCCGTTAGCGCGATGACGAGCTATTAACGGATTATCTAGAGCGATTCCGAAGGGAACGTATGGAGCTCCCTCCAGTTCCCGATAACATCGATGTGGTAGCCTTTGCCAAGAGTCTAAACTCCATGGGCTCATTAACCACATGGGAGTTACAGTGGAGTTTTACTCAACACCCGGTGTCCACATAGAACGCTCTACACCAGAGGTATACTGAGAAGCTCCGTTTGGAACCTGAACAGCCCTCGGCAGATGTGTGGACAAAAATACGCCACCTATTATTACGGGTATACGAGTCCAGCTGGTGACATTAGCTTATCCCACAAGTTACCAGGCATAGATGATACATGCATGTTCTATGAGTTATGACCGTTCAGTCGGTACAGGCATAGGACACAAGGCGTACATCTCGCCGCCTTAGGATTATAGTCTCCTAGTTAGGGTTTTGTATATACCACCGCCTTGAGTTTATAGACCCATGACTCATGAGCCTCATTAGTCTTTGTATTGTACCATAATTAGGACTAGATGATCACTACTAATCTGCTATAAATACCCCTCACATTGTATTGTACATTAAACGATTAACCACTGAATCCGACTATTCTCAAGGAATAAAATTCTTTACTTTCTTGTCTATTATTTTCCTCTCAATTATTTAATTTTCCATCGTATTTTACTGTATTGCTTGTGACCCATTCATGAATTTAAGTGTTTAACCTAGCGTCCAATTTTTGGCATAAATAGTTTGGCGCCCATATGAAAGTTCTTGGTTATTGTTAGATCTTTCTATTAGCAAAACCTGGCGATCACCGGGAGTTTCCCGCTTACCGTCGCCAGGAACTTTTCTTGACAAGGACCAGATTGTAGGACTTTTCTTACAAGGGCCAAATTGTAACAATAGCTCCAGATCTATCTGTTTCATGCAAATACTTGAAAACATTTCAAGTTCAGGCTTAGCCAAAGAATAAAAAAGAAAATCACCACTTGGCCCTTTGGCGCAGCATTGTATAAGTTTGATCTCATTTGAGTTGCTTACCTTTTGCAAGTTGTAACGGATGCGTCAAAACTTCACCGAATGAAATAGATGTTAAAATAAATTATTAACTCTACGTTAGTTAGTTCTAACGTAACTGATAATTTACGATGTGAGGTTATATTATCTGCATATCACTTACTATTAGAAAAATAAAAGGAGTAATAAATACTATTTATGTATGAAACTTGTAATTCGAGATGTGCAATTCATTGTCTTAACAAATTTTCAATATTGTACAATTTTGTTAAGCTTAAACAATCTTTCCTCTATCAGAGCGTATAGGAACTACCAAATCTAAACAAGTTATGACGGGAAAAGAAATTAGGTGTTATTAATACATTAAATTCCCATTAAATGCCACATGTACTTAAGACAATTTATTTGACACACTTATTGTTTATGTTTAAAACTCGCTCGCTAGGTAAAAATAATTAAATTTAAAATA
Source organism: Petunia x hybrida (assembly GCA_037355625.1). Taxonomy (NCBI): domain Eukaryota; kingdom Viridiplantae; phylum Streptophyta; class Magnoliopsida; order Solanales; family Solanaceae; genus Petunia; species Petunia x hybrida. Next base: position 798,553 of record JBBBVM010000258.1, read on the forward strand.
AGATCACACGAAATAATAAAAAATGGAAGAAAACGAGTAAATATGAGTTGTATGAATAAGAAGAAGGATTCTAGTCGAATCTCTGTGCCGTTTACAATGATGGAATGGGGTATTATAGGGTTGAGTTTACCTCAATTCGAATTATGGTATAACACATAGAATGATGTCTTTAGACCCACTACAAGAGGCGGTTGCCCGAAATAAATCCTAACTAGGAGTATGATTAAGATTTAGGCGGCTAACTAGAGAAATACGCTCGTCAGCTCTATGTCCATTAAATGGTCGTAGGTGAAGGAGCGGGTGTACACTCTTAGTTCATGTTGTCTTGATAGGAACGCTTAATTCGGGCCAACTAACCTTTTACCCCCGTATTCATAAATGACATAATTTTCCCCACACAATCAGTACAGAAAATTTCGCTACATGACCCCTTCATCTGAAATAGGAAACTCCTGGTGTACGATCACATATTTGGCCTCCCTAAGAAAAAGTGTTATAGTTTTGGCCTCCATAAGAAATTTTCTAGCTATCGTTAGATCTGTCTATTAACAAGACTTGACGATCACCGAGAGTTTCCTACTTGCAGTCGCCAGAAATTTTTCTTGACAGAGACCAGATTGTAGGACTTTTCTTACAAGGGCCAAACTGTAACAACGGCTCCAAATCTATTTTTTACATGCAAAAGTTTGAAAGTTCCCTTCATTTGAGTTTGATCTCATATGAGTAGCTTACCTTTTGAAAGTTGCCACGGATGCAAAACTTCAACTAATGAAATAGGTAAAAGGGAGAATAGATGTTAACCGAAAGGGATTTTTACATAAATATACCACCCTAACTACAGAAATTATAAAAAATATCAATATTTTTTTTACATATTATATAAAATACCAACAAAACTAACTCCCAGCCACGTACCTGTGCACCCAACTACGGTTTTTGGAATCTTCACTATTGGGGACTATACCTTTCTTCCCCATTTTATGAACATCAACATCCCAGCTTTATGAAAATGAGGGGAGTAGAAGGCCAGAAGATGATCAAAGGAAAATGCAACCTGGGCATAGTTAGCTAAGTGATCAAGTACGGTCACTACTCGCCACATGGAAGGGCTGATCTAGCCCAAAAAAACATCGTAACGGCGGAATATGTCCTCTATGATCGAGTAGACGCGCTTGTTGAGATGAAGCTCTGACAACCTCCACCAGAGCATCCACGTAGCAACAACAAAAATGGACCTACAACAAAGCAGATCCGAGCATGCGGATCAGAAGTAGCAAAAAAAAAGGGGACCCAAAGCAGAACATATCAAAAATTGTAGCAACAACAGCGAAAACGAAGCAATAAAATGATAGTAGATCAGCAGATTGGCGCTGGGGAGGTGGTGTTCTGGCGCCGAGGGGTGGTATTCTAGTGCCGGTGGCGAGTTGGTAGAGGAAGGGGAGAGAAGAGAGATAAAAAAGCTAGGGTTAGGTGTTAGAAAGAAGAAAAATGTGAAAACAGTGTGTTTTGTAATAAAAATATAAATGTTGTTATGGTTTGTAATTTCTAAATAATGTAGGCATATTTTGTAAACTAAATGCTAAGTGCGACAATTAGTATAAATTTCTCTAAAAAAATGTACTTCCATATTAATTAGTTCTAATGTAAGTGATAATTAAAGATGTGAAGCTATATTATCTGCATATCACTTATTGTTAGAAAAGCAAGGGGAATAATAAATAGTACTATTTTTGTATGACACTTGTAGTTTGAGTCGTGCAATTCACTGTCCTAAGAAATATTCAATGTTCTAGAAGTTTGTTAAGCTTAAACAATCTTTCCTATATCAGTATAGGAACTACCAAATTTAACTAACAAATCAACAAGTTATGGCTGAAAAAGAAATTAGGTGTTATCAATTCATTAAATGCCACATGTACCTGAAACAAAATCTATTGGACACACTTAATGTTTATGTCTAAAACTTGCTCGACATAGGTAAAACAATTAAATTTATAATAGTGTCACAGGAAATAATGAAATATCAAAGAAAGCGAGTAAATAGGAGTTGTATTCATTAAATAAAAAGAAGGATTCTTGTCGAATCTCTGTCGTTTACAATGAGAGAAGGAGGATATTTATAGGCTTGGGTTTACCAAAGTTCTAATTATGGTATAATATGTATAACGATGGCTTTCGGCCCATTAAAAGAGGTTGTTTCCCGAAATAAATCCTAACTAGGAGTCTGATCAAGACTTAAGCTGCTAACGAGATAAATATGCTCGTCTGTTCTATGTCTGTGACCATTGAAAGGCTGTGGCTAAAAGAGCAAGAGTATACTCTTAGTTCTCGTAGTCTTGCTGCGAACTCTTGATTCGGTCTTACTGCCTTTTTACTCTCGTATTTACAGGTGGCATAATTTTTCCCACGTAGCAGCCCTCCCCCCTCTCTCACTTTCTGAGTGCTGACAGTAGTCAGGAAGTAAAAAGAAGTGAAAAAAAAGAGAGGGCAAGATAATGATAATGATAATGACAATTTAATTGCACTTATGAACTTTTCAAACTGCTTTGACTGGCATCAGTTGTTTCGCTTCCCTGACTCTTCCACACGTCCATGCTTTCCTTTAGTCTCTCGTGTCTTTCCTTTAGTTGTTCCATGGATAGGACGGTGGCGAAAGAACTGAAAGGTTGGAGAATGGTGGTTCTCTTTCCTCCTCTATCTTTATTACGATCGGAAGGAAATAGATCTTCCATGCTGCAAAACTTGGTCGGGATGTTAACGAAGTATCTCAGGCCGGTTTTGCTAATGAATGTGTGCCAATTACGATGAATCCATCAATAAATGCGGCGCTTGTTGTGATGTTTTCCTTGTCATGTGGAGCGGGCCTATTCGGGTGATGCTATTCCGCAAGGCTTCTTTATCTGCGTGCCCTCTATTTCCTTGGGGGTTGTGTTGATGCAATAAGGGTTTTTGACTTCTTCTCCCCACTTTTTTGCCCATATTGTGGGTGCTCGGCATTTCCTTTTCATAACCACTAGTGCTTGAAAAGTCTTACCTCTATGCTTGTCTGTGGTTCGACCGTCATCCCCATTTTCGTCCATCATATGCCAATGGACATTATAATGTTCCTTCGACAGCTAATCATGCTCCCCGTTGAGTGCACATTTCTTCCATGTGCAGACCATTCAGTTTCATCGGTTGCCGCTTGTAATGTTTCCACGCATGTCCTTCATCATCAAGGGCCTCGTAGTTGCTCTAGCATCTCAAGGGCCTAGGTTACCGGTGTTCTGTCGTTGCTAGTGTACGCTAATGAAGCGGTCGCAAGAGATGATGAGAGCTTAGAATAAGGGGTCATTTGGACCTTCCCAACGTCCTGGTCAAGGAAGAGACTCAGGTTGAATTTTGCAATTGTGTGTGTTTTCAATCGATGTTTCGAGCTGATTCCCTTAGGGTTGTTTGCTCAATTAGCTTAGAGATAATTCTAGTAATAACCCCACACCAGATTCCTTATTTATACCATGTAGCTCTTAGGCCGTAGTTATTAATGAAGTAAACAATTGTTCATCTGAAGTGTTTTACGCAATTTTATGCCTCTCAACTATTATTGAAATAACATGCGTTGAGAGAATGTTTTGCGCTTTCAAATGGCGTTATCTTACTTTTCTGCAAAGTGAATTTTTTGTTTGTCTGCTAAAGATTTTTACTTGCATGATAAAGACGTAAATTTGCGCCCGTAGTGGGCGTCTTTTATTTGCCTGACGTAGGCATAATCTGGGCCCATGGATTATGCATTTTATTTGCCTAGCGAAGGTGTAATTTGTGCCTGTAAAGGATGTCTTTAATTTATTTATTAAAGACAATTTTATGCCCACATATGACGTCTTCGCTTGTCCATTCGAGTGTGCAAGTCATTCGACACTATGTAAAGAGGTGTCTCCCTTTCACTTTGGTGCAAATTGAATTAACGATTTCAATGTACGTCGGAGCCTAGGGACTTAGCTAGAGCTAATCTATTCTAGTTGGATTAATGATTCCAATGTACGATGTGGATTGGGGTTGATTAGTCAGGATCTGTTTGATTGTTGCTGTGATTGAAATAACAGTTCTTTTAAAAAAAATAGGGACTCAAGGTTCGAACAATAAGTCTAAATGAATTTAATAAGGATGGCTAGGGGGCGAGATCCTCTAACTCGCTGAATCACAATGTAACTATGGGGCGAGATCCCCTATTTTTGCCACATGGGTCTGTTTGGACACGCTAGTTCAGAGGCTTCACAGATAGTATTTCATGAGCCACGTACATTCCAGGTGTTTGGGATGGTAGTTCCTTCCATGTCTTTGAGGATATAGTGACCCTTACGCGCGATCCTTTTGATCCTGTAGGGATCTTTCCAATTTAGAGCTAGCTTTCCTACGTTAGCCTCCTTGGTACTCTGAGACAATTTTCTGAGGACTAAATCCTCTGTTTTGAAGGAACACAAGTTTATCTTCATGTTGTAGTACTGCTATATCCGTTGTTTTTGTGCTGCCAACCGTACTGCCACATGCTTGTGATGCTCATCCGCCATATCAAGCCCGACTGCTAGGGCCTCGTTGTTAGATTCCTTTTTGGTATACATCCTGTGTTGGGTAGGCTCTCCTATTTTGACTGATATCATTGCTTCTGAACGTAAATTTCACTCCAAACGCGCATGCAAGTATACGCGGTCGATCAAGTAATAAAGTGATAAGTAGAGTATCGTTCCCATGAGGACTATTGATTAACTACTAACTAAATCAGACAATTCCTAATTATCTAGACAAGAAGGCTTCAATAGTTGAGAATATTATAACTAAAATTAACTAATAAAACTAAGCAAATAAGTAACACGTAAAACACGATTTTGCATTCAAGAAAGGATAATAGCCTAGGGTTATGGGATATCTGCCAATCCTGTTGAATTCTTCCGTTAGTCTAACTAAATAATTTATCCGGATTACTAATCACAGGGTTAATATTACTCACAGGACTCTTTCGATACCCTGCTCGCCTATTCAAGTCAACCTAACGCCTATATGTCTATGGAATTAGAGTTAACAAGAATACATTTATATTTCCTGTATAGTGACTAAGCATGACTGTTAGGTATATTTCTATCCTAATCGCGAAACCATTCCCTGATGCCCAGGTTAAGGAACACGCTCTATCCAATCCTGTTTCAACCTCGGATTCCCAGTTTTGAGCTCAACCCTAGGTTCATAAATATTATTCAATTGGTGATCAAGCAATCAAATAATTAAGCTCAGGATATGAATAAATAACCCAATATAATAAATCAATAAAATCAAATTAACTTAGGAATATCAACAATCATAGAGAATCCCACAACTCTAGAACTAACAAACTATGTAAAGGAAAAGAGAAGAAAACTCAATGTAGATGTTGAGCTCCAATCCATCTCCAGTGTTTTTCTGCCTCACAAAAGTCCAAAGATCCTTAAGTTTATGTTTAAGGCTGCTTATATATGGATTAGAATGAGTACAAAATGTTTTAACCTAATCCAATTTCGGATGGAAAACTTTCAGGTCGTACAACCACTCTTACAATGTAAGACCTTCTGTATGCTTTGCTCTCAGGTCTCACAACATCTCTTACAATGTACGACTGTTGTAAGGATCATACAATGTAAGCTCCTAGTCCGCTGATTTTTTTACACTAGCATTCTTCATTTTTCTACTTCAATTTTTGACTGGACTTCTCCAAAAAGTATAGCCATCTTGCTCCAAAATTTCACCAATGCATACCTAAGTCATTCAAACACACCAAGTTAGAAGAATATCCAAAATAAGCAATGTTGGGCACCCTTTAGCATTGAATTTAAGTAAAAGGTAGGGCAAATATATATCTAAAATACATCAAATATGCCTAACATCAGTAAACCAAGGAAAAAATGCTTCTCCTGTGCTCACCTTTGATGTTGTTCGATATGCCATAGGACTTCGAGTAGCTCCTCCGGCAAATTGGCTTTGTCTTTCTCTAATCGCTTCTTCAGGCAGTCTATGATCGTCTTGGCGCCTACCATGTGGCCCAGAAAATTTCTTGTTATTCTGAAGAAATGAATCTATTATGTCGCAAGACTACAATGAATGTTCACACACAACACCTAGATGGTAGATAAGGTGGCAAAGGATCCCAATGATCCCGGTAGACACGAAGTTGATCCAGCTAAGGACGCGGTAGATCTAGAGAAGGACGATGATAATGGCGAGTCATGGTCCCAGGAGGGAGACCTCGCTTGAGGAGGAAGCTCAGACAGAGCAAAAACACGTCGAAAATGCGTTCAATAAACTCTTCAAGGCACAGCAACAACAAGCACTACTCATGATGGACACACTATCTAGGCGCTTGGAGAAGACTTTTGCAAAATTAGCACCACGATGAGAATCTCCACAAGGATCAAGGTTCAAAAGAAACACCCTGGCGACCGTGGAACGATAAAAAAACCTTTACTCAGCACCAGGAAACTCCGATGTAGCGAGCGCTCCAGCGTAAGCAGTCATTGACCTCGTGCAAGACCTACATCATTAGATAAAAGAAACCAATGAGCGAATGGATCAAATTCCGGGAGCTCCTCCCGTTATAAGAAAGGTCAATGAGGACAAGCTCACCCGATAACCTTACCAGCCAAGCTCGCACCACTCCTGGTCCCGAAGTAATTTCGACAACCCAACATACCCAAGTATGACAGCATCATGGACCTGAGAAATCACATATCTGCTTACATGATGTCAATCAAGAGCAACGACTTGAGAAAGGAAGAAATACTATCAGTGTTGGTAAAGAAGTTCGGATCCACCTTGACAAACGGGCGATAACCTGGTACCCTCAGTTACCCGAAAGGTCTATAGAGTCGTTCGCAACAAATGTAAGATTAGTTCATAATAGCGCACTTCCGTGCTCGAAAGCATGAGAAGCGAATGAAAGACATATTCGAAATCAAGCAGGAGGAGGGCGAGTTGCTAAAATGATACTTTAAAAGATTCTAGAAGGAGCGCATGACACTAACCAGTATCACATTTTATAGCACCCGTGCTTTTTCCAAAACCCTAAATCCGAGAGGTTCACCGGCCATACAGGAGCTACAAAGGAGCTTACAAGCCCACCTAGAAAAAATATGGAATGAACTACACCTCTGTTATAGCCATAAACTCGAGACTGTGTCAGGCATAATCACAATATTCGAAAGAGGATACAGTAGGAGCCACAAGCTCGGGTTAAAGAAAGAAACCAGGTCCGGAGACTAGAGAAGAAAGGGCAGAAGTGACTCTGAAACAGACATAGCATAGTGTTGGACTTGGTGTACCGTTAATGGACACTAGAGATGGGTGAATAGTATCCTCTAATTTTCACTTATTAAAGAACCATGCTCGTCTCTTCAAGAACCTGGTTCTTACAGAGTTTCTCCCAATCACTAATACAACCAAAGTAGTAAGAGAAATGAACGAACACAAGAAATTTTACGTGGAAAACTCCTTGCTCAAGGGAGAAAAACCACGACCCAATCTCTGGGATTTTGAGAGCCAAATTTACTAACACAACGAGAAAGTTTTAGGTTACAATCCCTATAACCAAGGGACTAAACTCTAGTACCTACTGTGTGGGCAAAAATACGCCACCCATGATTATGGGGATACAAGTCCATGTGGCGAAACTAGACTTAGCTTATAAGTCACCGGGTGTCGGGGATACACACCCACTCCTCTAGCCACGGCCGCTCAGCCAGCACAGGCATAGGATGCAGGGTATACATCCCGCCACCGTAGGGTTAACAGTCTCCTAATTAGGGTTTTGTATATACCACCGCCTTGAGTTTATAGGCCCATAACCTTATTAGTCTTTGTATTTTACCATAATTAGGACTGGGTAGATCTCCACTATAAATACCCCTCCTTACATTATATTGTAAATCAAGCGATTCACACAAAATCCGGCTATTCTCAAGGAATAAAACTCTTTACTTTCTTGTCTATTACTTTTCTCTCAGTTTTACTTACTTTTCCTGCGTATTTATTGTATTGCTTGTGACCCTCTAACAAATTTAATTGTTTTAGCTAAATTACAAAATTTAGGCCTAAACAGTTTAGCGCCAACCGTGGAGCCCAGGCAATTATAGGTTTTTACGAAGGAAAAGGTCCAGCCATGTCAGACAACAACGACAACGTTCCCAAGAACTCTGTCGATGCAGCAGATGATCCAATAAAGGATCCCAGCTATCTTAGTAGACACGCGAAAGGTCCCGCCAAGGATCCAATCCCTTTAGCTAGTGATGGGGAAGACGACCTGCCACGCGGAAGTAACTTCGAGCTTAAGGAATTCCTCGTCAGACCCTTCAAAAACCAAAAGGAACGGGCAGAACAAAATTCAGCAAACATGGCCGAAGCCATGGCCCAGAAGTCAGAAGCAATATTTGCTGGATCGTCTCAGAGGACGACATCCCGCAAATAAAACGCCAACATCCGTACCCAATCGGAGACTCAACATGGATGCTGCCCCTGACAGTTCCACAGTAGTCAACAATCAAGATCTCAAAGGAATACTTGTCATTCAGGACATCCTTAAGGAGATGAATACCATCCACGATCGGATCAGTAACGTGCCTGATGCTCCACCTCAAGTTAACACCGTTGATGAGCAGAAGTTTTATAAGCATGCATACAAAGCAAGTATTGCACCGGTCCGCGTACCAAGTAATTCTGCCTACCGTATAACTTAAAGTACGATAGAACTATTGATCCTAATGAGCACATTGCAGATTATTATACAACCATAAAAAGAAACGAGATTAACGAAGAAAAAACTCAATCTGCTTTGGTGAAGAGGTTCAGCTCGACCTTAACTCAAGAAGGTGCATTCCGGAGACCGTAAGTGGAGGAAACACATGGAAGAAATCTTTGAGATCCGTCAGCACGACGACGAGCTATTAAAGGATTACCTAAAGTGATTCTAGCGGGAACGCATGGAGATCCCTCCAGTTCCCGATAACATCGCTGTGGTAGCCTTTTTCAAGAGTCTAAACTCCATGGGCTCATTGGCCACGTGGGAGTTACAATAGATTTTTACTCAACACCAGGCGTCCACATGGAATGCTCTACACCAGAGGTATACTGAGAAGCTTCGTTTGGAACCTAAACAACCCTCGACAGATGTGTGGGCAAAAAAATACCACCTATTATTACGGGTATACGAGTCCAGCTGGTGAGACTAGCTTATCCCACAAGTCACTAGGCATAGATGATATATGCATTTTCTACGAGTTATGACCGTTCAGGCGGTACGGGCGTAGGACACAAGGCATACATCTCGCCGCCTTAGGGTTATAGTATCCTAGTTAGGATTTTATGTATACCACCACCTTGAGTTTACAGGCCCATGAGCTTCATTAGTCTTTATTTTTTATCATAATTAGGACTGGGTAATCAATACTATAAATACCCCTCCTTACATTGTATTGTACATAAGGCAATTCACCACTGAATCCAGCTTTTCTAAAGGATAAAAACTCTTTACTTTCTTGTCTATTATTTTCCTCTCAATTATTTACTTTTCCATCATATTTTACTGTATTGCTTGTGACTCATTCATGAATTTAAGTGTTTAACCTATACGTCCAATTTTTGGCATAAATAGTTTGGCTCCCACCGTTGGGCCCAGGCAATTGTAGGTATTCTACGAGGAAAATGCGCAATCATGTCAGAAGACAACACCCCAAAGAACATTGCCGACGTAGTAGACGAATCTGTCCAGGTTCCTGGCGATCTCAGCATGCAGCCAAAGGATCCAACCAAGGAGCCAGTCCATGTGCCCAGCGATGGTGAAGGTGATTAATCACGCGAAGGTAATTCTGATCTCAAAGGTTTCCTAGTTAATCTTCTCAAAACCCTGTCGGAACGGGCAGAGCAGAACTCGTTCAACATGGTCGAGGGTATATCTCAAAAGTTAGGAAAAATATTTGATGGATCGTCTCAGAGGCCAGCATCCCTGCAGAACCAGCGCCCCTGGACGATACACCAGTGTCCGCTCCTAATCGTAGACTCAATATGAACGCCGCTTCTGAGGCTCAACAACGGTCAATAATCAAGACCGCAAAGGAATACCTATCATTCAGGACATCCTAAAGGAGATGACGGCCATCCACGATCGGATCGGTAACGTACCAGGTACACCACCTCAGCTTACCACCGTATATGAACAAAAGTTTTATAAGCAAGCATATAAAGCAAGCGCTGCACTAATCCGCGTACCAAAGCACTTCCGCTTGCCTGATAACTTGAAGTACGACAGGACAACGGATCCGAACGAGCATATTGATGCATATTATACAACAGTCAAAAGTAATGAAATCTCAGTGAAGAAATCTAGTTTGCTCAGATGAAGAGGTTTGGCTCGACCTTGATTAAGGGTGCCCTTGCTTGGTACACTCAGCTACCAATGTGCTCCATCAAGTTATTTACCCAGATGCAAGATCTGTTCAAGAAAGCGCATTATGGCGCCCCTAAGCGAGAGAAGCGTATGGAGGACATCTTTGAGATTCGGCAGTATGACGATGAGCTATTGAAGGACTACCTTGAAAGGCTTTGAAGGGAACACACATAGCTTCCTTCATTCCCCGATAATATTGTTGTATTAGCCTTTGGCAAGAGCCTGAATTCCAAAGGGTCATTAGCTAACAGGGAGTTGCAGTAGAGTTTGACTTAGCACCCTCTGACAACATGGAATGCTTTGCACTAAAGATACATCGGGAGAAGTTGCACTTAGAGCCTGAACATTCCTTAGCCCTCATTGTAGAAGCTCGCCCATTCGTCGAAGATATTACCCGTCAAGGACATAAGCGGGGATATGCGAAAGAATCAAAAGTTGGAGACAAGGGAATGAGGAGTAGGAAAGACTACATGGATGATTTCCCTAAGCCGGCCGAAAAGCAGGAGGACAACAGGAAAGCTCTGACGCCACCTCACAAAGGGTCACTCAGTGTAGATTGGGTACCTGATAGGTTTGAAGAGCTGGGGCTGCACATCAATGCCGTGAATTTTGTGCGGGATCATATGAAGGAAGAGCAAGTGTGTTGGCCTAGTAACATGAGTATCGAACATGGTAGAAGGAACAAAAACCTGTATTGCTAGTTTCTTAGGGATCATGGGCATGAGACCGCAGCCCTCAAGGCCTTGATCCTAGAAATGATGAGTCTGCTCAATAAAGGTTATTTGAAGGACTTACTTACTAAAAGAGAAAAGAAAACCTATGCTAAGAGCGTAATCCCAGAGGGACCCCCAGACCTGCCAGAGCCCAAGAGGTCCATCAACGTGATAGTCGATGGCCCGACATTGCTTGGTGACTCGAAAGACGGTAAGGAAGCACCGGATGAGGACCACGCCCGAGAAGAGATGATCTTATTCAGTGATGAGGATAGAACTAGCCGTAACACTCCTCACCACGACGCCTTAGTTATAACGCTACAGATAGAGGATACGGATGTTTGCTGGCGTCGACTAAGGTGCTACAGATAGAGAATACGGATGTCTAGCGCATCCTAGTCGACGCCGGTAGCACCGTGAACCTCATTAAATGGGACACTCTACAGGTGATGGGAGTTGAAGATAAAATGGATCAGAGTGTCTACATGCTTGCAGGCTTTAACAACTCCTGTAAAAAGTCTGTCGGAGAAATCATCCTTGATGAACACATTCCGGAAGCAGATTACGTTTATTCTTTTCAGGTTATAAAAGGAGGCGTCCCATACAGTGCAATCATAAGGCGGTTGTGGATTTACCAGGTTAAAGCAGTGCCCTCGACTTGGCATCAAAAACTCAAATACCCTACCAAGTGGGGTATAAAGGAAATCAATAGAGATCAGGAGGCAGCCAACAAGGAAGTGTTACACCGCAGCGGTCCTAAGAACGTCTGACCCCAAAGAGGCACCAAAGGCTGGTTTCCTTGAAACCGATGAAGACCCCGAAACCTTAATCAACCAAGATTACAATTCCATTTATTTAGTTGATTGACGTGTCTTCAAGGGGATGGGGAGAAGGAATAGGGCATCTGAAGTATATTTATTTTCAGCATTTATTTTTATTTAATCTCTAATTCTTTTAAACTTTTATCATAGTATTTACATACTCATCAGTTATGCTACGGGTTTCCACCCACAACAGTTCAGGCCCTCCGCCCATGTTTATCAATAAAACTACTATTTTACTTTAGTTAGATTTACAATTACAATTCAAATCCATCTACGATCCAAATATTCATAGCCCCGGCCAAGCTCAAGTTGAAGTAATACACCTACATTTCATGACAAAAGTAGGGTAATCTACTCTCTTGGAGCTAGACCACATCTAACTCAACCACCAGGTATTATTCGTAAGTTGAACTCGTCAATTCAACAAATTTGCACCTGTATGCCGGAGGGGACTCCCGCTCGCATAGTGCCAGAAAGTCTTAAAATACTCGAGTAAACAAGCAAATACGTTCTGTATTGGAATGCAAAAATGCACTATTTCTACACGGGCTAAAGTCGTTCTATTGAGGGCGCAAAACAGTTGTCTATCACGGATGCAACGAAAGCTGCCAAACACTGGGACACACAATAGACGTAATTGCCTAATAAGGCTCAGTGACAAACATTCTAGACATTAGAACATACAGGATGTTCGAAAGCCGCTTAACCTTTAAGCGCACATGCTCATGAGGGCTTAATTTAGCAAAGACATTACTTAATTGTTTATTGCGGAAACTGAAATCATCACAAATAAATTAGCCAGTAATTCAAGCTAAAAGCCTCAAAACGGGCCAAAAACATATTATAACGCCCGCAAAATACGGACAACTATTCAATACATAGATGCAAAAAAAAATCTTAAGCATGAAAAAGGGGAGGGATTTCTATTCCTCTCTGGGGGACTCCCTTCAGCGGCAACACTCCACGAAGGTCCTGCCTCACCAGCTGCAGGTACCCCAGCCAACGCTTCGTCTCCTCTCTCACCACTGCCTCTTCAGAGCCTTTTTCAAGATCGGATCCTATCTGAGCATCTGCTTCATCCACAAGCTCGGTCAACAAAGAATCTCAGCCTTCAGGTCTACACTAGGGTCGTCACGAACCCAGAGAAAGGTGGCGAGAGTAGCCGTGATGTTAGCACAATCCACCTCAGCTATACGACGAGCATTCAAGGCATTCATTTGTTCCTCCTTGAGAACATCATCATTTCAAAGTTTGCCGCGAACCTTCTCCAGTGACGCCACTTTACTTTTCAGCCTATTGTTTACATCTTGAAGGAAGGCGGAAAGGCCCTTAGCATCTGATACACTTTTTCAAGCAACCTCAATCCTCTCGTCTACCCATACAAATTTTGTTGGAGAGCCTCCATAGCTGCTTCCAGGCGGGCCACATTCTTACACTGAAGCTATTCTGAAAGCTTGGCCTCCATAAGAGAAGATTGGAGGGTTTCCACAATCTATTTGCGCTTCCAGATCTCATTGCCCAAAGCCTCACCAAGGTTGTTGCCTCTCAGGGACTCCATTTGATAGGCTCTGTGTGTAGTATAAAGTTCCCTCTCAGCCATTCAGCTTCCTGCACGAAAGGCTGCAGGCTAGCGACTTATCCTAGTAGGGCTTCGTTCTCCTCTTTCAGGTTCTCATATGAGCCACCTCGACGGAGTATCTCATGATAAACCATCAGCTCTTGGACGAATGTTTAAACTGATATTTAGAAAAGGGAAAGTAAGGACTCGACTCGTAAGATGCTGAAAAACTGAAAAAGAAAGTTTACACGAAGAGAGCAACCAGCGACCTAAAGCAATTTCTGGCAACTATAACCAACAAGATGTCTTTGTTTGTTAGGGCCGATTAACTCAGCGGTGTATTCTGTCCCAAACCCTCGGGGTCTTAAATAGGTTAACTCCCACAACAATGGGAATAACAACCTCACGGGCGCTATCCACAGGTTCAACTACCACATCCACATCCATTGCCACCTCCTTACCGGGACGACATTGGAAAGAATCGGTAACCTTGGGGCTGGAGCCAGAAAAGCGGGCTCTACATGCATACGAAACATATTTGCTTATAAGGAGCAAAAGGAAATTGTACTAGCAATGTATGGAATGAAGAACTGGCCTGATGACTGAGGCTCAAAGTGAATGGGAAGAAGCACCACTTCGTCTTCCACGGCGGCTTCCTTGCCGGCCTCAAGAGACTCATCTATTAGGTGTTTTTTCTTTCGCATAGACGGATCAGATTAAACAGCAGCAAAATTACGGGTCTCAATAGCCTTGGGCTCATGCACTCAGGGAACATCGCCCTCACCATCAGAAATCACCAAGGATTCACTAGAAATTACCACATTGTAATTATTGGAGGATCTTTTTCTCTTCGAAGAGCGGGAATTGCTCGCCTCTCAACAATTCTCCCTCCAGATCTCGCACATTGGGCAAGTGAGCAATATACGGGTCAGCGATTTTTATCTCCTTCAGCAGGGGTATCTTACGATGGGAGAACCCTAAAAGGAAAAGGTAATGAAGACAATGGGAGCCAAGTATCAAAAAAGAAATCCGGATGAGATGACATACCATGGTCCTTTGCATGCCAACCATTCGCGTTGGCCAAAGATATGAAAGTCATTGAAATAGGAGGTTTCTCGCAAAGATCGTTGTAGCCTGTGTGGTCAACTCTTCATGAGTTGGTTGTATATCAGTCACAACATTCACTGAGGAAGATTCAAAGTCAGTTCAGAGAAGCAACGGATCTGGAATGTACAAAATAAGAGCGCATAAACTTACATCTCCTATTAAAGACCTTTGAAAATGGATGAGAGGAAACAATATCAGGCATCCTCACCGCCATATACCGGTGGACCGAGCCATGATCTTTGGAATCTTCACTATTGGGAACCACGCCTTTCTTCCCCTGTTTGATAAACATCAGCATACCCGCCTTGTAGAGACGGGGAGACTAGAAAGCAAGAAGGTGCCAGAAGGAAAACTTACCGTGACATGGTTTCCCAAGTGATATATCACAACGTATGGACCATCGAGTAACCAGCATGATGGGAGGAAATTCTCTTTTCACCAGAAGGAACAATGATGTCAATTACTTCAGGCCAGCTACAATCAAGCCTGATATGGGTTATGTCATCCCTCACAACCGCAGATGGGTAAAACTCAATGGAGAGGTTGCTATTTTCACCTCCCTGTTTGGGTGTCTGGCCCTGCATTCGGCCATTACCTTAAAAGTTAAAGGTTGCAGGAAGATAGTCTAGGGCTCTGAAGTTTACAGGGAGGAAATTTGGTCCTTAGGCCATGACTAAGGATAAAATTGTTGTTAAGACTGGAAGAAGGTTTGTCTTTGTAAGGAAAACTCTCAAAACTATTTGAAGATCGATAAAAAGCCTATACAATTACGGCATATATATACACGCCTAAGAGGATTCTTAAATAGGAAGCTGGACAATCTTGGTCATGTGGGATCGTAATTATGAGAGATCGTAATCAAGTTGAACAATCTTGAAAAGGAGAAGAGAGAATGAGAAGAAGAAGATGGAAGAAGAGGAGAAAAAAAGAAGGGAGATTGAGAAGAAGAAGAAGGAAGAGGAAGACAAAAGAGAAGAGACAATGAGAAGAAGAAAGAAGTAGAGACAGAAGAAGATAAAGCAATGAGGAAGGAAAAAGAGAGAAAACAAAGGGAGGATGGCAAGAGAAAGATGGAAGAAGCAAAGAAGAAAGCAGATGCACAAGCTTTTGAAGCATAAATAGCAAGGCAACCACAGCTTGCAAAGCTTGAGGAAGAAAATTTGAAGGCCATCACTGCTAAATCAGTTGCACCACCATCCTTAGCTTCCATTGAAATAATCCAAAGTCCAACAAGTGAGAAAGCACCATCAACTACTCCACTTGAGAAGGACAATGCTCCCAAA
Organism: Petunia x hybrida; assembly: GCA_037355625.1. NCBI lineage: Eukaryota > Viridiplantae > Streptophyta > Magnoliopsida > Solanales > Solanaceae > Petunia > Petunia x hybrida. Next base: position 814,476 of record JBBBVM010000258.1, read on the forward strand.
CCATCATCATGATCAACCCTTCAGGGAGCACTTTCACCCCTTACCTATTTACTTTTGTCTTGTGTTATTATGATTAGTTTCTTGGGGACATAGCATCTTCTCATGTTGAGGGTGGAATGTTATTTTGATTGATTGTCCCAAGCTATCTGTGTAGATATTTTAATTTAGTTATTTTAAATTCTTTTCTTTAATCTCTTGTCTTTTAATTCTTAGCATAGTTGTTTTCTTAAAGTTGAAAAATCCAAAAAAAAAAAAAATTGAAATTTTGAAAAAAAGTCCCAAAACGATGCAAAGGGTACTCCTGTTGCTCCCAACGCACACGCAAGTATACGTGGTCGACAAGTAATAAAATGATAAGTAGAGTATCGTTCCCACGAGGACTATTCAGACTGAATTCTAGCAAACAATTTCTAACTAACTACTCAGGGATCTTTTTCCAATAGTGATGATTTAGTTAACTAAAGAACAGTAATTAAGAGGGTAAAAGTGAATTCAAACAATGGAGCGAAAATTGGTTGTTATCAGTAATAAGGAGACGATCCAGGGTCAGAGTTACGAACAATCCAGTTGAGTTTTCCAATTGACTCCACTTCTTGAATCCCGGGTTACTAACTAACAGATTAATTGTACCCGTGAAAACCTTTCGATTCTTCACGGTCTATGCAGGCTACTCCAATCCCTATATGTCTATGGGTTGAATCACGTACATGCATTAACGAATTATGTAATTAGTTAAACTAGGCGAGCAAGTATATGTCTATCCTACTCACAAATTGGTTCCCCGATGCCCGGGTTCACAAACTAGTCCTATTCTTTCTTATTGCGTTAATAAATTCCCTCTTTCGAGTTCAATCTAAAAACCATAGATAATGAGTAATAATCGGGCCCTGACAATTACACAAGTGAAATCAAGAAAGAATAAGTAACCCGTAATGGGATTCAATTAATGGGAATCAATCTTCAAACATCAACTTTCATGTAATACTCTAACCCTAGAACTAGAGAATTAGCCACGCATACTCATAATAACAACACAAAGATTTGATGTAATAATGAAATAATGATGTAATAGATTAATGGAAGGAAGAAAAACCCTTGTTCTTGATGTTATGAGCTCTCCAATTGCTCCAAAGTCTGAACTCCTATGAAAAACTAAGTAAAGAGTATTTATAGAGTTTACAAACACCTAGTAATAAGTTAGACCCAAGCCTAGACGAAACAGGAGGTAAAAATTCGCACAAGGGGCGCTATAACGGGCGCCCCGCGCCTCGGAACGCGCTGGGACAAGAAGAACCCGTCGAAACTTGGGCGCTTTTGGGGCGCCCCGCGCCAGAAACCGCGCCAGAAAAGTGGGCGCTATAGGGGGCGCCCCGCGCCAGTTATAGCGCCAGGCTTATTTCGCTGCTTTCTTCGTCCTCAACTCGCGTCGTGTCGTGCCTTCGCGTGCTCGATCCAATCCTCAATCCAAATCCAATCTTTTCTTGCTCGATCATGCTCTTTAAAGCTCCAATTGCACCGCGTAACAACCTACACACGCATGACATCAAATTAGTGTAAAACCACATTCATAAACTATAAAACGAGCGAATAACAAGCTCAAACATGCGGAAATATTAAGAAAACATTGGCATAAAATGCCAAACATCACCACCCCACACTTGAACCTTTGCTCGCCCTCGAGCAAGTCACAACTAACTTCCCAACTTAGGTAGGACAGGTCTGCCTATGACTATGGTTGATACCGACCATTGAACCAATGCACACATGACTACCATGGATCCACAACATGCCAACAATTTACCAAAACCAAAAATATAAGAACAACCACCCCAAAATAGTTCAAGTGCACAAACTCAACTTATTGCAACCATGCTCCCACAAAGTCACACCTATCTACTCAACCAAGAAGCCACGACTTCACCTATCTCATGCAAAATATGTGCCATCACCAAAATGAAGCAAGAGAGTGTCCCCCAAATATCACACACAACAATGAATATCAAGAATGGAATGGGGACAATAACAAACGAATTCACTCACTCTCATGAAAGTCTCACATGTCACACACAATGTACCATAGGCTTGACCGTAGTGTAGGACTCCACTAATGTAAGTTCACTCCAATCGGGATTAACTAGGACTTTAAAAAGGTCGTAATGTAGGCTAAGGGGCGGGTACAATATATATGGTAATAGTGACTACCTCCCTAATTACTTTAATACATCACAATTAATTAAGCACAAATCTCATCAAAGCCACCCAATCAACAACTTTCACACACCTTCTCAACAAGTAGCAAATTTTTTCTTTTAAGCACACACTAGCAAGGATGGGCATTCTTCTCTTTTTTTCTTTTCACAATTTTTTTCAACTTTGCTATTTTTTCTTTTTCAATTTCATTATCTTCCAACCTTGCCAATGCTTTTCACTACTTCACAATTTTCACAATTATTCCCCTCCATTAGCTCCACTCAAAAACCTCCCAAAATCCAACCACAACTCCAAAATAACAACACAATATCAACTAAAGTGCTTAAGGAGTAAAGGGCCAAAAGAGACAATTTAGAACAAATGGGTAGGCTCGGGGTGTGGGTGCCAACAAAAAAAGGTCAAAGAAATCACAACAACAATTTTTTTTTCTCAAGGTATATATGTAAGGGTAGGCAAATCAAAGAAGGCCTTGTATCATTTCCCGACTAGAGCAAACCTAGGATTTCGCTTTGCACACACACGGGGCAAGTTCTAGACATTAATATGCAACATGGAGCAAATAAGAACATGCCTCACAACACACATTGCACACAATCCACACAAAAAGGCTCCATCAACAACTCTCAATCAAGCATTTAGAGTGCAACTTGTGGAAAATTAAGCACTAATGCGCAAAGGTTCACAATCAAGTCAAGTGAGTGGACTCAAGCATCTCAAGGGGGTCATTCCATTATTTTTTCCTAGGCATGCATCACAATTAAAACCCAAGGATGCCACAAATAGTACATGCAACAAGTTCAAGTCCACCGGTATCAAACAAATCAAAGGCACCTAGCATTCCACCTATTCCCTTCGTCTAGGGTCATCTACAACTAACTATCCTAATCCTAAAAATAAAAAAAAACTACCCGGTTCAAAGGTCTCCCCGTGGAAAAGAACCGAGGTCATAAGAAAAACCACGGGGTGGATGACATGTACCACTAATAAAAACTAAAAGGAAAATCTTTTTGAAATTTTTCATTGGTTTTCTAATTTTTTTCAATTTTTTTCATATATTAAAGCATGAAACAAATCAAAATAAAGTCAAGTGACAAAGAAAATCCTACGGTACATGCATCCCTAACCTCAAAAATAAGGGAGAGTTCCCCACCCCACACTTAAAACTAAGCAATGTCCTCAGTGCTAAAAATAAGAAAGTGCAAGGTAAAGAAAACTTCCCTGAAGACTCTAGTCCTTGGTGCTAGCATCCTCCAAGCTTCCATATAGTATGAGGTACTCAGAATTCCCCCATTAGGTCATCAATATTAGGCAAGGGTGAGGACACCCCACACTTAGCCTCGACATTACATGAACCTGCAATCCAAGGAAAAATAAAAACTATGTGACACTATATATAAATAAAATAATACAAGTACAAACTTGGGTTGCCTCCCGAGAAGCGCCTTAGTTAACGTCGTGGCACGACGTCCCTTTTAGCTCACTTCCAGCATTTACGTCTTCTCTTCTTACGACGAACCTTTGCTTTCTTCCTTTCTTTGAGAGAACCCCTCTTCAACTTCACATGTGGTGTACTTCCATGTTCTTGTCTGACACATTCAATCATAGAGCACTCTTCAACCTTAGCTATGTGCTCCTTCTCAGTATACACCTTGAAAGTAACCTTTTCTCCATGCGCTCTAACAGTCATCTCACCCAGCTCCATATCAATAATTGCCTTCGAGGTGACTAAGAATGGTCTCCCCAAGATGATTGGAGCTTCTAGGTCCTGTTCATAATCTAGGACTACAAAATCAGCAGAGTATGTAAACTTACCAATTTTTAACAACACATCCTCCACTTTACCGTTGGTGTGAGTGAGTGATCCATTCGCCATCTTAAGAGTAACTGAAGAGGGCTTGATTGCTCCTAGCCCTAACCTTTTGCAAACAGAGAGAGGCATGAGATTTATGCTCGCACCCAAATCACACAAGGCACCAGTGATACTATGCCCTCCAATGGTACAAGGAATAGTAAACTTCCCAGGATCTTGAAGTTTTGGAGGTAGCTTGCTCAAGATTGTTCTACACTCCTCAACTAACTCAATTGCATCTATCTCTTGAGGCTTTTTCTTCTTGACTAAAATCTCTTTTAAGAACTTCACAAAGGATGGAATCAATTCAAGCATATCAGTCAAAGGAATATTAACTTGAAGTTCTTTCAACATACTCACAAATTTTTGATACTGGGCCAGATCCTTCGATGGTATAAGTCTCTGCGGGAATGGTGCCTCCTTTCTCTCTTCTTTCTTCTTCACCTTCTCCACTTTTTCAACTCTTTCTATTTCAGCTCTCTTCTCAGACTTGGCCATCATCTCTCCATCTTCAATTAAAGTCACTGCAAGACATTGTTCAGGCTCTTTTTTAACAGTGCTTATTTCTCCCACCAACTGCCCCAACTGGTGCTCCAGGTTCTTGTGAGCATTGGCAAGATCTTGTATGGCCTGTGCATGGGCTGCAGTGTCAGCTATCATTCTCTGCTGGCCCGCCATTATCTGCTTTAGCATCTCTTCAACTGAACTGCTAACCTGCTGTGGTGGAGCTGGAAGTAGGTGGTAATTATTTGGGCCTCTCGTATTGCCTTGATAATAACCATTACCAAACTGATTTTGACCCTGCAGCCTGTTTTGATTACCTACGTAATAAACTGACTCTGGATTAGAGGAGCAAACCTCTATAGCATGATCTTGACCACAAACCTCACAAAAACTCTGGAGTTGTTGCACTGGAGCCACTGGTTGCTGAGTCTTTGGCAGAGCTAACTTGCTAATTTGATTGGAAATAGCATCCATCCTCGCCCGTAGCTCTGAAACTGCATCTAACTGAAGTACCCCTGCAGATTTCTGTGTAGTAGCTCTACCATCACCCTGCCAGTCAGGATTGCTCTGCGAAAACTTATCTAGTAAATCATAGATCTGGTCAAAATTTAAAGCCAATACTTGGCCTCCAGCAGCAGCATCTACCACGATCTTAGTATGCGCAGTCAACCCCTCCACAAAAGTATGTTCAAGAACCTCATTGGATTGGTTATGGTGTGGACAATCTCTCAGTAATGCTTTAAACCGCTCCCAGGCTGAATACAAAGACTCTCCTTCTATCTGTCTGAAGGACATAATTTCACTCCTCACCCGGGCTGTCTTGGCAGATGGATAAAACTTAGCCAAGAACCTCTTAGCCAAATCATTCCAAGTGGTGATAGACCCAGACTTTTCAGCCTTTAACCACCTCTTTGCTGCCCCAATCAGTGAAAATGGGAACAATGTCAAGCGAACATAATCAATAGGCACTCCCTTTGGTGTATAAGTATCACTGATCTCCAAGAAATTCTGGATATGTTGTTGCGGATCTTCATGAAGTAATCCACCAAATTTTCCAGTCACATGTAACAGCTGTATCATGCCGGACTTAATCTCAAAGTGTCCAATAATTTCAGGCTTAACTATGCTCGAGGCTACTCCCTCCAGGCTGGGGCGAGCAACATCTTGCACAGCTAAAGCTTGTTCTTCTGCCATTCCTGTAGGTAAAGATCAAGCAGGACCTAATACCTGAAACAACACAAAACTCCAAACAAAAATTAAACCTGAGTAGAAAATAATAAACTGTTCAAAAAGAAATCAGTCAATTGTTTAGTCCCCGGCAATGGCGCCAAAAACTTGTTGCTCCCAACGCACACGCAAGTATACGTGGTCGACAAGTAATAAAATGATAAGTAGAGTATCGTTCCCACGAGGACTATTCAGACTGAATTCTAGCAAACAATTTCTAACTAACTACTCAGGGATCTTTTTCCAATAGTGATGATTTAGTTAACTAAAGAACAGTAATTAAGAGGGTAAAAGTGAATTCAAACAATCGAGCAAAAATTGGTTGTTATCAGTAATAAGGAGACGATCCAGGGTCAGAGTTACGAACAATCCAATTGAGTTTTCCAATTGACTCCACTTCTTGAATCCCGGGTTACTAACTAACAGATTAATTGTACCCGTGAAAACCTTTCGATTCTTCACGGTCTATGCAGGCTACTCCAATCCCTATATGTCTATGGGTTGAATCACGTGCATGCATTAACGAATTATGTAATTAGTTAAACTAGGCGAGCAAGTATATGTCTATCCTACTCACAAATTGGTTCCCCGATGCCCGGGTTCACAAACTACTCCTATTCTTTCTTATTGCGTTAATAAATTCCCTCTTTCGAGTTCAATCTAAAAACCATAGATAATGCGTAATAATCGGGCCCTGACAATTACACAAGTGAAATCAAGAAAGAATAAGTAACCCGTAATGGGATTCAATTAATGGGAATCAATCTTCAAACATCAACTTTCATGTAATACTCTAACCCTAGAACTAGAGAATTTGCCACGCATACTCATAATAATAACACAAAGATTTGATGTAATAATGAAATAATGATGTAATAGATTAATGGAAGGAAGAAAAACCCTTGTTCTTGATGTTATGAGCTCTCCAATTGCTCCAAAGTCTGAACTCCTATGAAAAACTAAGTAAAAGAGTATTTATAGAGTTTACAAACACCTAGTAATAAGTTAGACCCAAGCCTAGACGAAATAGGAGGTAAAAATTCGCACAAGGGGCGCTATAACGGGCGCCCCGCGCCTCGGAACGCGCTGGGACAAGCAGAACCCGTCGAAACTTGGGCGCTTTTGGGGCGCCCCGCGCCAGAAACCGCGCCAGAAAAGTGGGCGCTATAGGGGGCGCCCCGCGCCAGTTATAGCGCCAGGCTTATTTCGCTGCTTTCTTCGTCCGCAACTCGCGTCGTGTCGTGCCTTCGCGTGCTCGATCCAATTCTCAATCCAAATCCAATCTTTTCTTGCTCGATCATGCTCTTTAAAGCTCCAATTGCACCGCGTAAAAACCTACACACGCACGACATCAAATTAGTGTAAAACCACATTCATAAACTATAAAACGAGTGAATAACAAGCTCAAACATGCAGAAATATTAAGAAAACATTGGCATAAAATGCCAAACATCACCTCCCATGAACTACGCTTGGATGTTGCCTCTTGTCCTCTGATTCGTACTTCTTGTGATACGTAGGCAACCCTCGTAAATCTTACTTGGGCCCGAAATAACAACTACCTTCTATTGTAAATACCGCTTCTGTAAATAGTCTTAAGATAGTAAATAACCTTCTTGATTTTTCTTTGACTCTGTTCTTTTCCAACAATGCAATTTTTTTAACCGACACTTTTTAGGACTTAATCGTAGAAGTGTCATTCCGTTCTTGTTTTTTGACTTGTTTGATATCAATATGTTAGGAGCACACATGAGAAAGTTAGTGGATTGTTTGGTGAGAGCTATGCCTATAACCTTTAGGTTCTTTAGATAACTCTATACATGTGTAGTATAGGCTAATTCTGTACTCTAGTGCTTGTGAAAAGTTGATGTTTATGTCTCTTGTCCCTTGTGCTATGTGTGGTGAGTCTTTGTTCGAGCTTGTAGTTGCATATGCTTGTTAGAACATGGCTTGTGTATCCTTCTAATGGATGGAATATCATTTTGGTGTTGGATTAGATAGTAGGTATTTCTTTGACCCGCTTGAGCCTTTTCAAGCCTACCAAATGAAATAATCCCTAATTAGCCAACTTTGAGCCTATTACCGTTCTTTTGTTGACAACATTACTAGCGCTGACCAATTCTAAGTACTTCAAAGCACTAGCCTTCTCTTGGCCCTATCTCCTTGAATGCTAGGTAGCTCTTCAAAAGGAAAATAATGCTAGAAAAGTTGCAAAGGAAAAGAAAAAGAAAACCAAAGAAAAGAAAGAAAAATAGAAAAGACAGAGAAAAAGAAAAAAAATAGAAAAGGAAAGCAAAAGAGTAATAAGAGCCACAAAACCCATTGGTACTTCTCAACTCTTTCTCCTTTCTCTAGAGCTTCATGGATGCTCTTTAGCTTAGGGTCATGAGCATACATCAACTTAATGCTCTCAAAACCTATGAGCTTGGAGGCAATAGTAGTGGCAAGAGCAAACGTCCTAGAAAGTGCATCTGCCACAACATTGTCTTTCCCTTTCTTGTATTGGATAACATAGGGAAAAGACTCAATGAACTCTACCCACTTGGCATGACGCTTGTTCAACTTCTCTTGGCCCCTAAGATGTTTGAGTGACTCATGATCACTGTTAATCACAAATTCCCTAGGCCAAAGGTAGTGTTGCCAATGAGCAAGAGCTCTCACCAAAGCGTACATCTCCTTGTCATACGTAGAGTAGTTCAAGGATGCACCCTTCAATTTCTCACTAAAGTAGGCTATGGGTTTTCCATCTTGCATTAAAACACCACCAATTCCCACCCCCGAGGCATCACATTCAACCTCAAATGCCTTTCCGAAGTCGGGCAATTGCAATAGAGGGGCGGTACTCAACCTACTTTTCAATTCTTGGAAGGCCTTCTCTTGAGGCTCTCCCCAAACAAAAGGTTTGTCCTTCACCAATTCGGTGAGTGGAGCGGCAATGGAGCTAAAGTCTTTTACAAACCGTCTATAAAAACTAGCAAGACCATGAAAGCTCCTCACTTGAGTCAAGGTGGTAGGGGTTGGCCAATCACGTATGGCCTCCACCTTAGACTCGTGCACCTCCACTCCTTGGGCACTCACAACAAACCCAAGGAAGACAACCTTCTCCACATAAAAGGCACACTTTTTCAAATTGGCATAGAGCTTTTCGGCTCTTAGCACTTCAAGAACTTGACTCAAGTGGCCAACATGATCATCTATCGACTTACTATATATCAAGATATTATCGAAATAGACAACCACAAACCTATTGATAAACGGTTTCAAAACATGGTTCATGAGCCTCATAAAAGTACTAGGTATGTTGGATAGCCCAAAGGGCATAACCAACCATTCATAGAGACCAAATTTGGTCTTGAATGCGATTTTCCATTCGTCCTCGGGTTTCATTCGGATTTGATGGTAACCGGACCTAAGGTCTATTTTGGAAAAGACACATGACCCGCTCAATTCATCTAACATATCATCAAGTCGTGGAATGGGATGACGGTACTTTACCGTTATCGTTTTCACGGCTCGGCAATCTACGCACATTCTCCAAGTGCCATCCTTCTTTGGAACTAGAATCACGGGCACGGCACAAGGACTCAAGCTTTCCCTCACCAAGCCTTTAGTGAGCAATTCATTAACTTGCTTTTGTTATTCTCTTGTGTCCTCCGGATTGCTCCTATAAGTCGGTTTGTTTGGAATTTGAGACCCCAGGATGAAATCAATTTGGTGCTCTATCCCCCTCAATGGAAGAAGACCACTCGGCATCTCATCCGAGAACATATCTTCAAATACCTTCAAAACATGCTCAATTGCACTAGGTAAAGGGATAGTTAAATAATCAACATTGGATGCAAGAATCATACCTTTATGGACTAGGCAAAGGAGTAGCTTGTTGCCATCATTTCCTTTCAAGAGTTCACCCGGTTGCATCATGGCACATATGCTACCGGTAGAAGATGGTAGGATTGCCACCAAGCTCTCGGCCAAAGGGCTAGTCTCAACAACCGACTTAGCCTTAGTCGCTTCTCTTAACTCCCTCATTCGCTTGTACTCATCACTCACTTGCTTGGGAGTTAATGGTCTAAGCATAAACTTTTTTCCCTCATGCTTAACCGTGTAGGTGTTAGCATGGCCGTCATGAACCACATGTCTATCAAATTGCCAAGGCCTTCCAAAGAGAAGGTGGCATGCTTGCATAGGCACAACATCAAACATGTGTTCATCCACATAGTTCCCTATCTTGAATTTAATCATGACTTGCTTTACCACCCTCAATTCACCATACTCACTAAGCCATTACAAACGGTAAGGGTTTGGGTGTTTTAAGGTGGGTATCTTCAATTGGGACACTAGTGTTTGGCTAATGACATTGGCACAACTTCCCGAGTCAATAATCATGGAACAAACAAGACCCATGACCCGGCATTTAGCATGGAAGAGATTCTCCCTTTTGCAAAGTCTCACTATCCTCCACAAATATGGCACCTAAACTCCTCCTCACAATAAGGAAGGCATGGGGATCATCATCATCCTCCATTGCATCCTCCCCCATATCAACCTCCTCATCACACTCTACTCCCCCATCCTCGGGTTCACTATCTTGCTCATACACTAATTCACCCACAACAACTATAGTTTTTCGGGTTGGGCAATCTTTGGCAATATGTCCATAACCTTTACATTTATAGCATTGAGTAGAAGTAGAAGTAAGATTGCTCAAGTGAGTTTTAGAGTTACCTCCTCCATGTGGTGTGGACTTCTCATAAGGCTTCTTCACATATTTGTTAGTAATTGCACCACTTGCATTTGGGAACCTTGCATTTGGAGTAGGAGTAGGAGTCTTCCACTCCTTGGGCTTACTCATGGGAGTAGTAGCACTACTCTTGTAACGAAGGGATTTCTCCTCTTTGAGCCATTTCTCGGCTTCAACCGCATCTTCACATAGCTTGTAGTGATCATCATACTTGTGGAATTTCAATTGTGAAGCTATGTCTCGGTTCAAACCTCCTTTGAAACGAATCATGTCCGTTTCATTCTCTTCCTCATCCAAGTCTAGAGCCATCCGGACTTGCTCAAATTCATCGAAGTACTCACCAACCGTCTTGTGACCTTGCTTCAACTCATAGAGACGTTTGTATTGGTCCACACGGTATTGGTTAGTCAAGTACTTTTCATCCATCACACGGATCAACTCAATCCAAGTAAGATTGATAGCCATTCCCGTCCTCCTCCTATTCCTCTTTACCGACTCCCACCAAGTAGAAGCAAAGGACTCAAAGGAAGATATTGCACATTTGGCCTTCTTCTCCTCGGGCATATCATTGGTGTCACATATCCGCTCCATGGACAACTTCCATTCAAGGTACTCCACCGGGTCACTACTTTCTTTGAAAGAAGGAATAGTGAGCTTCACACTATTGAGATTGTTGTTTTCACGACCCCCTTGGTAAGGATCCGGTTGGCCTCCAAAGTGATCTCCATAACCTCCGTAATCCCTTCTAGCATGCCCTCCACCATAACCCATTGGTGGCCCTCGACCTTGGCCTCTACCCCTATCCACATTCCGACCCCTAGGCTGATAATGAGCATCATACCCACCATCACCATAATATTCCTCCTCCCCTTCTTGAGCTTGTTCAACTTGCTCAAGAGGTTGAACATTTCGAATTGGTCCGGGAAGTGGAACATTCCTTTGGGGATTGCCCATAAGGTTAGGAATGGTCACTCGTTGGGTATTGCCCAACACTTGTTCAAGACGATCACGGTCCTCCTTTACCCGTTGTTGTCTAAGCAATTCAACAACTTGTTCCGGGGTGAAGGTAGAACTACTTGTGCCCTCAACGGCATCAACTTGGGCACTCGGGGCCCCTTTCTCAACTTGGACACTCGGGGTCCCTTTCTTCGATTGGACATTGGACGTCCCTTGCTCAGCTAGGGTACTTGATGTCACCCTCTCAAGGTTCTCAATCCTCAAGTTCATACTATCCAATTTGGCAAGGATAGTAGTAAGGGCATTCTTAGTAAAATCATCACCTTCATTGGCCATCGTGCCTACAAAGTGAGAAAACGTTAGCAAATAACCTCACTCACTCCTTCACAAGTGTTTCACTCGGTTCACTCATTTAGTGGTGGTGGATATTTTACTCAGACTTGAATACCAAAAGCTTCAAGTAGTTGACCAACAATCCTCAACTCAACCAACTATTCACAAGCCAATTGTACTCCGGGGTGAGTGGAGTTGATATGACTCAATGAACGCTAAGCACTCTGAAGCGAGGACTTGAGTTAAAGGATTCTACGAGTCTTCTTCGAATTCTACTCTCCACTAATGCACGAATCACCTAAAAACTTCAAGGGCTAGTACTAGTTAAGTAGAACGGTTACTCAAAGTAGTACTAGCTAGATGTTATGCAACAAGAAATGGGAAAACTTAGGAAAAACTACCTGAAACAATACTTTCAGCAAGCAGGAGGGGCGCCTGGAATGCAGGAGGGGCGCCCAGAGTTATGCAGGAATTCAGGCGGGGAGCCTGGGACTTAGGCGAGCCGCCTGGGTCCGATGCAGTGTCTAAGCTAGGCGGGGCGCCTGGCCCTGGTGCAGATTCAACCCGTTCCAAACTTGTTCCAAGTCGATTTTCAATCCACAAATCCGATGTTTTCAACTTGTTTTCACAATCCAATGATACCCAAAGTTGTTTTTGATCTTTTCTAACAATCCCCAATCAAACTTTCAACCAAACAATCAATCAAATCAAGTTCAAAGCGAAGAAACTCAAGAACACAAGGGTTTATCAAAGGATTTCAAAATGGATTGTGATTCATCAAATTTGGTGTTATACATGCTCAAATTCCACAAAATTGGTACCAAATCGTTTGTTTTCCAATGAAGATCAATCCCCAATATCAAGTTCTCACTCAAACATCCATTCAACCCAAGAATCAAGCCCAAATCATCAAGAACAAGGTTTATCAAGGGTTTAAGGAAATTTTGGGGTTTCAAATCTTCAATTTCACAAATCCAATCCAAACCAAGTGTTTTTGGTACCCAAACAACATGGTTTCAACAAGGAACAAGGATCAAGAATCTATACCATGAATCAACCAAACCAACAAGATACACCAAATTTTTGGATTTTTCAATTTTTCAATTTCTTTTTTGTAATTTTCTTCTTTTAATAACTTCAAACACAAGAAACGAAAAGAAACTAACGTAGGCACGAAGAATCAAGGGTCGGGGGTTTGTAAGAACAAAATCCGAACCTTGCTCTGATACCAAATGATGTAGGAAAAACACGGAAAAAGACAAAACACGATAAAAACGAGACGAGGCTCGAATAAAGGCCCAAGTAGCACCGGAGAACTAGTTCCGATACACCCCGGGTGGATGTCAAGGATCACCTACACTATGCAAGTACCCTCGAGTCAATTAGAACTCGCAAGTAGAATGATCGGGGAGGGGTCGTTAGGCAACTAGAATCCACTAGTAGTAACAAGTCCCAAACATAAGTTCTTTTCATTCAATCTCAAAGAGCATTGCTCAAGTTTCACATTCATCAATCATAAGCTAAGTGTTCAAAATAAGCTATACTTGGGTTTTTATAGTGTTTCCCAAGCTTACACAATGACTTAAATACCCTTACTAATAAGGTTCACTAAATAAGCCACGTAGGGCAAAACAGTAAAAAGAAACATAAGTTCAGCAGCTGGGAGGGGCGCCTGGGGCTGGGAGGGACGCCTGGACTATGCTGAAGCTAAGCGCCCGAAGCTGGAAGGGGCGCCTGGGCAGGCGGGAGCCTGGGTAGGGGCGCCTAGGTGGGCGGCCCGCCTGTGCACAATTGCACTCTTAGGCAGTGAGGTTTCCAAGCGGGGCGCCTGGCTGTGCTGGGCCTCCTTCCACCTCCTTAGGCGTGAGGCCTAGAGCTGAGATCATCCGGAATGTTTTCCCAATGCTTCCATCATCGAGTCCTCCCCTCACCAAGTGTAAATGCACCTCTTGGACCTCCTTGACTTGGCTCCGAGTGAATGGCCTCCTCGTGACGGGTTGCCCGGCTCTGATACCAAATGATGTAGGAAAAAAGCGGAAAAAGACAAAACACGATAAAAACGAGATTAGGCTCGAACAAAGACCCAAGTAGCACCGGAGAACTAGTTCCGATACACTCCGGGTGGATGTCAAGGATCACCTACGCTATGCAACTACCCTCGAGTCAACTAGAACTCGCAAGTAGAATGATCGGGGAGGGGTCGTTAGGCAACTAGAATCCACTAGTAGTAACAAGTCCCAAACATAGGGTCTTTTCATTCAATCTCAAAGAGCATTGCTCAAGTTTCACATTCATCAATCATAAGCTAAGTGTTCAAAATAAGCTATACTTGGGTTTTTATAATGTTTCCCATGCTTACACAATGACTTAAATACCCTTACTAATAAGGTTCACCAAATAAGCCACGTATGGCAAAACAGTAAAAGAAACATAAGTTCAGCAGCTGGGAGGGGCGCCTGGGGCTGGGAGGGGCGCCTGGACTATGCTGAAGCTGGGCGCCCGAAGCTGCGAAGGGCGCCTGGATCAGGCGGGGCACCTGGGCAGGCGGGCGCCTGGGTAGGGGCGCCTAGGTGGGCGGCCCGCCTGTGCACAATTGCACTCTTAGGCAGTGAGGTTTCCAGGCGGGGCGCCTGGCTGTGCTGGGCCTCCCTCCTCCTCCTTAGGCGTGAGGCCTAGAGTTGAGATCATCCGGAATGTTTTCTCAATGCTTCCATCATCGAGTCCTCTCCTCACCAAGTGTAAATGCACCTCTTGAACCTCCTTGACTTGGCTCCGAGTGAATGGCCTCCTCGTGACGGATTGTCCGGCATCATGTACGCTATGAAATTGCATGGTCTTCAAAAGTTGATTAGAAAGTGTTTGAGAATTATTTTTCATGAATCATGCAAAAATATCATTAAAGGCAAATTCAGAATTTGACGGTTCTTGATTCTAGGAAAACGATATCATGAAGTGGTAACTAAGTTCTAAATTTAATTTTATACTCCTTCCGTCCCAATTTATGTGGCACCATTTGACCGGGCACGGAGTTTAAGAAAATAGAGGTTGACCTTGTTAATTATCAATTTTACCCTTGAAAAAGAAAGAGAGAGAAGATTTGAGTAATAAAAAAGTTGTTGGTAGGTTTAAAAGTATGTAGGGCCCAACAAGGGTAAAATAGAGATGATGCATTAAATAGTTGTCAAATAAGGAAAGGTGCCACTTATTTTGGGACAAACGAAAAAAGAAATAGTGCCACATAAATTGGGACGGAGGGAGTATATACTTGATATAAAATATATATATATATATCTCGAACCCTTTACCTAAAATACCAAATTTGGTTGCCTGATGATTGCTGGACAAGTTAGAAGTGAAGATTTTGAAGTTGGCGCAAGGTAATGCTACATCATACTACAATAGAACAAGTGCTGCCAAATCTGCGTAAATTTGTGCTGAAACGCAAAAACCTCGTACGAATCCAATTCTTCGAAACTGTGACACCTAATAACTTGTTCAAATGAAGCTTTAAGCTTCCCAACTAGGATTCCTAACTTGTTGCAATCCTTGGATGCTTGCATGGACTAAGAATGAGTCAGCGGTTCATTTGACACTTTGCAATTGTCTCAATAGACTCTTACTATTCGAACTATTCAGGATGTTATCAACAACAAAAATGCAAAAATGAAAAGTAAATAAATAATGCAATTTAATTTCTGTTAGAAATACAAAATTCTGACGCTTCACCCAATAAGAAGAGGTTTGACCGTGCCTGTCATCATAAAATTTGGTTAGGCTCCAGATAATATTAAATGCTGGATGATTTGAACAGATACACTTGACATATTTTTATATTAGCAAAAAACTATAATTACTAAAATAATGTCTGATTTGAAGATTTCAAGAAATAATGTCTGATATAGATCCTTAGAGCTGTTTAATATCTGATCTAGATCCTCAAGTTGTTGTTAGAAAAATTGTCCATTATCACATGTGTAAAGCTGTAATCGCCAATAATTAATCTTCCAATGGAACTTCCGATTTGATGTCATTAAATAATACTCCCCGATTCATATTATTTGATTTTTTGGTTGTTTCACGTAGATTAAGAAATTCACCTTTTAGCATTAATTAAAAAAGGTCATTTATGAAATTAACCTTTGTCTCTTTCAAATTTATTTATAGAAATTTGTGAAGACTTTTAAAAAATATATTTAGATCATTTATTGACAAGTGTATATTTGGGAAGAACTATCTAAAAGCTTCTTGAACTTTGAACAAATCAATTATTTTGGACGAAAGATAAAAGACCAAAAAATCAAATAAAGTGGACCGGATGGAATAATTACTGGAAGTGATAGTCTTTCATCCGGTGCAAAAATTCTAATTCCATTTTAATTATTATCCTTTGAAGCAAGAAAGAGAAATAATAGACATATTTCATCGATAAGGAATAATGTAGTTATTCGCACTCTAGCTCCTGTGAAATTTTCATGCAATATAATTGTAAAAATTTCGCCCAGAGGCCACTTTTAATATCGGTATTTAGTTTGAGATCACTATTTTCAGTGGCATTACACTAGAGGCCACTTTTGTGCCACTACACTAAACACGGGTATATGTAAAAGACCAAATTACCCCTCGTCTTTTCTGAATTGACAGGGTTTTTTAAAACTCTTCTTCATCATTTTAACTTCTTCTTCATGCATTTTTACCTTTTCTTCACTGTATCTTCATGCAAAAAATTGCTCAGTATGCTCAGTTGCATTACGTACGTTGAATTACATTTCTCTCTTCACCTTTGCAGTATGAAATTTGTATTTTGGCAGGTATAACGTTTCTCTCTTTTAATATACGACTTTTTGTTTTTTTTTTTTTGTATTTTTTTGTGAAATATGTGGTTGTTAAGTTAAGTAACGGTATTTAGGTTTAAATTTGTATGTTTTTTTCGTATTTAGTAGTTACTTTTTATTGAAGTTCAAGTGTGTGTGTGTGTGTGTGTGTGTGTGTGTTGTCTCCAAGGATGGAAGTTCATCCTAGTGCACTGAAGTTCCATCCCCACACGTTGTGTGTGTTCTCTGTCCATTAGGATTGAACTTCTGTCTCCAACGATGGAAGTTCATTCCTAGTGGACTGAAGTCCACTCCCCCCCCCCCCATGTGTGTGACTGTATGTGTGTGTGTGTGTGTGTGTGTGTCTCTGTGTGTGTGTGTGTGTGTGTGTGTGTGTGTGTGTGTGATGGACTGAACTTATGTGTGTGTTCTCAGTCCACTAGGATTGAACTTCTGTCTCCAAGGATGGAAGTTCATTCTTTGTGGACTGAAGTCTATCCCCTACATGTGTATGACTGTGTGTGTGTTCTCAGTCCACTAGGACACAACTTCATTCCTAGTGGACTGAAGTCCACCCACACCCCCACATGTGTATATGACTGTGTCTGTGTTTTCAGTCCACTAGGACACAACTTCTGTCTCCAATGATGGAACTTCATTCCTAGTGGACTGAAGTCTATCCCCTACATGTCTGTATGACTGTGTGTGTGTTCTCAGTCCAGTATGACTGTGTGTGTGTTCTCAGTCCACTAGGATTGAACTTCTATCTCCAATGATGGAAGTTCATTCCTAGTGGACTGAAGTCTATTCCCGTACATGCGTATGACTGTGTGTGTGTGTTCTCAGTCCACTAGGACACAACTTCATTCCTAGTGGACTGAAGTCCACCACCCCCACATGTGTGTATGACTGTGTGTGTGTTCTCAGTCCACTAGGATTGAACTTCTGTCTCCAATGATGGAAGTTCATTCCTAGTGGACTGAAGTCTAACCCCCCACATGTGTGTGACTCTGTGTGTGTTCTCAGTCCAATAGGACACAACTTCATTCCTAGTGGACTGAAGTTTATCCCCTACATGTGTGTATGACTGTGTCTGTGTTCTCAGTCCACTAGGACACAACTTCATTCCTAGTGGACTAAAGTCTATCCCCTACATGTGTGTATGACTGTGTCTGTGTTCTCAGCCTACTAGGACACAACTTCTGTCTCCAAGGATGGAACTTCGTTCCTAGTGGACTGAAGCCCAACCCCCCAGATGTGTGTGACTCTGTGTGTGTGTGTTATGACTAGAGAATGAACTTCTCTGTGTGTGTGTGTCTGTGTGTATTCTCAAACCTGTATTTGTTTATTTTGTATGTGTGACTGATAGTTTTTTTTTATTGTTAGCTTTTTGCAATATGGATGCTGGAATGGAAGGGAATCTAGTGTATCCATTTGACCGCTGGTTCAACATGAATGCATATTGGCAAGGGGAGCACAAGTTGGATAATATCATTTCAAAGTTCCGTAATGCACAGTATAAGACGCTTTCAGATGGTGTGTTTGGAAGCTTTCTGAAGTTGCAGTCATACAAAACTTCTATGAGGTTACTGTATTGTTTATTATTGTCACGTATTGAGAGCAGTGATACGAATAGATTAAGTTTTAATATTTTTTTTGTCATCTCATCCATTTTGGTCCTGAAGAATATCATCTTTACACTGGTTTGAGGTTTTCTGCAAACCATGAGGAATTGTTTGATGGACATGCTATAAATATGGATCAGAGGCTTCTGAAGCAGTACTTTGGTGGTAAAAGCAATCTTCAGTTGTCAGACGTTCGTAAATTTTTAGTATCAATGACCACGGCATCTCTGGTCGATGAAGATGATGCAGTGAAGATTGCAGAGTTTTATATTTTTCAGTCAATCATTTTGTGTTCTAACAAAAAAAACAAGCTTGGTTGAAGTGCATTACTTGGATATCATTGACAACGAGGATCTTTGTAGAGTTTATCCTTGGGGGAGTGCGGGTTTTGAAGCACTAGTTAACTCTGCAATGAGACCTATTAAAAGTGGTGTAAATTATTATGTGCTGGGATTCCCATTTTTGTTATGCGCTTGGTTTCTTGATTTATTTCCAACAGTTCGTTCTAACTTATGTACATTTAATAGTGATGGCTTCCCAAGGATGGTTAGGTTTATTAGTTTCAAAAATCCTCAGTATAACACTTTGGTTGAGCAGTATTTTCATAATGTAAATGTAAGTTTCTATATCTGTGTCTGTGTCTGTGTATGTGTGTGGTTGCTTAAGTTCTTTACCCTCATGGACTGAATTTCTATCCTAATGTACTGAACTTCTTCAGCCTTACTGAAGTTCTATCATTATGGACTGAACTTCTTTTCCATCTCTTTGTCTGTCCCCATGGACTGAACTTCTAAAATAGTACCATTTGAAGTTCTGTCCTCATAGACTGAACTTCTAAAATAGTACCATTTGAAGTTCTGTCCTCATGGACTGAACTTCTATTTCTGCATATAAAAGTTTTATTCTTATTTTACTGTGGTGCTAATATATTTCTCATGGTTTTTTTTTTATAGGGTTTTGACAAATTTAAAATGGTTCCAATTGTTCTGTCTGAGGAAGAAAAAAGGTCGGTGGAATTAAATGTGACAGAAGCAGGTCCTGTTGTACCTGTTGTTGCATTTAAACATTTAAAAGGAAAAGAAGTTGTTGAAGATAGTAAGGATACCTGTGATGATAATGAGGTTGGTGGTGCTCAGATATATCATGATGGTGCTGAGAGTGATTCTCATACTGAGGATGGTGGTGCTGAGAGTGAAGATGTTGGTGCTGAGACTGAGGAAGATGTTGCTGAGACTGAGGATGATGTTGCTGAGACTGAGGATGATGATCATGTGGGTCAGGGTGCTGGTGATGATAGGCAGGATGCTCGACATGGTGTAGAGCTTGATCAAGATTTAGTTAATGCAATTTTTAAAGTGAGTTTTCAAGTATCATGTGCATTCATCTTTTTGTGTTTTTATTTTAATTGAATATTTTTATCAGTTCTATCGGTTTTATTTTTATTTTTGCAGAAGGTGAATATGAAATTCCGGAAGAGGTTTCGTAGTCAGCGACGGCGCATAAGGGGGGATATTAGGAAGTATAATATGGAGTATATTCGTGGTGTAGATAAGAAGGTTGACTGTGTTCTTGATTTTATGAAGAAGTTTGCTAAAAATTTTGAGGAAAAGGAAGGAAGTTGGAGGAAAGATGTTAGTGGAAGAAGTGGCAAGGAACAATCTGGCAGCTTTCGTAATTCCTTAAACTTGTATTCATGTGGAGGCAATGCTAGTGATGGAAGGAAGAGAAAGTCTCCTCCAGATGTAAGAAAAGACTTCAGTCATGGCGCTGTATCCGGAAAATCAAAATCTCCTTCAGATGACAGACAAGACTCCAGTGAAGGCAGTGTAGTTAGGAAATCAAAAAGCTGTTCAGATGTCAGAAAAGAAGTTAGTGGTGGTGGTGCAGGTCTAATTAATTCAGCTATACAATTGCATGGAGCGTCTCAAGGTGTGTTTGTAAATGAAACGCCTAGACAAATTCATGAACGAATTGATAGTGAATTAGACATGTTTGGTGAGTTGACTGTGGCACAGAAGGAGGTGCTTGAAATTCATTGCAATTTATAAGTGGAGAGCTTGATCTGTCGACACCTCGATATGTCAAAAAATCAGCAGCAGGTTCAACTTGGAAAAGAACAAGGCATAATTCTGCAACAGGAGAGGACCGATGACATTGAAATGGATAATGTTGATGTGAGTTATCAAGCAGAAAGAGAAGAACCAGGAGGGGCATTCAAAATTCTCTTGGACAAAGGGCAGTCGGTCAACGAAACAGTAGAAGAAGAGGTGATTTCGTAGGGAAAGGAGATGCCTGTTGATGTCGTTATGGAGAATGCTGATAGAAGTAACCAAGTTGAAAGAGATGGGGATAAGACTGAAGATCCGCAGGCTCTTGCCTGTCAGTCAATTGATGAAGCACATAAAGAAGATGTTACGACACATG
This sequence comes from Petunia x hybrida, assembly GCA_037355625.1. Taxonomy (NCBI): domain Eukaryota; kingdom Viridiplantae; phylum Streptophyta; class Magnoliopsida; order Solanales; family Solanaceae; genus Petunia; species Petunia x hybrida. The sequence continues at coordinate 835,158 of JBBBVM010000258.1, forward strand.
AACAGGAGATGCCTCTTGAGATTGTTATGGAGAATGCCCAGGCTATTGAGCAAACAAGAAGAGAAGTTAATTTGACTGAACAACAGACTTTTGAAAGTCTTGTGGACAAACAACAGTCAGTCGGTATAGCGGGCAAAGAAGAAGTAATGACTCAGGAACAGGAGAAAGAGGAGCTGAATGAAGAACAACAGGCTGATAGAAGTAATCAAGTTGAAAGAGATGGAGAGATGACTGAAGATCAGCAGGCTCTTGCCTGTCAGTCAATTGATGAAGCACCCAAAGAAGAGGTTATGACACAGGAACAGGAGATGCCTCTTAAGATTGTTATGGAGAATGCCCAGGCTATTGAGAAAACAAGAAGAGAAGTTGATTAGACTGAACAACAAACTTTTGAAAGTCTTGTGGACAAAAAACAGTCAGTCGGTATAGCGGGAAAAGAAGAAGTAATGACTCAGGAACAGGAGAAAGAGGAGCTGAATGAAGAACAACAGGCTAACGGAATTGTTGTGGGCAAAGGTCAGTCGGTCGATGAAGGAGGTAAACAAGAGATGCTTACACAGGAACAGGAGAGTCCTGTTCCAATTGTTAGGGAGATTGCCAAGGCAAGTGACCAAGACCCTAAAAGTACTAAGGCAGAACAGTCGGAGCAGCAAGGTCTTCTGGGGAAAAGGGACCGAAAGCCCAGTCAGTAGTTGCTATCTCCATATGATACCACAAGGACTAAAAAGAAGACAACTGACTGGAAGGGTAATTATAGACGTAGTTGTCCATTCCACCACTTGAAGATTAGTCCAGCAGTGTTGGATGAGTTTAAATCTTTTTTGCTATTTCAAAGAAATGGCACTGAATTGAAAGAGTGAGTCTATTTGTATTTTTTTATGACCTCTTGTCTGTAGTTTTTTAAGTTCAGTGCATAGTGGATGAATTTGGAAACCTATAGTTCAATCCCCTATGGACTGAACTTCTTATCCCATGAGTTCTGCCCCTATGGATTGAAGTTTTGTGCATATGGAGTAAGTTCTGTCTATAAGAATTGAACTTCAGTCAAAAGGCCATGGACTTTTTGTCCACAAGGACGTGGAAAGTTCTGTCCCCTATAGGATTGAACTTCATTGCCTATGATATTCCTAAGTTCATTCCTTATGGGAAAAGTAACAGATGTTTTGTATTTTGTATCTTTTTAATTAGGAACAACCGTGCTTGTTATATACGCGATAATGATTACGACAGTAATGCATATCAGTTGGAAACAATCAAGCCAGACAAGCAGTGGTTTTTGGAGTTTGTAGATGTTGTCTACCCTATGACTGATAATGTTAGTGCATATTCTGTTCTTTGGTTTGTTCCGTGTTCGTTATTAGTTTTCTGTGTATTGACTAACCAGGTTCCTTTTTTTTTCTTTTTTTTTTGCAGCATATCGATGTTGCTATGTATTATCTTAGGAAGAGGGCATGCTACCATTTGTTCCAGTTTCCTCATACACTGTCAATTACTGATATCGATTTTGATAGTTATATGTGCTCTATTTATAAGTTAGAACTCAAAGACAAAAAAGACCAGGTGATGAAATCTGGCTTGACGGTTTTGGACAGTATATCTGCAATTACGTTCCTGGCCTGGAACGGAGGTGTTCAATTCCCTGGAGTGGGGTTGATAAACTCTATTTTCCGTGCCGATTGGAAGCAGCACCTGGTCAAACAGTGACGCATTACTTTTTGGCAGTCTTTGATATGCACGAGAAGAAAATACGTGTATATGATTCGATGGTAAAAACAAAGAGGCCACCAGCAGAAAAATTAAACCACATCAAGGCTTATGCTGTTGTGTTCCCACATCTTTTCAAGTATGTCAACTTTGGGTCTCTACATGATTCTTTCAAAAACGATAAGTTCAATGCAGCCTATAAAACCCAGTGGGTACTATCACCGAATCAACTAGATTCGTAAGTCTTGTCTTTTTTGTGCAAGTTTTAGTGCAAATTAGATATAATTGACTGAACTTATAACCCCCTGCCAACTTATATGTCTTACTCTTTATTTTGGTGCCTCATTTTTTAGGACTAGTTGTGGCGCTTTTGCAATATGGTATGCTGATCTACTGACCAGAGGTAAAAGTGTTGAAAAGGTTAAACAAGATCAAATTCATCATTACAGGGAGCGGTTTGGTTGTCAGCTTTGGGCTCATGGTCGTGCAAAGGCTAGGGATGGATTTGAGACTCCACCTGAATTTGTTGAGCATGATTATGGAGAACATAATGAAGACATGTGTCAGTTATAGATATTTTTGTTTTTATCTTCAGAATTCCTCGTAATATGTTTTGTAAAGTTTTTTGGTAATGTATGATGAAACAGATATTATGTACAGATTAACAGATTATTATGCATAGATTTATGTAAATGCCATTTTGTTGCAGTGATGTTTTTTACCGTTAAGGAATTAAATTCCATTCTCATGGAGTGAACCTTTTTCATCCCCCCTATGTGTGTGTGTGTGTGTGTGTGTGTGTGTGTGTGTTCAGTCCACTAGGGATGAATGTCTGTCTCCAAGGATTGAAGTTCAAACGACATGGACTGAATTTTCTACCCTATATTGATTGGACTTCAATTTATATGTCCTCAAATTCCATCCACAGGATGGACTGAAGTTTTATCCTTATGGACAGAAGCTTTACATCAACTTTGTTTCCCTGTGTGTGTGTTCAGTCCACTAGGACTTCTGTCTCCAAGGATGGAAGTTCAAACCACATGGACTGAATTTCTACCACACAGAGATTGGACTTCAATTTATATGCCCTCAATTTCCATCTACAGGGGGACTGAAGTTTTATCCTCAGAGACAGAATTTTTATCTTCATTGATGCACTGAACTTCTATCATTGTGCCTTTTTGAACTATAAGTTGCAACTGTTAGTGTTTTATTGTACCTTTTGAACCACAAGTTGCAACTGTTACAATTTTATTGATTTTTTTCTATAAATACATAACTGACTGTTAATTCTTATCATCTTATTATTTTAGGATTATCTATTTTGAGATTTCTAAACTTCAGGCGCAAGAATGTCTGAAAGTAGTGTGAATCAACCACCACAAGCAGAACAATTAGGTGCACCAGGGTTTGCCCCAGCACCAGGATTTGCACCAGTACCAGTAGGGATTCCAAATAATATACAATGGGAGATTGCAGTCCTAAGGCGTCAGATGGAGGACCAGGAGAATGCAATACAGGAAATGCAAAATGATAGTTTGCATATGCGTAACGTCCAAAGGCGACAAGTGCGAATGATCACCCAGGTTATTGAAGCTATATCAGCACATGTTCGTTTTGATCTTTCTGCTTTTCCACCACCATCTCCATAACTGAATATGTATGAAGTTTCTATGGTGTAGAGTTTTTTATAAGTTCTGCGACTATATATGTAACAACAGTTATTTATGTTTATTGTTAATTTTTTACATTTACATATATTCCAAGTATAGTCTTTTTTTAATTCTGTGAAAGAAGATAATCAAATGCAAGTGGCTAGAGACTTCAGTCCATGATAATAGGAGTTCTGTCCATGATGAGTTGTGTTTACTTAAAGACAGAGCTTCTAGTGGCTAGAAACTTAAAATCCTCATGGACAGGCCTTCAGTCCATGATGATAGAAGTTCCGTTCCATGATGTTTTTAAGTTCTGTGTTTACTTAAACACAGAGCTTCTACTTCAGTTATTTCAGTTTGCAAGTGGCTAGAAACTTAAAATCCTCATGGACAGAACTTCAGTCCATGATGATAGAAGTTCTGTTCCATGATGTTTTAAGTTCTGTGTTTACTTAAACACAGAGCTTCTACTTCAGTTATTTCAGTTTGCAAGTGGCTAGAAACTTAAAATCCTCATGGACAGAACTTCAGTCCATGATGATAGAAGTTCTGTTCCATGATGTTTTAAGTTCTGTGTTTACTTAAACACAAAGCTTCTACTTCAGTTATTTCAGTTTACAAGTGGCTAGGACTTCAATCCTCATGGACAGAACTTCAGTCCATGATGATAGAAGTTCTGTTCCATGATGATTTAAGTTCTGTGTTTACTTAAACACAGAGCTTCTACTTCAGTTATTTTCAGTTAATAATGAGAGATTCAAATATATAAAACATAATTAGGTTAAAGTTCATATATAAAAATAGACATTGTAATAACAAAACAAATAGTACTGCATAAACTAAAACAACAAACAACTACTGGAAATTATTCAATTAAAATTGGATTGTCTGCTGATGCTCCACCACCACCATCATCATCATCATCATCATCATCACTGCTTAAATCATCATCAGCATCTCTTTCACCAGCCTGATTGTTTATGAGAGAAATACCAAAAACAACAGATGGAACACCGTCGATCATCTCGTGCCATAGGTGATCAAAACGAAGCGTATCACCTATCCTGAAGCCTTTCTTAATAACCATAGCCTTCCAACCATTACACAACCTTGTGTGTCTCCCAACTTTGAAGTGCATCAAATGTACATCATCATTTCCATCCTCACAAACTATGCATGCCAGTCCATTTATATTTGGCAGCCTCTGCTTCCAACTGTCTGGAAAGATCTAAAAGCAAGAATATTTCACAGTTAATAAACAAAATCACAAAACACTAAAAAATTAAATGAAAAATATAAAAAATACTCTGGTCATTTCTTTTAACATACAAAATCATCTCTATTAAAGTAAGACGGTGTTATTTTCTTGTTGAAATTGCCTAGTTCCTCCACACGATTGTTTTCATCTGCCATATTTTGTTTTCTGAAAAAAAAAACTATGTAGTATGTATCAGATGAAGAGTGAATAAACTTTGTAGTTTCCTTTAACTGCAAAGGGGGTATTTATAGTTAAAAAATCAGTAACTGCCAAGTGGATGGTCTTTAAGTTTTCTGTACTGTTATGGTTTCTATGGTTCATTAAATGTAGTCAAAGAAGTTTACGTTTTCTATGTTGTTACAGTTTCTGTACAGTTATGTTTCCTATGGTGTTACAGTTTCTGTACAGTTATGCTTTTTATGGTCTTACAGTTTCTGTACAGTTATGGTTATTAATGGCAGTTTTTGACCTGAACTTCAGTACCTTCCATTGACTGAACTTCACTAACCAGATATGGACTGAACTTCACTACCCTCCTCAATGGGACTGAAATTGCACTGCACTTTGCTAAATCCTACAGAAGGTTATGTATTTTTTTTTTATTAATTGCAGTTTTTGACTGAACTTTTACCCCCCCTCATTGACTGAACTTCAGTACCCACTAATGGACTGACCTTTAGTACTCCACTAATGGACTGACCTTTAGTACCCCTCATGGACTGAAAAATGCAGTGCAGTTGTTAAATCCTACTGGGATTATGTAGTTTTTTTATTAATTGCAGTTTTTTGACTGAATTTCACTCCCCCCTCATGGACTGAAATTGCAGTGCAGTTGTTAAATCCTACTGGGGTCATGTATTCTGTGCATTGTGTAGTTAAATCCTAGTGGGGTCATGTATTCTGTCAGTTGTGTTGGGATAGACTACAGAACAAAAGAAGAAAGAATCTTCAGCTTTATCCAACAGTAAAATGACAACACAAAAATACAGAATATCTTTTCTATAATTATAGCAATAGAAATAGACCTTAGTATTATTGAAGAGAACAACCAAATAATTTCTATTTCTAAGATGGCAGCACTCATTGATGCAGTTTTGACTGAATTGGATACTGAATCAGATCAGTTTGTAAGTAATTCATACAATTTTTGTCTTTCATAAGTATTATTTTTGTTATTTGTTATTATAAAATAACACTGTTCATTTTTCTTTTTGTTGCAAAGGTTTTGCCAGCATTGTTGGCAATTATGCTTCCCAGACGTAATGTTCCAGCAATTGTAATTTGCCATGGTACTCATTTCCGGATGAACTACCTAAAAGTGGGAAGGGAAAGGTGGTTTTCTAATGGATGGAGGGAGTTTGTCCGTAGTAATAATCTAGGAGTAGGAACTAGGATACTTTTTGGAGTTGTTGAATCCTCAGATCGTGTGGTTTTAAGTGCTACTATTTGGCAGGATGTTACAGAACCTTTAAGTTCCAATTCTAGTTCTAGTATTGGGTCTGTTGTTGAAGATGCCTGATAAGATAACATCTCTGTGTTGTCTGTTATGTTTTGTTGGTAATAAATTGTGAGTGTATTGATTAAACTTCTGTCTTTTTTAAGGATGGATGTTTTTAATTCATGATATCAAACTTCTACTCACAAGGATGGAAGCTCAAACTTCTGTGTTTTTGGTTTGTAGAATATAGTATGAGCTTTCTATCCACCAGGAATAAACTTTCTGCTTCCAAGTGATGTTTGGCATTTTATGCCTATATTTCCTTAATATTTCCTCACGTTTTAGTACCTTATTCGCTTGTTTTATAGTTAATGAATGTGATTTTGCACTAATTTTATGTCGTGTGTATGTAGGTTGTTACGCAGTGGAATTGGAGCTTTTAGGAGCTTGATTGAGCAAGAAAAGGTTGGATTTTGATTGAGGATTGGATCGAGCACACGAAGGCACGACACGAGCGAGCAAAGGAGCAAGAAAACGGAAAATTGACTAGGCGCCGTAGGGCCTGCGCCGCGCCACCTGACGCGCGCCCTGGCTGGCGCGTTACCTTCCGCGCTGCGGAGCAAAAGCATGCCAAGTCTGGTTGATTCTTTCTTGATCATAATTGTTTATTCTTACGGCCATTACGGATTGTTTATTCTTTCTTGATCATAATTGTTTGATTATAACGGCCGTATAATTGAACACTATCTACGGTTCTTAGATTGAACTCGACAGAGGTAATTTATGAACGCAAATAAGAAAGAATAGAACTAGTTTGTGAACCCGGGCATCGGGGAACCAATTCGCGGGTAGGATAGACATATACTTGCTCGCCTAGTTTAACTAATTACAGAATTCGTTAATGCGTGCACGTGATTCAACCCATAGACATATAGGGATTGGAGTAGCCTGCATAGACCGTGAAGAATCGAAAGGTTTTCACGGGTACAATTAACCTGTTAGTTAGCAATCTAGGAAATCAAGAAGTAGATTCAACTGGAAAACTCAACTGGATTGTTTGTAACTCTGACCCTGGACCGTTTCTCCATTATTGATAACAACCTATAAATTGCTCTATTACTTGACTTCAGTTAATTGTTTTAATTATTGCATTTAGTTAGTAAAATCTCAACCATTGGAAAAGATCCCTGAATAGTTTCTAAGAAATTGTTTGCTAAGATTCAGTCTGAATAGTCCTCGTGGGAACGATACTCGATTTATCACTTTATTACTTGTCGACCACGTATACTTGCGTGTGCGTTTGGGAGCAACACCAAGTATGGAAGTTCAAACCACATGGACTGAAGGTCTTTTTACCCTCATTGACTGAAGTTCTATCATCATGGGAATGAAGTTCCTACATCCCAGTATTAAATTTTATCCTCGACGATAGAATTTTAAGTTTTAACTTCTATCCCTGAGGACACAAGTTAAAGGCTGCACGTTCCTCTATAAGTACTGAAGTTCAATTAAAAAATGTAAATTCAGGAATCCTAAGGATTGAGATATTTTCATATTGAAAGGCTGAACTTACACTCCATAAGTACCTACAAATTCAGTCTTATATGGACTGAAAGTGCTTCGAATTCAAATACTTGTATCAAACTTATTAACATACAGACAGATAAAAAAAATAAACTGCAATGCATTCAGAGTTTGAATACCTTCATTATCTTGAATGTTAGATAAGAAACTATCAGCAATTTGAATATCTTCATGTATTTCTGCATTATCATTCACAGCCAAGCAGTTTCATGAAACAAAAAGAAGTTAGAAATCAAATTAGTATGAGGGACATATTTAGTAAAAAAAGTTTATGGATAATGAAGGAAGTAGCAGTACCTATATATCCTTGAATAGGGTCGGACTACTGGAGTATTTATGCATGAGGTTCTATCATGTCCTCTGATTTTGCATCGGCTACATTTGTTTGCTTTGACTCGTACAGCCTCAGCAATCGAGATGTATCTCTTTGTTTTCCTTTTTCCTCATTGTATTTTGACATTAGGAGTCTCTATCCTCTGGCTTTTCACGGTATCTGGTACAGTCCAAGAGCTTTTGTGCCCTATCATATTCACCTCACCTTGATATGCGTTTAACCAAAACTCTCGTGAATACCATTTTGAGCAGAACTTAGATTTCACCAGGCGTCTTTTCTCAATGCATGCTATTGCATGTACACATGGGAGTTCATCTGTCTGGAATTGAAGACAGTCACAGGTCCTCTTCTTTAAGTCGACGTTGAAGCTTTTTCCTTCATCTTGCACATTGAATGTTGATGTACCTGTGGGGAATACCTATTTGAAATGAAAAATAATAACTTTTGTCAGTCAGTACAGATGGTATTTAAAATCGGCTATTACTAATTCAGAGCAAGAGTTCATGAGTACAGTTGTAATGGACTGATTGAAGTTCAGATCATATGGACTGAAGTTAAATCCCACAAGGATTGAACTCTCCCTACTTGAACTTCCTTAGTGTTATGGACTGAAGTCGTATCAATAAGTACTGAACTCCACCCCCCAGTGCCTTATGTACAGAAGTTCTATCCTCAAAAGGTTGAACCCCCTCTCCCCCTTTTTACTGAAGTTCTATCTACAGTCCTGAATTTTCAGTCTACGTGGACTGATCTTCACACATCTTTATCTGTATTTTTTAGAAACTATTAGGATTGCATATTTCTAGCACTGTATACTTACATTTATTGTGAAGGCCAGTTGAATCTTCTGGTTCATTTCATCTTCTGCCCACCTTGATAAGCTATGAAAAGTCTCTTGAGCAGTAGTTCTTCTTTCACAAAACCATTTCTGCTTCTTAACAATGATTAAATCCAAAAGGCTTAAAATGGGCAACTCTTTTTGCTTCAAGTAATGCAGAATTCATCGACTCAACTATATTTGTTGTAAGCATATCATATCGTCGCCTCGGTGAGTAAGATCTAGCCCATCTTTCAGGTGGTTCTTCCATTATGTAGTTGAACGTGTCTCTATCCATTCCCTCTAATTGGGACATGAAATAATGAAACTCTTCACACTTATAAGCTCTTGCGGTAGTTTGAAACAGACTTATCACTGTGGTTCTCACTGTAATTACCTAATTTTGGCACCTAAAATACAAAATTGCATAAAATACGTGTGTTAATTGTTATGTGATTTTACCTTTTCTTTGGCTATTTTTAATTAATTAATTAGGAAAAAATACTAGAAAATTATCAAAAAAATATATATTTGTTATGTGTCTAACTGTGTCTTTATATTTTGACTGTGATAATCTAGCATTTGCATAATTTTAAGTGTTAGTTAATTAGTTTACTTATTAACTGCGTGTGCGTTAGTTAATATGTAACCTGCAATTAGGACATTTGTGAAACCCAAAAGCAGAACTAATGAAGCCCAATATTTCAGCCCAATTCATTTGACCCGGTAAGATCTCAGACGTTCATTTGCTTTGATCCAATGGACCCAAACGCCCATCACTATCACACTTAAATCATTTCCCCCTTTTCATTTTTTCCTCATTACATCAGTAAACCAAAGACCTAGCACAGTCTCCTCTCCACGCCAGACCACTGCTTCGGTGTCTCCGCCTGGTTCCGGCCACAATTTCCGTCGACTAAACACATCCCCAGAACCACATTGGTCTCCTTTTGCTCGATCCGGTTTCGGTTTTCCCAAATTGCAAGGATTCATTGTGAATCGATTTTCAAAAGTATGGTTGAGGGATTTCCTGTGAGTTTCTTTTCCCATTTTTGCTTAAATCCATTTTTTTCGAAACCTTTCTCCCCTGCCCGTTTTTTGTTTCCTCTTGCTGATTTTTCGTTCTTTCTTTCTTCTCATTTTTTCCCTTTTCGTTTTGTTATGGGTAAATATGCTGCACTATTTTCTTTGGGTGAGGGCTGTTTTTGGCATGATGGGGGGTGTGATTCCGGGAGGCAGCAGCGGTGTTTGGTGGCTGCTATGATGATGAACTTGTGGGGGTAGTAATGGGGACACAGTGTCGATGTTGTGTTAGTAGTAGCTATAGGCTGTGATGTTGGAGTTTTTAGACAAGGAGACTGAATCAATGATGACGCGAGGGCAATGGATAGTGACGAGGGGACTGAACAGTGAGGGGTTGTTTCTTTGGCAATGGCAAGGAGGTGAGACCGTGGTGGTGCCGATTTGTTGCAATGATAGGAACATAGAAGCGAGGCTGGTGTAGTGACAATGATGTTGTGGATGTTGAGGCAGTGAGGGTGTTGGCAAGGCAGCTAGGGCAGTGGCGAGGCTTTGGTTATGGTGGTTTTGCTTTAGGTAGTGACATTGGCGTAGGGAGGCTGCGTTTGATTGGCGAAACAGTGGCGTTTCAATGGAGTTGCGATAGTGGTACAGCATTTGGTAGCACATCGTCGTCAAGGACAAAGCGGGGATTGATTTGCGAGACAGTGGCATTCGAGTTTGTTGTAGCGAGACTGTTATTGATGCTGTGACAATGGTGTTCGATTCTTTTGGCTTTGCGAACCAGCGGTGGTGTTCACTGGTGATTCAAAGATGGCAAGACGCAGCGATGACGAAGGTGAGATGAGGCAGTGGTGATGCTGTTACCATAGGGCAGTGTCGATGTTGATTCCATGGTGTGGTTATGTATGATGATGCTGCAGTGGCCTTGGTGTGATGGTAATGCTTCAGTAGTGATTAGTCGTTTTCTTTGTGTATCTTGCTTAGCTTTTCCTTGCTGTTTTAGGTTTGTCGTTCTGAAATCTAGCTTAGTGTTGATAGATTTGAATATGAATGAAGATGTATGCTTGTGTATATATGAGTTCGTGTTTGTTCACAGTTAGTTAAGCTCATGTTGTTCATTGTTAAGATCCATAAAGATTGTCTTCTTGTGTCGTTTGGTAGCTTAAGCATGAAATGGTATTATTCTGCGTGTATGTATTAAGATCGTATGTGTCTTATGTGTATGTTTAGTTAGCTTATGCAGTTCCATCTGTTCGAACATTAATCATGTTTGAAGTTGTTGCCCAGTTCTGTGTTGGTTCTTGGTATGCATACAAACATTGTACTAATTTGTTGCTCACACTAGCAAGCTGTCCATTTCTGTCATGATCTTAGAACATCCCGAGTGTTTGGACCTTAGGTCCATTTAGTTAGAGTCTTCTAGTTAGTTTGTGATAGAGTATGAAGTTTGGAGTTAGTTGGAGGGACTAGGAGTTAAGTTTGGGTCAAAAGTTAATAAGTTTGAGAATCTGATTTCAAAAGAGAAAGTCAAAAGTCACTTAAAAAGACAAAAGAAAGTACTTTCGGTGCAGCTGAACTAAAGGCTTTTCTGCCAATATTTTTGTTGCCTAGTAAAGGGAATCTCTGCATTTCTTTTGTCCCTTGCAAAGGCCTAAGGCACACCAGAATTGAGCATTTAAAGGGGCTGTACTTCTACACTTTTGAGACTCCACCCTCCACTCTATTTAAAGAGAGTTTTATCTCTCATCTAAAGGGACAGACACACACATGAGAAGATAGCTGAAAATACACTTCTCTCTCTTGAGACACATCTAGAAATGTCAAACCAGATCTGAAACTTGAGAGACAAGATCTGGAATACACATTTTTCACTTCTCTAAAAAATAAAGGAGAAGATCTGAATATAGAGAGTTTCCTTTTAGAAAGAAAGAGTGAAAAACAGAGAGAAAGAAGAGTAAAAAATAGAGAGAGAAAACACTCAAAAAAGGGAACTCCATCAGAAAACACTTCTCTCCTAACACAATTTGTGAGAAGAGTTGAAAATATTCCAACATTTTTACATCAAGAACACTCCATCACTTCAAAATATTTCCAGATCTAAGAGGAAAAAAAAAAGTTAGAGAGAAAGTGATGTTCAAAGTTTGAAACTTTTTGAGTTTAAGGGGGTCATTGCTGTTGCTATTTCTTGATGGTATTGGTGTGTTTGGGCTGGCTCTTGTTCATTGTTGGTGTTGCTTGAAAAGTCACTCATAGGTAATCCTTCATGCCATTTTTTATGTTGTAATATTTATCTTTGTTTGAAATGTTTATAATGTATTGAACAGCCTCATAAAGGCTAGAAGAATAGTGTTCTTATGTTTGTTTGATGTATTATATTTCAAGTATAGCTGATGTATCTTGTGGTTTGGATATTTGTTGTTATAACTTGTTCAAAAATCAGCCATAAAAATCAGATCTGGAAACGTGGACACTTTTACTAAAAAAAACTGAAAAAATTAGGCGCAAATGGGATTTGAATGGTTTAATGATCCAAATTCGTAAAAAATGGATCAAATAGGCTATTCCACTAATGTAATCTGGTCCAAAACGTTAAAATTGGGCCTTGTTAACAAGAACTATAGCTGTAGCAGCTTTGTCACGGAAAAGGAGACAATGGTATCTGGAATTTTTCTTTTTGCATTGAAGTACTATTAAATAAATAATTAAGCTAACTGTTACTCAAATGGGCAAAACGGACTAGGACAACAAAAGTAATGAGCGGCTAGGCAAATCATTAGGCTGAAGCGAGGCAAAGCAAATAACTAATCATTTACATGAAACTCGTTTAAATTAGGAGATTTTGTTCGGGTGAAGTGCCTGCACAATTTAACTAATTTAAGTCGGAAGATTTTGTTCGGGTGAAGTGCCTGTGCAATTATATCTCGACTCGAGTTTCTACTTGAAAGGAAAAATTAATATCAAATCAAAGCGAAATAAACCAAGGCAAAATAATAAACAATTTCAAAGAGTCGAAATGCGTCAATAAAAGCAATTGTGCTTGGAACAGGACTCAAGGGTGCCTAACACCTTCCCAAGAGTCAACCGAGATCCTTACCCGGAACTCTGACGCAAACCATTTACGAGTCATAGGTGTTCTAGGTACACCACTTTGGTGACTTGGCACACCTTAAACTTGTCAAGTGATGACTCCGAAAATCTCTTAATATTCGTGTACCTATTAACACCTAGTCACAACCTTTTTAAAACCAAAGTTAAGTTTTTCTTTTTAAGTTGAAAAAGGGGTCATGACACTCACGTCCTTTTGGTTTAGATTCTTTTCAAAGTGGTAGATGCATATACCATGGTGGCTATCAGGATAAACTTGTGCAATTGCATGCGCGATTGATTTGTTTCTGTCTGATAGAAATACCAGTTCAGGACGAGTACCTATTGTCCTTCGCAGCTCAGTGAAGAACCAAGTGTAAGCTTCATTATTTTCAGAGTCTGCAATCCCATAAGCTAGAGTGAAGATTTGATTATTTGCATCTTTTGCTACAGCAATGATGAGAACACCTAGATATTTCGCCTTCAGAAATGTCGCGTCTACTGCTATCACTGGTCGACAATACCTCCAACCGTCTATTGATGGCTTGAAAGCAACAAACATATACATAAACTTGAAACATTTTAAAATAGGACAAATTTAATTCTTAGAAAGTTTTGAATTTCAGTATAGCAATCAAACTCTCTATTGAGAAATGCTTACCGATTAAGACTGTCTATCTTTATATTTGTGTGAGCGCCTGGATTCTCTCTTTCAGCACATGCAAGTATGAAGGGAGCAGATGATAATGCTCATCAGGCCGTCCCCTAATTAATGCATTTGCTGCTTGAATTGAACGCCATGCCTTGTGATATCCTATTTCAACCCCGTGTATCCTTCTCATTTCGTTGACAATAAATGTTGGTCTAACTTCTGTTCTGTTGTCGCGGATGTTTTCAAGAAAGTATTCACTTATCAATGTTGACGTGGCATGTTTTTGATCAGCCTTCTTAACGTCAACAGAGCATTTATGTGTATTCTGAAACTTAATTGCCTTAAACAGTGAGGAATCTTTTATCCTTCTTGCTCTAATGTTCCAATCACAGTTTGGATCGATGCATTTCAGTTCATATCTGGTTCTATTTGATCTGATAACCTTGAACTCAAAATGCTCCTTGATTGCCATCTTGACAAAACACTTCATCATGGTTTCCTTGGTGTCAAATGTTGAGTATGCTGCTACATCTTTCAATGATACATCTCCTGTTAATATCATCGCTGGAGATTGTTTCTGTTTTACCCTGGACCTTTTCCGTTTGCTGTTGGCAGCTGGTGTGGTACTAGGGCATTCAACTGTTGGCGCTGGTGACTGAAATTGAGTATGATTTGGTTGCAGTGTCTCAGCATAGCCAGGTGTTTCAATTGCTTGGTTGGACTGGATCTGCATTATCAAGCCCCCCTCTTGTTGTGGAAGCTCTATGCATGGAGTATGATTATTTTCAATTGCTTGAATGCAGTCGATCTGCATTATCAGGCTCCCTTCCTGGGGTGAAACTTCTGTGCGAGGAGTTTGATTCTCTAGCTTGTCAATCACGAAACGACTATTCTTGAAAGTCGGATTATTCTTCAATAAGTGAATGCATGTCCTGAGTTCTTCTTCTGTAGTTACAAGCATTCCCTTGCTCGAATCCATTCTAATATCAAAGCATATATTCATAGTGCCAGTGAATCGTATTGCTTCATAAATCTTGTGCATGAAAGTTGTGAATTCGATTGCTTCATTAACAAGTAGAAGTTTTGTATCATTATCCAAGTACTTGTAATATTTTGTCCAATTCCCATTGAAAGCAATAACCAAACAAACTGTAGCCATTCTGCATTGAATAAGTAAACCAGAGAAAGAATTTTGTTAGTATGAAGTTCAGTCTTAATGAGAATGTCAATAAGTAATCACAAAGTCTTTAGGTTGCTTCTTTCAGTTTATAAAATGAACTTTCAGTCCTTAAGCACTGAACTTCAGTTTTAATGGACTTAAGTTCTATGCATAAGGATTGGAGTAAGCTATATCCATAAGACCATTGAAAGCTCCACCCCATGTGGATTGAAGTTCAGTTCATGTGGACTTAAAGATTGAACTAATGAACTTTCAGCCCTTAAGCACTGAAGTTCAGTCCTAATGAACTGAATTTTAGTTCAAACTTCAGTGCTAGTATGTTGATACTTAACACGACAATGGCGATACTGAAGTTCAGTCATCAATGGCACATCGAGGTATTAAAACTAGTAAATTTTAAACTAAGTGCTCTGAATTCAGTTCACATGGATTGAACTTAGTTGAAACTCAGTCTTAAAAAAGCATAACGTAAAATTCAAACGTAGAATACTTAACACTGAAGTTTAGTCATAATGAACTACATTTTAGTTCAAACTTCAGTGCTAAATTGATACTTAACACGACAATGCCGATACTGAAGTTCAGTCATCAACTGCACATCGAGGTATTAAAACTAGTAAATTTTAAACTAATTTCTCTGAATTCAGTTCACATGGATTGAACTTAGTTGAAACTCAATCTTAATGTAGCATAACTTAAAATTCAAACGTAGAATACTTAACACTGAAGTTTAGTCATAATGAATTGAATTTTAGTTCAAACTTCAGTGGTAGTGTGCTGATATTTAACACGACAACGGCGATACTGAAGTTCAGTCATCAACGGCACATCGAGGTATTAAAACTAGTAAATTTTAAACGAATTTCTCTGAATTCAGTTCACATGGATTGAACTTAATTCAAATTCAGTCTTAAACTGAATTTTAATTCAAACTTCAGTGCTAGTGTGCTGATATTTAACACGACAACGGCGATACTGAAGTTCAGTCATCAACGGCACATCGAGGTATTAAAACTAGTAAATTTTAAACGAATTTCTCTGAATTCAGTTCACATTGATTGAACTTAATTCAAATTCAGTCTTAAAGCAGCATAACGTAAAATTGAAACATAGAATACTTACAATTTTTAAACGAAACTTTGTGAAGAAATTTGAAAAGTGAGATTGGTGAAGAATTGGTGAAGTGATTGGTGAAGAGAATTCAGCAGCAGCAGCCACAAAGTAACGAAACAGAAAATAACGAACTGGTTGTTTATATATACAACGATGGATAATTTAGTCTTTTTCCTTTTTCGTTTATGGTGGGTGTAATGTAAGTGGCCACAAAGTTAATGTTTTGGTTTTAGTGGCCTTTGCCCTAAGACCAGTGGCCAAACTGGCCTTTGTGCACTTCGCCCAATATAATTACCTTAAGGATTCCTTTGGTATGGTGGGTAGACTAGATAATACATGTATTAAAAATTTTTACAATTTGATAGTTTTTTTGAAATTGGGATAACTAATACCGGTATTAATTAATACACCAATTTGAGTACAAATAAATATTGAGCTCATCATGGCATTATTAATAGATATTTTTACGCTAATTGACATACTAAACCACTTAATTACAGAAAATACCGATACTTTTAATTAATTACCCTACATACCAACATGTTTTCACATTTTACAAAATATACAATTTTTCATTTCCTTTCTTCCTTCTCTACCCAAAACCCTAACTTCTCCCTCTCTCTTTCTCTCCTCTCCTCCACCCACCCACCCACCCACCCCACCCTCCCGTCGTTCCCCACCTCCCTCGCCGGTCACCGCCGCTGCGTTGCTCCACCGCTGCGGATTGGAGCAGATCTGCTCCTCTCTTTTCCGATCTTCTCCTTTTTTTCTTTTTTTTCATTTTGTACGTGTATATGTGTGTATTTTTATGTATACATATGTATTTTGTTAATACAAGTTCAGATCTGCTTCTCCTTCTTCTTTTTTGCATTTGAATATACACATTCAAATTCAGATGTGCAAGTGTATGTATCTGTATGTTCGTGTATATACATATAATAATTTTCAGCACACAAGTGTATGTACGTGTATATCACTGTATGAACGTGTATATCCGAGCATCTATTTGTATTTTTTGTATGTATTTTTGTGTGTATGTCAAGTAATAAATGTCACACACATAAATTTGTATGTTTCGTTTGTAGATCTGTAGATTCGGGTATGTATGTGTGTGTTTAGTGTATGTATAACACAATTTTTCTGTGTATTTACATGTATTTTTATTTATATGTATTTTCCAACTTTAATTTAAAAAAAATCAATATTTATATGTGTATTTATGTGTATTTCATTTTTAGATTCAAAATCACCAACAACAAAAAAAAAAAAAAAAAAAAAAAAAAAAAACCGGTGGTGGATGGCGGCGGGTGGTGGATGGCGGCGGCTGGCGGCAGCCGGCGGTGACTAGGCGGCGCCGCCGCCTGGGGTGGTAGCGGAGGGGGCAGTAGGAAGAAGGAGGAACCCTAATTTATTAGTTTTGTTGATTTTTGTATATAATGTGTAAAAAATGTTGGTATTTTGTGTAAAATGGAATAATGTTGGTATTTTTTGTAATTTTGGTGTTAGGATTGTATATATTTATAAATCTCCCTTATTAATACATAAATTACAATACATGTATAAAAAGTTTGAAATGATAAAAATACCGTTGCCCACAAACCCTTTTCTGAGTAAAATTCATTTTCTCCCAACAAATGTATTTTCTGGGTGCAAATTTTTGTCTGTCTGAGCTGCTGATGAGAGCTCCATTTCCATATCTCGCTGCATATTCAGCTTTCCCAACAAATTTATTTTCCTTGTTTCTTAATGTTTACGGTGATAACTAATACCACTTCTATGTGCATTGAGCAACATTTAGCTATGTTCGCTATTGACTATCAATTGCTTTTGAAGTCAAATATGTTATTCCTTCACATGAATATCTGATATGTGGTATTAATAACTAATCACTCAATTAAATAATATAAAAAAAAGTCCTATAGATGTCCAGGGTATAATTATAAACTAAAGTTTATACATATTTGTATCAAACACTAGTTTAAGTTAATACATAATATATCTAGTATTTAATACAGTGAACTAAACACATGATAAAAATAATCAGTGTATTACTAATTCATATATTATTAATCCCTGCATTATTAATCCCTATATAACTAGCCTCTCTACCAAACGACCCCTAATAGTATTAATAGCAAAGGCGGCTCAACAAGATTGGGAGCCTAAAACAAAACATCACCTCAAAGGCCTCAATATTGTTTTTTTTTTAAAAAAAAATACAACGAAAAAATTTCGGGAAAAAAATATAAATATGGAATAATAACACTTGGCTCAAGATTTTGATAAGTTGATGTAATTATCAAAATAATGTTGCGCTTGTTGCTCCCAACACACACGCAAGTATACGTGGTCGACAAGTAATAAAGTGATAAGTAGAGTATCGTTCCCACGAGGACTATTCAGACTGAATCATAGCAAACAATTTCTTAAAAATTATTCAGGGATCTTTTTCCAATGGTTGAGATTTTTACTAACTAAATGCAATAATTAAAACAAGTAACTGAAATCGAGTACTCGAGAGCAAACTATAGTTGTTATCAATAAAGAATAAACGGTCCAGGGTCAGAGTTACAAACAATCCAGTTGAGTTTTCCAGTTGATTCTACTTCTTGATTTCCTAGATTGCTAACTACAGGTTAAATGTACCCGTGAAAACCTTTCGATTCTTCACGGTCTATGCAGGCTACTTGATAAGACCCAAAACGCCAACCATCAAGAGCCAAGCTTGGAGAGCACAAAGAGTACCGCCAAGGCCCCCGAAAGCGACTTAAAGATCATGCAAAGGAGCGCCAAGGGAGGAGGAGCATCTAGGCCATGGAACGAGGAGCCTAGGAGACACATTTCGGCGCGTTTCAAGTGCCTAGGAGAGTAGGCGGACCGCCTAGTCAAAGGGGCGGCCGCCCACTTTTGGAACACCCTCAGGATCCTTGGCCGCCTAGTGCAGAGGCGGACCACCAAGGCTTAGTAGGCGGACCGCCTAGAGGAAACAGGCGGGGCGCCTAGTGACTGAGCAAGCTGCGGGTTCTTAATTATATTTGCTATGTTTTGGACGACTTTAGCCCTACGTGGCCTTTATTGTTTTAACCCACTTTAGGGGTATTTTTGACATTATATTAGGAGTGTGGAACACCTATAAATACCACACTTAGTCATTTATTTCATTAGCTAGTTTTTGAGATAGAATTGAGAAGATAGAATAGGCGTGGCCTTTCTTGTTGAAGCGTGGACTTCATGTATCTCTTATGTTGAATCCATGGTGGATCTCCGCTAGTGAGAGTCCCGTTTAATGGTTCAAGTCTCTTCTCCCTATTGAATCAATCTAATTGTTAGTTTGATTCGTTCTTTTCTTCTATTTCTATTCTCCCCAATCCCTTACTTTCTTGTTATCGTTTGATTGTTGCTTCCGCTTCCTTATTACTTGCTTCCGCGTATTTGATCCCTATCATCTTGGTATCAGAGCAAGGCTCGGGTTTCGTTCTTACGAATCCACGTTCCTTGTTCAATCTATCTTTAGTTTCCTTGTTCTTGTTATTGAAAGAAGAAAAAACACAAAAAAAATTGAAAAATTGGAAAATACAAAAATTGGTGTATCTTGTTGGATTGGATGATTTTTGTTATGGGTGTTATGGATTCTTGATCCTTGATGAAACCTTGTTGCTTGGGTACCAAAATTACTTGGATTGGTGAAGTTTGAAAAATTGAAACCCTAATTGCCCTTAAACCCTTGATGAACATGTTCTTGATGCTTTTAGCTTTGATTCTTGGGTTGGATTGATGATATAGTGGAAACTTGTTGTTGGGGATTGATCTTCCTTGAAAACCAAACAAATTGGTACCAAATTTGTGGGAATTGAACTAGTATAACACCTACTTTGATGAATCACAATCCTAGTTAAACCCTTGTTGATAAACCTTGGTGTTTTTGGTGTTCTTGACCTCAACCCTTGATTTGATTGATTTTTTGGGTATAATTTTGATTGGGGATTGTTAAAAGGGATCAAAAACAACTTGGGGTATCATTGGATTGTGAAAACAAGTTGAAAACATCGGAATTTGGTGCAAAAAGGGCCAAAAAACCCGTTTTCGGACAGTGCTGAGAGGCCCAGTAGGCGGACCGCCTACTCCAAAGAGGTGGACCGCCTCTTTTTATGCTACTCTCTGGATTTTGAGTAGGCGGGGCGCCCCTTTTACAGAGGCGGACCGCCCACTCCTGGGGAGGCTCCGTTTGGCTTCGTTTTGCGTCTTTTTGTGTTCCTTTTGCTTCCGTACCTCTTGGTTAGTGTTCCTAAGGTATTAGTCCTACTTTATTAACACTAATCTTTGATTTCTTAAGGTGTTTGTGTGTCTTGAAGTCTATACTTAAAGTCGTAGAATTTGCTTGCTTCAAGTGCGCACTAAATTAGCTTCCGTACATCGAGTCACTTTAACTCCATTCCGAACCATTACTTGGGCACATTAGTTGATTGATCTTGCCATTGTGATTACTAAGAGACAAGAGGGCCTAGAGTGGAAGAAGGCTTGAGTGGTGAGAACAATAGAGTGTGGTCACAAAAGCCAACGACCTTGAGTGTAAACACGAGTGGAAAGAAAATTGAGTGACATCTTTTGAGTGATACACGTGAGGGAGTGAATTTGTGAGGTCCTTGACTCTTTGATTACAATTATGGCTTCGGATGATGATGATTGTGGAGGATATGACTCATGCGGAGATGATGGAGACTATGGTTCCTATGGTGATGATGATGGGTATTGCTATGACGATTCCGGGAACCAAGGCTCATATGATGATGAAGCGGGTCACTATGATGATTATGAAGACAAAGAAGACTATGGGGCTTGCGAAGATGAGTATGAAGAATCTTACGCTCCAAGTCAAGAATATGAAGATGGTGACACTTCAAGGTATGATGATCCTACTTACTCTTCTTGCGAGGAATTTGAACATGATGATAGTGACGTAGAGAGAATTGATGATGAGGTTGATTATGAGGATGGTTCATATGCATCTTCTCTTGATGTTGCTTGTGGGGAGCAAGAGAGTAGTAGAAGGCCTTCCATTAGTATGGGAGGTGGTGGTGGTTGTTCCATGGGAAATGGGAGAGTTACATCTTCTAGTTCCCATGTGAAGGGTGGAATAAGAAAAATTGCTCTTACCGTGGTTGGAGTGCATTGCTCTAGTCGTGGTGGTAGGAGTGGTGTTAGGGGCTATGGAACCAAGGCGAGAGGCAATTATGGGTTCCATAGTAGTGCTCCTTCCTCGACTTTCAACTACCCTCCTAGTGTTGGAAGAGTGACGGGAAGTGGAAGTTGCCCTATTGGTGTTGCTAGGGGAAGTGGGATAAGTAAGCTTCGATTTGATAGTGATGGGTATCAAGAGGTTCCAAGATCTTACTTGGATGATCCTATACTGCACTTGGGTCTACGGAGGTTCCCCGTTGAGGTGGAAGGTCATGGAGGGTACTTGCTCAAGATTGGTGGCACCGACGCCAATTGCATTAATACCTCGGTGGTTGATGAGCTAGGGCTACCTTGCTATGCCTTGAAGGATCCTTATGACTACTACGGAGTGTGGGTTTCCAAGGAAGTTCGGGTGTGTATATCGCATAGGGGATATTGGAATTATATTTGGTGTCATGTGTACCCCATGCAACATTGTCATGTGTGGTTTGGCGAGTCATGGTTGCAAAGCAAGAAGGTGCGATATAGTAATGTGAGTGATAAGTATTACCTCGGCCAATGCCCAACGATGTATGACTTTGAGCCTATTGGGATAAAGATCAAATCACCTCCTAGTGTACCTTCTAGGCCTATGCAAAGGGAAAAGGAGCAAGAATCTCATCCTATGGTTGAAAGAGTGCAAACAAGAAGTCCTACAATCACAAGCAATGGTGGGACTAGTGCAAGAAAAGAGTTGGCAATTGTCAACAAGGTGAACCCCAAACCCCAAGCTCCAAAGCTAAGCGGATCGCCAACAAAGAAGAAAGAGATCTCAAGTGATGAGTCTCTTAGTCCTAGATTTCGGGTTGATGTTAAAACTCCACCTACTCCGGCTATGGGTATTCTTGGGCCTCGTCCCAACTCACCCGAATTTGAGAGACAAAAGATTGAGAGGAGTAAGGGAGTGACCGGTGACATTCCTCGAGTGGAAAAAGGAGAGGATGTGAAGAGTGATGTGAGTGGGATGTCACCACCCGAGTCTACACCTAACCTTGAAAAGAAAATGAGAGAAAAGAAAGAGGGAAAAAGGAGTGAGGACACCCCTTATTCTAACCTTAACCCTTTATCTTTTTCTCCTACTTTTTTGAATGCTTGTATAGGTACTCTTGGAGGCCAATCAATGGAGCCTCAATCATGCCCCAAGAAGGATAGACAAGGTGAAGAAACTCTTCAATGTGAGCTTCAAGGTGAAGAGACAATTCATGACACTTCAAATGCATTGAGTGAGCAAGATGGCCACTCAAAGGTAAGTGATAGCTCGTCCCTTGAACATGTTACTTCCTTGTCTCATGGTAGTGTTTGTGCTGACTCAACACTAGTTGATGATTTGTATGATTACAATGTGTTTGCAACTAGTGTAGAGTCGAATGGTCAACTTGTGTGTGATTGTGAACCACTAGTTGAGAGGGAGGATAAGCCACATCATGATGTGAGCTCGATTTTTATTGAACCTCTCATTAGTGAGGAATGTGTAGTTGACCTTGCTTGTGAACCTTGTTATGACACCCTACCCATATTTGACAAAGGGGAAGATGAGTTGAATGAATACCCTATCCTTTCCCTTGATGAATTGCTTGATAATGGTGGACTTATGTGTCGTAGTGAGGATAGTTGTGACCTTGAGGAGTCTCTAGAGTGTGAGATGGATCGATTTGTCTTCGATGACTCCTCGGGTGTGGGAAAAGAACCTAGTCTTGATACCATGTTTTTATGTGACCATGAATTTGAGGTGCATGCTTTTACATTTCCATTATGTGAAGATAATCTCATTTGTGGTAGCGAATTGTATCGGACTAGAATTGATAGCAAACTAGAACCTCCATGGTATGTAAAGATAGACTCTATGGATGACCCAATGTTTGGAACTCCAAGTGGGATGAGTGGTCTTGATAATGGTTGTGTTGAACCATCTTCTAGTAGTCCTAACCTTCATTGTGTGGACTATAATGATGAAGGACCTATTTTGGAGACTTTCCTTTGGAGTTTGCCTAATGAGGGAGAATGTCTTAGAGATGGATTTGGAGGTGAGGAAGCCACTCTTGGTGTGTGTAAGAGTGCTTCCAAGAAGGGGAGTGGAGTAATTGATGTTAGTTGCCAATTGAACTATTTTGTTTACTCTATTCCACATGTTGATCACACCTTGGGTGTTGAACATGCCAAAGCCGATAGGTCACAAAGTGATAATATTAGCTTGAAGGCTTGGTGTGTTGGTTCTAAGCTTAGGGGTCATAGGGAATTTGATTGCTATACATGGCGTGTTCCATATCCTATTGATCTCTTTGTTTGTTCTTGTGTTGGGTGCACTTTAATTTGGAGTCAAGTCTTTGTTGTCTCCTTTGGAGACATAAGCTTTTTACTTATTATTGATGCTTGGCTCTATCACAAGAGTGTGTTTTCCCACACTTTTGCCACTAACCTACTCTTGTAGTAGGAAGCTTTGTTTGTGCTTGTTTTGAATGTAGGCTTGATGGTTTGATTTCGAGGACGAAATCCTTTCAAGAAGGGGAGGATGATAAGACCCAAAACGCCAACCATCAAGAGCCAAGCTTGGAGAGCACAAAGAGTACCGCCAAGGCCCCCGAAAGCGACTTAAAGATCATGCAAAGGAGCGCCAAGGGAGGAGGAGCATCTAGGCCATGGAACGAGGAGCCTAGGAGACACATTTCGGCGCGTTTCAAGTGCCTAGGAGAGTAGGCGGACCGCCTAGTCAAAGGGGCGGCCGCCCACTTTTGGAACACCCTCAGGATCCTTGGCCGCCTAGTGCAGAGGCGGACCACCAAGGCTTAGTAGGCGGACCGCCTAGAGGAAACAGGCGGGGCGCCTAGTGACTGAGCAAGCTGCGGGTTCTTAATTATATTTGCTATGTTTTGGACGACTTTAGCCCTACGTGGCCTTTATTGTTTTAACCCACTTTAGGGGTATTTTTGACATTATATTAGGAGTGTGGAACACCTATAAATACCACACTTAGTCATTTATTTCATTAGCTAGTTTTGGAGATAGAATTGAGAAGATAGAATAGGCGTGGCCTTTCTTGTTGAAGCGTGGACTTCATGTATCTCTTATGTTGAATCCATGGTGGATCTCCGCTAGTGAGAGTCCCGTTTAATGGTTCAAGTCTCTTCTCCCTATTGAATCAATCTAATTGTTAGTTTGATTCGTTCTTTTCTTCTATTTCTATTCTCCCCAATCCCTTACTTTCTTGTTATCGTTTGATTGTTGCTTCCGCTTCCTTATTACTTGCTTCCGCGTATTTGATCCCTATCACTACTCCAATCCCTGTATGTCTATGGGTTGAATCAGGTGCACGCATTAACGAATTCTGTGATTAGTTAAGCTAGGCGAGCAAGTATATGTCTATCCTACTCACAAATTGGTTCCCCGATGCCCGGGTTCACAATCTAGCTCTACTCTTTCTTATTGCGTTCATAAATTCCCTCTTTCGAGTTCAATCTAAAAACCATAGATAGTTTTCAATTATCAGGCCTCAATAATCAAACAATTATGATCAAGAAAGAATAAACAATCTGTAGTGGTAAACCAATAGGAAGAATTCAACTTTCAAACATCAACCTTCATGTATTTACTCTAACCCTAGAACGAATAAACTATAGAATTAAAGAGAAGAATAAGAGAAAGAGAGAAAGAACTTGTTTAGAAGACATCTAGGGCTCCTCCCCTCTTCTCCAAAACTTGCTCCAAAGTCTGAACTCCCTTCAAAAACTAAGTAAAAGAGTATTTATAGGGTTTACAAAGGCCTAGTAATAAGTTACACCTAAGCCTAGACGAAATAGGAAGTCAAAAAATGCTCCAGGGGCGCTGTAGCTGGCGCCCCGCGCCCCCGAACGCGCGCACACAAGCAGAACCCGTCGAATCTTGGGCGCTTTTGGGGCGCCCCGCGCCAGTAACCGCGCCAGAAGGCTGGGCGCTTTTGGGGGCGCCCCGCGCCACCTATAGCGCCAGGCCATTTTCCTGCTTCCTTCGTCTGCAGCTCGCGTCGCGTTGTGCCTTCGTATGTTCGATCCAATCCTCAATCCAAATCCAATCTTTTCTTGCTCTATCATGCTCTTTAAAGCTCCAATTGCACTTCATAACAACCTACAATCATACGACACAAAATCAGTGCAAAATCACATTCGTAAACTAGAAAACGGGTGAATAAAGTACTCAAACGTGAGGAAATATTAAGGAATTATAGGCATAAAATGCCAAACATCACCACCCCACACTTGAATCTTTGCTCGCCCTCGAGCAATCACAAATAACTTCCCAACCTAGGTAGAACAGGTCTGCCTATGACTATGGTTGATACCGACCATTGAACAAATGCATACATGACTACTATGGGGTCCAACAAACATGCCAATAATTTATCAACATCAAAACATGAGAACAACCACCCCAAGACAACTCAAATGCACAAACTCAACTCATTGCAACCATGCTCCCACAAAGTCACACCTATCTACTCAACCAAGAAGCCACGACTTCACCTATCTCATGCAAACCATGTGCCCTCACCAAAATGAAGCAAGAGAGTGTCCCCCAAATATCACACACAACAATGAATATCAAAAATAGAACGGGGACAATATCATGTAAAGAATTCACTCACTCTCATGAAAAGCTCACATGTCACACACGATGTACCATAGGCTTGCCCGTAGTGTAGGACTCCACTAATTTAAGCTCACTCCAATCGGGATTAACTAGGACTTTAAAAAGGTTGTAATGTAGGCTAAGGGGCCGGTAGGATACATATGGGTAATAGTGACTACCTCCCTAAGCACTTTAATACATCACAATTAATTCAAGCACAAGTCTCATCAAAGCCACCCAATCAACAACTTTCACACACACCTTCTCAACAAGTAGCAATTTTTTCTTTAAAGCACACACTAGCAAGGATGGATATTCTTCTCTCTTTATTTCTTTTTCCAATTTTTTTCAACTTTTCTTTTTTTTTTCTTTCTATTCACTTCTTTCCAAACCTTTCCAATGCTCATAATCAACTACTTCACAATTTATCAAGTATTCCCCTCATTGGTTACACTCAAAAACCTCCCAATATTTCAACCACAACTCCACAATAAAACAACATTATTAATTAAAGTGTTTAAGGAGTAAAGGGCCAAAAGAGAACAATTTAGAACAAGTGGGTAGGCTCGGGGTGTGGGTGCCAACAAAAAGGTCAAAGAAATCACAACAATCAAGTCCAAGGTGTATATGTAAGGGTAGGCAAATCAAAAGAAGGCCTGTATCATTTTCCGACTAGAGCAAACCTAGGATTTCGCTTTGCACACACACGGGGCAAGTTCTAGACACCAATATGCAAACATGGAGCAAATAAGAATATGCCTCACAACACACATTGCACACGATCTACACAAAAAGGCTCCATCACAACTCTCAATCAAGCAAATAGAGTGCAACTTGTGGAAAATTAAGCACTAATGCACAAAAGTTCACAACAAAGTCAAGTGAGTGGACTCGAGCATCTCAAGGGGGTCGTTCCATTTTTTTCTCTAGGCATGCATCACAATTTAAAACCAAAAGACAACACAAATAGCACATGCAACAAGTTCAAGTCCACCGGTATCAAACAAATCAAAGGCACCTAGCATTCTACCTATTTCCTTCGTCTAGGACCACCTATACTAACTAATCTAATCCTAATAAAAATAAAAACTACCCGGTTCAAAGGCCTCTCCGTGGAAAAGAACCGAGGTCATAAGAAAAACCACGGGGTAGATGACATGTACCACTAACAAAGACTAAAAAGAAAATCTTTTGGAATTTTTCATTAGTTTTCTAATTTTTTTTTCAATTTTTTTTCATATATTAAAGCATGAAACAAATCAAAATAAAGTCAAGTGACAAAGGAAAAATCCTAACGGTACATGCATCCCTAACCTCAAAAATAAAGGGGAGTTCTCCCACCCCACACTTAAATCAAGCAATGTCCTCAGTGCTAAAAGTAAAAATGCAAGGGTAAAGAAAACTTCCCTGAAGGCCAATAGGCTTAGCCGTTGGCCCTAGCATCCTCCAAGCTTCCATATAACATGAGGTACTCAGACTTCCCCCAACAGGTCATCAATATTAGGCAGGAGTCAGGACACCCCACACTTAAACTCGACATTACATGAACCTGCAATCCAAAGAATCACCCGAAGTAATATACAACCATAAAAATAATAATAAAAATAAATAAAAGTAAAGCAAGCAAATTGGGTTGCCTCCCAAGAAGCGCTTGATTTAACGTCGCGGCACGACGAAGACAACTTCATCACTTTTTCCTCCACCTTGAA
Source organism: Petunia x hybrida (assembly GCA_037355625.1). Lineage (NCBI taxonomy): Eukaryota > Viridiplantae > Streptophyta > Magnoliopsida > Solanales > Solanaceae > Petunia > Petunia x hybrida. The sequence continues at coordinate 862,525 of JBBBVM010000258.1, forward strand.
CTTATGAATTGAATCCCCAACTTTGCCTCAAGTTTACAACTATGGTATTGGGGTGGTGGCAAAAATACAAAAGGACCAAGTAACCATTGTCGCATTTTGCACTTCTTAGCCTTTAAATGAGGGATGTCGTTTTGTCTCCTCGGCATCACAAACTTTAAAATATAGGCACCTTGTTCCTCCTCCTTTGATTTCTTCATAGGCTCGGGTGGCTCAATTTTCATGTCACCATCCAAACACAATGTTGAAAAATGATTGGAGTGAGGTTCAATGCGCTTCAATTCTAAAATTACATTACTTTTGACACCCTCACTTGCACAAACACTAGAGTCCTCAAATATGATGGTTTCTTTTTCCTCACTTGACTCTAATGTGATTTCCTCAACCTCGGCATCATCAACTAATATTAGGTCTAATGGTAGGAATTCCACTTTTTGCTCCTCAAATTGGCTTCTAAGCTCTTCTATCTCAAATATACTATCCACGACAACTGATAATTGGGCATTAGACACCTCAACCATATCACTCAAATTTGCCTCTAGATCATGAATAGCTAAACCAAATTGATCAATTTCTTGTGTGAGCTCCACTCTTTCTTCCCTAAATTGCCTCATCATACTTGTAAGTTCACTTCAAAAATCCCCATATGCTTCTAAAAGGTTGGCTTGCTCCGTTAGAAAATGTTGGCTCACAACCTGCACTTCTTCATTCCTGTCAGACTCACAAACATCGTTAAAAAAATCACACACATTGATAGAGGAAGGAGTATGACACTTAGGACAATCATTCCACCGACCACCACACAATTTACAAGAATTCCAATCAAAGGTGGTAGAAAATTCACATAACCAGTCTCGTAGGGTTGAAAGAGTTTGACAATTTTCCCACAAGTGGGTTCCTCCGTAAAGTAGACAGAGATCATTAAAATTTGAGCAATCATCATTCGACCAATTTTCATTTATAGATGCCATGATAAGACAAGTAACACAATACTAAACTACACAAAATTAAACCTGAATAGAAAATAATAAATTGTTCAAAAGAAAACAGTCAATTATTTAGTCCCCGCCAACGACGCCAAAAACTTGTTGCTCCCAACGCACACGCAAGTATACGTGGTCGACAAGTAATAAAGTGATAAGTAGAGTATCGTTCCCACGACAACTATTCAGACTGAATCCTAGCAAATAATTTCTTAAAAACTATTCAGGGATCTTTTTCCAATGGTTGAGATTTTTACTAACTAAATGCAATAATTAAAACAAGTAAGTACTCGAGAGCAAACTATAGTTGTTATCAATAAAGAATAAACGGTCCAGGGTCAGAGTTACAAACAATCCAGTTGAGTTTTCCAGTTGATTCTACTTCTTGATTTCCTAGATTGCTAACTACAGGTTAAATGTACCCGTGAAAACCTTTCGATTCTTCACGGTCTATGCAGGCTACTCCAATCCCTATATGTCTATGGGTTGAATCAGGTGCACGCATTAACGAATTCTGTGATTAGTTAAGCTAGGCGAGCAAGTATATGTCTATCCTACTCACAAATTGGTTCCCCGATGCCCGGGTTCACAATCTAGCTCTACTCTTTCTTATTGCGTTCATAAATTCCCTCTTTCGAGTTCAATCTAAAAACCATAGATAGTTTTCAATTATCAGGCCTCAATAATCAAACAATTATGATCAAGAAAGAATAAACAATCTGTAGTGGTAAACCAATAGGAAGAATTCAACTTTCAAACATCAACCTTCATGTATTTACTCTAACCCTAGAACGAATAAACTATAGAATTAAAGAGAAGAATAAGAGAAAGAGAGAAAGAACTTGTTTAGAAGACATCTAGGGCTCCTCCCCTCTTCTCCAAAACTTGCTCCAAAGTCTGAACTCCCTTCAAAAACTAAGTAAAAGAGTATTTATAGGGTTTACAAAGGCCTAGTAATAAGTTACACCTAAGCCTAGACGAAATAGGAAGTCAAAAAATGCTCCAGGGGCGCTGTAGCTGGCGCCCCGCGCCCCCGAACGCGCGCACACAAGCAGAACCCGTCGAATCTTGGGCGCTTTTGGGGCGCCCCGCGCCAGTAACCGCGCCAGAAGGCTGGGCGCTTTTGGGGGCGCCCCGCGCCACCTATAGCGCCAGGCCATTTTCCTGCTTCCTTCGTCTGCAGCTCGCGTCGCGTTGTGCCTTCGTATGTTCGATCCAATCCTCAATCCAAATCCAATCTTTTCTTGCTCTATCATGCTCTTTAAAGCTCCAATTGCACTTCATAACAACCTACAATCATACGACACAAAATCAGTGCAAAATCACATTCGTAAACTAGAAAACGGGTGAATAAAGTACTCAAACGTGAGGAAATATTAAGGAATTATAGGCATAAAATGCCAAACATCAGCGCTACTTCAATAGATTGCTTGTTGCCATACTTGAAACCTTGAAGAAAACAATAAATTTGCAATTTACTGTACTTCAAATTTTGTTTGTAATTTTTGCAGAATGTTTGGAAGATCTCAAACTTATAGAGGAGTAGAACTATTTACTTAAGTGTTCATGTTAGTTGTAAATTGTTACGATGTAAACGAGGCCCCCAAAAAATAAGAAGTACCCAAATTATTGCATTCCCCAATTTATGATTCCCACATTAAAAAGTAAAAAAAAAAAAAAAAAGTTATTTGTGTTTTCTTCCACAAAAAAAAACTATATTTCACTTCAAATATAATAGTAATAATAGAAGGAGTACATCTATAGAAAAAGCATTGGGAGCCCCAAACAATTGCGGTACTTGCTTTATAGTCTAGCCGCTCTGATTAATAGTATTAAATGATTGTATACCATGTAATGTTAAAAAATATTACACAACTTTCTCAAAAAGTAGTAAAAGTAATTCATAAAGGCGAATGCTTAGAGAAGGGCCAGCGCAAAACTAATAAATAAAAAAATTACTACTAGTAGGGTGGTGTTTCAGGGTGCTCTGATATTTGGAAAAGTTTCCACCTTGTGACTTTGGAAAACATTGACAAGAAAAAGAGTACAAAATATAATATAGTAATATAGCATGGAATGGAAAAAGGGATTCGTAAAAGAGTCAATGCTGCTGACTTTTCTGGTAGGACGGGTAAGACCTGAGACACATAGAAAAACAACCAAAACAACATATTTAATATTATCTCATAAATAAAACTTGAAAAGAATAAAATATAGATAAATCTTATTTCCACAAAAATAGAGAGATTGTTTCGTATAAACATTCTACTAAGAAAACATTTGAAAACACACATAGGAAAACATATGGGGAAAATGAAAAGGGTATTGCTACAATTGAAGAAGTGGACATATAAGACAAGAATGAGTATGGTTTTGGTAGGTATGTTTCCTTTTTAAGACCTAAGAGGACATTAGACTTTTGAAGCACACCAAACAAACCACACCAATATTGAGTTTTTATTTCTTTTTCATTTTTGAGGAAAAACGATGCGCAAGTTTTCTTTTTTAAATAGAATTGTTCGTTTAATTCAATGCCAAAGCAACCAAAAGGGGGGAAAAAAATCAGTGCTAAAGCTACCAACAAAACTAATGATGAGATAGGCAACTTGTATCATCATGGTATTTATTGCTCCTATATAAGTTTCCTGGTGGTTACCATGGTCTAGTGGAGGACACGTTAGTCAATACGGTTCACTACAACCAGTGCTGTCAAGTTCGCCATCACACAAACTTGTGGTCTGGGATACAGGGGTAGCATAAAGAAATAGTACCCCCACCGGTTTAAGTTCTGTGACAGTATGCATATACACGAATTTTAGTAGGAGAGCGAGAGGAATACAACAACATACCTACCTAGCGTTTGTGCATAAAATTTGGAAGGAATATTTTAAATTTTGATTTCAAATCAGTATTTATTTATAAAATTTGCATAAATTTTCAAATTTAGCTTCAAATATTATTTCAAATCCCAAATTTTCCAAAAAGGTAGAATTTGGAAATTCCAAATCTTGATTCAAATTTTTTAAATATAAAACTTGACCTATAAGTTTATATTTTATTAAAAAAAACCATCTTATAGTTTGTATAAAATGACTCATGCACGACGTGAAAAGATTATCCATACCATGTGAAATTATTATATTAAAGAATAGCTAGTTGTTATTATTGTTGATTTTTTGAAAATGGATCTTTGAAAAATTATGCATATTTGAAAGTTTGTAATAACATGTAGTAATAATCTATCTATAAAAGAATTATGGAGATATATATTTTATTAATGTAGCACCTTAGGATAGTCTAATATCTTATTTTATGAACTATGATTTGCTCATTTGGTAAGATTATATAAGTTTTGGAGAAATTTTGGTAGTTTTCAAAAAATTGAGGGGTTTTCATGTTTATGAAAAAAAAATACAATTTAAGCAATTTAAAAAGTTCAAATTGTATGTCCAAACAAAATTTCAACTTCCCAAATCCCAAATTCTAAATCCCAATTTCAAATCATGTCCAAACGGGACCTAGTGTAGTCCTACAAGTGGATTTTGGGAAGGGTGAGATATACGCATACTTTACCCCCACCAAGGTAGAGATGTTCTTTCCGATAAACTCTCGGCTCAAGGAAATCTTTTTGAAACATACCTGCAAAATAAGATGAAAGTAGGAGAGAAATAATTTTAGAATTTATGTGTTTTATTAAGCTTATAAGTTTGTCAAATCAACTTATAAATATCTTTTTTGATTTATTTATGTATGTGGCAACATCAAAAGCATTTATAAATCAAGTGTTTATAAATAAAAATCAGCCATAAGTCATAAGTTGGTAACTCTTAAGTCATGGCTTTTCAATTTATAAATATGATAATCGACGAAAGTGCACATTCTTAGCCTTCATCCCACCTCATATCTAACTAATTTATTTATTGTTTGAATAATGCTTTAGGTGTTTTATGCTTATTTGGTTTGTTTTATTGCGTAGGAATGAAATAGGTGAATGATGGTCGTTCTAAAGCTTAGTAGAGAAAAAAATCGGTGCTTTGAAATCTGAGTAGAGGATCGAGACACGAGAGGAACGAGTTGGAGACAAAACTTCTGAACTGACAGCAAAAATGGCCTACGAGATGCGCGACGCAGCCAGCCAAAACTTCAGAAAGTCATAAAATCTAATAAAAATCAAACTCACAGTAAAAGAGGTCTACCGCGGCGCGCCACACCAGGCTTAATTTACTGCCTCCGAATCCATTTTGGTTTTGGACGAGCTTTCCAAGTTAGGGCCAGCCCAAATCGTTCTAAAATAGTATAAGTACATCTTAAAATATATTTTGAAGGGTTGAACAATATTTTGGGGGTAAGGGAGTGAAGACATCCAGTCTAGAGGTAGCCAGACAATGGATTTCAAGAGTTTATTCTCCCTCTATTTTATGATTCTTATTGTAATTATGTTTTTGTGCTTGGGCATGAGTAACGAAACTTATTTCTAGGATTATGATGAACCTTTTTTATGGGTGGAATGCTATTATGTCTCATAATCTACGTTGTTCTTTTATGAATCTAGTTATTCTTCTTAATCTCTACTTGTTATTAATTGCATGGTTGTGTTAGTTGCTTGATTTGTTGTTGCTCGGGAGAGAACGTAGGGTTAGAGTAAATTTGAATACAATACTTCTGCATAATTGATTGGAAGATAATTAGAGAGACGTTAAGAAGGGTTAGGGATAACTAATCAGATTGTGGCACGTAATACCTATCTAAACGCCTAGACTTAGTTCAGATGAATAAATCTAGGTGAAAAACATAACTGTTGGAAAAGAGTTGTGGTAGTTCTAGCATTTACCGCCAATAGAAGAGAAGACAACATGATTTTAGGAACTTGTCTGCACTTCATCCCGCTAATCATGAAAATTATAACTTTAGCCTCTCTCGTATTGATTATCACCATTTATTTATTATTAATTTTTCATTTACTTTAGCTTCTAGTTATTTAGTATTTTTTAAAATTCTATTACGTCTTTTGGAGTTGCTTGAATCTAAAGAATTTGCTAGTAAAACTATCACTCTCCCTGTGGAACTCGACTCCAGACTTAAACTGGGTATATTTGCAACAACTGCTTAGTTCCTTTTATAGGACGTAGTTGGGCGTTACCAACTTTTTTCTTTAATTTGATCAAGTATGTTACTATTTTTACATTAAATATTTTATAATTCATTAAATATCATTCACAAATAAAATTTTCAACCCTCTCTTATTTGTCATATATCTTTTTTCGTATAAAATACATTCAATTTTTATTTTTCTCAATATAATTTTAAGGATAATTTATTCATTTTTACATAATAAATGCTTATCAACACACCATTTAACAAACTCACCATCTACCTATTATCAGTTTCAACACTTATATCCAAACACATAACTGCATATTCATAAAATCGATTTTAGCACCCAAAAGTATTTTTCAGCGTTATCATATGATTTTAATCAGCTAATCTAGACGAGCTCTGTGTTGTTAATGAATTTTCCAAAACGTCTCCTAATAAAAGGTAAACATGATGTTTGTTAAGCTTATAAGCTGGTAGAAATAGATAAGTATTTTTCGGCTAATCGACGCATTTGCTACCATCAAAAGTATTTGTAAGCCAAAATCTGTCATAAGCCATAAGATGGTCAGTCTTAACTTATGATTTTTTTCAGCTTATAAGCACTTTTAGTTTGCTCAAGACTTTTATTTTTGTAATTCATGAAATATCATTCTCAAAACAAGAATTGCAACTTCGTCTTCATCCTATATTCATCCACCTTTTTTTATGTATATTTTTGTTAATAACTTTAAGGTCAATTTAGTCATTTTAACTTAAAAAGTGCTTATCCGTACTATTTTACCAAACACAATAATTCTTTTATCAGTTTCAGCACCTAATAGAATTTTTTGGCACTTAATACATATCAGCTAATCCAAACGGGTTCTAAATTTTTCTTAATAGACTAACAATTAAAATTGGCCCATAAGGTAGAACTGAGGTAGCATAATACTTTACCTTTAGCATAAAGAAAGGGCCAAATCTGCCCATTTATTTTTGAAATTTATCTAGATTTGGTTTCTGTTTACTTTCTTAATATAGATTCACCTACGGTTAGCAAAGTATCCGTTTAAGTTTATGTAAATTTATTTTCTTTCTAGTTCGTTCCCAAAAAAATGATAATCTTTTTAATCCAAATTTACCACTTAACTCTTGATGATATGATTTATGGTCAAACAAATACCAACGACGCATTTTAGAGCATAAATTTCAAAAGTTTTTTTTTTAATTAAATTTTATATCAAGTCAAATAAGTTCACATAAATTAAAATGAATGGAGTAGAAAATGTACCTTTGGTTCTAATGGAGCCTCACCATGGCTAGGCCCCATCTATTAAAAGACTGTGTGGCTTGGCTGCTTGGCATATGGATAAGATAGACGACACGTAATCCACATACACTCCCGATAGTTGGAAAAACATCTCATTGGAACTCAATTCGCATCTCTTGTACTTCCCCTGTTATTTGAGAAACTAGAAAATAAAAGGGTTAATTTTGTAAATTCGAGAAATTAAATTTGGTAAGCACCTTGAAATAAATGGGGAACTTTACAGAAGTTGCAAATTTGATAACAATTGCTCAAAGAAACTTCATTTCTTGGAGATCGAAAAGTTATGTGGAAGAAATGGAAGAGATGTACTAGTATAATGTATTCACTTCCAAAGCATAGGCACATAATTATAGTATTTCAACAATTCAATGTTTTTATCGGTGATTAAGGGTGGAAGAATACAAGTATTTAATCACCTAGGATGGCAGTAGGAAGGCAGACTAAAGTTAAGATTAATGGGATGTACAGCCTGTTTGGGTGGGCTTATAAGCGGCTTATTTTAAGCGATTTATAAATCAAAAAGTGACTTAAAATCCATTTTTCGAGAAGTTAGGATTTACTAACTTCTCAAAAAGAGGCTTTTATGATTTCAAAGTCCAAAAATTTTTAAATTACCAAACATATATTAATAGACTTATAAGTTTATAAGTCACTTTTAAGCTCACCCAAACAGGCTCGTAATCTCCTAACAAAGGTATCCCACTTGAAGTTTCCTCATATCTTTGTCTTTTTGTAAAACCGAACACACTCACACGAGAGGAATAATATTTGGGTGAAAACTCTTGCTTTCATTGATGATGGGAGTCCCCTATTTATACAAAAGAAACCTAGAGAAAGCCTAAAACCTAACCCTAAACCTAACTTAGGGACCAAGTAAACCTAACGGGCTTGGCCCACTATACAATTTACATAACTAATCTATTTACCATAATCTATTCATAAGTAATCTATTTACCATAATCTATTTATAATTTACTATTTACAATACCCCCCCTCAAGTTGGAGCGTGAGGGTTCCTTATGCCCAACTTGTTAAGGAAGAATTCGAACTGGGCGCGTCCCAGCGCCTTCGTAAAAATATCAGCTAGTTGCGTGGTCGTAGGCACATAGCTGGGACGAATGACTCCTCCGATGATTTCATTCCGAACAAAATGACAGTCGACTTCGATATGTTTAGTGCGTTCGTGAAAGACTGGATTCCGAGCAATATGTAACGCAGCTTGACTGTCACACTTCAAATTCATCGGAGAATCGTGATCAATTCCAAGGTTCCATAAAATCCCTTTCAACCACTTCAATTCACACACAATCATCGCCATCGATCTATATTTTGCCTCAGCGGAAGACCTCGACACGATCTGTTGCTTCTTCGTTCTCCAAGATATCGGTGAGTCCCCTAACGACACAAACCAACCTGTTAACGATCGACGTGTCAACGGACAGCCTGCCCAATCAGAGTCACACCACCCGTGCAATCTCAGATCACACTGAGAATGAAATACAATGCCTTGTCCCGGACAGCCTTTCAAATATCGAACAACCCTGAGTGCCGCTTCCATATGCCCAATACGGGGACTCTGCATGAATTGCGACAACACATGCACACTATAGGACAAATCCGGTCGTGTAAAACACAAGTAAATCAATCTTCCAACCAGTCGCCGATAGCGTTCAGGATCTTTGATAAAACGACCAGTCGCAAGTGCCAAGCGATGGTTTTGTTCTATCGGTGTGCCAACCGGTTTTGCCCCCAACAAGCCTGTTTCCGATATGATATCCAATGCATACTTCCTCTGACACAGGAAGATTCCTTTCGGAGCCCTTGCCACTTCAACTCCCAAGAAGTATTTCAAAGCACCTAAATCCTTCATATGGAAACATTTCGAGAGATATAACTTAAAAATTCGAATTGCCTTCGAATCATTACCAGATATAATCAGATCATCCACATAGACAAGCACATTTAAATGCACATTTCCCTTCTTCATCGTATATAATGAGTAATCCGAATATGATTGTCGAAACCCATATCGCTTAAGTGCAGCAGACAACTTCGCAAACCAACATCGGGGAGCTTGTTTTAATCCATACAATGATTTTCGAAGGCGACACACAGCTCCTCTCCCCGTCATGCGATGTCCCGGAGGCAATTTCATATATACTTCCTCGTGAAGATCACCATGCAAGAATGCATTGTGCACATCCATCTGATGCAATTCCCAATTTTTGGCAGCTGCTACGGCCAGAAAAACTCGGACAGTCACCATCTTTGCAACCGGTGCAAATGTCTCCGTATAATCAACCCCTTCGATTTGGTGATTTCCAAAAATCACCAATCTTGCTTTGTACCTTTCAATAGTTCCATCCGAGTTGTACTTTATCTTGTATACCCATCGACATCCGAGGGCCTTCTTCCCGGTAGGCAAGCGAACTATCTCCTAGGTTCTGTTCGCTTCCAATGCCTTCAATTCTTCCCCCATGGCTGTTCTCCATTTATCACTTTTTACCCGCCTCCGAATAGGTGGTAGGCTCATGTCCTTGCGTTATAGCTGCAAGAAAACTCACATGTTTCGAAGAGAAATTGTCACAGTTGACATAGTGTGCTAGAGGATAGGGCTTACCAAAGGGTTGTTGAGAAACAGATGAACAAGCAGACTTTCGAACACAGGACGATACCCGGTGACTCATCTTTTGGACCGTATTAGTAACAAAGTCTCTCAGAAAGATATTCTCTTTCTTAGTTCGTTTTCCCCGACCCAACTCTTCGGGTTCAACCTCGGTAACAACCTCAGGTTCAGCTTCCGGAGTCACCTCTTCGGGTTCAATCACCGGAGTCACGACTTCGGGTTCAACACCCCCCCTTCCTTGCACACTCTCCTCCTCCTCCTCCAATGCAACGGTGACAGAAGCCGTATCTTGTGTCCGTTTTTCGGCATCAGTCTCCTTAGAGGCGAATGGAAATTCCTTTTCGTAAAACACCACATCCCTCGAGAACACAAACTCCTTTGTCTCCAAATCATACATTTTCCACGCTTTCTTCCCATTTGGATAACCCAAAAACACACATCGACGACTCCTACTTTCAAACTTGTCACTTGTTCATCCTTGATTGCGAGCATAACATAAGCAACCGAACACCCTCAGATGATCATAATTCGGTGTCACACCCATCAAGATATCGTAAGGTGTCTTCCCATTCAACAACTTAGTGGGTGTCCGGTTAATCAAATAACATGCCGTCATCACACATTCTCCCCAGAAGTCAATCGGTAAATTAGCTTGAAAACGTAGCGCCCGTGCCACGTTTAAGATATTTCTATGTTTCCGTTCAACTCTACCGTTTTGCTGGGGTGTCCCCACACACGAAGTTTGGAACAAGATCCCTTGTTCGAGAAAATACCCTTTCAGACTTACAAATTCGGTTCCATTATCACTCCGAACGCACTTAACCCGTTTATTGAATTGTCTCTCCACCATTGCAAAGAAACCCTTCAATTTTTGTCCGACCTCTTTCTTATCAATTAACAGGAACACCCATACTCCCCGTGAACAATCATCAACAACAGTCAAAAAATATGATGCACCACACGAAGACTCAGTTCTATAAGGACCCCACAAGTCACAGTGAACTAAATCAAAAGGTTCAACAGCTTTATTATTACTCGAAGGAAATACATTTTTAGTTTGTTTTGCCCTAAGGCATACATCACATGCTTTTTCTTCTAAGCTACCTTTCCCACTATCTTCTAAGACTGAAAGAGATTTTGTTACTTGCATCGAAGGATGTCCCAACCTTTGATGCCATAAGTCTACCACATCGACCTTCACAGCTTTCACCACGGGTATCGTCCGAAAGTAGTAGAGTCCGTTCTTTTGTTCACCCGCTCCAATCAACTTCCCCGTAGCCCGGTCCTGCATAACACACAAATCATTAGTGAAATTTACATTGCAACCAACTTGATTAATTAATTGAGACACAGAAATCAAGTTGCAAGTCATTTCGGGCACATATAACACTCCGTGAAGAACCATGTCTTCGTTAAATCTAATAGACCCTTCCTGAGTCGCCATCGTACTGCTTCCATTCGGTAAACCTACCGGACACTTTGGTATTGTTCGTAAATTCTCCAAAATACTTCTCTGACCGGTCATGTGATTTGACGCCCCCGTGTCAATAATCCATGAAGGATGAGTTTTCTTACCGATCGATGGTTCGCTTGTGCTTGCCTTCTCCTTTTTCAGCAAATCGAACAGCATCTGCAACTGATCACCTGTTATTCCGGACAGGTTAGTCTGTCCGGGCACACTCATGTGTCCGTTTTCTCCATTCTCGAGCTCAGCTTGAGCAGCATTTGCTCGATTATTGCTACGTCCCCTACCAGCATTTGAACCAAACTGTTGATGTCCACGACCTCTTCCACCTTTGTTACCTTCAGCTCTTCCTCTACCACGTCCTCCATTCGAAGTGCCTTGCTTCGGATAATGCACCCACCCCTCCGGATAGCCAATGACTTCATAGCAGCGTTCTGACGGATGTCCTCCTCGATCACACAAGTGACACTCCTTATAGCCTGTCTTCGGCGGTTGTGATCGTTGTGCAGTAAACGCTGTCACCTCCCCTCGTTCTTCCTGAGTTCGTGCCATCCCTTTGACCCGTTCATCTTGGATTACCTTTTGGTAGACTTGATTCATCGATGGCAACGGCTCCTGAGCCAAGAGATTGGAACGGACAGTTCCATAAAGGCTTTCATCCAGGCCCATAAGGAATAAGTGAACCCTATCTTCTTCCCTTTTCTTCTCCAGTGCAACCGTTAGATTGCAAGTGCAGTTTCCACACGAGCACGTTGGAAACTTATCACAATTTCCTAGTTCTTCCCACAACATAGCCAGTTTTCCATAGTAAGCTGCAACAGTTAATCCCTTTTGCTTACAACCGGCCAATGCCGCTTTTAATTCCTGAATCCGAGGTCCGTTTTCCACGGAGAAACGTTCTCGAATACTCTCCCATAGATCTTTCGCTACTTCCATGTGCGATATGGTGGTCCGAAGAGTAGGCTCGATCGAATTCCTAATCCACGACACCAGAAGAGAATTGATAGTCCACCAATCCTCATAATCGGTCGACTTTTCATCGGGCATCTTAATCGATCCGTCAACAAAACCAAACTTCTTCCTTGCACGCAGCGCCGTTCTAACCGACCGCGCCCATTCCTCATAGTTTTTACTGGTCAACTGGACCTGTGTGATAATCAAACCAGGATTATCATTCGAAGTGATATCGTACGGAGAGATTGTCTTCCGTACGGCTGCAACATCACCTTTTGGAGCCTCTATTACTTTTCTACTTGAAGAGTTTCACGATGGCTCTGATACCATGTAAAACCGAACACACTCACACGAGAGGAATAATATTTGGGTGAAAACTCTTGCTTTCATTGATTAGGGGAGTCCCCTATTTATACAAAAGAAACCTAGAGAAAGCCTAAAACCTAACCCTAAACCTAACTTAGGGACCAAGTAAACCTAATGGGCTTGGCCCACTATACAATTTACATAACTAATCTATTTACCATAATCTATTCATAACTAATCTATTTACCATAATCTATTTACAATTTACTATTTACAATATCGTCTTTCCTCGTCAAGGCAATCAAGTTTCTAACAACCCTTCCAAGCCTATTCAAATGGATTAGGTGCTACAAGGTTCATAATATTTTTGTAATTGTTGTTGAAACTTCCAAGTATATTCTAATTCACGATCAAATAGAAAAACTGAATATTAGCTACTTCCTTTTTCCGTATGTTTTTCGATTTTATCATCTAGTCTAACACTCACTAATTCAAGTAATTTCGTAGGATCCATTGGTGTTGAAGCTCTCCTCCGGACATTTTTGTCCAAACTCAAGCCCCCTTGAACTTAAAGTGAAAGAATTATCCATTCCACCAAATATTATAATATTATTAGAATGCCATCAACTTAGCTTTAGTTGGTATCAAATGAGCTTTAGAAATTATAGTGGTTTCATGTTATGAGTTGGAGTGTCTAACCCACCCTAAACATATGAGTCTATATATTTTGATAGTTAATGGCCAGTTGCCTTTTCTTTGCTTTAGCTCTTTCTTCGTTTCTTCGACAAAACGAGAGAGAAAGAAAGGAAACAAGTGGCTGCGAACAAAAAACTAATTTAAGAAAGTAATTAAGGGTAAGAAAGCATATCCTTTCACTACTTCACCAGGATTAAGAAAATAGTGGAACACTTATTCGAAGAATTAATTAAAATGAACTCTACACAAATAATCGTTCTAACCAGTATGCATAAAATATATCATTGTTCTGCATATAATATATGCGTAAATATGCAAAAAATAATTATTTTTTATTTAACTAGTCTAACTATTGCTCAGGTAATATACTGTTTCTTAGTTAAAAGAGAAAACTACTTAGAATTATTAAGTGAATTAAAGTTTTTGAAAAATTTAAATATATATAGACATAATAACAGCGTACCTAAAGATCGATGCGAGTCAAACGCTGAAGACTATCTACGTGGGATCAATATAGGCTGCACTTAGTGGACGCGTTCTTGACTCCCCATTCTCGGTCAAACCCCCAAACTAGCTTTAATTAAATTACATTATTATGAACTGTTTGAAAACACTATATTATTATAAACTTATTAAAATGAGAAGGGCCCAAATGACTAGAAAATTGGTGGATTTGGTTTGGTAAGATAAGCCTCCATTATATATTTACTAAATATAAATTGCTTTCATAATTATGTAAATTTTATCATGGGATCCCTCAAATCCATGTATAGAACTTTTCTTTAAGTTTAATGCAATTTTTTACTATATATTTATTGGTAAATACTTATACGTACACGGTATTTACATCAAACAATACGTTTTAATTATGGTAGTTAAAATTTAAAGTATAAATTCATGTCAACTAACAATGATTAAGTAATAAATGAATATATGCAAAATACACATATTGCATTTTATCGAGTTGGTATAAACACCTGGTGCAGATAAGTTTTTACCATATTTGTGAACTACTTTTCCTTTTCATTTTTCTCAATACAATCAAACTTCTCTATAACAGCCCCTCGTTATATCAACATTTCAGTATAACGGCCTAATTTTCTCCAGAACCGATTTTTTATGTTATATTTTACCTCTCTATAACAGCATTCTACCTATAACAAAAATGACGTTCATTATAATAGTACACTCTTTATAAAATTACCTCTCTATAATGGCCAAAGTCAAATATTGTGTAACAATATTGTGTAAGAGATATATTATGTATAAAATAATATACATTATATTTATGATAATCATTTGTAACATTAATATTTTTTTTACGTTCGTACCATAAAAAATAGTTATGAAAAAGATTGTATAATGCCTATGATCCTTAGATTTTAATTTTTTTATTGGTACGGTACAACTAGTTATAGATTTATCAATAATATATTAACCTTTTTTAATTAATAAAATATGAAAATCTATTGAGATTTTAAATTTAACATGTATTTTTTATGAATTTTTTTATTATAACAGCTAAATGAGATCTAAACGTCAAATATCAGTATACATGTATAACAACACCTCTCTATAGCAGCCATGAAAGTTTCAGACAAATACCGCCACTATAGAGAGATTTTACTGTATAAGTTATTAGAAACTTACAAGATCCTCTCCTTAAAGACGAGTCTACTATATTCAATTTCTCTCATTCTTCTTTTTGTCCCTCCCCTTAATCGGTAAGAAGAAAGGGAAAAGGGTAATAAGAATCAAACACCCACTTGTGTGGGAGTCTTTTGTCGTGTAAGATGTTTTCATATCTAATTAGGTATACCTATGTTTCGAGGTTAGTTTTAGTTAATTGAATTGCTTCCTAAGATGGAAAATAAAGAGAGTTGAGAAGATGGTATTTTGCGTGCCTAATTACTGAAAGTGATTCAACTGTTGAAAAAACAAATCTAAGTGGAAAAGATGCTTACGCAAAAAAGGAGGTGGACATTTTCAAACTTTCAGCATATAAGCTATAGGAGTATGATTTTTACTACAATTCTCCATACAAAAGAGTAAAATAGATTGAGAGGAATTTAATTAAACTGGACGTATCAATTGTAAGTTCGATATAGAGAGATGGCTTTATGATATTGACAAAAATATTTCAAGCTAATATTATACTTTATCATTTGTTTAAAGTTCCAAAGGAAATAACTTAGCATAATCCTTTTTAAGATTGATAGGACATTCATTTCAACAACCCAAACAACCTTTCCCATATTCACCAACCCCTCAAATTTGAGAGAGACAAATTTTATTAATATCAAACCCTCAATTTTAATTAATTAATCATTCAACAACCCAAAAGCACCAAACCTTTCCCAAAATCCACCAACCCCCTCAAACAATTGAAAGTCATGTTACATCTTACCCACGTCCTCATCATATCTCAACCGCACATTGCACACTATTAATCAAATGGTCCATATTATTCTTTCCTATGTTCACCTACCAAAAAAATTGTTCGCATATTAATCAAACTGTGTATATTAATCATTTCAAGTGTCCACTATATCAACCCCCCACCCTCAAGTCCCCTAGCCCATGTGTTTCACCTACCATAAAAATTGTTCCTATCCCTCTATATATAGCACAACTCTTCAGCTTTTAAAACCAGGATCTAACTTTCTAGCCATCCTCACATTTACATAATACCTTAAATTCCTTCAATTCAACAGTTCTTTGTTCCTTACATAACTCCCTCATTTTCTTGAATTATTTCATCTAGCAAAAATGTCTAGCGTTACATCAAATGGTCAGCAAAACATGGAGTTTTGCATTAAAGTGGATCCATTGAACTGGGAAATGGCAGCTGATTCATTGAAAGGTAGCCATTTAGATGAAGTCAAGAAAATGGTAGCTGAATTTAGAAAGCCAGTGGTGAAACTTGGTGGTGAGACTTTAACAGTAGCTCAAGTTGCTGCTATTGCTGCTAAAGATAATAATACAAGTGTGAAAGTGGAGCTTTCTGAAGATGCAAGAGCTGGTGTTAAAGCTAGTAGTGATTGGGTTATGGATAGTATGAATAAAGGAACTGATAGTTATGGTGTTACTACTGGTTTTGGTGCTACATCTCATAGGAGAACCAAGAATGGTGGTGCTCTTCAAAAGGAACTTATTAGGTAAACCACTTTACATCTAACTTTGCTTTTCCATCAAAATAACATCTATAATTGTATTATACTCTTTTAAGTATGTTAGTCCTTGCATTTCATGTTTCATTTTATATTTACATGAGCACAGAATTTAAGAATGAAGGAAAGTTTCACGTACGCTTAGAACTTATGAACATGTTACCCAAGGCAAAAAGTAAAAAGTATTCTATATACAAATTTGTAACAGACTAAACTATAGAGCCACATATAAAATGAAACAGATAAGTATGATTGTAATTTATCGAATTAACAGATAAGTTTTACATATTCTCTAGTACATGACTTGTTGGAAACTGTTCTACGTGTCAATATGGGGAATAGCTAGTCTCCTTGTGTTACTTGGCGAATCAGGATTTGTTTTTCTGGAACTTGAAATGAGCACCCTTTATAGGGATCTTGTTTATATGAACTTTTTGAAATAGGAATCTAAGGGAAGTCGGAAGTAGATCATCTACCTTTCCACTTTCCATGAAGCATGCAGCAGATACATCAGACTACTTGACATGATTAAGTACGATAATTCTCTGTTTTGCTAAAATTCTAACTTTCCAAAAAGTAGCTGCCCCAGCCCTCTTTAAAGAAAAGTAGTATCTAATGTAAATTAAAGACAAAAGGTGGACCTATGTAGGGTAAGAAAAATATGAGTAGTAGCATCCAAGGGTATAGTTTCGTGGTTAATGAAGTACTAGTAATTCAAATATTAGTACGATAAAATATACAATAAATAATTTTTCTTAAATGCTAAATTTTGATGGACATAATTGTCGAATATGTGTATTTGTGAAAGATAACGAGTACTTAGTTGAATAATTGAGGAGCACATAATTTGACTTGGACTACAATTGCTAAAAAAAAAAGGAAAAAAAATAGAGTGTGGGGATAATAGTTTTGTTGGCCCAAGCTGGAGATGTGTTCATCATTTCCTACATTTTGGGCAGCGAGGGCAGTCAGGGTGCTCAGTTTCGTGCATGTCCGTGTATGTTTTTACCAACAGAATTCTATAAATGGTAAAATCCAATAAATGCAGGCGTACGTAATATCAAAAATGACAACATTTTCTTTCCCTTATTCCTTTCTTTTTGGGTAAAAATAGAAAGAAATTAAGGCTGATTTTAAGTCTTGATTTGTTAGGTTCTGGCAAAAGGTCACTTTTATCAAGTCTTGAATACCTACCTAAACTCTTTTCTCTCATTGTTACAAAGTTGTCCACACGCTTGAAAGTATTTTACTCGAAAATGATATCACAACTTTCCAAGTTTTCCTTTTATTCTTCCTAAAAGTGTCCGACTTATAGCCCATTTGTGTCCTCTTACTGTTAAATATATCCAAATATACAATTGATTGCTTTAATTATATTGACTTAATGTTGTGGGGCTATTTAAGTGGCTCTAGTTTGGATATAGGTGGTGTAATTATTGCCAATATCTGACTTTGATGAAATTGCTTTGACAGATTTTTGAATGCTGGAGTTTTTGGAAATGGAACAGAGTCAACTCACACATTGCCACAGTCAGGGACAAGGGCAGCTATGCTAGTTAGGATTAACACACTGCTTCAAGGATACTCTGGCATCAGATTTGAAATCCTGGAGGCTATCACCAAATTGCTCAACAACAATGTCACTCCATGTTTGCCTCTTCGTGGTACGATCACAGCCTCTGGTGATCTTGTCCCCTTGTCCTACATTGCCGGATTACTCACTGGTCGGCCTAATTCCAAAGCCGTTGGACCTAATGGTGAAAAGCTCAATGCTGAAGAGGCATTCCGTGTTGCTGGAGTTAACGGTGGATTTTTCGAGCTGCAGCCTAAGGAAGGCCTTGCCCTTGTTAATGGCACTGCTGTTGGTTCTGGTTTAGCCTCAATGGTCCTGTTTGATGCTAACATTCTTGCAGTCTTTTCTGAAGTTCTCTCAGCAATTTTTGCTGAGGTAATGAATGGAAAGCCTGAGTTCACTGACCATTTGACGCACAAATTGAAGCACCATCCTGGACAAATTGAGGCTGCTGCAATTATGGAACACATTTTGGATGGTAGTGGTTTTGTGAAGGCGGCTCAGAAGCTTCATGAAATGGATCCTCTACAAAAACCAAAGCAAGATCGTTATGCTCTCCGAACATCACCCCAATGGCTTGGCCCTCAAATTGAAGTCATCCGTGCTGCAACAAAGATGATCGAGAGGGAGATTAACTCAGTAAACGACAACCCTTTGATCGATGTTTCAAGAAACAAGGCTTTACATGGTGGCAACTTCCAGGGCACCCCAATTGGTGTCTCTATGGACAATTCTAGATTAGCCCTTGCATCAATTGGGAAATTGATGTTTGCCCAATTCTCCGAGCTTGTCAACGATTACTACAACAACGGGTTGCCATCTAATCTAACTGCAGGGAGGAATCCAAGCTTGGACTACGGTTTCAAGGGATCTGAAATCGCCATGGCTTCATACTGTTCAGAACTTCAATTCTTGGCAAATCCTGTGACTAACCACGTACAAAGTGCTGAACAACACAACCAAGATGTGAACTCCTTGGGTTTAATCTCAGCAAGAAAAACAGCTGAAGCTGTGGACATATTGAAGCTAATGTCATCCACATATCTAGTAGCACTTTGCCAAGCTATAGACTTGAGGCATGTGGAAGAGAATTTGAGAAATGCAGTCAAGAATACTGTCAGCCAAGTAGCTAAAAGAACCCTGACAATGGGTGCCAATGGAGAACTGCATCCATCAAGATTCTGCGAAAAAGACTTGCTTCGTGTTGTGGACCGGGAATATGTCTTCGCCTATGCTGATGATGCCTGCAGTGCTAACTACCCCTTGATGCAGAAACTTAGGCAAGTACTCGTCGATCATGCCTTGCAAAATGGCGAAAATGAGAAGAATGCCAGCAGCTCAATCTTTCATAAGATTGCAGCTTTTGAGGATGAGTTAGTGGCCGTGTTACCAAAAGAAGTCGAGAATGCACGAGCAGCCTTGGAAAGTGGGAACCCTGCCATTGCAAACAGGATTAAGGAATGTCGATCGTATCCACTCTACAGGTTTGTTAGGGAAGAGCTTGGAACAGAATTGTTGACAGGAGAAAGAGTAAGGTCACCAGGTGAAGAATGTGACAAGGTATTCACAGCAATGTGCAATGGAGAAATCATTGATTCATTGTTAGAATGTCTCAAGGAATGGAACGGTGCTCCTCTTCCAATCTGTTAGAAAGCTGATGATCTCAAGCAACAGGATCATTGTTAATGTTTGTCAATTACGTTGCTATTTTTCAATTAATTTTTACATATGCCTTTTCGTTTGGTGTTAACATAAATGTAAACTCTCTTGAATATGTTGGATTGTAGTTATATAAGGTCTCCTTTCAATAAAAATTAATGAAAAGTGACCATGTGCTTATATGTACCTAAAAATTTGTTTTTGTTTCCTGATTTGAGGCTCTTGTGATATTCATTTATACAAAAGATTCCTATAAACAGAACTCTTCCGTGATCAAACCGTAAGAAACCAAAGGGATTAACCACAGGAATTTTGTTTAAAATTCTAACTTTCCTCCAACTAAAGGTAAAGAATGAAAATTCTCAGTGCCCTCTATACATTGATTTTGGATATTCATAATTACAATAAGTACTAAACTAATCAAAGTAATGTAACAAGCTGCATTTAGCACTAAATTAATAAAGGAGTAAATTTGATTTCTCTTTTAACCGTGTTGGAGTCAAATGAAAGCAACCAAGTCTAAAGTAGGTGCAACATCAAAAGAGTATTCAGACAATTGTTTCTAAATGGACCCGTCTGAAAACTACGGGGCTGGCAGAGGAAAGAATTTTCATTTTCTATTGTTAGGTTCGTACAAAAAATTTCTGCAAAGAAAATAAGGAAGAATTCAGTGAAGATTGCTTTTAACTTGTAGGATTTAGGAAATTGTTTCAAGTGTATAACAGCAAGTGGTTATTGTGAAGACATAATCAAGTGTTCACCATTCAACGTTTTGAACTTTCAGATGAAATGATCATACTTTTCAACATTATATAAAACATCTAGATGTCCAGACTATTTAGTTCAATCCTTACTGTCACTCAACTATCAAAAAGAATTTTTAGTATACTCCAACAGTTTCAATTTATTTGACATAGTTTGAATGAATAAGGAGTTTAAGAAAGAAATTTTTACTTTAGTACTTGTGGTGTAAAACAAGTGTGTGTATATAAAATTTTTGAAACTTTAAATAGTCTTATGTTAACATTTGTGTGGTTAAAAATTATTCTCATTAAGAGTAAAGAGAAAGCGTAAAAGTAATTATTTTTAAATTTAGATGTGTGTTATTCATCATTTTAAAAGGGACTACTAAAGCACTTCAGATTTTGATTAACCACACAGTTCAAGAGTTATCCCGTTTGGTAAACCAACATAAGGATGCATTTTACCCTAGTTGAGACTTTACATTTAACCGTTGTTAGGTAAAGTTGGATGGGGCTCCTCTCTATTAATCAATGTCTCCATTTCCCCAAGTTCTCTCTTAGATTAATGACACTTGCCCCTCCTCAAAATCAATGCTCCAGATCTAATTAATTAAATTAAGATTTTAACCATGGTTAGAAGAATATCTCGTTTTATATCAAATTCAAAATATTTTTGCCTATCCTATATTATATTTAAGGAGCAAATTTAAGCTTCCCTCCTCATAAAATTATGTACACCCCCCCCCCCACCCTCCCTCACCCAACGTTTTTGTCCTTTTTTTTTCTCACTAAACTCAATAGTTAATAGGACAATTTTTACTCAGCCTGAGCAAATTTCATCCACTTTCTCAGAAATAATTTCTTTCAGTCTCCCTAATATTGGGTCTTTTCCTTTATAAATTCTTAATTGATAGGACTATTTTATTAATGATAAATTATAAGTATAATACATACTAGTATTAATCAACTTTCAAAAATATCTTTCGGGAAAAAAGGAATGTAATAAGCTATGAGGTTAAATGTATAAAATAACCATAAGATTAGTAAGTAAACAAGATTACAAAAGCTTGGAATTGTCAAATGTTAACAAGAAATATTTTGAATGAGATATGGAAAGTTGGTGATATATTAGGGACGGAAACAAACAACATTAGGTGGGACTGAAACAAATAAATTTTTGAGAAAGTGGATGAAATTTGCTCAAGCTGAGTAAAAATAGTCCTATTAACTAATGTGTTTAAAGAAAAAAAAGGACAAAAACATGGGGGGTAGAGGCACGAAAATAATTTTATGAGGAGGGAAGCTTTAAATTGGTCTTTAATATAGGATAGGCAAAGATTTTTTGAGTTAGATATTGAAAGATATATTCTTCTAACTATAGTTAAAACTTTAAGTTAATTAATTAGATCTAGAGCATTGATTTTGAGAAGGGACGGGTGTCATTAATCCAAGGGAGAACTTGGAGAAATGAAGACATTGACTCATGGAGAGGAGCCTGATCCGATAAGGTTAATGATTATAAAATACTCATATTTACCATCATATATGAGTTACTATCCATTTAAGAGAACTCTCTCCATCTAGGTGATTAGCCGCTCTAACCAATAGGGGTGAGCATAAAATTGATGAAATTGAATACCGAACTGAACCAAATTAATT
Source organism: Petunia x hybrida (assembly GCA_037355625.1). NCBI lineage: Eukaryota > Viridiplantae > Streptophyta > Magnoliopsida > Solanales > Solanaceae > Petunia > Petunia x hybrida. The sequence continues at coordinate 884,762 of JBBBVM010000258.1, forward strand.
TGATATTTTGGTTTCAATTCTCGATTTCTCTATCTGGTTATCGGTATGTGATTTAATGAATTTCGGTACTTCAATTCAGTCTTCGATTTCGAGGCCTCGATTATTCGATTTAATCGAAATGTCATACTTTTGGTACTGCAATGCTGGTGCCTATTTGACATTTCCAATTAGGGGTTCGAAATTTAAAAAGTAAAGTTTAGACTTGTGTCAAGGGAGCTCTACATATGATATCATTATAGACGGATAAGTTTTATTGGATTTAAATTCATAAAATAATATGGCTATATGTTAAATTCAAGACATATACTCCAAATAAGTGTTATGGACTAATATAATTGGGCTAATTATTTAAATATAATGAAAGTCCAATCTTGTTAGGCTAGCCAATTAGCCTAAGGCCCAATGGATGCAAGTTTCCTAGAGGCCCAAAAATGTGCCACGTGTAAAGTGACGTAGCGCCAAATCAAATCAAAGAGCCGATAGGATTATGCCACATGCCAATGACATGTCAATCCAAGACAAATCCAAATGGCCAATAAAAATGTGCCATATGTACAAGTGATATGTTCTGGCCAATCAAATATGGCCTCGTCACTACTAAAATCTGATTGGTCGGTCCACGGGCCAAGGCCCGTTAGGTTTTCTTGGTGCCTACTCCACCCCATATCTATATAAAGGGGTCAAACCTCTCATTTGTAAGGGGAATCAAAAATCAAAAGCAAGAAGAAATCATAAACAAGAAGCAACAAGGAGCTCATAGATCAAACGCTACAAGTTTTTTAAAAGCTGAAAGGAATTCCTACAAGTTCTAAGGATTCAAGTATCAAGAAGAAGATTCAAGATTCAAGATCAAGCTTAAAAGTCCTTGGATCATCACTTAAAATTTGTATTTGAAAAGACGAATCAGCGGAATTATAGAGATTGTACTGCTCATATATTGAAATCAAATACTACACTTGTTATAATATTTTCATGTCTTGATATTTATTTCTTGATGCGAATTTACTTGTTACAAATTTTGGCATGCCCAGTGGGACAATCTCTACCTCTCATCTCAACTTTTCGAGTCACAAAAAAAAATCAACATTGAGATGGCTTCAAAGAACACCAACTCAAAATCTGCTGCTACTGCAAAATCTGCTTGGCCTCACGATCTTGATGCCAACTCCAAGTTCTCCTCTGAAGTGGAAAGCTTCATGAATGCTACTAAGGGAAGCTTTAGACCAATTACAAGGAACAAAACAAATTTTCTGGGACAACAAGCACTCCAAGTGTTATCCGCATCAACTACAATTTTCAGTTCTTCATCTTCGAAATGAGCTAGATCCTCTACTGGTGGATTGGAGGAAAGAAGCAACATTGCTGAAATTGTTGAAAGATCTTTAGCTCGGCTTAGCGTTTCTGGATCTAAGAAGAAAATCATGAAGGGATGCAATGATAATTCGAGTGCTGGATCATCTCCAACCACACCGTCAGACATAGGAAAATCAAGGATTAATTTGTGGGAAAATTCATGTTACTCCCTATCATCTTCAACAGCTATGTAAGAGATGGCGACTAACGCTTTATCGGTGGAGGAACAACTTGCAAATTTGACAAAGGCGATTGATGGCTTAACGAACTATGTCAAAAGTCAAGATGCTCGCATCAACAAGATGGAAGGTATGATGGAGGGAGAATCTAGCCATGCTCCAAGGAAGCGTCCAGAAGTACAAGAGATGATTAATACTCCAGCAAAACAAGCAACACCTGCTAAGGAAATTCAAGTCTCTACTGATGGGGTGATTCCAATTGATCAACTGAAGGAGATCATTATGGGGACAATCAAGGATAAGTACGGGGTTGCTTCCAAGTCTTCTCTCACATATGCGAAGCCGACACTGCAAGGATTGATAGCTTAAAGATGCCCACTGGTTATCAACACCCAAAATTCCAATAGTTTGACGGTAAGGGAAATTCAAAGCAACATGTGGCGCACTTTGTTGAAACATGCAACAATGCTGGAACGTATGGAGACTATCTTGTCAAGCATTTTGTTTGCTCCCTCAAGGGAAATGCCTTTGATTACGGACCTCGAGTCTGGTTCTATTGATAGTTGGGAGGAATTGGAGCATGACTTTCTCAATCGCTTTTACAGCACAAGGCGTACAATGAGCATGATAGAGCTCACGAACACACTCCAACGAAAGGAAGAACCAGTTATTGATTTTATCAATCGATGGAGGCATGCAAGTCTTAATTGTAATGATAGGCTAAGTGAATGATTGGGAATAAAGATGTGCATTCAAGGTATGCATTGGGGGCTCCGTTATATCTTGCAAGGCGTAAAGCCTAGAACTTCTGAAGAGTTGGACACACGCGCTCATGATATGGAGTTAAGCATTGCTTCCAATGGAAGTGATGCACCACCCTTCTGTGAATCTCACAGAGGAAAAGACAAGCAAGAAGTCAAGAAATGGAGCAAGTTGGCGCCCAAGGCTGAAAGCAAAGAATCTATGCATGTTGATGATGCACATTTGAAGTTCACCACAAAGGTAAGCAAGAAGCAAAGTATGAAGACGGCTTCATTTAAAGACAAGCCAAGTCAGAAGTTGACTTTAAAAAAGATGCAAGAAAGGGAATATCCATTCCTAGATTCAGATGTTCCAACAATTTTTGATGAACTTCTAGAGTTAAAGTTCATTGAGCTACTAGAGATAAAGCGACCCAATGAAGCTGGAAAGAAGAATGATCCGAATTATAGCAAGTATCATCGACTTCTGGGGCACTCGCTCGAGAAATACTTTGTCTTCAAAGACAAAATAGTGGGATTGGCCAATAAAGGGAAGATTATATTGCAAGATGAAAAGGAAAATGCGAACCAGGTTTCCATCATGTTTGGCTCGCACGACCCTGTGGTGATCTGCAACTTCGCTGAAGGATTTGAAGAGAAGGATGTCATGATCAAGTTTGGCAACTTTGAACCTATCTTGATAAATCAATCGCTACAACGCGCCAAACTAAATGTGCAGAGCTTGGAGCAAGCATCATTGGAAGAAGGTGAAGCTCAAACTGATCAAGAAAATGATGAAGGTTGAATACTAGTGACTCGGCGGAGACGCTACAAAATGAAGTCGCGAAATGAATCAGCTAAGCAACCAACAAGGCAAAAGATGGTGAAAAAGACAAGAAAGCAAACTACTTTTCGACGTCCACAAAAGGCAAGGGTGGAAGTTTACCACTATCAAAAGCCGTGTCAGCCAGTGACTTTAGAAGAGTTCTTTTCAAGTTGGTTTCGCACGAAAATTCCTAAAGGTGATATTAAGACTTCGTATTGTAATACTGATAAAGAAGAAGAGAAGAGTGAAACATCAGAGTTGTTGCCACCGGCATAATCAGAAGAGCTCATTGAGCCTATCTCCCAAGAAGTAAATACTTGTAAAGTAAAGATCACCTTCACAAATGATGACATTCTACTTGGTGAGACTCCTCATAATCGTCCCTTATTTGTGGTTGGCTGTGTTAATGAGAAAAGAGTGAATAGAATCTTGATTGATGGAGGATCTGGAGTCAACATCTTGTCTGTCCGCATGTTGAAGGAACTTGGCATCTCTACTGAAGAACTAACGCAAAGTCGCTTAATAATTCAAGGATTCAACCAATGGGGCAAAGGGCTATAGGTGCCTTAAAAATGGATCTCACCATTGGAGAGACGACTTCAAGCGCATGGATGCATGTGATCGGCGCAAGGACTTCATATAATATCTTGCTTAATAGGCCTTGGATACACGAGAACAAAGTGGTTCCATCCACTTATCACCAATGCCTAAAATATCATGAGGGTGGAGTCGAAAAGACGGTGGTTGCTGATTACAAGGCATTTTTCGAAGTAGAGGCACACTTCACCGATGCAAAATTCTACTTGAAGAATGTCGTGGGGGGGAGTAAAAGCCGATAACAAAGCAATAACCAAAGAAGCCGAGCTTGCTGCTAAAAGGGCCGAGGTGGCAGCTGGTAAAGCAAAAGTTGTAGCTGGTGGAGATCAAATTCCCTTAAATCAAAATAACGTACACAAGGTAAATATTGCAGCTTCGAACAAGAAAATAAGTCCTACACTCCACTACGTTCCAAAATTGAAGAAAGAAGAAGGCCAGTCATCTAATCTCCAAAGTGATCAGCTAAAGGGATTAACTTTCCCCGTCAAGCGAATTGATGCAACGAAGTTGACCTCGAAGTTACTTGGTGGTTTTGTGGCTAAAAATCCACCGTTGAATAAAGAACTCCCTACGAAGCACACGAATCAGGGATTTGATCTGAATGCTTACAAGTTATTTGCAAAAGCCGGATATGATCCCAATGAACCATCTACACTAGAGAAGCTCTTACCTGAAGGTACCATGAAGAAATCACGCGAAGGCTTGGGTTACGAGAAACCTCCACCGGTTCGTATCTCTATATGAAGGGCAAACAACAACTACATCACTGCTGAGATGACTCTGAGGCTTCAAGTAAGAGGTCTTCTGTCTTTGATCGGCTGGAAGAACCATCTTCAAGAACTTCTATCTTTGATCGGCTGGGAGAACCATCTTCAAGAACTTTTGTCTTTGATAGGTTAGGACCGTTGAATAAGAAGAACAAGCCTCCGAGGAAATCCAAAAATGCAAAGGTAAATGCCCCTTCTCATTATGGTCAAAGTCTTACCCCTTCAAGAATGAGGCACGAAGAAAAATTTATAATCTCTTGTGAAGATGTTGTTGACACCTAATTTTGTCCCTCCTGTTTCAATTGCCATTATTCAGACAAAATTGCACTGATAACAACACAATTATCATACACTCACCCCTATTCAAAATCATTACTTCGCACACACACGCCAATTAGGCTATTTTTTAAGACATTAGCACAAGCTATGGTCATTTTATGAAATTCGCACGTTCAGTTATAATTTCTCGTAATTATTCCTATTTTAACAAAATTACCTAAATTATTTTAAAATCTAAAATAATAGGCTTCCCTAGATATTTAGCCCTCACAATTAATTTTCTTATTTTTCTATAATTTTACAAGTATTTTATACAATTTTCTATACATTTATATGCATTTTATAAGTATTTATACGCAATATATACAATTTTATACATATACATATATACACCTCAGCATGTGCACACATCACACCCACTTATACATGTCAGCACCACGTCATGTCGACGTGGCTTGATCTCAGCCGTCCAAATATTTGATCCGACGGCCACGACTCCTCTTTCCTTTTTTTAATTATACACCCAAACTCCAAACCCTACTTTCCCTATCCCACTTCCCTTACCCTCAGTCGCCTCTCTCTCTCGAACTCTCTCTCGACTGAAACCCTAATGGCTCTATTTCCAAGGCCATTTTCGGCCAATTTCACTGGCGAAGTGACAAGAAAATTACATCTTGTTCTCCTCGTGGTCTGCTGTAAAACCCCTATGAAGATTCCCTCAAACAACGAGGTCAAAGACTCGGCTTTTCGCCGTCACTGTCACCAGAACTCCGGCGGAAACTTGATAAGAACTGAACCTTATGACCTAGTGGAGGGAAAAACCTTCGTGTTTACGCGGCTAAGAGCGGGTCAAAACTAACCCGATTCGAATCCCAAACTGGTAAGCCTAACCCCTTCTCCTTTTTCCTTTTTCCTTTTTTCTTCGTGATTTTCTCATAGGTTTATGTGATTGTTAAAACCTAAAATTTGCCTAGTTTTACTTTGTGTCTTAACATGTTTGTTTGTTACTGATTAATTAATTATAGTGAAAAATTCGCACGATTATTAGTCCATGCCTGGTTCACTGACTTAGTTAAACACTGCTTAGAATTTCCACATATCGAGTATGATGTATCTGTGGCTTGTGCTTTGAGAATATCTCAGTTATTTTTTAAGATAAACTGATCATGGCCAACATTGCTTTACAACTGTACCTAGCCTCTTATTTTGTCAAGATACCTGATTATTTGTTTGAAATTGGGATGATGATTTAATTAGCATGATTATAGGGATCATAATTGTTCAATTTGAAGTCGTGTGATTGATATTTGAATGGGAATTGCTTGATTGATCAGTAGGGTATCAATTGGATCTTGATTAAGAGTTTGTTAGAACCATTTACGATTTCGAGCCTAAAATAGTCTAAGACATGTGTGTACACTGATCTTTTGACTTTGACTGTGCTATTGTCTAAGGGGGTGGGAATTTTACCTATTTAAAATTTTGTTTACCTTAAATTTGGGACCCTAATTGACTTATATATGGAAAGTCTACCTAATTGAATCTTTTAACTATGGGAAGTCATATTCCCTGGCTTTTATGCCCTGTCGTTTGAACCTATATCTCTCACCCCTCACAACTATATAAGTCGACTTATTTGACATATTCTCACACAGTTTCAATACCTAGAAACACACAGACACATTCTCACACACTGAGACATCACATATACACTGAAATTGTTAGCAAAACATCTCTCTGCTCCTCTTGAATTTTACTCTCCTCTCCAGGAATTGATACTGCTTCTAGAGGCAAATTCTCACTGCTAGATATTGCTTCTCTAATTATTTCAATTGTAAACAAGGTATGATTCTATATGTTGAATCCATGCTATTCTCTGCCTAACCTGTTTATTATCTATGCTCTTCATCTGCTCCCTATTTGTCAGTGTATGTGCATGTTTGGGGCTTCTCTTTGGCCCTGCTAACCTTGGTATACAGCTTTGATTGGATGATCTGAAAAAGGTCATACCATTTTATCTAATGCAGGAAGTGCTAAATAATTATACTATGACTAGAGTAGTTTTCTTGATGTGTGATCACTAAGATCATTATCTGTTGTTTAATGCTTAAGAAACATGGCCCTAATTACATATATATATATATATATATACATATATATATATATATATATATACATATATATATATATATATATATATATATATATATATATATATATATATATATATATATATATCCCTCTTAGACCCCTTATTTGTGTATATTGATTAGGATACCCTGCCTGCACTTATTTTAAAATAGGGTTTACAGTCATAGACTGTGTACATGGCTACCCAGGGGCCCTTTCTAAACTTTTGCCTTGCTATGTGTCTGCATCATCCATTCTAAGACTGCGATCACTGATGTATAAAACATACATGGCCATTTCTGGATAAAACCATACTTTGATTTGAAGGTTTAGATTCTGAATTTACCTGCTTAAACGGGAACCTGGACGATGTAATTGGCATGTAAAAGTTAAAAACTGAGAATTATGATGCTTGAAGTATGCTATCTTGTAAAAATCTGAATTTTCAATTACAGGGGCTTATTACATGTTAACTGCCTAAATTTGGATCATCTTTGTAAAATAACAAGACTTCCCTTTTGCATAATTAAGTTGGGCCCAAAAACCTTTTTAAATCTGGCCATTTTGTGTGTTTTAACCAATTTTGCACATTTAAGCTCTTGTACACTGATCTCATAGTGTATAGGGGTATATAAATTATTGGGGTCTATTATACAAGTATTTACACGTATTTTCTAAAGCCTAATACGAGTATTATCATATATTTGCATGCTTATATATGTATAATATGTGTGACAGCCTTTTTGTGTGCATCTTGTGTGTTCTGTGATCCATTTTCTCAAAACAGCCTCTCTGTACATATATATTTTTAAAACTGACCCCAAAAATAAAATAGCCATTAAGGTTAGGGCTCAACAATTAATGTCAAGTCACACCGACCCTAAATGGCTATCGTTTTATTTCAAAAATAATCCCAACCTGGTTTGAAATCAAATCTGGACTGTTTCATGAAAACTGGCAATTCAAAATTGGTTATTGCTGCAAAATTATAATAGACACTGAAAATTGCATGACTGAACTGAATTTTACCACCCTTTTGCAATATTAGCTTTGCTAAGTATATGATTGCCAATATGAGGTTAAATGTGCGATTAGGCATAGGGCTTAGGCCGTCCTTACAAATTTAAAGGCCCAATATCATGTACGTGCTGCCCACATATACTATTTGCACAAATAGAGCTAATTTCGTAATTGATTGTGATATTAACTCTCAAATTATATATATATATATATATATATATATATATATATATATATATATATATATATATATATATATATATATATATATATATATGTGTGTGTGTGTGTGTGTGTGTGTGTGTGTGTGTGTGTGTGTGTGTGTGTGTGTGTTTTAAATGTGTATAACTTGTTTAGACATCCCTAAATTAATTGCTCTGGCGGGAACCACTTTTTGTGGGACTTGGGGAAGTGCCTAACACCGTCTTCCCCGAGTCATTTGGATTTCTTGCCCTCGAATCTTTGGAATTGAACATGTTTAATAAAATACCCGACCTTAGACATTTAGGTTACCTAATACACCTTAGAAATCCATAATAGGTGGCGACTCCAATCTTTAACTCAAACGAGTTACCCAGTCAAATTTGAGTTTTGATTCGCTCCGGGTTAAGTAAAATATGGGTATGACAGATGTGTTAAAGGCCAGGACTCATAGTATAGTCCACACGAAGGAGCGTGATGAAGATGAAGAAAGCATGGAATCTTCATCACATCATTGCACAAGAAGAGGAAAATATTTTTTCTCCAAATAGGATTGTAAATAAGTTAGAGGATATTTCTTTTTGTCACCACATATCTTTCAACAATGACGGTCCTCATGAAGAAGAAGATGCTACAGATGCTCCACCTAAGCTAGAAGAAGGGGTGAAGGCAACGGTTGATGCATTGAAAGAAATCAACCTTGGCACAAATGAAGATCGGAGGCCTACGTATATTAGTGTTCTACTAGCAGCGGATGAAGAAAGTGCTTATGTGGATCTACTAAAAGAATATAAGGATGTCTTCGCTTGGAGTTACAAAGAGATGCCTGGCTTAGACCCGAAAGTAGCGGTTCATCATTTGGCAGTCAAGAGAGGTACTCGTCCCATAAAACAAGCCCAACGTCACTCTAGGCCAAATTTCGTCCTCTTGATTGAAATTGAAGTCAACAAACTGATCGAGGCTGGTTTTATTCGTGAAGTCAAGTACCTCATATGGATTTCAAGCATAGTGCCTGTAAGGAAGAAGAATGGCCAAATTTGAGTTTGTGTCGATTTTAGAGATCTCAACGACGCATGTCTTAAAGATGAGTTTCCGCTTCCTATCCTAAAACTTATGATTGATGTCACTACTAGTTACGAGGCTATGTCTTTCATGGATGGCTCCTCCGGCTATAATCAAATTCGCATGTCACTTAAGGATGAAGAATTCACAGCATTTTGAACTCCTAAGGGCATTTATTGCTACAAGGTGATGCCGTTTGGTTTGAAAAATGCTGGTGCAACTTACCAAAGGGCCATGCAAAAATATCTTTGACAGTTTGCTTCACAAGAATGTAGAGTGCTATGTTGATGACTTAGTGGTAAAATCCAAGAGAAAGGAGGACCACTTGCGAGACTTGAGGACGGTGTTCAAATTGTTGAAAAGGTACCAACTTCGAATGAATCCTTTGAAATATGCATTTGGAGTTACTTCTGAGAAATTCCTTGGTTTCATTGTTCGACATCGAGGCATTGAAATTGATCAAGCAAAAGGAGATGCAATTTTAAAGATGCCTAAACCCAGAAATCTCCATGAATTAAAAAGTCTGCAGGGAAAGTTGGCCTACCTCAGGAGATTCATCTCAAATCTGGCTAGGATGTGTCAGCCGTTCAGCTGTCTCATGAAAAAAGGCACTCCTTTTGAATGGGATCAAGCTTGCAGCAGTGCCTTTGAGAGCATCAAATCCTACTTGATGAAGCCTCATGTTTTGGCAGCTCCAATACCTAGAAAGTCGTTGATATTATATATTGCAGTACAAGAAAAATCAGTTGGGGCACTTTTGGCTCAAGAGAACAAGAAAAATCAGTTGGGGCACTTTTGGCTCAAGAGAATAGTGAAGGAAAAGAAAATTTACTTTACTATTTGAGTAGAATGATGATGCCGAATGAGTTGAAGTACTCGCCAATTAAAAAGTCGTATTTGGCACTAATCTTCTCCATTCAAAAGTATAAGCATTATTTTCAAGCTCACGTTGTACGGCTGGTTTCTCGAGCAAATCCTATCAAGTTTTTGATGTCAAAACAAGTCCTTAGCGATCATTCGGCGAGATGGTATCTCCAGTTTCAACAATTTGAGATCATATACATACCTCAAAAGGTGGTCATAGGACAAGCGTTGGCAGATTTTCTGGCAGATCATCCGATACCTGATTGTTGGGAGCTAACTGATGAGTTACCTAATGAAGATGCAATGTTCGTCGAAGTTCAACCGTCTTGGAAGATGTACTTTGATGGTGCTGCACAATGCAATGGAGCTAGTGCTGGAGTAATATTTGTAACTCCCCAAGGAGAAGTATTACCATATTCTTTCACCTTGACTCAACATTGCTCCAATAATTTCGCAGAGTATCAAGCACTCATACTTGGGCTCGAAATGGTCGTCGATATGAAGCAATTGCAGTTGCAAGTCTATGGGGACTCTAAGTTGGTGATCAATCAGCTTCTGGGTAGCTACGAAGTAAGGAAACCCGAGTTGCATCCGTACCACGACTATGCACAGAAGTTGATAGGATAGATTGGTGACGTAATTCATCAGCATGTGCCAAGGAGGGAAAATAAGAAAGTTGATGCCTTGGCCACTCTAGCTTCAACACTTACCGTTCCTGATCAAACGAAAGTTACTATCTGCCAAAAATGGGTAGTCCAACCTTTAGACAATGATGAGGTTGAAAGGAATGACCTCCAACATCTTGTTGTTGTTTCTAAAGTCGACGAGGAAGACTGGCGGAAACCTATCATTAACTACTTGAGTCATGGGATACTGCCAGAAAATCCAAGAAGGACAATTGAAATTCGTCGCCGAGCTCCGCACTTCCTTTACTACAAGGATACTTTATATTGACGATCATTTGAAGGAGTGCTCTCCTGCGATGTTTAGGAGATGATGAAACACTTCAAGCTATGCAAGAAATACATAATGGGGTATGTGGATCGCATCAGTCTGGGCCGAAACTCCACTTCCACATAAAAAAGATGGGATACTATTGGCCGACGATTGTAAACAATTGCTTGGATTATGCTTGAAAATGCAAAGCTTGCCAGCTCCATGCAAATTTTATACATCAACCACCAGAAGTGTTACAACCGACCGTCGCATTGATGCAACCCAAAATACGCGGAAACGAAAAGACGATACAAAAAGCGGAAACGAAAACAAGATAGGCGATATCGATGAAGATATCGAGATAAAAGCAAGACGAGGCTTGAACGTTTACCTAAGTAGCACCGAGGAACTCGTCTCGATACACCCCGGGTGAAGTCAAGGATCACCTATACTATGCAACTACCCTCAAGAGGCACCCGGCTCTTGCAAATAGAATGATCGAAAGAGGTTACGATGTTCAACTTGGAATCCACCAAGTGAAATCATGCCCGTTCACGGGTTCTTCATTGAGATTTACTCAAGAAATATATCATTCTACATTCAAGGTTTGTTAAAATGCAATAAATGAATGAATGGGGTATTTATAGTTTCCCCTTACAACATTTGCCAAGTTTCTGGTCCGCACTGCTCAAATGGTCTTCGCGATCGCGCACAAGGATATGCGATCGCGTGGGCACTAAACTTCAGAGGCTCGCTGTCGCGTCATGTTGAGCGAAATCGCGCAGGGCAAATGACTGGTCATCGCGATCGCGTGAGAGTTGGCGCGATCGCGCAGAGAAGATGTCTGGCGCCAGGCAGTAGCTCAGGAAATGCTGCCCTGTTTTGCCCTATTGTGGCTCCCCTGTTTCCTGCACTGGTTTCAGCCCTGTTCCCACTTTGATTGAGCTTCAATGCATGGTCTTCAAGTCGTCTCCCGAACTCATATCATCCATGCCGCGACTCCCAGACCAAGTGTAGGTGTCGATGCAATTTGGGCTGCATCATCCTCCCCTTCTTAAGGAAATTTCGTCCTCGAAATTAAAGCTGTAATCACCTAATTTTGGCACGAAAATTCAAAAAAAAATTGTTCGAAATAGTTATGTTAATTTTCACAGGGCTTCGCATATTTTCTCTAAATTTTGTCGTTCTGTTAGCTAATTAATTAGGAAAAATATCAGAAAATTACCAAGAATATGATTAATTGTGAGCATGTTTAGTTAATATTTTTGTGATAATTAATTTATGTTCTTGTAATCTTGATTGAGTGTTTGTTAATTGTTGAATGGGCCATCTAATATCTGAAAAAAGGAGATGACCCACAAAAAGAAGAAATGGATCAGCCCGCATCCACTTTTGACCCGGCCCGTTTCCCATGGTTTATAATCTTTTTCTTGCCATTTTTGGCCATTTCCCACATACAAGTCTTGAAAACAAAGGAAACTATGCCATTTTTCTTAAGCCCACCGGAAATCGCCACGACCGCGGCGCCACCGTCCTCCGCCGTCCGGAAATCACAAAAAATACATTCCCAGGCGCGCCTCGACCTCCTCGTTCACGATCCAAGATTGTTTTCTCCAAATTGTCATCGGTTCGTCGTAGATCGTGAGTTCAAAATGAGAAAAAACCTAACTCCGGTGAGTTTTCCGTCCAAGTCTTATACCAATGGCTCTGTCTCGCCATCCTCTTTCATCCTATGCTCTAATTGGCCCGAAAACATCTTTTCTCGGCTAAACCCGAAATGAAACGGACTCGGATCCCACTTTTTGTGCTTGCGTGTTGCTCTCTTCCATTTCTCTCTTGTCCTAGTTGAGACGACCCCAAATGAGGTCGTTTCAATTAGAACGAGAAAGGATGGTTGATTTTTGTTTTGATTCTTCCGTGAAAATAGCATTAGTGATGGTGTGTAGCGGCTGTTTGGTGAGATAAAATGACTTAGAGGGCTGTGATGATTTGTTTTAGTGCATTGGGGGGTGGTGTACTGATCCGAGGTCGTGTAGAAGCGATGGTGATGATTGAATGGCAGGTGTGTTGATGCGAGGACGAAACAGTGTGTCGTTCTGAGGCGACGTTGGCAGCGGAGCAGTGCTGCGATGAAGGTGAAACAATGACGATATGAGGCTGCTACGTTTTGGTTCAATGATGAAGCAATGGGACTGTGATAATGGCTCGTGATGATAGCTCGGGGCTGTTCGCAGCAGTAGTTAGATAGCGTTTACTTGGAGATGGCGAGGCAGTTTCGAGGCAGTATTAGTAAGGCGACGGGGCTGTTGTGACATTATTCACAGTGGCGATGCAGCGATTAGTGGGATAATGCTCGGGTGAGCGATGGTGGTGTCAAGGCGGCGTCGAGGCAATGGAGACAAAGCTGCGATGATGAATGAAACTTGTCGAGGCAGCAATATGGTTTGCTTTTAACTGGTTAGATAGAAAGGCCCCATCTTCCCTCCTTCATTTCCTTTGTTTAAATGTTATGTGTGTTTATCATAGTTAATAATTGATCCAGGTTGTAAAAACTCATGTTTCAGTTTGATAATTGTTTGTTCCAATATCGAGTATGAAATGTTATTCTCGTTTGTTCGTATGTTGTCAAGGCATTGAATCTGTTAAACACTAGCTCGTTCAAGTTTTCTGTCTAATGTCATGTTGCGCGAGTTCCAGCCTGCTCTAATTCTGTTAAGCATGAAGCTTTATTGTTTGTCCCACTGTTTCTGCTATGCTAGTTATCTAAATGTATGGTGATACGTCTTTTGAGTTGTTGAATTGGTTTGAGCATGCTGGAACCATAGCTAATTTGATGACCAGTTTGAGCGTAGTTTGGTTTAGTGTTCAAGTGATCTGCATTTGTGTTTTTGTTACATGTTCAGCATGAGTTTCTTTGTTTAAAGTTTGAGTTCAAAATAGGATGTTTCAGCGTGTGTGCTGTAGATAGTCAGTTTGTTCTAGTCTTTAGCCTTTTCTTTTGGTGTAAATCTGAAAAAATCAAAAAGAGGTCCAAAGTCAAATGAAAAGCAAAACTTTTCAGCTTTAAAACTTGACTCCACTGCCACCATTTTTGTTGTTTAGCTAGCATGCCAAGTTTTCATTAAATGAGGCTGAAAAGTAGGGGGGAGATCTGGGTAACACACACACAGAGGACAGATCTGAAAAAAAAAAAAAAAGAGAGACAACATCTGGAAAACACTTAGAGGAGCTGAAAAACAGATCTCTCTCTCTCTTAAGAAACAACAATCTGAAAGAAAAAAAACACTACTCTTTCACTTGCTTGAGGTCTGAAAATTGTTAGAGCAAAAATAGTAGAGTTGAATAAAGTTTGAGTTTTTTGTATCCAAAAATGGAGAGGGTCTTCGCTGGTTGTTGGGTCTGTTAGCTACTGGCTGTTGCTGCTAATTGTTGGTTGCCTATTATGTCATTGCTGTTGCAAGGAGCCGCTGGCTATTAGGTAAATTTTCAAGCTTTCTTTGGATTTGCTCCTTAGGTATCTTTCTTTACACCTTGTATAAAGCATGTTTTCTTTTTTTCTAAAATCATGTATGAAGAGAGACTTATTATAAAGGCCATGATTTGAGAGCTATGGCTTGAAAAATTTCAGCTTTATTTATGTTAATATTTCCGGGCATATTGATCTTTCTGTGATAAGTTATAAGTTGTTAAAAGTTGTTCTCTTTACTTTGTTGCAAATGTGTTATCATGTATAGTAACATGGATTTTAGAACTTGGATGAAGTTAAGCAAAGAATCTGAAATTCTAAGTGTCGAATCTTGTTCAATTTCGGGATCAAGACAAGTGTTAGGCAAAAAGGGAGAAAGTTGTAAAAATGCAAACAAGAAGTCACATGGTATTACTGTGCACGTGTTCCGCCCAATTAAATAGCCAAATTAACAAATTGATTTAAGTACCAAATGAAATAAGAACAATACAATATTAAGGAATATGTAAATTATTTTTGGTAAATTATTTTGGAAGTGCATTCGCGAATCGCTAAATTGGATGTTAATTAATGATATGTGTTAGGATGTCTCACTCGAGTAGACATTACTTAAAGACACTCGATTAGGCAAAAATAAGTATGATTTGTGATCTACTTATTAGGCAAAGAGCAATAAAAATAAGAAAATTAAGTCGATTTAAAGATAAGTACGACAAATAAGTATGATTCGTGATCTACTTATTAGGCACACCAAAATAAACAGAGAGGCAATTTGTTCTAAAGTATACCCGGTGGGTTACCTAATACAATCTTTAGTTCAAAAAATATTAAAGCGAAAAATAGTAAAGGCAATAAACAACAAATTCAAAAAATCGAAATGCGTCAATAAAAGCAACTGTGCTTGGCACAGGACTCGAGGGTGCCTAACACCTTCCCGAGAGTCAACCGAGATCCTTACCCGGAACTCTGATGCAGACCATTTACGAGTCAAGGGTGTTCTAGGTACACCACTTTGGTGACTTGGCACACCTTTAACTTGTCAAGTGGCGACTCCGAAAAATCTCTTAATAAATTGTGTACCTTAAAACACCTAAGTCACAACCTTATTTTATTATTTTTAGTAAATTTTAGGGCGTGACAGCTTGGCGACTCTGCTGGGGAAACTTAGAATCTCAGGCTTTAGTAATTGTCGCTTTTAGGCTTGTGAATATTTGTTTGCCATGTTTTGAATGTTACTGCTTTAATATTTATCTGAATTGTATATAAACTGTCTCCTCTCGCGCAACCCCTCTGAGTCACTGATATATATATACCAGTATTGCTTTCAGCATCTGGGAAACCTTCTTACACAAATTGCCCATGATTTAGGAGGACGGTGTGTCGGGGTTAAGTCGGAGACACTGTTGCCGAACAACCTCGGTGCGCTTTCCGCCCGGTTTGTCCACCGGGTTCTGAGCCAGTCTAGACACCGAGTCTATTTTGTCACCTAGAGTTAAGCCTTTAGGCTCGATTTATATGCATTTCATTCGATGACTTAGTGAGGTGCGGTACACCAGTACTGCACTTGTCTAGTTAATCTCCTTCGTGTCAAGATGGGACCCGCGTCCCAGAAAAGCACATTTATGGCATTTTCTGTGTTGCATATGTTCGGAAGGTTGTTATGCTGACCGTTATTGGTTTGAGGGGTCGGGGTATACTGAAATGGATACAAATGAAAAAAAGTGTCATCATTATTTTTACGCCGTTATAATGGCGAATTTTTTTTAGGTTATTGTGCCAAAATCCATAAAAAAGGTTTTCTTCGAGTCAAAATATATTATGTGTCGTTATAATGTCGAGTTTTCTTCCGGCCATTTGTGTTTAAGTCAAGTGTCACGGTCTATCCTAAAATGTGAAAATAATTTTTTATTTTTTTTTACGCCGTTATAATGGCGAAACTTTTTAGAGTTTTTAAATTTTGTCTAAATGTGTGTCAAAGGGTCCCTTAATTTTGTCCGGTTTTTACATCGTTACGACAACTGTCCAAATATGAGTCAAGGATCTTATCCCAAGTTGTCAAATAAACTATCATTTTAATGCTGTCGTAACGACGAATTTTTCGGAATTTGTGTTAATTTTATACCTTCATCCAAATCGTAAAAAAAAAAATCTAATTAAAGAATAGTGGTTTGAGTCTCGAGTCTGAAAAAAAAAATATTTTAGTTGTCATTTAAGCCATTGTAACGACGAATTTCTTTTAGAGTCTTGTGTTTAGTTTTGTGTTCGGGCTTTGGCCCAAGTTTGTTTCTGAAAAAATAATTTGTTGTCACTATAATGGTGAATATTTTAGAACCCTTTCTGTTTGTCTAGGTCTGTGTTCGGATTTTATCCCCAGTTGTAGAAAATTCTTAGTGTTATTTTCACGCCGTTATAATGGCAAAAGTTTTGGAACCCTTTATGTTTGCCTAGGTCTATGTCCGGATTTCATCCCGAGTCTGAAAATAATTTTTGGTCGTCAATTTATGACAAAATTTTTGAAATGTTCCTGTGTTCGAGTCTGTGTTTTGATTTTACCCTAAGTATGAGAATAATTTTTCGTCTTTTATGCCAAATGGCAAAATTTTGTTAATCGTTCATGTGTCTCGTGTCTGTCATTTTGTATCATAGTTTTTCTCTAACTTTGTAAATATCCAGATGTCATGTTTTTTATTTTTGATTCTTGTCTCATGTCATTGTTTAAATTATGTCAGTTGCTTCAACAAAAATGAAAAATGAAAAAAAAAAAACAAAACAAAAATCATCAAAAATCAAGCCTTTCTGTCGTCTCGAGTTATGTGTCGTCTACGGTTTGTATTTTGACATTGTCTCAACGCGACACATAGACGATCTTTTCTGGGATACCTTCGATACACGCGGCATATGCCGCGAACTTTTTTCGGGATGACGCATAACAACCTTAACTTGTCAGTGTGTGTTTTTGTGCTAACCCAATTTGTTCACATAGTTGTTTGGACCTCTGCGGTAACTCGGGCACACATTCTGGCATCATACCACCCCTACAGAACAGCATCAACGCGACCCGTGGTCATGACGTCTGAAGGTGGAAATTCTGAGTTTGGCGCTCACGAGCGCTTGATTGAGTTGAATGAAAAATTGACCGAAGAGGTCAAAAATCTGAAACGGTTGATGGCCGAACAGAATGAGAGGTTGACTAAAGAGGTCCAAAATCTGAAACAGTTAGTGGCTGACCTGTATCTTGCCATTACTTCGGGACAGACAGCTCTTCCCATGCCAGCCAGTCTCTCAGGCCTTGCACCGAATATCGTGCATCAGGCACATGGCCCGCCTACAACAGTTGAGGACTCTCAGTATTCTCCCGACTCTCCTCACTACTACAATGAATCAAAAGTGGCAGGATCCTCCACAATGTGTCCTCTGGCACCACCATCTCCACTTGCTCCACCCTCGGCCTCTGCTCCACAATTCACTGTCCTAGCTAGGTCAGAAAGTCTTCGCAATGAAACAGAAAGGGAACGAGATCCCAGAAAACAGAGCGAGAGACAGTGCAAACAACCTCACTCACACCCCCAAGCTCCACATAAGAATCATCAACATTGTCATTCCCCACATAGTCCAAAATATCCCGCCCCTCCACTCCACAAAGTGCAGCCATATGCTCCAACATCTTCCTATCCGCAATGGCGCGCTCCAGCCCCACATCCTATATATCCCATTCAGCAAGCTCCTCATAATCACTTCCAGGCTTCGCCTAACCTTCCCTCCCCAAAAAGGAAGAATCCAAGCTCCCGTTTGAGTGTGTGTCATAAGAAGTTTCGACCAGGGGGGATGATTAGGTTCACACCAATCGGAGAATCTTACACCAACCTGTTGGAAAGGCTACAAAAAGCTGACATGTTGAAACCCATCCCAGGAAACATGAATCCAACTAGGAAAATGGATCGCTCGCGCCGTTGCGCTTTTCATTCTGGGGCGCCTGGACATGACACAGAGCAATGTGGACATCTGAAAAGAGCAATCCAAGAAATGATAGATAACAATCAGATAAAGGTTGTGGGAGACGAGACTCAAAATATAAACCAGAATCCTTTGCCAGCTCATAATTTTCAGAATGACACACATACAGTTGGGATGGTATGCACAGAGGAGGAAGTTGCCAGATTCAGGTGCATCCTTGTGAAGGGCTCAACAATGCATGAAAACCGGGAAACTGGCTCTGACTTGCAATTGAATGACTGTGAAAATTTGTAGCTTGTTTTGCTAATCTTTCTGTGTACTTGGTTATTCAAGGGTTGTAAACCAAGTGCATTATTTTGCTTGTTTTGTTTGTTCAAACCCTTATATCTTCAATTCAATGAAAGAGAGATCCATCTCGTCCTAATATTCGGCCTTTCATGTTTCCTGTTCTTACCTCCTTAGTTTTCTATTTTATGTTTTGCCGGCCTTAATAACATGACATGCGTGCGGAATTTACATCTTGATCTAAACACGCGCTCCGGCACTGTGAGCTATCTGAGTAGTGAAGAGGGATAAAAGAGGGGGCGAAATAAGTTGGGAATTAATTAGTAGTCATCCGATAAGGGATATCGGTGAGAAGTTCAAAATCATGCACGGTCACTTCGACCGAATTTGAAATACCAGTTTTGAGAACCATCATTGAAGTAGAAGTCGAGGACACGTGTGGATCAGTCCAGCTCAATTAATTGAATCATTATTCGTGCGAGGCATTCTCGGGTCGGGATGACGAACGGCTTTCGTTTCTTCTACCCAAACACTATATCTTTTGTCAGCCCTTTTGTCGTTTTCTTTGGCCTACCCTCCCTTGGAATCAATTTGATGTGATTAAAGAAAAGAAAAGAAAAAAAAAATCAAAAGAAAACAAAAAAAATCTACCTGAGTGGTAGAGCTACGTCTGACCTGATTCCTCTGAAAAGGATACGTAGGCAACCATTCTGGTGCGGTCATAACAGGGGAAAGGTTCATTTTTTCCCTGTTCATATTGACGCAAAACTTGCCTCCAAGTTTGCGGCCAACGTCAAAAGAAATTTTTCTCCCCATTCTATGCTAAACTGGGGCAGAAGTTTGTTTTTATTTTTTTTATAAAATAAAATAAAAACAAACTTCTATTTTATCATACCATATATTCGTCTGTTTCATGAGATGTTTGGTATATCAGTCCCGAAGTCGAGGAAAAAACTCAAAGCACCCCAGTTTATCCTAAACTGGGGCAGAAGTTTATTTAAATAAAAAGAAAGAGGAGAAAGTCAACATCCTTTTCTTTCATTGTGTTCATCTTGGGGGATAATCCCAATATTCCCTATGTTTTCATATTAGAAAAATTCAAAGATAATTCTTCGGTTTCATTAAACCGGGGCTACAGTTTGTTGTTATGATTCCAAGGGTTGTATCATTCACCAAGTCATTTCATGAGATGTTTTTCATACCGCTTTTCAAACTAAAGAGAAAACTCAAAAAAAAAAAAAAAAAACAAAAACAAAAAAAAAAAACAAAAAAAAAAGAAGAGAAATAATCCCCAATTTGCCTAAACTGGGGGGAAATTTGGTTTATTTTAAAAAGCGGTGATTTCAAAGTTCTAATATTCATCTGATCGTCTCATGAGATGTTTCTGAGCTTTTATGTTGAACCCCTTTCTTCATAGCCTAACCAAATCCAATGTTACAGTCCAAATAAAGACCCTTCTGACCGATCATTGAGGATGTCAAGCCGAGTAGGGTGTCAAATGATAAGTTCCACACTGTAAAGTCACATTCTTATAAGCCGACAATCGCGTTTAGGAGCTGGGAGCACCAAGGTCATTAAAAGAGAAATTCTCCGGGGAATCAAGATAAATGCTGAAATTGAAGAAAGAAAGGAAAAACGGGGTTGAGCAGCGAGGAGAGATGGGAGGTCGATTGGGAAAGAGCGAAAAAAAAATGAAAGAAAAAAAAATGAAGTCTTGTCGGTGAAAACTTGAAAAGGCGCTGCAAGGCAATAGTGAGTTAAAAGAACAAAGAGAGAGGCTAGTTAGTGAAAACCCCGAGGGGCACTACTAGTCGACTGAGGGTCGTGGAATTCGTCATCAAGTTCGGGTTGAGAAAGATTGTCAAACTGGGAGGGATTTCAGGAATACCCTGTGTGAACGGATCAAGTTTTGATTCCAAGATGCATGTCATGTTTTACTAAGGTTGTCGTTTCACCTCCAAATAAGCTTCTTCTTTCTACCAGAGACATCTTTCGTTCGATGTCTCCTTTTGAGTTTCTTCACTTTTCTTTTCATTTCTCATTATTTTTGGGCATTCAGAAAGGTTTGCAAAACTTGTCTACAAGTTTCAGTTGTACCAGAAAAGTCAGGAATGAGAGCCTAATACCGAGATTGTACCATGAAGATCACCAGGGAATGGTTTGTTATTTCTACAAAGGTGTGACCGAAGACCGAGGGGAGAATTTGGTTTGGGAAGTGTGAGAACAAAACTACATCAAGTCAGTTGCTCGTCGGGGACAAACTTGAAGAGCAGAAAAAGAAATAAAGAAAGAAATCAGGGACCACCTGAGCAGGGAGCCGTGGTTTTCAACTTTCAAGACAAGAACCATTGGAATAATGGGATAGAATTTTCAACCTTAAACACAAGTCCCATTGGGATGATGGGATTCAAGTTTCAACGCAAGGCTCATTGGGATAATGGGATTCAATCAAGAAGAAGCAAGACCCATCAGAGTGATGGTTTTTCAATTTTCAGCAAAAAGCAAGACCCATCAGAGTGATGGTTTACAATTTCAGCTTTTTGTCAAGACCCATTGGGATAATGGGTTACAATTTTTCCAATTTCTAGAAGAAGCAAGACCCATCAGAGTGATGGTTTTCAATTTCCAGCATAAGCAAGACCCATCAGAGTGATGGTTTACAATTTCAGCTTTCTGTCAAGACCCATTGGGATAATGGGTTACAATTTTTCAATTTCCAGCATAAGCAAGACCCATCAGAGTGATGGTTTCTAATTTTCAACAAAAGCAAGACCCATCAGAGTGATGGTTTTCAATTTTCAGAAGAAGCAAGACCCATCAGAGTGATGGTTTTCAATTTCCAGCATAAGCAAGACCCATCAGAGTGATGATTTCTAATTTTCAACAAAAGCAAGACCCATCAGAGTGATGGTTTTCAATTTCCAGCATAAGCAAGACCCATCAGAGTGATGGTTTTCAATTCAACACGAACAAGGCCCACCAGAGTGGTGGTTCCAGTTTTATCTTTCAAGTCAAAGTCCGTCAAAGCGGCAATTTCAATTTTCAAGTCAAAGTCCGTCAAAGCGGCAATTTCAATTTTCAAGTCAAAGTCCGTCAAAGCGGCAATTTCAATTTTCAAGTCAAAGTCCGTCAAAGCGGCAATTTCATTCAAGTCAAAGTCTGTCAAAGCGGCAATTTCAATTTTTTCAAGTCAAGTCCGTCAAAGCGGCAATTTCATTCAAGTCAAAGTCCGTCAAAGCGGCAATTTCAATTTTCTAGTCAAAGTCCGTCAAAGCGGCAATTTAATTCAAGTCAAAGTCCGTCAAAGCGGCAATTTCAATTTTTCAAGTCAAGTCCGTCAAAGCGGCAATTTCATTCAAGTCAAAGTCCGTCAAAGCGGCAATTTCATTCAAATCAAAGCCCGTCAAAGCGGCAATTTCAACTTTCAAGCAAAAGCCCGTCAAAGCGGCAATTTCATTCAAGTCGAAGCCCGTCAAAGCCCATCAAAGCGGCAATTTCAACTTTAGAGGCAAAGCCCGCCCGAGCGGCAATTTCAAGTTTTCAAGACCCACTTGGATAGTGGCAGTTTCGGACCAGTTTAGCAGCTTGAGAAGCATGAAGAAGTTAGCTTAGGAATTGTAATTTTTCATTTTCAATGTTGTACTTTCATTTTCTTTGTAAAGCAATGACCGCCAATCAGCAAGCAACCAGCGACCAGCAGCAACAGCCCTAGTGTGTCAAAAGTGTCTTGTGTCAGTCCGGGTGAGTCTAAAAATGTCGAGTCAGTCCTAGTATGTCCCAAAGCTTCTAGAGTTAGTCCCGTTGTGCGTAGAAGCGTCTAGAGAGTGCTTAGTGTTAGTCTAGGAGAGTCTAGTGTCTGTCTGAATGCGGTAGTCCCAGCTACCGCACGTGAGGAACTACACTGACCTGATTCCTTAGTCCGGGGATATGTAGGTAGCCTTGTTCTTGGTTAGGACCAAAAAGTCAGGGTACGGTCGCAATTTTGTTTCCTCTTGGTTAGAACCAGAAAGCCAAAATTAGTTGTTGATTACGTCTTTGTCCGAAAACTCTTCACGTTCCCGAACAAAGAGGGGCAGCTGTAATCACCTAATTTTGGCACGAAAATTCAAAAAAAAATTGTTCGAAATAGTTATGTTAATTTTCACAGGGCTTCGCATATTTTCTCTAAATTTTGTCGTTCTGTTAGCTAATTAATTAGGAAAAATATCAGAAAATTACCAAGAATATGATTAATTGTGAGCATGTTTAGTTAATATTTTTGTGATAATTAATTTATGTTCTTGTAATCTTGATTGAGTGTTTGTTAATTGTTGAATGGGCCATCTAATATCTGAAAAAAGGAGATGACCCACAAAAAGAAGAAATGGATCAGCCCGCATCCACTTTTGACCCGGCCCGTTTCCCATGGTTTATAATCTTTTTCTTGCCATTTTTGGCCATTTCCCACATACAAGTCTTGAAAACAAAGGAAACTATGCCATTTTTCTTAAGCCCACCGGAAATCGCCACGGCCGCGGCGCCACCGTCCTCCGCCGTCCGGAAATCACAAAAAATACATTCCCAGGCGCGCCTCGACCTCCTCGTTCACGATCCAAGATTGTTTTCTCCAAATTGTCATCGGTTCGTCGTAGATCGTGAGTTCAAAATGAGAAAAAAACCTAACTCCGGTGAGTTTTCCGTCCAAGTCTTATACCAATGGCTCTGTCTCGCCATCCTCTTTCATCCTATGCTCTAATTGGCCCGAAAACATCTTTTCTCGGCTAAACCCGAAATGAAACGGACTCGGATCCCACTTTTTGTGCTTGCGTGTTGCTCTCTTCCATTTCTCTCTTGTCCTAGTTGAGACGACCCCAAATGAGGTCGTTTCAATTAGAACGAGAAAGGATGGTTGATTTTTGTTTTGATTCTTCCGTGAAAATAGCATTAGTGATGGTGTGTAGCGGCTGTTTGGTGAGATAAAATGACTTAGAGGGCTGTGATGATTTGTTTTAGTGCATTGGGGGGTGGTGTACTGATCCGAGGTCGTGTAGAAGCGATGGTGATGATTGAATGGCAGGTGTGTTGATGCGAGGATGAAACAGTGTGTCGTTCTGAGGCGACGTTGGCAGCGGAGTAGTGCTGCGATGAAGGTGAAACAATGACGATATGAGGCTGCTACGTTTTGGTTCAATGATGAAGCAATGGGACTGTGATAATGGCTCGTGATGATAGCTCGGGGCTGTTCGCAGCAGTAGTTAGATAGCGTTTACTTGGAGATGGCGAGGCAGTTTCGAGGCAGTATTAGTAAGGCGACGGGGCTGTTGTGACATTATTCACAGTGGCGATGCAGCGATTAGTGGGATAATGCTCGGGTGAGCGATGGTGGTGTCAAGGCGGCGTCGAGGCAATGGAGACAAAGCTGCGATGATGAATGAAACTTGTCGAGGCAGCAGTATGGTTTGCTTTTAACTGGTTAGATAGAAAGGCCCCATCTTCCCTCCTTCATTTCCTTTGTTTAAATGTTATGTGTGTTTATCATAGTTAATAATTGATCCAGGTTGTAAAAACTCATGTTTCAGTTTGATAATTGTTTGTTCCAATATCGAGTATGAAATGTTATTCTCGTTTGTTCGTATGTTGTCAAGGCATTGAATCTGTTAAACACTAGCTCGTTCAAGTTTTCTGTCTAATGTCATGTTGCGCGAGTTCCAGCCTGCTCTAATTCTGTTAAGCATGAAGCTTTATTGTTTGTCCCACTGTTTCTGCTATGCTAGTTATCTAAATGTATGGTGATACGTCTTTTGAGTTGTTGAATTGGTTTGAGCATGCTGGAACCATAGCTAATTTGATGACCAGTTTGAGCGTAGTTTGGTTTAGTGTTCAAGTGATCTGCATTTGTGTTTTTGTTACATGTTCAGCATGAGTTTCTTTGTTTAAAGTTTGAGTTCAAAATAGGATGTTTCAGCGTGTGTGCTGTAGATAGTCAGTTTGTTCTAGTCTTTAGCCTTTTCTTTTGGTGTAAATCTGAAAAAATCAAAAAGAGGTCCAAAGTCAAATGAAAAGCAAAACTTTTCAGCTTTAAAACTTGACTCCACTGCCACCATTTTTGTTGTTTAGCTAGCATGCCAAGTTTTCATTAAATGAGGCTGAAAAGTAGGGGGGAGATCTGGGTAACACACACACAGAGGACAGATCTGAAAAAAAAAAAAAGAGAGACAACATCTGGAAAACACTTAGAGGAGCTGAAAAACAGATCTCTCTCTCTTAAGAAACAACAATCTGAAAGAAAAAAAAAACACTACTCTTTCACTTGCTTGAGGTCTGAAAATTGTTAGAGCAAAAATAGTAGAGTTGAATAAAGTTTGAGTTTTTTGTATCCAAAAATGGAGAGGGTCTTCGCTGGTTGTTGGGTCTGTTAGCTACTGGCTGTTGCTGCTAATTGTTGGTTGCCTATTATGTCATTGCTGTTGCAAGGAGCCGCTGGCCATTAGGTAAATTTTCAAGCTTTCTTTGGATTTGCTCCTTAGGTATCTTTCTTTACACCTTGTATAAAGCATGTTTTCTTTTTTTCTAAAATCATGTATGAAGAGAGACTTATTATAAAGGCCATGATTTGAGAGCTGTGGCTTGAAAAATTTCAGCTTTATTTATGTTAATATTTCCGGGCATATTGATCTTTCTGTGATAAGTTATAAGTTGTTAAAATTTGTTCTCTTTACTTTGTTGCAAATGTGTTATCATGTATAGTAACATGGATTTTAGAACTTGGATGAAGTTAAGCAAAGAATCTGAAATTCTAAGTGTCGAATCTTGTTCAATTTCGGGATCAAGACAAGTGTTAGGCAAAAAGGGAGAAAGTTGTAAAAATGCAAACAAGAAGTCACATGGTATTACTGTGCACGTGTTCCGCCCAATTAAATAGCCAAATTAACAAATTGATTTAAGTACCAAATGAAATAAGAACAATACAATATTAAGGAATATGTAAATTATTTTTGGTAAATTATTTTGGAAGTGCATTCGCGAATCGCTAAATTGGATGTTAATTAATGATATGTGTTAGGATGTCTCACTCGAGTAGACATTACTTAAAGACACTCGATTAGGCAAAAATAAGTATGATTTGTGATCTACTTATTAGGCAAAGAGCAATAAAAATAAGAAAATTAAGTCGATTTAAAGATAAGTACGACAAATAAGTATGATTCGTGATCTACTTATTAGGCACACCAAAATAAACAGAGAGGCAATTTGTTCTAAAGTATACCCGGTGGGTTACCTAATACAATCTTTAGTTCAAAAAATATTAAAGCGAAAAATAGTAAAGGCAATAAACAACAAATTCAAAAAGTCGAAATGCGTCAATAAAAGCAACTGTGCTTGGCACAGGACTCGAGGGTGCCTAACACCTTCCCGAGAGTCAACCGAGATCCTTACCCGGAACTCTGATGCAGACCATTTACGAGTCAAGGGTGTTCTAGGTACACCACTTTGGTGACTTGGCACACCTTTAACTTGTCAAGTGGCGACTCCGAAAAATCTCTTAATAAATTGTGTACCTTAAAACACCTAAGTCACAACCTTATTTTATTATTTTTAGTAAATTTTAGGGCGTGACAAAAGCGTCCTCCTCCGGGGTAGCATCACCTACATCAAAAGGCAAACAAAAACAAAAGCTCCTACTACAAGAGTAGGTTAGTGCGCTAAGCGTGGGAAAACACACTCTTGTGGTACAACCAAGTATCAATAGCAACAAAGAAGCTCACGCTCCCAAAGGAGCTAGCAAGTACTTGGTTTGACAACAAAGTGCTCCCAACACAAGAACAAATAAAGGAATCAATAGGGTATGGCACACACAAGATTAAGCTATCAAAATCCCTACAATCCCTACGTTCAAGAGTAGTGCACCAAGGCTTCCCACGATGCGAGTAGGCAAGCCCGACAAGAGTGAAGGTAAGTGATGTGGAAAATTCACTCTTGTGATAGAGCCAAGTATCAATGCAAATCAAAAAGCTTACGTCTCCGAAGGAGACAACAAGTTCTTGGCTCCATGGTGACAAGCACTCACCAACACGACAAGCAAAGAGATCAATAGAACATGGAGCATTCAAGATTAAACAATCAAAGTTCCTATGATCCCTAAGCTCATGATCAACACACCAAACCTTCGATGCAATATTTTCACAATGCGGCACAACGGTTTCGACATGCTCAAGTCTCAAAGTGTGGTTAACATAGGGGAGGGAATAGGCAAAGTAGTGCAATACACAATTAGCATCAAATACCCCACTCCCCTTCTTAAAAGCCCTCATACTCACACTAAGAGGTACCTCCTCTCCTCCAATTTCATCCTCGAGACAACCCCCCTCACAAGGTAAGCTCCCAAGGAAGGCATTACTAACGGCCTCTTCATCATCATAACCCGCATCAACAAGAGTAGGGTCACTAGAAGAATCATCTACCTCACTCGAAGCTTCAAACAAGGAGTTGTCTATGGGATCAAATCCCTCACACCATGGAGGTTCCAATTCATTCCCAACTCTAGCTCGATACAACTCACCACTACAAATAAGGATGCTTTCAAACAAAGGATTTGTAAAAGTACGCATCCCATTCTCTAGGCCGAACAAAGGTGAAGTATCAAAGCTCGGTTCTTCGCTCTCACTTGAGAAGTCATCATAGACAACCTTGTCCAATTCATGCAACTTGGACTCCTCAAGTTCACTTTCATCCTCACTACGACACACAAATCCACCAAAATCAATTATATCAACAAGGGTGGAGTCACATAACTCATCGTCCCTTTTATCAAACATGGGTGGGGTGTCATAACAAGGGTCGCAAGCAAGGTCAACTACCACAATTTCACTAGAGAGAGGTCCTTTGAATTCCGGGCTCCCATCATGGTGTGGCTTCTCATCCCTCTCTACTAGCGGTTCACAAGCAACCACAAGTTGACCATTCGACTCTACACTAGTTGCCATTTCATCAAATGCATTACAAGCACCAACTAGCATTGAGTCTTCACAAGACAAGGAAGGATTATGTTCATAAGAAGGTGACGAAACACTTACCTTTGAGTAGCTCCCGTGAGTACTCATATCGCTTGAAGTGTCTTGTTCAAGTCCTTCTTCATGAAACTCACAATGTCGAGCTCCATCCTCTTGTCTTTCTTCCTTAGCAACCGGTTGAGGCTCCACTTGCTCGCCTCCAAGAGTACCTACACATAAGCCCAAACAAATAGAAAGAGAAGAAGATAAATCATTGTTAGAACAAAGTGTGTCCCCACTCCCACTCGAGATTTTCTCTCCCCTCACTTCTTTCATTTTTCGCTCAAGGCCAATTGTAGGTCCGGGTGGTGTTTCACTCTCATCTCGCAAGGGCATGACCATAAGATTGTTGGTTCCGGGCTCAAAGACCGTGGGAGACTTGGCTTTAGCCGCTTCCCTCAACTCCCTCATAATCCTATAGTCATTACTTACTTGCTTCGGTGTCAAGGGCTTAAGTATATACTTTCTAGAGCCGTGCAAGACCGTGTAAGAGTTGGTCCTACCATCATGTACTACACTCCGATCATATTGCCACGGCCTCCCAAACAAGAGATGACAAGCTTGCATAGGGGCTACATCGAACATTACCTTGTCTCGGTAGTTGCCAATGCTAAACTCAATCAAAACTTGCTTCTCCACCCTCAACTCTCCACACTCACTCAACCATTGTAAACGGTATGGATGCGGATGTGCTCTAGTAGGAAATTGCACTTGGGAAAGCAAGGTCTCACTCACTATGTTAGCACAACTTCCCGAATCAATGATCATTGAGCACACTAGACCCATCACTCGACACCTAGCATGGAAGAGGTTCTCCCTTTGCACATGCTCCGGATCTTCATGACTCATGGCACCCAAACTCCTCCGTACCACAAGTGTCGTTTTAAGCTCATCATCACCTTGGGGAATGCCCAAGTTGTGGGGAGTGCCCACTTGTTGGGGAATGCCCAACGGTTGGGGAATGCCCAACATTTCATCATTAGTACCTCTTTCGGTACCTTTTTGGACACTCGGGGTCCCTTTTCTTTCAAGGCGCTCAAGCCGTTGTTCCATAGACCTTACCTCGGCCAATATGTAGGCCAAAGTACTCAACGTGTCCTCATCGGTATCATACACGTCTCCGGCCATGTACCTACACAATTCAAAAACAAGAAAGAGGTTAGAGTAAAAGCCCTCACTCGCTCCCTCTCCTTTGAAGTGTCACTCGGGTACACTCAATTTAGTGGCGGGGGATTTATCACTCAAGCTTGATCTCAAAGGCTTCCTCGTAGTTAAACAACCACCTCAATAATCACTCAAGTCACAAGAACCAAACGCTCTTCGGGGTGAGTGGAATTGATGGGACTCGATGGGCGAACGGCTTTATAAGTGCGCACTTGAGCCAAAAATTTACTACGAGTCTTCTTTGAGCTCTACTCTCCTTCTAGGCACGAGTTTCCTAGTCGCACAATGGATTAGTACTAATTGGGTAGGGGTGTTACCCTCAAAGTACTAACCGGAAGTGACGCGATCAAATGGAAAAAGATCGAATCGCCACTAGATGGATTCGGAATTGGATGATTTTTGGTTAGTGATCTACAAACTCACCATATTTGATGATACAATTGAAGTTTTGGTGAGCGGAAATTGTTTCGAACGCTTTGCGAACAATCTGTCCCAGTTCAGGAATTCTGCAAAATTGAGAACCCTTCGCGATCGCGTGGGATAAGTCGCGATCGCGATGAACAAAGTGGGAAATGGGCGCGTTCGCGTGTGGCTTGGCGCGATCGCGCAGGCCTGCGTTCCAGAACCAGAATCTCGACTGCAAAATCAGTTTTTGGCACACAAATCACACCAATTCAACTTGTTGTTCAGTTCTAAAGCTTCCAAAGGGTGTTTTCAACTAAGGTAAACAATCCCCAATGGTTTTTCCAATCAAACAACGAACAAACAACTCGTTTTCAAGAATT
Organism: Petunia x hybrida; assembly: GCA_037355625.1. Lineage (NCBI taxonomy): Eukaryota > Viridiplantae > Streptophyta > Magnoliopsida > Solanales > Solanaceae > Petunia > Petunia x hybrida. The sequence continues at coordinate 914,399 of JBBBVM010000258.1, forward strand.
CGGAGTATGTTCTTCAAATTTTCAAGAACTTCAAAGTTTTCAAAGTTCGATTTTCATTCCGCTACTCCGAATGATGATATGGGGATATCAAAATGACGGGAAAACTACATAGAACAATCCCCGATACCAAACAACCAAGAATTCACAACACAAAACAAGTTCTATAAAATTTTGTGAATTCTCAACTTTTGAGATTTGGTTTTCAAGATTTTGATTCACGACTTCAAATCGTGTTTCGAGGGTACCAAATCAACGGGAATATGATAACAAACAATCCCCAGTAACAAACAACAACAAAATCGCTACAACAAATGATTTCTAGCAATTTTTTTGTGATTTTCAAATTTTTGGATTTTTTTTGTTTTTCTTCAAATCAAGAACAAACAACACAAGGATAACAACAACAAGAACAAGACCGAGGATTCGTAAGAACGAAGCCTAGCCGTGCTCTGATACCAACTGATGCAACCCAAAATACGCGGAAACGAAAAGACGATACAAAAAGCGGAAACGAAAACAAGATAGGCGATATCGATGAAGATATCGAGATAAAAGCAAGACGAGGCTTGAACGTTTACCTAAGTAGCACCGAGGAACTTGTCTCGATACACCCCGGGTGAAGTCAAGGATCACCTATACTATGCAACTACCCTCAAGAGGCACCCGGCTCTTGCAAATAGAATGATCGAAAGAGGTTACGATGTTCAACTTGGAATCCACCAAGTGAAATCATGCCCGTTCACGGGTTCTTCATTGAGATTTACTCAAGAAATATATCATTCTACATTCAAGGTTTGTTAAAATGCAATAAATGAATGAATGGGGTATTTATAGTTTCCCCTTACAACATTTGCCAAGTTTCTGGTCCGCACTGCTCAAATGGTCTTCGCGATCGCGCACAAGGATATGCGATCGCGTGGGCACTAAACTTCAGAGGCTCGCTGTCGCGTCATGTTGAGCGCAATCGCGCAGGGCAAATGACTGGTCATCGCGATCGCGTGAGAGTTGGCGCGATCGCGCAGAGAAGATGTCTGGCGCCAGGCAGTAGCTCAGGAAATGCTGCCCTGTTTTGCCCTGTTGTGGCTCCCCTGTTTCCTGCACTGGTTTCAGCCCTGTTCCCACTTTGATTGAGCTTCAATGCATGGTCTTCAAGTCGTCTCCCGAACTCATATCATCCATGCCGCGACTCCCAGACCAAGTGTAGGTGTCGATGCAATTTGGGCTGCATCACGCATCTTGGGCATTTGACGCTTGGGGCTAGACATTGTCGAATCATTGCCGAAGTCTTCTGAAGAAAACGTGTTCATTTTGGTTGCAACTGATTACTTCTCAAAATGGGCAGAAGCTGTCGCTCTTAAGGTAGTGAAGAAGAAGAAGGTTGCGAACTTCATCCGAGTAAACATCATCTACCACTTTGGTATTCCTCGTTATATAATAATGGATAATGGCAAGCCATTTGACAATAGGTTGATGAATAGTATTGGTGATCTCTTTGGCTTCAAGCAGCGTAAGTCTTCTATGTACAATGTTGCTGCTACTGGTCTAGTTGAAGCATTCAACAAGACTTTGTGAAACCTGATGAGTAAAGTTGTCTCCAAGTCCAAGCGAGATTGGCATGATAGGATGGAAGAAGCATTATGGGCATATAAGACGACTCACCGTACACCAACGCAGGCCACACCCTACTCACTTGTTTATGGGATTGAAGCGGTCCTACCACTAGAGCGTCAAATACCATCGCTGCGACTTGCTATCCAAGAAGGACTTACTGATGAAGAAATGCTCGCTTGTGCCTTGAAATGTTAGAGGCCCTTGATGAAAAGAGACTTGAAGCCCAGCAAAGTCTAGAATGTTACCAAGCACGGTTGTTGCATGCCTTTAATAAAAAGGTTTGCTAAAGGTCCTTCAAGGTTGGTGATCAAGTTCTTGCATTAAGAAGACCCTTCATCACCTCCCACAAATCTAGGGGCAAGTTTATTGCAAAATGGGACAGGCCATATGTTGTGCAACAAGCCTATTCAAGTGGTGCATATAAGCTTGTTGACGCTAAAGAAAAAAGAATAGGTCCCATCAACGGGAAATTTTTGAAGAAGTACTATCCTTGAAGAAGATTTCTCCTTGACGTACAAGCATAAACTGCAAGTTACTCCTGGCCCACAAGAGTGTAAACTGTGCACGACACCAAAAAAAAAAAAGGTCCGCTAGGTTGAAAACCTCGAAAGAGACGGCCTAGGAAAAATTTAGGACACAAAAAATAAATCCACTTGTACCAAACTACGTAATGACTTAATCCTCTTCACCAAGGTACGTAGGCAGCTTAGAGTTTCATTCTAAGTTCAATCACATAAAATAAAAATGGTGGGTTTGGCACGATGTGATAAAACGAGAAGTAGGAGAGTGCTTTCCTTTCTCTTTCTCCAAAACTCTACTTTAATACTAAGTTTTTAGTATCAAAACTTGCAACCCCAAGGAGAAAGGCGGATATTTAGCAGCTCGTTTTAAATTGCGAAGTTAAGTGTCAAAGCATTCTTCAAAGGCAAATTCTATAATGAATTGAGTTAGGAACTATCGTCATGTGTAGAATATGATAAATTCTTCTGGGCAATAAAAATGATTGCAACTTGAGTACGTCTTTGTCACGACCCAATTTCCAAGGGCTCGTGATGGCACCTAAACAACATTTGCCTAGGCGAACCAATGAAACAAGATGCGGAAAAGAACAATAATGTGAAACGATCATAAATGGATATATAAATATAAAAGTGTGAAGTCCAAAAGAATATATCCACAAAAGAATTGGAGCATTCTAAGAGTGACTCAATAAAGTATGAATATACATCAAAGAAATCTGAGTCCTATCTCTAAGTGACTCCGGCGGTATGCCACCACGGTCTGTGTGGTCGGCTGACCTCAATCAAAAGTCTCAGAAGCCTCGGGAACCGCTAACGTCCGGGCTGCTGACTGGATGAAGGACCTGCGCACGTAGCAGAGTAAGTTATGAGCCGAAGCCCAGTAAGATCACCGACAGGCCCGCTAAGGTACCCTTGCGGGACAAGTCGCTACATGCATCATAAGCAACAACATACTATAGTAATCATACAATAAAGTAGTGAAATCACAAATAGATGTAACACATTCCATACACACAAGTAGTAACCAGAAGTCTCAAGGATTATGCCCATCCAACGTAAGGCATAGGTCAACTCAGCGGCGGTTTGGAGGTCCAATCTCTACTCCCGTGCCGACTAACCTAGACCTACGATGGACTAGCAACACCACTACTAAGTATCAACCATATACCGTGACCCGAAGTCACTATCACAATCATGAATAAGTAGACCAACGACCCGTAGTCGTTGGCTCATCTCAAATCTGTCTACGATCGCACCACACCCCCTGTCAAGTGCGTCGTATCTCAATAAATCAAGTGACCACACCAGACCCCCTGTCAAGTGTGTCACATCTCAAAGATCAAGTGTCCACACCACACCCCCTGTCAAGTGTGACACATCTCATAGTATAGGCGACACCACACCCCCTGTCAAGTGTCCCTCTAACAGTATTAATATCCACGACATTAATAACAATAACAGAAATAATAACAGAAATATTAATAACGATAATATTTCACAGTCACCGTAACCCAGGTTGGTTATGCTAGCTGAACGTAAGGCGAAGGTTAACCCGACCACAGTTTGGGGGTACAATCCCTACTCCCATGTCGTCCAACCCAAGGTTACGTATAGACAGCACTACCCAACCCGGCACGTGAACAAATCAAGTACCAATATCATACAAAAGCCGGCAAAATCCTCGGCAAGACATTTATCATGACATGCCGGCAACATCCTCGGCCATGTCCCAAGTTCTTGCTATCTAAGCATGGCGTAGCAAGCGTTACTACGATATAAATTTAAGCTACCTCGACGTAGCGTTTAGACCGGCACATACCTCGGTCGAGTCACAATCTCGCTATTTATAACAAACAATAATAGCAAGTAATTCACATCATTAATCCTAACCATTGTTAGGTATATATATGCGTACATGAAGCATACTAGCATGAAGGAAGAGTCCACAAGCACAATAGAGGTCAAGTCTCACTTACCTCGAAATTCGGGCTCAAATGCCGGGAAGAATCTCCTTTCCCGCTCGCCTTGTCCGCGAAGGACTCTCCACTAGGTCTATTAAGACAAGATATAGCACATATGAGTGCTCAATTATAGCTATTTAAGCCTATAGGCATCCTAGGGTAAAAATTATCAAAATGCCCCCGGGTAGGGTCGAGCCCTAAATTTACAAAATGTACTTTTTCGGACGCCCCACGCTCCCGTGAGTCCAAAAGTACACTTAGATTCCACATGCGAGCCTTGCTCGATGTCTTTCCCCAATTCATAAGAATCTAGGGTTCTAACCCATTTCCAAGAATCAACCCTTTGATTCTTGTGTTAATCAACATAAAGATGGATTGAAAGGGCTTACCTTAAGTGTAAGTATGATTGGGTCTTCAAGAAATACCCAAAATCGCCTCAAGAGCTCACCAAATGATTTTTATAAGTTATGAACCGAAATGGCCTTTTTATAGCAGTTTTTGCCTCTGTGACAGCTTCTTTTGAAAAAATCATAACTTTTGATAGGAATGTCCAAATGACCTGAAACCGGTGCCATTAGAACCATACTCAAAGGGCTACAACTTTTATGTTTTGAGTTTTTCCTAATTCCTTACGGATTGGCCGGAAAATCAGTTTTTATCCGGATGTTTGCGCCAAAACAGAACAGAAAAGTCGCACCAGATTTTCTACTGTTTTAGGGGCAAAACGGGACCCTACGAAGCTCGGAATGATCCCAAATTTTGCACACAAGTCATAAAATACTTGGGTGACATGCTCGTCAAGACGAAACTCAATTCGGACCTCCAGAACTCAAAAAGTGGGTCCCACGGCAAGGGTTCAATTTTCGACTTTCGCCAAAATAGCGAAATTTAACCAAACGACCTCGGAATCCAATTCCGAAAGGTTCTACAAGTCACAAATGACTATACGAACCTAACAGAACTTTCGGATCTCTCATCGGAGCTCATTTGCTCAAATCGAGCTCGGAAACCTCTTTTAACTCTTTTAAACTTCCGAAACGGGGACTTTATCAAAAGTCCTATCAAACGAGGTCCGTTTTCAATTTTGAAGGTTGCTACATATCATAAATGACGAGACGGACCTAACGGTGCGCTCGGATTTTCCATCGGGGTTCGTTTACTCAAAACGACCTATCGAAACCCCAAATTCCTTTCCGGAATTTCATAAACGGATCCTTTTCTCGAAAACCTATCAAACGGACTCCGTTTCGACTCAGATTTCACAGACGGGTCATAAATGACCTAACAGAGCTTTTGGGACTGTCGACACGCAAATCGAGGTCCCAGATCCCGTAACGACTATTTGAGGGTCGTTACATTCTCCCCCACTTAGACTCTCGGCCGTCCTCGAACGAGCCTTAGTCTAAGGTAGGATCCACACACTAGCCACGGAGCTGGCACGGATTTCGAGGACCCCTCGGTACCACCTGAAATCAATAAAACTTAAAAAATGCAAATTCAGGCTTAGAAAATACAAGGATTTCATACCTGAATCATCGAACAAGCGCGGTTGCCTCTCACGCATCTCGGACTCAAGCTCCCAAGTGGCCTCGGCAATGGAGTGATGCCCCCACTGAACTCTCACAAGCGGGATCACCTTCGATCTCATCTTACGGACCTCTCTAGCCACAATAGCAATAGGCTCCTCCGAATAAGCTAAGTCGCCATCTACCTCCACGGAAGCCATATCGATCACATGAGACAGATCGTGAACATACTTCCGGAGCATGGACACATGGAACACTGTATGAACAGACAGAGAGGGAGGCAAAGCCAATCTATAAGCAACGGCGCCAACGCGCTTCAATATCTCAAAAGGCCCAATGAATCTAGGACTGAGCTTGCCTTTCTTCCCAAATCTCATAACACCTTTCATGGGCGACACTCTGAGGAATACCCGGTCCCCAACCATGAACTCAAGATCTCTCCGCCTCCGATCTGCATACGGTATCTGCCGGCTCTGAGCCGTGCGGAGTCGATCCTGAATAACCCGGACCTTATCTAAGGTCTGCTGCACCAAATCGGGCCCCAATACCTGGACCTCACCAGACTCGAACCAACCGATAGGCGAGCGACATCTCCGACCATACAATGCCTCAAACGGAGCCATCTGGATAGAAGCCTGATAGCTATTATTATACGCAAACTCTGCTAGCGGCAAATGGCTATCCCAATGGCCTCCAAAATCAATAGCACACGCCCTCAACATATCCTCGAGGATCTGAATGGTCCGCTCAGACTGGCCATCAGTCTGCGGGTGAAATGCAGTGCTGAGATCGACCCGAGTACCCAGCTCTCTCTGAAAAGATCTCCAAAACTGAGCTGTGAACTGAGCACCTCGGTCAGAAATGATAGAAACAGGAGCACCATGCAATCTCACAATCTGCTCAATGAAGATACGAGCCAGACGCTCCGAGGTATAAGTAGTCCTCACTGGAATGAAGTGAGCCGACTTCGTCAGCCGATCAACTACTACCCACACCGAATCATGCTTACCCACGGTCAGCGGCAAACCAACTACGAAATCCATAGTGATCTGCTCCCACTTCCACTCGGGAATGGGCATAGACTGGGTCACCCCGGCTGGCCTCCGGTGCTCATACTTCACCTGCTGGCAATTCAAACACCGAGATACATAATCAGCAACATCCCTCTTCATCCCTTTCCACTAATACAGCTCTCGAAGATCATGATACATCTTCGCAGTGCCCGGATGGATGGAATATCTCGAACTGTGAGCCTCTGCCAAAATCATCTGCCTCAGCTCCACAATGGCTGGAACACATACCCGGCCGTTAAGCCGCAAAGCACCATCATCACCAATCACGAACGAGGACACTCCCCCACTCAGGACCCTGTCCCGGAGATCTCTCAGATAAGGATCCTCGAACTGCCTTTCCCGAATCTGGGAAGCTAAAGACGACTGAGACCCCACATATGCAAGCACCCGGCCTGGAACAGAATCATCAAACCGAACCCCACTAATGGACAAAGCCTGCAACTCACGGGCCAACGGCCTCATATCAGCATCAAGATAGGCGAGGCTACCCATGGACTTCCTACTCAAGGCATCGGCTACAACATTAGCCTTTCCGGGATGATACCGGATAGAAAGATCATAATCCTTCAGCAGCTCTAACCAGCGGCGCTGTCTCCCGTTCAAGTCCTTCTGAGTGAACAAGTACTGGAGACTCTTATGATCGGTGAATATCTCACATGGCTCGCCATAAAGATAGTGCCTCCACAACTTCAGTGCAAACACGACAGCTAACAGCTCCAAATCATGGACAGGATAATTCTTCTCATGGACCTTCAGCTGTCTCGAGGCATAAGCTATCGCCTTACCCTCCTGCATCAGAACGCTACCCAGGCCAACACCCGAAGCATCACAATATACGGTGAATCCCCCGGATCCACTAGGCAAGGCCAATACTGGCGCTGAAGTCAACAGAGTCTTAAGCTTCTGAAAGCTAGACTCACAGGCATCGGACCACAGGAAAGGAACATTCTTCTGGGTCAACTTCGTCAGAGGTGCTGAAATAGAAGAAAACCCCTCGACGAACCGCCGATAATAACCTGCCAAGCCTAAGAAACTCCGAATCTCTGTAGGAGAAGTAGGCCTAGGCCAACTCTGAACGGCCTCTATCTTCTTCGGATCAACACACACCCCATCCTTGGTCACCACGTGACCTAGGAAAGATACAGAACTGAGCCAAAATTCACACTTGGAGAATTTGGCATACAACTGCTTATCCCTCAGAGTCCGAAGAACAACTCTCAAATGCTGCTCATGCTCCTCCCTGCTCCTCGAATAAACCAAGATATCATCGATAAACACAATGACGAAGGAGTCAAGGTAGGCCTTGAACACTCGGTTCATCAGATCCATGAAAGCAGCTGGGGCATTCGTAAGCCCAAAAGACATCACCAGAAACTCATAGTGGCCATATCGGGTACGAAAAGCAGTCTTGGAAACGTCCTCGGACCGAATCCTCAACTGATGATACCCCGACCTCAAATCAATCTTCGAGAAAAAGGTAACACCCTGAAGCTAATCAAACAAATCATCAATACGCGGCAAAGGATACCTATTCTTGATAGTAACCTTATTCAGCTGCCGGTAATCAATACACATCCGCATAGAGCCATCCTTCTTCTTCACAAATAATACCGGGGCACCCCATGGAGACACACTGGGCCTAATGAAGCCCTTATCGAGCAAATCCTGAATCTGCTCCTTCAGCTCCCTTAACTCAACAGGAGCCATACGATACGAGGGAATAGATTTAGGCTGAGTGCCTGGCAATAGATCAATGCAAAACTCTATCTCCCGCATAGGCGGGAAACCCGGCAAATCATCAGGAAACACATCCGGATACTCACAAACAACCGGAACTCTATCAAGGGATAACTCCTCTGCCCGGACATCCCGAACTGAAGCAATATATCCCTCGCACCCACTAGATATCATCCTATGCGCCTCCAAGAAAGAAATGATCCTACTTTTCGGAGAAGGCCTGGAACCTCTCCATACAACCCGAGACTCACCCTCTGCCCCGATCGTCACGGACTTGGCATGGCAATCCAAAGTCGCATGACAGGAAGCCAGCCAATCCATGCCCATAATGACATCGAAATCAGACATATCGAGCAGCATCAGGTCCACTAAGGACTCTACACCACAGATGGAGATCATACACTGCCGATAACCCCTATCTACACATATAGAAGACCCGATAGGGGTGGCAACCATAAAGGGATCATCTAAGAAGACCAGATCCCTGCCCAAGCAAGGGGCAAATCCCGGCGACACATACGAATAGGTAGACCCCGGATCAATAAGAGCATAAGCATCGCGGCCACAGACAGAAATAATACCTGTGATGACATCATTGGATGCCTCAGCATCCTGACGAGTCATAGCATAGACCTGCGCCGAGCCTCCTGAACCCGGAGCTCTCTGAGACTGCTGTCTAGGAGGAATCTGAGAAACGGGCCTGGCGGCCTCAGGACCAGATGGTACCATAGCTGCGGATCCCTGGCGACCTGATGAAACATAAGGGCAACTCCTGACATAGTGCTCTGGAGACCCACACTCAAAACATCCATCACCTCTACCTCCTCTACCGCCTCTACCACCTCTGCCACGACCACCTCCAGACGAACACCTCCCATGATGCCTCTGATGGCACCTCCCGCACTGCGGCGGACCAGACTGCGAAGAGCCACCCCGCCTCTGGGATGACTGAGGCCTCGGGGTCTCTGAAGAAAAATCCTGGGCAGGCAAAGCAGCAGCCTGGGGCCTAGACTAAGAACGGCCCTGATGACCCTGACCCCTCTGAGCGGATCCACTATACCCACCAGACTGACGCGACCTCTTGGCCGCCCTCTCCGCGTCAGCCCTGGCGAAGATATCCTCCATCCGCCGCGCCACATCAACTATCTCAAAATATGACTTGTTGCCCATATCAGGGGTAACAGCTACCTGCAAGCGGGGATGAAGACCCTCAACAAACCGGAGGACCTTGTCCCTCTCCTGAGCCACCATAGCCGGCGCAAACTGAGACAACCACAAGAACCTGGTGTCATATTCTGAAACAGACAGGTTTCCCTGCCTCAACCCCTCAAACTCGCGCCTCTGAGCATCGTGCTGACTCTGGGGCACGAACATGCTCATGAACATAGACACGAACTCAGCCCAAGACAAAGGAGGGAGGTCACTAGACCTCTGCCGCATCATGGAGACCCACCATGTCTCCGCATCTCCCGATAATCTGAAAGAAGCACACTGCACCCCTAAGGTGTCTCTAGTACCAAGAACTGTCAAAATCTTCTCACACTTCTGAATGTACCTCTGGGCAGTACATGTAGCTGAGGTACCGTCGAACTCTGGAGGCTGAAGCTTCATGAATGACCCTATCCTCCTGGCAACCTCCTCAGTGCCCATAGGAGGAGTAGAAATAACAGGACCTGCCTGAGGAGCAGAAGCAGAAGGCTGGGTAGTATGATCAGGAGCAGCCTCAGAAGTAGGCGTGCTCATAACAGGTGTGGTCGGCTGAGGAGCCGAAATAGGAGCTGCAACGTCATCTCTGACAGGGACCTGATGGCTAGACAAGGCCATCAGTCTCATATACTCCTCTGAAGAGATCACAACGGTGCCTGGCGCAACAGCAGGCACAGGGGGAATAGATGCTGACAGAGTCGCTGCGGACACCGCAGGGATAGCTGTGTCCTGCCTAGTGGCTGACGGGCGACCTGCCCGAGTCTTCTTAGTAGCTGGCGGCTGCGTAGGTGCTGATGGCTCTCCCGCAGACGCGGGTGTAGAAGATGCAGCCCTCCTGGCTGAGGATGCTCGCGTCCTCGCCATCCGATACAATACACGAAAAAGGGTCAGCACCTATATAAGCTACTCAGCACGAATGGAGATGAAACGAAAGGAAAACATTTCCTAACATGCCCTTGTAGCCTCTCGCTCATAAGTATGGTCGACAACATACCCATAAGCAAGACTCTACTCAGACACTGCTCCAAGACTCCTAGGACTCGAATTAGAACCTAGGGCTCTGATACCAAACTGTCACGACCCAATTTCCAAGGGCTCGTGATGGCACCTAAACAACATTTGCCTAGGCGAACCAATGAAACAAGATGCGGAAAAAAACAATAATGTGAAAAGATCATAAATGGATATATAAATATAAAAGTGTGAAGTCCAAAAGAATATATCCACAAAAGAATTGGAGCATTCTAAGAGTGACTCAATAAAGTATGAATATACATCAAAGAAATCTGAGTCCTATCTCTAACTGACTCCGGCGGTATGCCACCACGGTCTGTGTGGTCGGCTCACCTCAATCAAAAGTCTCAGAAGCCTCGGGAACCGCTAACGTCCGGGCTGCTGACTGGATGAAGGACCTGCGCACGTAGCAGAGTAAGTTATGAGCCGAAGCCCAGTAAGATCACCGACAGGCCCGCTAAGGTACCCTTGCGGGACAAGTCGCTACATGCATCATAAGCAACAACATACTATAGTAATCATACAATAAAGTAGTGAAATCACAAATAGATGTAACACATTCCATACACACAAGTAGTAACCAGAAGTCTCAAGGATTATGCCCATCCAACGTAAGGCATAGGTCAACTCAGCGGCGGTTTGGAGGTCCAATCTCTACTCCCGTGCCGACTAACCTAGACCTACGATGGACTAGCAACACCACTACTAAGTATCAACCATATACCGTGACCCGAAGTCACTATCACAATCATGAATAAGTAGACCAACGACCCGTAGTCGTTGGCTCATCTCAAATCTGTCTACGATCGCACCACACCCCCTGTCAAATGCGTCGTATCTCAATAAATCAAGTGACCCCACCACACCCCCTGTCAAGTGGGTCACATCTCAAAGATCAAGTGTCCACACCACACCCCCTGTCAAGTGTGACACATCTCATAGTATAGGCGACACCACACCCCCTGTCAAGTGTCCCTCTAACAGTATTAATATCCACGACATTAATAACAATAACAGAAATAATAACAGAAATATTAATAACGATAATATTTCACAGTCACCGTAACCCAGGTTGGTTATGCTAGCTGAACGTAAGGCGAAGGTTAACCCGACCACAGTTTGGGGGTACAATCCCTACTCCCATGTCGTCCAACCCAAGGTTACGTATAGACAGCACTACCCAACCCGGCACGTGAACAAATCAAGTACCAATATCATACAAAAGCCGGCAAAATCCTCGGCAAGACATTTATCATGACATGCCGGCAACATCCTCGGCCATGTCCCAAGTTCTTGCTATCTAAGCATGGCGTAGCAAGCGTTACTACGATATAAATTTAAGCTACCTCGACGTAGCGTTTAGACCGGCACATACCTCGGTCGAGTCACAATCTCGCTATTTATAACAAACAATAATAGCAGGTAATTCACATCATTAATCCTAACCATTGTTAGGTATATATATGCGTACATGAAGCATACTAGCATGAAGGAAGAGTCCACAAGCACAATAGCGGTCAAGTCTCACTTACCTCGAAATTCGGGCTCAAATGCCGGGAAGAATCTCCTTTCCCGCTCGCCTTGTCCGCGAAGGACTCTCCACTAGGTCTATTAAGACAAGATATAGCACATATGAGTGCTCAATTATAGCTATTTAAGCCTATAGGCATCCTAGGGTAAAAATTACCAAAATGCCCCCGGGTAGGGCCGAGCCCTAAATTTACGAAATGTACTTTTCCGGACTCCCCACGCTCCCGTGAGTCCAAAAGTACACTTAGATTCCACATGCGAGCCTTGCTCGATGTCTTTCCCCAATTCTTAAGAATCTAGGGTTCTAACCCATTTCCAAGAATCAACCCTTTGATTCTTGTGTTAATCAACATAAAGATGGATTGAAAGGGCTTACCTTAAGTGTAAGTATGATTGGGTCTTCAAGAAATACCCAAAAATCGCCTCAAGAGCTCACCAAATGATTTTTATAAGTTATGAACCGAAATGGCCTTTTTATAGCAGTTTTTGCCTCTGTGACAGCTTCTTTTGAAAAAATTATAACTTTTGATAGGAATGTCCAAATGACCAGAAACCGGTGCCATTAGAACCATAACTCAAAGGGGTACAACTTTCATGTTTTTATTTTTTCCTAATTCTTTACGGATTGGCCGGAAAATCAGTTTTTATCCGGATGTTTGCGCCAAAACAGAACAGAAAAGTCGCACCAGATTTTCTACTGTTTTAGGGGCAAAACGGGACCCTACGAAGCTCGGAATGATCCCAAATTTTGCACACAAGTCATAAAATACTTGGGTGACATGCTCGTCAAGACGGAACTCAATTCGGACCTCCAGAACACAAAAAGTGGGTCCCACGGCAAGGGTTCAATTTTCGACTTTCGCCAAAATAGCGAAATTTAACCAAACGACCTCGGAATCCAATTCCGAAAGGTTCTACAAGTCACAAATGACTATACAAACCTAACGGAACTTTCGGATCTCTCATCGGAGCTCATTTGCTCAAATCGAGCTCGGAAACCTCTTTTAACTCTTTTAAACTTCCGAAACGGGGACTTTATCAAAAGTCCTATCAAACGAGGTCCGTTTTCAATTTTGAAGGTTGCTACATATCATAAATGACGAGACGGACCTAACGGTGCGCTCGGATTTTCCATCGGGGTTCGTTTACTCAAAACGACCTATCGAAACCCCAAATTCCTTTCCGGAATTTCATAAACGGATACTTTTCTCGAAAACCTATCAAACGGACTCCGTTTCGACTCAGATTTCACAGACGGGTCATAAATGACCTAACGGAGCTTTTGGGACTGTCGACATGCAAATCGAGGTCCCGGATCCCGTAACGACTATTTGAGGGTCGTTACAGTCTTGCCAAGAAAGCTGAAAATCTGGACGTGGTAGAATTTAAAGGTTGATTTCAAAAAATTCACCTAGAGCAATTCTAAAGCTATTTGGTTCCAAATTTTGAATATGTTTTAGGATTTTAAGTCTATTTTCTGGAAGTTCAAACGGCTCGCAATTCGAACGCCTATTCATTAAGTTACAAATATTTTGGTGAAGCCGCGCTAGTCTGTCAGCCTGAACGTGACAAAATTTAAAGCTTGATTTCGAAAATTCACCTAGAGTCATTCTAAAGTTATTAATTTCCAAATTTTGGATATGTTTTAGTATTTGAACTCTAATTCCTGAAAATTCAAACAACTTGCAATTCTGAGATATATTCATTAAGTTACAAATATTTTGGTGAAGCTGTGCTAGTCTGTAAACCTGAACGTGCAGATTTTAAAGGTTGACTTCAAAAAATTCACCTAGAGCAACTCTGAAGCTATTTGGTTCCAAATTTTGTGTAGGTTTTAGATTTTAAAGTCTAGGTTCTGGAAAGTTAAATTTTTCTTAATTCGGACATTCAACCAAAAAGATATAAATTTTCTTCCACAAGCGCGTTGTGCTGAAAAATACAGCGTGAAAATTGAAGACGCGGTGAAAGGGACACAATATAAGCCAAAGCACTAAGAGAAATCTTATTAATGGTGGAATCTACTACCCAATCAAGTGCAAGAAATAAAGAAGGAAAATAAGACAATATATTTAGTCTAATCTAAACATAACTTGTAATTGAGCAAGTCTTGACGGCTAGCTGTTAGGCGTTTCCGCTTTTCTTCCAAATGAGCGGAATCATCATTAGTCACCAAATCCATTCCATCATACGAAAATATTTCGTTCTCAACAGCTGAAACCTTCGATTGTATCTCCTTAAGCTCCTTCTTGGCAGCTTCGATAACGGCTACAAGATCCTTCTTCTCTTATTGCAGCTTCTTCAATTTAGCCTTGGTGGTCTTTAGCAGCTCTTGTTTTGAAGAAATTAGCTCAGTCTTCTCAGTTTCTTCTAACTGGAAATATTGAAGACGCGCATTGGCTTTTGAAAGTAGTTCCAGCAACTTAGCTTCACTCGTCTTGTCAGCCAAATTGGATCGTTCTTGGTCATACGAAGTAGTGAGCTCGAAAAAGGGAATCCATCAAGTCCTTCAAAGGTGGAAAATTGGAAATTTTTTATCCTTGCATCTCCTCAAAGATGACCTCGAATTCTTCCCTAAGCTCCGGAATAACGTCTAACTTAATTTTAGAAAGCTTTCCCCATATGTCCTTCCAAAGGCCGGAAACTAGCATCTTTTTGTGCTTAAAAACGATACTTTTTCCCTCAAAAATAGAAACAACATCATTTGGCATGCAAGGGGTCTCTTTTAAAGTAGAAGATGACTTTGTTGAGCCTTTGTCGTGGCAAATAGAGGATACCTCTTGCTCCTGATCGATATCATTATGCTGCAAATAAAAAATAAATTTAAGAGTAAGTAAATGAAAAATGGCATCAACCTAGTCAGCCGTCCATGATGATAAAATGAGGAGTTTAAGATCGTCACCATGCAAGCCGTCAATGTCTTTTCAGAGCTCTCAACACTGTGAACCTCAACTGCACAAGCTTTTCGATTGAGGTTGCTTTTTGGAGATGTTCTTCTGATGGTACTTTCTTGCGTTTCCAGCAACGATCTTCATTAGTGCTCCCACTGTTGTCTTGCAAAAGATGCTTGTTAGAAGAATTGAAAACTCTATTATGACCGTTCAATAAGGGTGTCCCATTGTCATCTTGAAAATCTTGAACATGGATTGTCTCGATAGGCACCTCCGCAGGCGGTTTAAGTCTCTTGACCTTACCTTTGCTTTGTTTGGATGGTTTGACCTTCACAGCGTGGGGTTTGTCAACCATAAAAACCCCCTCATGATCGTTCAATAAGGGTATTTTATTGTCACCTTGAGAATTTTGAACATGAATCGCCTCGCTAGGTTCCTCCGTAGGTGGTTTAACTCTCGTAACCTTAACTTTATCTTGTTTGGATAGTTAGACCTTCACAGCATGGGCCTCGTCAACCATAACAACTCCATCATGATCATTCAATAAGGGTGTTTTATTGTCACCTTGAGAATTTTGAACATAAATCGCCTCGCTAGGTTCCTCCGTAGGCGGTTTAAGTCTCTTGACCTTAACTTTTCCTTGTTTGGATGGTTTGACCTTCATAAGATGGGACTTGTCAACCGCAAGAACTTCATCAGGATCATTCAATAAAGGGGTTTCATTTTCACCTTGAGAGTTTTGAACATGGATTTCCTCGCTAGGTATCTTCGCAGGCAATTTAAGTCCCCCGCCCTTACTTTTACTTTGTCCGGTTGGTTTGACCTTCACAGCATGGGGGCTTGTCAACCACAACAACATCCTCACCATGCTCTTGGTGCATATTTGTGGCGGGCCTAGCAACATTCACCAATGACTGAATATGGTCTTCAAGGATGCTCCCATGCACTTTGTCCCACCAAGACTAGTAGCCAGACGAGAAAGAATTCTTTATAGTAGACCTGAAATGGGGAAATGTTGCCTTTGCCCTAGAATAGACTAACACACAAACCCATGCAAATCGAATCCCCTCATCCAATGATGCTTCACGAAAATCTAGTTCTAAACAACTAGGGACGTCTTGGTAAAATCCTAACAGGCGGCTGAAACGATATGGACTATAAGGCTTAATGATGAAGGTGGCCCCATCTCTCAAGGGGAGGTAGTTCGAGCGAAGACTCATAAAAAAGTTTGTCTCGGACTCTAGTGTGGTGCCATTGTCAAGATAATTGTAGGGGTTCTCTCTCTCTGGCGTCGTCATTGTCCAAACAAAGCTCTCTCTGTTATGTACGCACTTCCTTGCATCCTCATCTCCAAAGTTTTTGGCAGCTCCCTCTCCAGAATACGCAGCCATTAGCGGACCAACTGACCTTTCCTCTAAAGCTTAATGTGTCTTGAAATAACATGCTAACCAACCATACACATAATGGACTGGAAATTACACCCTAGAAGGGTCAAGTTCTGAGCAATTCGAAATTTAATTTAAACCCCTATAGATGGATGCCAGAACAGGGACTGCAAGGCTAAACTTTTGCCCACAAGCTAGCAGGCTTGCAATCTTGAAAGTCTCAGGCTGAATGAAGTCACCTTCTTTTGGGAGCATGAAAGCATATAACCAACATGATAGGAAAGCAGCAAGGTAAGTGTCATTCTTTAATACAGAGTTTGTGAAACAAAGCCTCTTCTACATTCGACCAAGCAACCGCCTTGCCAATTACTCTTTTAGGATTATATGTAAATTTAGGACAACCTCGAGTTGACTTCTTTTTTTCTCTCTCTGGAGGCTGCTCATACGTCACGACCCTTTTGCACCAAAGCTCTATCCATTTTGTTAAAGGGACATTTGGGTTGTTTCCCTCTCGAAGGCGATGAAATGCGCCAAATAAATACTCGCAGCTTTGTAGGAGAAACCTTTTATTCATGTCAAGATTGCCAGTGAGTTCTCGAGCATTTGGAACAACTTCTTCACAAGGAGACCCCACAATAGGCAGACCACCGATCATGCATACATCTCAAAAGGACATAGATAACTCTCCAACTGAGATAAGCAGCGTGTTTGTGATAGGACACCAACCCTCATAAAAGGCTTTCATGAGGTTGATTCTGCAATCATAGATGAACAACGAAGCAAATACGACATCATAAATCCTAGTGGCTCTCAAGGTCTGCTCGCCCATGCTAAGGATGTCTTCAGCTCACTCCCAGTAGCCGTGAATGTAGTGAAATTTTCCACCAAACGTCAGAGTATCATCCCAATGGACTTTTTTTATTTATGATCCGCCTTCCAAGACACGGGAGGGAATTTGCAATATTCATGATTTTGTGAGTAGCAAAAGAAGTCTTAGCATCTTAGACGTACGACTGATTTGCTCGTATGTCCAATTTGCCATGCTGAAGAAGCGTATAAACCACTTATTGGCGTGTCAACTAATAGCCTTGTCTCTACCTTGCTATCCTTGTGATCCGAAATTACAAGATACTTGCATGTGGAGGAATAGTTCGAGTCTCTGAAGTAAACTATATTGAATCTGCAAAAGTTAAGTGAATATGATTAGCACAAAACTCGTAAAATGGACAAAAGGGTCCTGAGAAGAAACATGACAAAGTAAATTTTGAGCCCTCTTCTTGAACTTTTAAAATCATCCATTCTGAGTTTTAAAGGTCTTCATCGCGAACTTTTAAGTGTGTTCACTTCGAATGTTAGAGCTTCCTCCTTAAACTTTTAAAAGCTTCTATGGTGAATTTTAAATGGCCTTCATCACGAACTTTTAAAGTTGTCCTTCTCAAACTTTTAAAAGCTTCCGTGGTGAATTTTAAAGGTTTTCGTCGTGATCTTTTAAAGGTGTCCCCCTCGAACTTTTAAAAGCTTCGATGGTGAATTTTAAAGGTTTTCATCGCGAACTTTTAAAAGTGTCTCTCTCGAACTTTTAAGAACTTTCTCGTTGAACTTTTAAAAGCTTCCATGGTAAATTTTAAAGGTTTTTATCGCAAACTTTTAAAGGTGTCCATCTCAAACTTTTAAGAGCTTCCTTGCCGAATTTTTAAAAGCTTCCATGGTGAATTTTAAAGGCCTTCATCGCGAAATTTTAAAGGCGTTCATCTCGAACTTTTAAGAGCTTCCATGTCGAACTTTTAAAAGCTTCCACTCTAAGTTCTAAAGGCTTTTATCTCCAGCTTTTAAGAGCTTCACCTCGAACTTTTAAGAGCTTCCACTTCGTACTTGTAAAAGCTTCCATTGTTATTTTTTTTTAAAAAAAAATTCCTCGCAAATTTGTTCTTGAAATTATAAGAAAAGAAAGAAAAAAAAGAAGGAGAAGCGTTACCTGTCAAGCTTGTAGACGAGGATCGACGATAAGAGGGGTGGTTGAACTTCGTCTTGGATGCTGTGACAAAAAAAGGGAATAAAGGTTGTCAGCTAAAATTCCAAAAAATAAGATAGGATGATGTGTAAATGAGCAGTCAGTAAAAGCTACCAAGCGCGGAGGATTAACCAGCAGGGACCATTGAATTTTATCAAAAGCATTAAACAAGTATCACGGTACGATGACATCATGAAAATAATTTTCTTTCTTAGGAATCGCATCAACCGAGTCGCATAAATACAAGTTTGAAAACTCTCAAGTCTTTAAAAAAAATATATACCAGAAAGTCATTGTGATACAAGCGTTGTTTAAAGGCGGAATTAGTTGTTTACCCCCTGAACTTGTTCCAGATTATCACTTTACCATCTTATCTTTACGGATATCTTTTTACCCCCTTAGCAACTTCCAAATGATATTAATTCCACCCTGAAACTTATAATATTAGTCTCGAGAGATTTAGCGTTTTACACGCACATGCCACGTCACTGCCACATCACTGCCACATCAGAAATCCTTTAATAAAAATTTTCTTATCTCTTTTTCCTTTTCTTTTTTCATTAATAAATTTTTTCATTTAATTATCTATTTTCATCAATAATAATGATAGTTGTTTCAATATAAACAACTTTCAACCCCTCGCCGGAAAACACCATTACCGGTCAGTCTTTCTCACCACCATCCCGACACCCACCACCAAATATGAACACTACCAGTTGCTTCTTCTTCCCCACCCACTGCCAAAATGTTAAATTACCACCACCATTGATTCCTTATTCACCACCTATTACCGATCAATTTTTTAGGCCAAGCTTCGGCAAAACAACCCAAAAAAAAAAGAAAGTTAACCCGCTTGATCTTTTGTTAAAATTATGAATCATATGAACAAATAATTTCCACCGGCTCAATAAATTCACAGTCAGTATATATTGTTGATTAGCTAGTCATAGAAGAATCAAGAATAAAAAATTGGAGGGGGATGAGGAGAGTGAGAGATTTAATGAGACGGGTTAATTTTTAATTCAACGGAGGAAGAAAGCAACATCATCGCCGTTACCATGATTGCCGGTGGCGATTGGGGCTAAGAAACAAGTAAAATATCGAAGAAGAAGAAGAAGGTGGGTGGGTCAAGTCTATGGATGATATTTGATAGGAGGGATCAATGGGAGTGGATTGAGTATGATAAAATTACTTTTTTGTGAATTATGGTAATTAGAGATGATGGAGAAGGTCCTCAAAATTTTGGTGATATCTGCTATGATGATATGAATATGGAGAAGAAGAGGCAGTAGAGGTGAAAGAAATAAGAGAGGTGTGTGTGCGTGGGGGGGGGGGGGGGAGGCTGGGAGGGAGTGAGGGGGGCTATTTTTTAATTTAATTTTGACTTTTTATTTTTTTAGCATCTACTTTAATTTGAGAGACTCGACCTTTTTATTGTTTTGTTTAAATTTTTTGCCACGTCAGCTTTAAGGGTGGAATTACTATCATTTGCAAATTGCTAAAGGGGGTAAATAGATGCCCGTAAAGTTAAAATGGGAAAGTAATAATCTGGGACAAGTTCAGGAGGTAAATAATCAATTCCTCCGTTGTTTAAAAAATAGTAGATGCTTGGTTCAAATGCCAAAAAAAAAAAAAAAAAAGGAAAAGAAACAAAGAGGAAAAAAACGCACCATGTACAAGCAAAGGGTTGTCAGAATCAATTTTTGTTACGAGACTTTGTTGTCCGTGTCAACAATAAAAATTTTTTGTTTTCTTATGTTACATACTAAGCTTGCTGATTTCTATCACTTACAGGATAAAAGTTTTGATAGCTACAGTAAAAAAAAAAAATTGCTACGTAAGAACGAAGAATACTCTATCGATATCCAAATACAAGTTGACTTGAAATCTTACCAAGAGTTTGTTGATTTTCGTGAAAAGATTTGGGGATATTAAATAACAGCTTTTCTTCTATCTCCACTAGTTAACTCAACGTATGATGGTATTTATAGAAGAATACAGACGGTGGCTAGTAGCAGAGTCCAAAGAGAATTTGAAATATTGTATCCTAATAGGACTAAAAGTGTGGAATTAACTAGTCTGATTCCTATTTGGAGAACGTAGTAGGGCGCCGACGTTTGAGAGAATCTTATCTTAACTTCAGCAAATAGCCATGTTCCTGGTAGTTAGCTGAAAGATAGCTTGTTTTGGAAACAACATGCTACGTAATTTTCCACTTTCAGGGATGTCAACTAAAACGTAGTCAGCTTGTTTATATAACTTGCTACTCCATGATGGAGGGGAATATACAAAACTATGACACCTTTGGCAATGGTTTGCCTTATTGACCTCGCTTAAAGTGGTTTTAGAAGAATGTCCTCACTAATTTGACAAGTGCCCACGGGGGCAACACTTGACCTTTTATCTCTGTCAACATTCTCCCCAGATAACTTGAAGTGCCGCCTTGCAGGAAGCACTTGCAATTTATACTTGAAGTGTTTCCCCCGAGGGAACACTTGTAAATTTATAACGTGAAGTGTTGCCTACCGAGGCTATTTTGCTAAACCATTCTTAAGTGGGGACAAAAAATTATAACCAAGGATAAGGGGGTACATGTAGTGAAATTCTTTGCATGATGGAAACGGAAGAGGTAAAAATTTAGTGCAGGGGCCTGTTTGGCGCGCGTTAATTGATTTGTAGCCGTCAAAGACAAATTCGCTGAGAAATAGCCACCTCCGGACAAATCCCAGTATAAATACTGGGGCTTTGAATTCAAAGCCCCAGTATTTATACTGGGAAGCTTCAGCAAACTAACCCCAGTATAAAATACTGGGGCTTTGAACAAGTTCTGTTCAAGGCCCCAGCATTTTGTTATGGGACTTTGTATAAAGCTTCAGTCCCATAACAAAATGCTGGGGCTGTGAACAAAACTTGTTCAAAGCCCCAGCATTGTTATGGGACTGAAGCTTTATATATAAAGTCCCATAACCCATAACAAAATGCTGGGGCTGTGAACAAAACTTGTTCAAAGCCCCATCATTTTGTTATGGGACTGAAGCTTTATATATAAAGTCCCATAACAAAATACTTGGGCTTTGAATTGTTCAAAGCCCAAGTATTTTGTTATGGGACTAGTCTGGGGTGTTTTTCCAACGCTAATGGAGCTTAAGTGTGCGCGCGAATTTTTGGCTATTCATCAATGAATTTTGAAACGGTGGATAGTCTTCATTGAGCGCGTCCAAAAATGGCTAGTGATCAAAATTTCCCACGGAAGAGTGACTAGCCCATTTTCGCTCATAGTCACTTTCTGGACCGCTGGCTGAAACGTAGTTATTTGATACACCTTGGTACCAAGTGACCACTTTTGGGGCTGCTAGCTAGAGTATAGCAAATGTTGACACAAGCTAAATCAAGTAGCCACTTTGTGGGCATTAATTGGATATGAGCCGCATGAACAAAGAGATTACTTCAAGCCTAGTCTTCAAATGTCTACAAATTCGACATCGACAAGCCTTGAAGTAGGGGCATTTGTAGACGGATAAATTTTATTGGATTTAAATCCATAAAATAATATGGCTATATGTTAAATTCAAGACATATTGGTCCAAATAAGTGTTATGGACAAACATAATTGGACTAATTATTTAAATATAAGGGATAATTAAACTAAAAGACAAGCAAAAGACAAAAATTACCAAAAATGGCCCATATTTCCAAATCTTACCCGACATGTCACCCTTTCACCGAGATAGCAGTCTGCTGCAAGTTTATACAAGTTTTATACAATTTTTTATAACACGTGTATAATGATGTTTGGCATTCTATGCCTACTTTTCCTTAATATTTCCGCACATTTGAGCTTGTTTTGCACTTGTTTGGTAGCTTGTGAATGTGGTTTTACGCTGATGTTGTGTTGTTCGTGTGTAGGTCGTTACGCGATACATTTGGAGTGTTTTGGAGCTTGATTAAGCATGAATTGAGTGGATGTTGATTGAAGATTGGATCGAGCACACAAAGGCACGACACGAGCCGAGTTTTGGAGCGGAAAAGAGCAATTTCTGGCTGGCGCTCTAGGGCCCGCACCGCGCAGCCTGTAGCGCGCAGAGGCTGGCGCGTTTGGCCTGCGTCGCAGGGCTAAAGCACGAAGGCTGGTGGCGTGGTCTGGTCGATGTCACGCTTTTCGGGGCGCGGGGCGCCCGTTGTAGCGCCCCTTATGCGCGATTTTACTCCCTATTCCTTCTAGCATCGGGTCTAACTTATTACCAAGGGTTTGGAAACATTATAAATAGTTTATTACTTAGTTTTTGTAAGGAGTTCTGGACTTTGGGCAATATTGAGAGCTACATACTTCATTGAACAAGGGTCATTCTTAATCTTTCATCTATTTCATCAATTAATTCATTATTACATCAAATCTTTGCCTTGTGATTATGAATATGTGTGGCTAATTTCCTTACGTTCTGGGGTTAGAGTTTTACATGAAAGTTGATTGTTGAAGATTGATTCCCATTAATTGAATCCCATAACGGGTTACTTATTCTTTCTTGATTTCACTTGTATAATTGTTAGAGCTCGATAATTATGCATCATCTATGCTTTTTGGGTTGAACTCGAAAGAGAGAATCTAATTACGTAATAAGAAAGAATAGAACTAGTTTGTGAACCCGGGCATCGGGGAACCAATTCTCGAGTAGGATAGACATATACTTGCTTGCCTAGTTTAACTCATTACAGAGATCGTTAATGCGTGCATGTGATTTAACCCATAGACATATAGGGATTGAAGTAGCTTGCATAGATTGTGAATAACTGAAAGGTTTTCATAATTACAATTACTCTGTCAGTTAGTAACCCGGGATTTAAGAAGTGGAATCAATTGAATACATCAACTGGATTGTTCGTAACTCTGACCCTGGACCGTCCTCTTAATATTGATAACACCCAAAGTTTGCACCATTGCTTGAATACACATCTGGCATTTTAATTACTGCTTTTTGGTTACAAAAACTCTCACCAATTAAGAACAAGACCCCTGGATAGTTTGATAGAAATTGTTTACGAAGTATTAGTCTGCACAGTCCTCGTGGGATCGACACTCGACTTAGTCACTTTATTACTTGGCGACCGCGTATACTTGCGTGTGCGTGTGGGAGCAACAAGTTTTTGGCGCCGTTGCCGGGGACTATTACGGACTAATTTCTTTTTGAACGATTACTTAATTTCTATTCAGGTTTAATTTTTTTTGTTGAGTGTCTTGTGCTATTTCAGGCTACAGGTTTTGCATGCAAAGGAATAAGAAGGACGAATCACTCGCACCTTTTGATCCCGAGCCTGAAAGAACCTTGAGAAGATTAAGAAAGGAAGCAAGAGATCGAGAAACACTAGCAATCGTACCTGCTTCTTTACCTATTGAAATGGCAGAAGAACAAGCAATAACAGTACGAGATGTGGCTCTCCCTAGTCTGAAAGGGGTGGAGTCTAGTATTGTGAAGCCTGCTATTACTGGAAACTTTGAGATCAAGCCCGGCATGATTCAGTTGCTGCATGTGACGGGGCAATATGCTGGATTACTTCATGAGGATCCACAGCAACACATTCAAAACTTTCTGGAGATCAGTGATACTTATACACCAACGGGTGTGCCTACTGATTATGTTCGTTTGACTTTGTTCCCATTTTCATTGATAGGGACAGCAAGGAAGTGGTTAAAGGCTGAGAAGCCTGGGTCTATCACTACTTGAGAGGATTTGGCTAAGAAATTCTTGGCTAAGTTTTATCCGTCTGCTAAGACAGCCCGGCTAAGGAGTGAAATCATGTCATTTAGACAGTTAGACGGAGAATCTTTGTACTCAGCCTGGGAGAGATTTAAGGCTCTATTGAGGGATTGTCCGCACCACAACCAATCCAATGAGGTTATTGCACACACTTTTATTGAGGGGTTGAATGCACACACGAAGATTGTGGTAGATGCTGCTGCTGGAGGTCAAGTACTGGCTTTAAACTTTGATCAAATCTATGAGTTACTTGACAAGTTTTCGCAGAGCAATCCTGATTGGCAGGGTGTTGGTAGAGCTATTACGCAGAAGTCTGCTGGGGTACTTCAATTGGATGCAGTTTCAGAGCTAAGGGCGAAAATGGATGCTATTTCCAATCAAATCAGCAAGCTAACTTTATCGCAGACTCAACAACCAGCAGCTCCAGTGCAACAAATTCAGACTTTTTGTGAGGTTTGTGGGGAGGATCATGCTACTGACGTCTGCCCCTCTAATCCAGAGTCAGTATACTATGTGGGTAATCAGAACAGATCACAGGGTCAGAATCGCAATCAATATGGTAACAGCTACAACACGGGTTGGCGCAGTCACCCAAATTTTTCTTGGAGGGATAGTCGTGAGCAGCCTCAAGGCAATGAGAGGTCCCAAAATGCACCACAGCAGGGGTCACAGTCGCAGAGCCAGCCACAGCAGTCGAGTTCAGTTGAGGATATGCTTAAGAAAATTCTTGCAGGGCAGCAAAAGCTCATGGATGATTCAGCATCTCAGGCACAGACAATTAAAGATTTGAGCAATGCGCAGAAAGATCTTGAGAGGCAATTGGGGCAGCTAGCTGAAGCACAAAACAATAGACCTCGGGGTGCTTTACCGAGTGATACAGAGAAGAATCCTAGAGAATTTGTGCAAGCAGTTACTTTGAGGAATGGAAGAGCACTGGAAGAAGTTCCCCCAAAGCCAAAGAAGCCTGTTGGTGAGTTAGAGCCAAATGCTGATAGGGAGGTGGAGAAAGAAGCAGAAAAAGTAACTGACAAGCAGCCCGAGTCTGCTATTGTGAGACCACCACCACCTTTCCCGCAGAGACTTCAGAAGCAGAAAGTTGATGCAGCATGCAAGAAATTTTTGGAGATATTGAGTCAAATTCAGGTAAATATTCCTTTGGTGGAGCTTTTGCGGGATGTTCCCAAATATGCTAAATACATCAAGGATATTGTTGCTAACAAGAGAAGACTGACTGAGTTTGAGACAGTTGCACTTACTGAGGAGTGCAGTTCGAGAGTTAGAAGCAAGCTTCCGCAGAAATTGAAGGACCCTGGCAGTTTTACCATCCCTTTGAAAATTGGGGAACATGAGGTTGGTCGTGCTTTATGTGATTTGGGTGCTAGTGTGAATTTGATGCCTTCTTCAGTTTTTAGGAAGCTAGGCCTGGGTGAGCCACGACCCACTATTGTGACTCTGCAGCTTGCTGATAGATCTTTGACATGCCCCGAGGGGATTATTGAGGATGTGCTTGTACAAGTGGGTCAGTTCATATTACCCGTTGATTTTATTATTCTTGATTATGAAGCTGATCCTGAGGTTCCTCTCATCCTGGGAAGAGGATTTTTGGCTACTGCTAATGCTGTTATAAGAGTCAGAGCTGGAAAGATGATTATGAAGGTTAATGGGGAAGAAGCTGTGTTTAATGTGTTCAGAGCTACCCAGCTTCCTTCTCATTATGAAGAGTTGTCCATGGTAAAAGTGATAGATGATGAGTTGACTGCTGATGAGAGGTCATTCTTGGCTTCTAATGTTGATTCTTTAGAAAGGGCACTCTTATGTGATGATGATGATATCCTGAAGGATGAAGATACTGAAGAATATGTGGAGGTTCTTAATATGCAGAGTAGATTCATCCCAGGGTGGAAGAAATTTGAGGAGCTTGATAGACCGTTGACCTTAGCTCTTGCTAAACCGTCTATTGAGAAAGCTCCTAATCTTGAGCTCAAGCCTTTACCCGCACATTTACGTTATGCTTATCTGGGTGAAGGTAATACTTTGCCCGTGATCCTTTCTTCTTTGTTGTCTGATATGCAGGTTGAGAAGGTGTTGCGGGTATTGCGAGAGCGCAAGAGAGCTATTGGCTGGACTATTGCTGATATTAGAGGGATTAGTCCTTCTTTCTGCATGCATAAAATTCTCTTGGAGGAAGATCATAAGCCATCCATAGAGCAGCAGAGGAGGCTAAATCCAATCATGAAGGAGGTGGTGAAGAAAGAAGTTATCAAGTGGCTGGATGCTGGCATTATTTTTCCCATCTCTGACAGCAAGTGGGTGAGTCCAGTGCAATGTGTTCCTAAGAAGGGGGGCATGACAGTGGTGAAGAATGAGAACAATGAGTTGATTCCTACAAGAACTGTTACAGGGTGGCGAATTTGCATTGATTATAGGAAGCTGAACAAGGCCACCAGGAAAGATCACTTCCCACTCCCTTTTATTGATCAGATGTTGGATAGACTTGCAGGCCATGAATATTATTGTTTCTTGGATGGTTATTCGGGCTACAATCAAATTGTGATAGCCCCTGAAGACCAAGAGAAGACCACTTTTACTTGTCCATATGGCACCTATGCATTTAGGAGGATGCCATTTGGGTTGTGTAATGCCCCGGGGACTTTTCAGCGGTGCATGATGGCTATTTTCACTGATATGGTGGAAAAATTTGTGGAGGTGTTTATGGATGATTTCTCAGTGGTTGGTGACTCTTTTGATGAATGCTTGAAGAATCTTGATGCTATGCTGAGCCGTTGTGAAGAAACAAATCTGGTGCTGAATTGGGAAAAATGTCACTTTATGGTTCAAGAAGGCATAGTACTTGGGCACAAGGTGTCAAAGCAAGGGATTGAGGTTGACAAGGCGAAGATAGAGGCTATTGAGAAATTACCACCACCTATCTCTGTTAAGGGGGTGCGTAGTTTCTTGGGACATGCAGGGTTCTATAGGCGCTTCATAAAGGACTTCTCCAAAATTTCCACTCCCTTGTGCAAATTGTTGGTGAAGGATGTGAAATTTGTGTTTGATAATGCTTGTCTCAAGGCATTTGAAGAGTTGAAGAAAAGGTTGGTGACCGCACCAATCATCATTGCCCCTGACTGGTCTTTGCCATTTGAATTGATGTGTGATGCGAGTGATAATGCTATTGGGGCTGTTCTAGGCCAAAGAATTGGAAGAATTTTTCACTCCATCTATTATGCAAGCAAGACGCTTGATGCAGCCCAGTCCAATTATACTACCACTGAGAAGGAGTTGCTAGCCGTGGTTTATGCTTTTGATAAATTCAGATCTTATTTGGTTGGCACTCGTGTTGTTGTCTACACTGATCATGCCGCAATCCGGTATTTGTTTGAAAAGAAGGACTCCAAGCCTAGACTCATTAGATGGGTTCTCCTATTGCAAGAGTTTGATGTTGAAATTCGAGATCGCAAGGGGACTGAGAATCAAGTTGCTGATCATTTGTCAAGGCTGGAGAATAGAGATCATGTAGATGAGGGGCCTGAGATTAAAGAGGTATTTCCTGATGAGCAGCTCTTTGCTCTAGATGAAGCTGCGGTACCATGGTATGCTGACATGGTAAATTTTCTTGTGAGTAATGTGTATCCCCCTGGGGCAACTGCTGAGCAGAAGCGTAAACTCCTTCATGAGAGCAAATTTTATGTGTGGGATGAGCCCTATTTGTACAAGATAGAAGTTGATCAACTAGCTAGGAGATGTGTTCCGAGGGAAGAAGTAGAGCCGATTCTACAGAGCTGCCATTCCTCTCCTTATGGTGGCCACCTTGGTGGAGATCGAACAGCTGCAAAGGTACTTCAATCTGGTTTCTTTTGGCCCACTTTATTTAAAGATGCTCATGCCTTAGTGAAGCAATGTGATCGTTGCCAAAGAACGGGTACCATTACTAGGCGTCACGAGATGCCTTTGAACAATATCTTGGAGATTGAGCTGTTTGATTGTTGGGGTATTGATTTCATGGGTCCATTCCCACCGTCTATGGGCAATAAATATATCCTTGTAGCAGTTGATTATGTATCTAAATGGGTGGAGGCCATTGCACTTCCTACAAATGATGCGAGTGTGGTGGTGAAGTTCGTGAAGAAGAATATTTTCACTCGTTTTGGGACACCGCGGGCTATCATTAGTGATGAAGGTACGCATTTTTGTAACCGGTTGTTCAATAAGTTATTGGCTAAGTATGGGGTTCGCCACAAGGTGGCTACTGCTTATCATCCCCAAACTAGTGGCCAAGTGGAAGTGTCTAACAGAGAGATCAAGCAAATCCTTGAGAAGACTGTGAATGCCTCGAGGAAGGATTGGGCTATGAAGTTAGATGATGCTCTCTGGGCCTACCGAACTGCTTTCAAAACACCTATTGGAACCTCTCCATATAGGCTTGTTTATGGTAAGGCTTGTCACTTGCCGGTTGAATTAGAGCATAAGGGGCTAACAAAAGAAGGCCTTGTATCATTTCCCGACTAGAGCAAACCTAGGATTTCGCTTTGCACACACACGGGGCAAGTTCTAGACATTAATATGCAACATGGAGCAACAAAAATATGCCTCACAACACACATTGCACATGGTTCACACAAAAAGGCTCCATCAACAACTCTCAACTAAGCTTCTAGAATGCAACTTGTGGAAATTTAAGCACTCATGCACAACAGTTAGCAATCAAGTCAAGCAAGCGGACTCAAGCATCTCAAGGGGGTTGTTCCATTTTTTTTTCTTTTTCTCTAGGCATGCATCAAATTAAAACCAAGGACACCACAAATAGCACATGCAATCAAGTCCAAGTCCACCGGTATCAACCAAATCAAGGGCACCTAGCATTCTACCTTTTTCCTTAGCCTAGGGTCATCTAAAACTAACTATCCTAATCCTAAAAATGAAAAACTACCCGGTTCAAAGGTCACCCCGTGGAAAAGAACCGTGGCCATAAGAAAAACCACGGGGCGGATGACATGTACCACTAATAAAACTAAAAAGAAAATCTTTTGGAATTTTTTCATTGGTTTTCTAATCTTTTTTCAATTTTTCATATATTAAAGCAAGAAATAAATCAAAACAAAGTCAAGTGACCAAATAAAAATCCTAAGGTACATGCATCCTAAACCTCAAAAATAAAAACTAGATAAAGGGCAGTACCCCACCCCACACCTAAACTAAGCAATGTCCCAGTGCGACAAAGAAGTAAGTGCAAAAGTAAGAGTACAAGAAAACTGCCCTGAAAGCTGGGTGGTGCACAGGAGTGTGGACCTAGGCCTCCGCCTCATGATCAGTCTCATACTCACTGTCCGGATCATTGGCCACAACATCTGAATCAGTGTTCTCATCCTCCCGCGGATCCATCGTTCCAGCCTCAACCTCGCCCAGCAGGACCTTCGAGGTCTCCGTCAGTGGGACCTTTCGGTCAATAGCAGTCATATCAACGCCCGACTGCCGGGCCATAGCCTCCATCATCAAGTACTGACGCGCGGCCAAGTTGGCACTTGTCTCTCGCCAATCGTCCGCCGTCAGCTTCACCGGTGCTGTGGTGATCACCCCCTTGACCGAAGCAATGTCAAAAGGCCTCCCGAAATCAAGGACAATGCGATCCCCAACCTCATCTGCGGGGACGCCCGCCTGCTCTAAGTACCGGGTCAAGAGGTTCCCAAAATACAACCTACTACATGATTTTTCATTCCTCTCTTTTTTCATCATTCTCAGCATGTAGTATCCAATGTTCACCGGCCTCCCGGTCATGAAAAAGTACACCATGCACGCCCGAGTCTTAGTGACCTCGGAGTAATGGGAACATGGTAGAATCCGTGCATTTATGAACCGCATCCATACACGCGCCGGCTTGAGAAACTGGGAGAAGTTCCCCAAAGCCAAAGAAGCCTGTTGGTGAGTTAGAGCCAAATGCTGATAGGGAGGTGGAGAAAGAAGCAGAAAAAGTAACTGACAAGCAGCCCGAGTCTGCTATTGTGAGACCACCACCACCTTTCCCGCAGAGACTTCAGAAGCAGAAAGTTGATGCAGCATGCAAGAAATTTTTGGAGATATTGAGTCAAATTCAGGTAAATATTCCTTTGGTGGAGCTTTTGCGGGATGTTCCCAAATATGCTAAATACATCAAGGATATTGTTGCTAACAAGAGAAGACTGACTGAGTTTGAGACAGTTGCACTTACTGAGGAGTGCAGTTCGAGAGTTAGAAGCAAGCTTCCGCAGAAATTGAAGGACCCTGGCAGTTTTACCATCCCTTTGAAAATTGGGGAACATGAGGTTGGTCGTGCTTTATGTGATTTGGGTGCTAGTGTGAATTTGATGCCTTCTTCAGTTTTTAGGAAGCTAGGCCTGGGTGAGCCACGACCCACTATTGTGACTCTGCAGCTTGCTGATAGATCTTTGACATGCCCCGAGGGGATTATTGAGGATGTGCTTGTACAAGTGGGTCAGTTCATATTACCCGTTGATTTTATTATTCTTGATTATGAAGCTGATCCTGAGGTTCCTCTCATCCTGGGAAGAGGATTTTTGGCTACTGCTGATGCTGTTATAAGAGTCAGAGCTGGAAAGATGATTATGAAGGTAAATGGGGAAGAAGCTGTGTTTAATGTGTTCAGAGCTACCCAGCTTCCTTCTCATTATGAAGAGTTGTCCATGGTAAAAGTGATAGATGATGAGTTGACTGCTGATGAGAGGTCATTCTTGGCTTCTAATGTTGATTCTTTAGAAAGGGAACTCTTATGTGATGATGATGATATCCTGAAGGATGAAGATACTGAAGAATATGTGGAGGTTCTTAATATGCAGAGTAGATTCATTCCAGGGTGGAAGAAATTTGAGGAGCTTGATAGACCGTTGACCTTAGCTCTTGCTAAACCGTCTATTGAGAAAGCTCTTAATCTTGAGCTCAAGCCTTTACCCGCACATTTACGTTATGTTTATCTGGGTGAAGGTAATACTTTGCCCGTGATCCTTTCTTCTTTGTTGTCTGATATGCAGGTTGAGAAGGTGTTGCGGGTATTGCGAGAGCACAAGAGAGCTATTGGCTGGACTATTGCTGATATTAGAGGGATTAGTCCTTCTTTCTGCATGCATAAAATTCTCTTGGAGGAAGATCATAAGCCATCCATAGAGCAGCAGAGGAGGCTAAATCCAATCATGAAGGAGGTGGTGAAGAAAGAAGTTATCAAGTGGCTGGATGCTGGCATTATTTTTCCCATCTCTGACAGCAAGTGGGTGAGTCCAGTGCAATGTGTTCCTAAGAAGGGGGGCATGACAGTGGTGAAGAATGAGAACAATGAGTTGATTCCTACAAGAACTGTTACAGGGTGGCGAATTTGCATTGATTATAGGAAGCTGAACAAGGCCACCAGGAAAGATCACTTCCCACTCCCTTTTATTGATCAGATGTTGGATAGACTTGCAGGCCATGAATATTATTGTTTCTTGGATGGTTATTCGGGCTACAATCAAATTGTGATAGCCCCTGAAGACCAAGAGAAGACCACTTTTACTTGTCCATATGGCACCTATGCATTTAGGAGGATGCCATTTGGGTTGTGTAATGCCCCGGGGACTTTTCAGCGGTGCATGATGGCTATTTTCACTGATATGGTGGAAAAATTTGTGGAGGTGTTTATGGATGATTTCTCAGTGGTTGGTGACTCTTTTGATGAATGCTTGAAGAATCTTGATGCTATGCTGAGCCGTTGTGAAGAAACAAATCTGGTGCTGAATTGGGAAAAATGTCACTTTATGGTTCAAGAAGGCATAGTACTTGGGCACAAGGTGTCAAAGCAAGGGATTGAAGTGTACTCTTACTTTTGCACTTCTTCTTTGTCGCACTGGGACATTGCTTAGTTTAAGTGTGGGGTGGGGTACTGCCCTTTATCTAGTTTTTATTTTTGAGGTTTAGGATGCATGTACCTTAGGATTTTTATTTGGTCACTTGACTTTGTTTTGATTTATTTCTTGCTTTAATATATGAAAAATTGAAAAAAGATTAGAAAACCAATGAAAAAATTCCAAAAAGATTTTATTTTTAGTTTTATTAGTGGTACATGTCATCTGCCCCGTGGTTTTTCTTATGGCCGCGGTTCTTTTCCACGGGGTGACCTTTGAACCGGGTAGTTTTTCATTTTTAGGATTAGGATAGTTAGTTTTAGATGACCCTAGGCTAAGGAAAAAGGTAGAATGCTAGGTGCCCTTGATTTGGTTGATACCGGTGGACTTGGACTTGATTGCATGTGCTATTTGTGGTGTCCTTGGTTTTAATTTGATGCATGCCTAGAGAAAAAGAAAAAAAAATGGAACAACCCCCTTGAGATGCTTGAGTCCGCTTGCTTGACTTGATTGCTAACTGTTGTGCATGAGTGCTTAAATTTCCACAAGTTGCATTCTAGAAGCTTAGTTGAGAGTTGTTGATGGAGCCTTTTTGTGTGAACCATGTGCAATGTGTGTTGTGAGGCATATTTTTGTTGCTCCATGTTGCATATTAATGTCTAGAACTTGCCCCGTGTGTGTGCAAAGCGAAATCCTAGGTTTGCTCTAGTCGGGAAATGATACAAGGCCTTCTTTTGTTAGCCTACCCTTACATATATACCTTGGATAATTGTTGTTGTGATTTGAATTGACCCTTTTTGTTGGCACCCACACCCCGAGCCTACCCATTTGTTCTTAATTGACTCTTTTGGCCCTTACTCCTTAAGCACTTTATTGATATTGTGTAGATGATTGGAGTTGTGGTTGGATGTTGGGAGACTTTGAGTGGAGCTAATGAAGGGGAATATTTGTGAAAAGTGTGAAGTAGTGAAAAACATTGGCAAGGTTGGAAGTTGATGAAATTGAAAAAAAAAAAAAGTGAATTGAAAAAGAAAAGAAAAATAGCAAAGTTGAAAAGAAAAATTGTGAAGAAAAGAAAGAAAAAAAAAAGAAAGATATCCCTTCCTTGCTAGTGTGTGATTGAAAAGAAAATATGCTACTTATTGAGAAGGTGTATGTGTGATACTTGTGAATGGGTGGCTTGTTGAGACTTGTGCTTGAAAATTAATGTGATGTATTAAAGTGCTTAGGGAGGTAGTCACTATTACCCATATGTATCCTACCCGCACCTTAGCCTACATTACGACCTTTCTAAAGTCCTAGTTAATCCCGATTGGAGTGAGCCTACATTAGTGGAGTCCTACACTACGGGCAACCCTATGGTACGTTGTGTGTGACATGTGAGCCTTTCATGAGAGTGAGAGAATTCATTTGTTATTGCCCCGTTCTATTCATGATACTTGCGTTTGTGAGTGATCTTTGGGGGGCTCTCTCTTTCATATTGGTGAGGGCACGTGGTTTGCATGAAGTAGGTAAAGTTGATGGCTTTTGATTGAGTAGATAGGTGTAATTTTGTGGGAGCATGGTTGCATTGAGTTGAGTTTGTGCATTTGAGCTATTTTGGGGTGGTTGTTCGCATGTTTTTGGTTTTGGTAAATTATTGGCATGTTGTGGATCCATGGTAGTCATGTGCGCATTGGTTCAATGGTCGGTATCAACCATAGTCATAGGCAGACCTGTTTACCTAGGTTGGGGGGTTAGTTGTGACTTGCTCGAGGGCGAGCAAAGGTTCAAGTGTGGGGTGGTGATGTTTGGCATTCTATGCCTACTTTTCCTTAATATTTCCGCACATTTGAGCTTGTTTTGCACTTGTTTGGTAGCTTGTGAATGTGGTTTTACGCTGATGTTGTGTTGTTCGTGTGTAGGTCGTTACGCGATACATTTGGAGTGTTTTGGAGCTTGATTAAGCATGAATTGAGTGGATGTTGATTGAAGATTGGATCGAGCACACAAAGGCACGACACGAGCCGAGTTTTGGAGCGGAAAAGAGCAATTTCTGGCTGGCGCTCTAGGGCCCGCACCGCGCAGCCTGTAGCGCGCAGAGGCTGGCGCGTTTGGCCTGCGCCGCAGGGCTAACGCACGAAGGCTGGTGGCGTGGTCTGGTCGATGTCACGCTTTTCGGGGCGCGGGGCACCCGTTGTAGCGCCCCTTATGCGCGATTTTACTCCCTATTCCTTCTAGCATCGGGTCTAACTTATTACCAAGGGTTTGGAAACATTATAAATTGTTTATTACTTAGTTTTTGTAAGGAGTTCTGGACTTTGGGCAATATTGAGAGCTACATACTTCATTGAACAAGGGTGATTCTTAATCTTTCATCTATTTCATCAATTAATTCATTATTACATCAAATCTTTGCCTTGTGATTATGAATATGTGTGGCTAATTTCCTTACGTTCTGGGGTTAGAGTTTTACATGAAAGTTGATTGTTGAAGATTGATTCCCATTAATTGAATCCCATAACGGGTTACTTATTCTTTCTTGATTTCACTTGTATAATTGTTAGAGCTCGATAATTATGCATCATCTATGGTTTTTGGGTTGAACTCGAAAGAGAGAATCTAATTACGTAATAAGAAAGAATAGAACTAGTTTGTGAACCCGGGCATCGGGGAACCAATTCGCGAGTAGGATAGACATATACTTGCTTGCCTAGTTTAACTCATTACAGAGATCGTTAATGCGTGCATGTGATTTAACCCATAGACATATAGGGATTGAAGTAGCTTGCATAGATTGTGAATAACTGAAAGGTTTTCATAATTACAATTACTCTGTCAGTTAGTAACCCGGGATTTAAGAAGTGGAATCAATTGAATACATCAACTGGATTGTTCGTAACTCTGACCCTGGACCGTCCTCTTAATATTGATAACACCCAAAGTTTGCACCATTGCTTGAATACACATCTGGCATTTTAATTACTGCTTTTTGGTTACAAAAACTCTCACCAATTAAGAACAAGACCCCTGGATAGTTTGATAGAAATTGTTTACGAAGTATTAGTCTGCACAGTCCTCGTGGGATCGACACTCGACTTAGTCACTTTATTACTTGGCGACCGCGTATACTTGCGTGTGCGTGTGGGAGCAACATATAACATTGTATAAATTTGTATAAGTGTGTATATGCGAGTGAATAAATCTGTATATTAAGGATGTTTATATGATTTTTTACTTTTTTTATGTATATTTTTGTGTTTCTCTCATTGCTACGCATTTATCTATGTATATCCATGTATAATTTATATTTTGGGGGAGATTTGTGTGTATAAACTTGTCCAAAGCAATGATTTAGACGCAATAAACAACACAAATTTAGTAAAATATAAAAAAGTAACGACACTACTGGCGGGGCAGGGTGTTTGCCGGCGGCTTAGTGGCTGGGGAGGGGGAGATTTTGTAGCTAGGGTATTTTTTTATGAAGGAGTGCTAAAATTTATAATTTTAGGGATGAGTGCTATGCATGAAAAAAAATATGGCCTCCTGTTTATAATTTTGAGTAGTGGGCTGCCTATTTTTGAAAATTTTCCTAAATATAATGAAAGTCCAATCTTGTTAGGCTAGCCCAATTAGCCTAAGGCCCAATGGATGCAAGTTCCTAGAGGCCAAAAAATATGCGACGTGTAGAGTGACGTGGCGCTAAATCAAATCAAAGAGCCGATAGGATTATGCCACATGCCAATGACATGACAATCCTAGTCAAATCTAAATGGCCAATAAAAATGTGTCATATATGTACAAGTGACACGTTCTGGCCAATCAAATATGGCCTTGTCACTACTAGAATCTGATTGGCCGGTCCACGGGCCAAGGCCCGTTAGGTTTTCTTGGTGCCTACTCCACCCCATATCTATATAAAGGGGTCAAAGATCTTATTTGTAAGGGGAATTAGAAATCAAAAGTAAGGAGAAATCATAAACAAGAAGCAAAAGGAGCTCGTGGATCAAATGCTACAAGTTTCTTAAAAGCGAAAGGAATTCCTACAAGTTCTAAGGATTCAAGTATCAAGAGGAAGATTGAAGATTCAAGATCAAGCTTAAAAGCCCTTGGATCATTACTTAAAATTTGTATTTGAAAAGACGAATCAGAGGAATTATAGAGATTGTACTACTCATATATTGAAATCAAATACTACACTTGTCACAATATTTTTTTGTCTTGATATTTATTTCTTGATGCGAATTTACTTGTTACAATCATATGTGTGTGTGTGTGTATATATATATATATATATAATTGATTTTACCATGTATACACGATGTAATTTTTCGGTGAAGGGGTTCGAACCCCGAATCCCTTTGCCTAAGGGTGGCTCTGCACTGCGTCTAAATACCTCCTGAATGACTCAAAATTTGCAGCCTCTTTTTTTTTTAAGTCAACTTCTTCTAGCATTGATTCTTTTATGTCTTTAACAATAGCAACCTGCATAAAAAGTGCATCTATGGAAACCAAGGTCTTGATAACGTTATTTTGTGGAAGGGTGGTATGAAAAGAGCAACAAATATTACCAAAAAAATAGATAGATGGACATGTTCCTACCTTTTCATAGAGGAGAGCGATAGGCCGGTTTAAAAAGATCATTTGGCTAGGTTCATCCCTCAATGTGGGGATCCTTTTGGATCTAGAGTAGGTCTTTCTTGTATATCTCTCATGACGAGAGGTTCTTCTAACCGGATACATGAAATTGGGATCTCTGTTGCATGCAAATCTTTTTATCGAAAAAGCCTCGCTTATTCAAATGGCTAGCCGAACAACCTCATTGTCTCCCGAAGCAGCCTAGCCACACAATGCAGTTGGAGCTAGAGACAAGGATGGCACCGTGAATGGGATTGGCCCTTCCTTGTCTCTTCCCTACCATTTTTGGTCAGCGGTTGATCTGATTGACGAAGATCTTAAAGTTGCTCTATCATTCGGCATTGCGAGAAAGTTTTGACAGAGCAGACTGAAAGATACCGCATCGAGAGAGAAAGAGATCTTTATAGATAGTTATATAATATTCTCCTTCAATGCCAGTGGATAAGTACACTAGGGCTGCCATAATGTCAGAAGAGCTAGTCACCAAACTGTAATAGAACAGCAATACAGTAAAAATTAAAACACAAAAAAGTATGATTTGAATAAGAGCAGGAAGAAAAAGACTCAACAATAGAGCTGCAGCTTCTACCTATTGGAAAAATCTATACACCATTCAAATCTGACAATGAATAATCGATCAATGAGCTAAAATGATTTACAATTTTTATGATGCCAGAGAATAGCAGAAAAATGGTCCACTAAATTCAGTCCATATCCAAGAACAGTTAGGAATTGAGCCGAACCAAACTTAAAATAATCGAACCAAGCCAATGTTTAAAAAGTGGATTTTTTACTATAAATCCAAAAGACTGAATCGAACTTTCTAAGAACCGAACCACAAAACCAAATGTCCACCATACTTTCAAGATACAGGTTCTTTTGTTTTCTTCAAGTGGTAATATTAGTTAATTACTTTATTAAGTGATAATATTGGACAACCGCAAAAGGGTAAATTGCAAGAATGACCTCCATAAGCGGGTAATTTATAAAATTATGACACCATAAGGAAATATTTCAAAATAATTCACTACATGTACCCCCCTTATCCTTGGTTATAGTTTTTTATCCTCACTTAAGAATGGTTTAGAAAATGGCTTCGGGAGGCAACACTTTACGTTATAAATTGACAACTGCTCCTTCGGGGATAGCACTTCAAGTATAAATTGCAAGGACTACCTGCAAGGCAGTACTTCAAGTTATCTAAGGTGAATGTTAACAGAGATAAACGGTCAAGTGCTACCGCGGGGCAGCACTTGCAGCACTTGTTAATTAATACTTAAAGTGCTGCCCCCGAGGTAGCACTTGTCAATTTTATAACTTGAAGTGTTGCCCCCGTGGTAGCACTTACTTAAAATTAGTGGAGGTCATTCTTGCAAACCATTTTAAGCGAGGTCAGTTAGGCAAACCATTGACTAAGGTGTCATAGTTGTGTAATTCTCCGGAAATATTTACAAAGCTATGACACCATAGACAGTGGTTTGCCTTATTGTCACCGTTTAAAGTGGTTTTGTAAGAATGATATCTATTAACTTTAATAAATAAATTACGGATGGAAATACCCCTATGGAATCTTATAATAACATCATGATAACTTAAAGTGTTGTTCCGCCCTCCCTTTATCATAAGTGGTTCCTCTTAGGCAGCACTTGACAACACTCGACTTTGACACCCTCTTGCATAGGCAACACTTGTTCTTTTATCTCTTCCCACATTCTCCCAGATAACTTGAAGTGTTGCCTTGGCAACACTGACTTCAATCTCTTCGCATGCAATATTTTCTCTTTATATTTTTCGAAGAGGCAACACTTGTCGATTTATAACTTAAAGTGTTGCCTCTGAGGCCATTTTGCTAAACCATTTTTAAGTGGGGACAAAAAGCCATAACCAGTGATATGCGGGTACACCCAGTAAATTTTTTTTGCACCATAAGCAGTGGTTTGCCTTATTGACCCCGTTTAAAGTGGTTTGCAAGAATGAACTCCGCTAACTTTAATGCATAAACTTTGGACGAAAATACCCCTATGAAATTTTATAATGACGCTCGCATCCCGCCCTTCCTTTCTCGTAAGTGTTGCCTAACATATCCCCTTTTATCTCTTCCCATATTCTCCCAGATAACTTAAAGTGTTGCCCCGCCCTCCATTTCTCGTAAGTGCTGCTCCCTTTCTCGTAAGTGTTTCCTTTCAGGCAGCAGTTGACTAACTCTTGACTTTGACCCTCTCTTACATATAAAACACTTGTCCTTTTATCTCTTCCTACATTCTTCCAAATAACTTGAAGTGGTGCCGAGAGGCAGCACTTGTCGATTTATAACTTGAAGTGTTGCCTCTGAGGCTATTTTGCTAAATCATTCTTAAGTAGGGACAAAAAGCCATAACTAGTGATATGCGGGTACACTCAGTGAAATTTTATGTCCATAAGCAGCTGTCTTGGCTTTTAGCCTCACTTAAAAAATCTTTAGAGAATAAACGTGTGTGGATAAAAATACGCCACGTATTGTTATGGGGATACGAGTCCAGCTGGTGAGGCTAGACGTATCTTACAAGTCACCGGGCATTGAGGATATCTGCCCACTCCTAGAGCCAATAACCGTTTAGGCAGTTTCGCCACAGGCCGCAGGGCAGACATCACGTCGCCTACGGTTTACAATCTCCTAGTTAGGGTCTAGTATACCACCGCCTTGAGTTGTAGGCCCATGGCCTTATTAGTACTTGTATTTTACTTTATTTAGGACAGGATAACACTACTATAAATACACCTCCTTGCATTGTATTGTACATCTCTCATGATTCGCCATCAACTTCGGCTACTCACAAGGAATAAGATTTACTTTGCTTTCTCAATTACTTCTTGCTTATTTACTTGTCTTTACTTTCATCGTATTTACTTACTTTTCCATTGTAATTTACTGTATTGCTTGTGACCTCATTCATAATTAATTGTTTAACCTAGACGTACAAATTTAGGCATAACAGTTTGGCGCCCACCGTGGGACCTAGGCATTTGTAGGTATCCTACAAAGGAAGAGGCGTGATGTCAAAATACAGTACCGCTATACGACACATCGATAACAAGATCGAACAGATAATCCAAGACTCGGTCGGCATGACTGAAATTATGAACTACTATCTAAGATCCAAATCCAGTTATCCATCGTCAAGGCCAAAGGAGTACCAGCATATTGACTCTCATCAAGAAGCACAGTTGGAACACAAAAGATCCATCAGCACGATATTCGGGGGCCCGGAGTAGGAACAACGAGACCAAAGCCATCATGATTTGTGAGGCTCACCAGTAAATAGCCAAAAAGCCACGTCTCAACACCATTGAGTTTGATAACGGAGATTTGCAGCGGGCCCATCACCCTCATGATGATGTCTTAATAATTACTTTGCAGGTACATGATGCCCGAGTTAAGCGTGTGCTGGTGGACCCAGGCAGTGCAGTCAATATCATTCACTGGAATGTTATCTGTCAGATGGAGATGCAGAGTCAGTTAATTCCTAGCCCGTACACTATAACCAGCTTCAACAGTTCCAGCAAGAAGTCTGTGGGAGAAATCCTCCTCCAGGTACATCTACCATGACTAGCGCTGACGTCATTCTAAGTAATGACATGCGACCTCTCGTATAACATTATCCTTGGGAGACCCTGGATTCACAAAGTACATGTTGTGCCGTCTACACTTCACCAGGTCCTCAAATACCCGACTCTTTGGGGGGTAAAAGAAATTCGGGGGGAACAGAAGCTATCTCGGAGCTATTACATGACTGCAGTGATCGACGTGACCAAGAAAGAGACCAAAATTAGAAGAAGAAGCTGGATAAGTTGCTTGGGCCCAGCCTGGTCACTAGCGTACCCTTAGGACATGGGGTCCATGAGGTGATTAGATCCTGCGAACTAACTGTCACACCCTCCGGCCCGGAGGAAGAAGATCAGCTGACTAAAGCTACAATTGATGACCTTGATCCAGTAATCTCTGACAAGAAAGTTTCGGACAAGAAATTCTACATAGGGGTCAAGCTCTCTACTGAAGCAAAACAAGAATATGCTAACTTCCTGCGTGCTCAGTCAGACACCTTCGCCTGGACACACACTGACATGCCAGGAATATCGACTAGCGTTATCACGCATAACCTAAACGTCAATCCTAACTTCAAGCTAATAAAGTAGAAGAAACGACCGATAAGCCGCGAGAAGGGGCAGACGGTCCTACAGAAGTCGAGAAACAGCTCAACAATGGATCCATTCGCGAGGTTCAATACCCCAACTGGCTTTCAAACATTGTAGTGGTCCCCAAGAAGAACGAAAAGTGGAGGATGTGTATCGACTTCACAGATCTAAACAAGGCATGCCCGAAGGATTCTTTCCCACTGCCAAATATTGATCAACTCATCGATTCAACGGCAGGGCATGAGGCCTTGAGTTATTTTAGATACATACTCGGGATTCAATCAGATCCTCATGAACCCAGATGATCAAGAAAATACCTCTTTCATCACGGATAAGGGGACTTTTTGTTATAGAGTGATGCCTTCGGACTGATGAATGCAAGAGCAACTTATCAAAGGTTAGTGAACCTGATGTTCAAGGAGCATATTGGAAAGACCATGGAAGTTTACATCGAGGACATGCTAGTCAAGTCAGAATTCGCCAAAGATCACATTAGCTATCTGGAGATAGCATTCAATATCCTGGTCAAGTTTGGGATGAAGCTCAACCCTGAGAAATGTGCCTTTGGCATATCCTCCGGGATGTTACTTGGGTTCATTGTTTCAAACAGGGGCATAGAAGTGAACCGCTAAAGATCGAGGCAATCGAGGCAATTCCAGAGGTCTTGAAGAATAAAGTGGAAGTTAAAAGGCTCAATGACTAGATCGCAGCACTCAGTCGGTTTATGTCGCAGTCATCAGAGAGCGGTCATCAATTCTTCAATGTCCTGAAGAAGAATAAAAGCTTTGAGTGGATGAAATAATGCAGTAAGGCGTTAAACGAGGTAAAACAGTATCTGACAAATCCCCCATTACTTACCAAGCCACGCGAGGGAGAACCATTATTACTGTACCTAACGGTGTCCGAAGTTGCCGTTAGCACTGTCCTGGTACGTGAAGAGAAGGGGGGTGCAGTCACCAGTGTACTATGTCAGCAAGTCTCTCCTAGACGTAGAAACAAGGTACCAGCATCTAGAGAAGCTTGCACTTTCCCTAGTTATGGCATCAAGGAAGCTACGGCCGTATTTTAGGGTCACACCATTGTTGTGGCTTCCTCTTTTCCATTACGGACCGTATTGCACAAGCTCGAGCTGTCAGGTAGGTTGGCGAAGTGGACTGTCGAGCTCGGTGAGTATGGCATTATTTATCAACCAAGAACGTCCATCAAGTCGCAAGTTCTCGCGGACTTTGTCACCGACTTCAGTGCTGATTTAATGCCGAAGGACGAGGAGGAATGCAAGATGATAGAATACATTACCCCTAGGGAATGGGTCATCCACACCGATGGTGCCTCGAATATAAAAGGGGTCGGGCTTGGTTTAGTGATCGAATTCCCAACGAAGAAGGTGTTCAGAAAAGCTGTAAGCTGCTCCCAGATGACGAACAACGAAGCAGAATATGAAGCTGTAATTCAAGCCCTAGAATTAGTGATAGATATAATTTATTCATATATTTTCATAGTTAAATATTAAGTATTTTTAAATAAAATGTGAATAAATATATCCATTTCTCGCATATTTTAACATATTTTGCAGGAAGAAGTACATATTAAAAATGAAGAAAAAGAATGGAATGACCATCAATGACTATATTGTTCATAGTGCAATTATAGCACCGATGATTCTTGTCTATAATTTTACTATGGTGAAGAGCAAAGTGCAAATGGAAGAAAAAGTCATCAATTCAAGACACCTTTGCTACTACGGGAAAATACACAGACCTTACCTAACTTTCATCAATGACCATAGGGGAATATTTTGTAGGAGAAATAATGATAAATTCGAAGAAAGCAAGACGGAAGAGCAAATGTGAAATTC
Organism: Petunia x hybrida; assembly: GCA_037355625.1. Taxonomy (NCBI): domain Eukaryota; kingdom Viridiplantae; phylum Streptophyta; class Magnoliopsida; order Solanales; family Solanaceae; genus Petunia; species Petunia x hybrida. Next base: position 957,125 of record JBBBVM010000258.1, read on the forward strand.
ATCTAGACTTCATCACTAGATCAATCTAGTAGCAATTCCTAGATGTATCTAAGCACTATCTACAAATGCATCGAGACCTTGAACTCTATAAATAGGAATGCAAAGTTTTGAAGAAACTACATCCAATTTTCTTTTCTAATTCACTTTGCAAGGACTAGTCTTGCTCTTTCTTCTTTTAGTTTTTTTTCTTTTTGTCTTTGTAGGAATATTAATATTTTTCTTTAGTTCTTATGTTTTCTCCATAATGGAGTAATTTTCTTAGGTTGGGATATTAGATAAAGCTTGATAAATTATCATAATAGATGTCAAAATATTATTATTTTGTCGTGTTGAGGTTCTTTCTTAATCATCTTTATACACTATGTTTTACCATAGTCATTATCTTATTTCTTTCAATTCTAATTCTCACGGAGGAATCGATTCAAATAAGTTTATTGATTTATTAAAAGCTAATCGAAAGAGGTTTTTGCTCACTTGGTGTACTCAACCGAAATACTTCTTGTTTAAAGCCATTACTTTAATCGCTTAATAGTATAAGCGAGAGTGGTACTATTAAGCGGTTATTGTTTAAGGTCACTAACTTCAATAGATTAATAGTATAAGCGCAAGTGGTGCTATCATGAAATTGTTGTTACGTGAAGTGATTGAATTAGAAATAAGCAATTATTCTTTAAATAAGGTCTCTATTTCACTGTTAATCAATTAATGGTATAAGCGCAAGTGGTGCTATTAATAGATTTCTTTTATGTGATTTGATTGAATTAGAAATAAGCGATCATTTCATTAAACGGAGAAATAAATAATAAAGATTTAATTCTATTGTAACAGTTTTATCTTGCAAAATCAAAATATCTCAACCTCTATATTTTATTTTAAAAAATTAAAAATATTTATTGTTTTTTTATTTAAGTACTTAGAACTTATAATCAACTCTCTTTTCATCAACTTGATCTTCTCAAATAGTAACAAAGATAATATAAACTTGTAGCCTAGGTGGTTCCAATCTCTGTGGGACGATATCTTAAACTATATTAGAATTTGACAAGAACGAGCAGGAAAATTCTATACACTTTAGACTCGTCAAATTTTTGGTGCCGTTGCCGGGGATTGGCAAACATCTACTTCAGGTTAATTATATTTTTACTACTTTGAGAACTTTTATTATTATTATTATTATTATTATTATTATTATTATTATTATTATTATTATTATTATTATTATTATTATTATTATTATTATTATTATTATTATTATTATTATTATTATTATTATTATTATTATTATTATTACTAACTACTATTATTATTAGTACTACTAACAAGACTTGAAAAAAAAAAACAAAGAGCTTCTAAAGATTATATCACTGGACCAAAAAAAAAACTTTGATCGATCAAGCAGTAACTTTGCCGAGTTGACAGAAAATTATTGTCAAAAGATTATCACTTGTAATCTATGTGGTGGACAACATTCAATATTGAATTGTGAGTCAATCACTAGGGAATATGATGAGGACTTTTTTGATGAGTTTTGTCAAACAGATGACACATTCTCATATGATGATTCTAAGAGACTGAAAGATATTGCAAATATTTTTTGAAAAAGTCAACCAAAGATTTGCTACTTGCAAATATTATGGTGGAAATCACCATAATCATGGATGCCAAACAAGTAACAAATTTTCATATAGTGATTCTGGAAAACTGAAAGAGATTGAAAAACTAATCGATCAAAGGAGAATGAAAGACATGGAGGAGTTGATAAACCAAAAGACCGTTACTTGTGAATATTGTGGTGGAAATCACCTTGGGCATACATGTCAAGCAGGTAATCCTCCTCTTTGTAGTTTATTTGATGACCAATCTTACGTCGGTTCTAGTTCTGACAGGTACATTGATTCTAGTAGATATGACTGCAATCCGGAGTGCAACCAATATTTACAAGAGAATCAAAACAATGAGAGCCAACCACCTCAAGAGGTGGACGTGAGTTTGAAAGAATATGTGCTTAATTTTATGGAAATTACTGATAAAAAAATTGCACAGTCCCATACAACCATTACTGACATCACAATGCAATTAAATCAATTAGTCAGTATGGTAATCTCCTTAAATGATGGTAATGAGCAATTAAATGAAACAATATCATGTGAAAAAAATACCATCACTCAAGAAAAAAATTTAGATCTGGTAAAGTTGGCTTACAATGAAAGTTTAGTAGAATTTGAATCATCAGGTCCTGAATCCTTACCCGATTCTACTTATCCACAAGATTTGACAAATTTAGATGAAAATGAAGAAGAGGAAGTCATAAAGATAAATGGATTTAATATAAATTTATTTGACTATCATTCTTAAGTTTCTTTTGATCACTATGACTCTGTGGATATTATTATTGGAGATTTTCAGGAAAATACATGGAATGATCATCAAGAAAAATGTAAGTTGAGAATCCTCATTGATAATAATTTTACTGCTAAGTATAAGACAAAGAAATCAAAAATCAAGCATGAACACATAAATAAAATATCTTTTGATGCTCTCGACTTAATTAGCTCCAAAAGTAAACTCAATAAGAGAAAATGAAATACTGAATCTGAATTAGGAATGGAGTTTACTAGTTCACGAAGAAAGAAAAAAAATACTTTAAAAGAATTTTCTTACGCTTTTATAGTTTTTGAGTGCACGTATATAATTTTTTTTCTCTTTATGTTTGTTTTCTTTCTTTTAATGCGTTGTCACAAAAAAAATAGTTTTTCATCCGTAGCCATTGAGGGAGAAGCAATGGAGCCTTATAAGTCCAACATAGATCTGACTAATTAAATGCTTAACCAATTGATCTGGTCAATACCCAAATTATTGTACAACCGGAACATCTCATGAAGGCCTCTACAAAAACAGAGTCACATAGACAGGAGTAACTCCATGGTGATCGGTATGCCTAAGTTACTGGTTGGTTAACCATTCAATTGTACAATTCTAATGTTGGCACAGGTAATTTTATGGTTTATATTCAAACCAGGACCTCATGACTGTTAAGGTGTTAAATTAGTCAGTCTATTACACATAGAATATGTGTGGTCACAGTTTCTTTCAAGCTTTCTTCTGTGATTGTAAATTTGAAAGCCAAAAATATTTTTATATTTTAATTATGAAGTAGTATTTTCTATTTTTGATTATCCTTAAAAAAAAATCTTTTACTCCCTTTTCACTTGTGTTGAAACGTGTTTTCATTCAGGGGAATGAAATCTTCAAGTGTGGGGGAGGATTATTCTAATTTATATATTTCTAAATATAATATTTTCTTCTAAACCATTACTTTTTGTAGATATTTAATTAACAACATAAATTCTAACATTATTCTCAATATTATTTCTTTTTATTTTTCACCATATTCTTTTCAATATTTGATTTTGACTTTGTGAAAGCAAGAGAAAACATCTTCAACTAAAGAAATCATTGGAATTGAGAAAAATTATGATCACAAAGAAGTTAGAATGAATAAACTTGGCTAGAACTTGCTCTGAATGTTCTTCGAGGCGAAATAATAGATGATACTGATTTTTGAAAAATGAAATTAGGCCTTCTTTGATAAACAATTCAAGCCTCTCAATTTTCTATCCAATTATACATATTTTACCTTTTAGAACCCTTCTTTGAGCCTTAATCCTATTTTTTTACACCATGATATACTACCAAAAAAAATATGATATATGTATACATTGTTTACATATATATAAAGAAAAAAAGAGTTATTATTTCTTCCAGCTTTGAATGCGCAAAGATTAAACATCACCAAAAGGAAGAAATACTATAAAAAGACGCAATGTTGTGAATATTTGAATATGAATGAGAAAAAAAAAAAATTGACAATAAAAAAAGAAGTATTACCTAATGGAGAAAATTTTGAGAAATGTTTGCTCCAAGCTAGAAGAAGAACAGTCACTATCAAATATCCTTATCCTACCTGCCTGAAGCCTAACATTACAAACCATGAAAAGTCCTAAAAAGATTTTGAAAATCAGTATTAAATCTATATTAGTGGAGATGACCATGAAGAGCCTATGGACAAGACTATGATACTTACTGAATACATGATCATAACTCTATCAATTTTGAAAGATTGAAGGAGAGAAGGTTGCAAGTTCTTGTTGATCAAGACAAAATTCAGAAAAATACAGAGAATTTAGTGAAGAAAAAAAATGACATTGAGCATGATGAGGGAAGTTTATCTTGAATAAATTTTCTACCCTACAAAGAATATGAATTTTTATGTTTTTTTTTTTAAAAAAATACTTTTTCCTCGAGGACGAGCAAAGATTCAAATATGGGGGAATTTGATGGATATAATTTATTCATATATTTTCATAGTTAAATATTAAGTATTTTTAAATAAAATGTCAATAAATATATCCATCTCTCGCATATTTTAACATATTTTGCAGGAAGAAGTGTATTGGATAAAAGCTGACTGGACCTATTTAGGTGACACGTGTCTCCCACACGGCACGAGCAGATATTCCAACGGACAGACGAGCAGACCTAAGGACTTCAACGGTCAACACGGTCTAAATGAGCAATTATTAGTATTATTATCCACGATCATCTATTTAATGGTCATTAAGGCAACCATTACAGCCCAGCGGTTACGACTCCAATGGATAGAGTGTCCAACAGTTAATTATCCAGACGGATCCACGCCCAGCGGTTACAAATCCCAACGGGTGCCTGTCAGGCCTATAAATAGCATTCACCTTAATCGATTGTACAACAACTCTACTTCCTGTCTACACTACCAATAAGAATACTCTTTCACTCTTGCTCAGATATTCTCTCGGTTCATATTTTATAGTTTTTCGATTGTTTGAAGTGTGGTTGGTATCGAAGAACTCTCCCCGGAGGCATGCGATACAATACGGTTACTTCTCCTTGTTTCCATTTATACTTTATCTTTACTGTTTAATATTCATATTTCGTCCTCGCATTATCATCATCTCAACTCGCCGTATAAACTCTTAATCTCAACTATTGATCGTGACTCCGCAAATACAAATTTAATTGTTAATTGGCCTAAAATCGGATCTAGGTTAAACAATTTGGCGACCACAGTGGGAGCCGGTCAATAGCTTTCGTAGGTTAAAAGTCTATCTTTGATATTGTATCTATTTCCGTCTATCTTTTTGTTCTATAACTAACATGGCAGAAAGCAGTTCTCAACGAACTATCATAGGCAGACAACTCAGTCCTAATTATTCTCCTGATTATTCTCCCGATTATTCGTCAGACGGGCAGCAACAATCTTCCCAAGGACCGGTCAGACAGCAATATAGGCGTGTGCGCTCTCAGAGCACTATTCCGCCCAGGAGACGACGTCATAGGAGTCTCTCCCCTAGCCAAGGGAATCTCCAGGAAACACTCTTTGCTTTTATGCAGGAACAGCCAGAAGTAAATCGAGGGATAAACGAGGCACTTACCTCTCTCCGGAAAAGTAACCCTTCAACTGCAAGGGCTGACGCTGCAGCCCCTGACCCCAATGCACCTTCTTCACATACTTCAAGGCAAGGAGGAGAGCGCAACAACGGTGGCACTGCAGACCCGACGACTCGAGCCAATCAGAATCCGGACGGAGGATCTATGGCGCCTACAGATATGAGCCTTGTCGTGGAAGCTCTCACCAAACAATTCAAAGAAAGCCAAGAGGCGCTTCAATAATCTCTTCATGAAAGGATCGACCAGATACCAGGCGCTCCACCTACGCTGAAGAAAGTTGACGTCCAGCGTTATTCACAGCGACCTTGGAAGAAGGAGGCAGCTCCAAAAGCGATACCTAAGACGTTCAAAATGCCGAATATTCCAAGGTATCGCGGAACATCTGATCCCAACGATCACCTCATGACGTTCAGCAACTTCATAAAGGCCAGTGATCTCACCGACGAGGAGATCGAATCTGTACAATTGAAGAAGTTCGTAGAAACCCTGGCAGATGGAGCCCTGCGATGGTACTCAATGTTGCCACCCAACTCTATTGGGTCTTTCGCAGAAATGGCAGAATTGTTCGTAAAGGCACACACAGGTGCTCAGAAGACGGAGACCCGAGTAGAGGACATATTTGAAATCAAGCAGAGACCCGACGAGTCACTCCGCAAGTACGTGGATCGATTCCAGAGAGAGCGTATGATGCTCCCCAAGGTACCAGATAGATGGGCAGCAATCGCGTTCACCAACAGCTTGGATATTAGGAGCTCAGAGGCCACACGAAGACTTTACGAGTGTCTTCGCGAATTTCCAGCAGCCAGTTGGTCAGACGTCTACAATCGTTATAATTCCAAGGTACGTATCGATAAAGATAAACTGATTGGAACAGGTACTCGAGGAAGGGCTCAGGCTCTCAGCAGCGGATCCGGCGGAAAAGCAGAGACGGAGTGGTCAGACACACGATATGAGCCGTACCCTGACCAATCGCGCAACAATTTCAAAGGACGCAGCCGCAACAGTAACAGAGGGTTATCTCGGAGGGAAAATTCTGAATCGAATCTCCGTGGAGCCCCAAGCCTACCAAGCTTCAACGTTGAAATGACAGAAGTCGTGGCGGTACTCAAAGACATGGGAGAAAAAGTCAAGTGGCCAAAAGACATGAAAACTGATCCCAGTAAGCGAAACCAAGACCTATACTGCGAGTTCCACCGCGACCATGGGCACACCACCGAAGACTGCAAAGCTCTAAGGTATGAAATTGCTCATTTGTTGAAATAGGGATTCTTAAAGGAGTTCATGACTGAGAAGGGAAAGCAAACTCACGCGAAGGCTCAGCAGAACAAATTTGGTCCACCGCGAGCATCCTCCCCGAAACGGACAGTCAATGTTATTTTGAGCGGGATCGAGGTAGATTCGGTTACCTTCACAGCGAAGAAGTATGCAAAAGTGTCCATTACAAACAACAAGCGCCCTCGATCAGAAGAAGTAATCACATTTGAGGATTCCGATGCTGATGGTTCACAGTTTCCGCATGCTGATGCGTTAGTCATAACGTTACGCGTAGCGGAGTTCGATGTGAGGAGAGTACTCATCGATGCGGGAAGTTCTGCGAATATTATCCAATCACGAGCTGTAATTGAAATGCAGCTAGCAGATAAGATTGTGCCAGTATCTCGAGTTCTTTTCGGCTTCAACAATTCAAGCGAGAAGACTCTCGGGGAGATTACCTTGACAACTCTGGCCGAAGGGTTAGCAAAGGAGACAACTTTTCATGTTGTCAATGCGGATCTAGCCTACAACATCATTTTGGGTAGACCTTGGATCCACGACATGCAAGCTGTCCCTTCTACTTATTATCAGGTGTTGAAGTTCCCATCCGAGTGGGGAGTACGTGAAGTCCGAGGAGAGCAACGCTCTGCACGAGATTGCTACTCGGTAGCCCTCAAACTACCCGAGGAGAACAAATAGCAATTACAGCAGCCGGGGCCGGATACTGCACCTGAAGAGGTTAAGTATGAAGTCCCGGAATTCATCACCAAAATAGATGAAAGAGAAAACCATATGCCAACCGTAGAAGCTTTGGAACCCGAAGAGCTGTTCGCTGATAAACCGGAGCGAAAGGTGTATTTGGGAACTGAGCTGAGCGAACGCCTGCGAGGAGACATCCTCCAGTTCCTCAAGGAGCGGCATACAACATTTTCCTGGTCCCATGCAGATATGACAGGTATTTCTCCTGATATCATTACTCACAGGTTGAACATTGATCCATACCACTGCCCGGTGAAACAGAAGACGCGCCAGCAAGGAGCTTTTTGAAACCAGGTAATCAATGACGAGGTCGATCGGCTGTTGAAGATCGGTTCAGTACGCATTGACTTCACAGATCTGAACAAAGCCTGTCCGAAGGATTCATATACTCTTCCCAGGATAGATCAGCTAATCGACGCAACAGCCGGACACGAGGTGCTAACCTTCCTCGACGCATACTCCGGATACAATCAGATACTGATTGATCCTGAAGATCAGGAAAAACGGCATTCATAACCTGTCGAGGTACGTATTGTTATAAAGTTATGCCATTTGGACTAAAAAATGCAGGTGCAACCTATCAGCGTCTAGTCAATCGAATGGTCCATGACCATATTGGAAAGACTATGGAAGTATACATCGACGACATGCTGATCAAATCCAAACGGGCAGAAGACCATCTGGCACATCTGGAAGAAGCTTTCTGAATCTTGGATCAGTATAACATGAAACTCAATCCAGAGAAATGCGCTTTCAGAGTTGGATCGGGGAAGTTTCTGGGGTTCATTGATTCTCAGCGAGGCATTGAAGTCACTCCCGCTCAGATTAAAGCTATTGAATCAATCCCAGATATACTTCATGACAGGAAAGAGGTCATGAGACTGACGGGAAGAGTGGCAGCTCTACGCAGATTCATTTCCCGGGCATCTGACCGCTGCAAGAGTTTCTTCGATGTCTTAAAGCAGAACAAGGATTTCGAATGGACTCCCGAATGTCGGAAAGCACTAAGAGATCTGAAAAAGTATCTATCCAATCCTCCATTGCTTTCCACACCTCTGGAAGGTGAGCAGCTGCTAATCTACTTGGCAGTCTCGGAATCATCGGTAAGCGCTGTACTAGTACGGGAGGAAAAAGGTAAACAACTTCCTATCTATTACATTAGCAAAGCCCTAATTGATGCGGAAACCCGCTATTAACCTTTAGAGAAATTGGCATTGGCTCTAGTAACTGCTACTCGTAAGTTACGTCCTTATTTTCAAAGTCATTCGATAGTTGTGGTTACTACTTTTCCTTTACGAAATGTCCTACACAAACCGGAATTCTCAGGAAGGTTAGTAAAATGGGCTATAGAATTATCCGAATTCGATATCACTTATCAGCCCAGGGTAGCAATAAAGTCACAAGTTCTGGCGGACTTCGTGGCAGACTTCAGCGTGAATATATATCCTGAGGCAGAAAACGAAGGTATTCTTTATGCAGGGCAGGCTCCCGGCACCTAGATCCTTCATACAGACGGCTCCTCGAGCGTAAAAGGGTCAGGACTCGGACTGGTCCTCGTTGCTCCATCCGGGGAAATGGTATGGCAAGCTATCAAATGTCCATTCATTACTAATAATGAGGCCGAATATGAGGCCATTATTGCAGGATTAGAACTAGCCCGCAGCTATGGGGCAACCATCGTCAAACTGAAAAGCGACTCTCAGCTAGTGATCAATCAGATCAATGGGGGTTTCATTGCACGAGAATCCAGAATGCAAGTATACCTTGCCCGAGTCAAGGAACTTTTGGCGCAGTTTGGTGAATGGGAAGCAGTTCAGATTCCACGGGAAGAGAACCATGAAGCTGATGCTCTTGCAAACATGGGATCGGTGGCAGAAATAGGGGCAGCTAGCTCTTCAGCTGTTGTTCAACTTCTCTCCACAACCATGGATAGAGAAAAGTTCGAAGTCAACACTATCAGCACTACTTGGGACTGGAGGAATGAGATAACAAATTATCTTATCCATGGAACTCTACCCGCAGATGCAAAAGCTGCTCGCAAACTCCGAGTAAAGGCTGCTCGATATACAATTCTCAACGGCGAGCTTTACCGGAGGATGTTCGCAGGACCCCTCGCAAAATGTCTTGGACCAAACCAGACTAATTATGTGATGAGAGAAGTCCACGAAGGCTGCTGTGGAAACCATTCCGGAGGTAAGGCATTAACCCGGAAGCTGATTCGTGCAGGTTATTATTGGGACAAAATGGAGAAAGATGCAAATTAATTCGTCAGGAAATGTGACAAATGCCAGAGGTTCGCCCATCTTCTCCATCAGCCAGCGGAACCGCTCCATTCAATAGTTTCTCCGTGGCCCTTCATGAAATGGGAAATGGACATTGTTGGTCCTCTTCCCACGGCACCAAAAGGGATGCGCTTTTTATTGATCATCACTGATTATTTCACAAAGTGGGTCGAAGCGGCAGCATACTCAAGGGTACGACAAACGGAAGTCGTCGACTTCCTCTGGCGCTTTGTCGTATGTCGCTTTGGGGCACCCAAGGAAATAGTCATGGACAACGGCCCGCAATTCATTGGCCAGAAAGTGACAAGATTCCTCGATGATCTGCATATCAAGAGGAGCACTTCTTCTCTGTATCATCCTGTCGCCAATGGACAGGCATCGGATGTTGGGTAGAAGAGCTGCCTGGGGTATTATGGGCTTATCGCACAACCATTAAAATGAGTACCGGAGAGACTCCTTACTCATTGGTATACGCATATGCTCTAATCCCAGTTGAGATAGGAGAACCCAGTCTACGATACGCACATGCCACTGAGGAGTCAAACTCAGTCAACCTATCTGAAGAGTTGGATCTCCTCGAAGAACGCAGAGAGCTGTCCCTCGTGCGAGTGGTCGCCCAGAAAGAACGAATCGAGAAGTATTACAACCGGGGACTACGCGTACGAAGCTTCCAAGTCGGGGACTTTGTACTCAGAAAAGTTTCCCAGAGCACACAAGAGACAAACTCAGGGAAGCTTGGCCCTAATTGGGAAGGCCCCTACAAGGTAATTGCTTTAGTCGGAAAGGGATCTTATCGCTTGGCACGACCAGACGGCTCAACTGTCCCGAACAGTTGGAACGTGGTTCATCTCAAAAGGTATCACTTTTAAGTGACAAAACGGTTAGTTATACTTACCTTTTATCTTTGCAAAAGTTCTTACTTTTATTATATATGTTCTCTAAATGGTACTAACGACCTAAACAAGGTCAGATCCGTTTAGCTCAACTGGTAGAGCTCGAAGTTCTTCAACTTCGCGGCTGTGGGTTCGAATCCCACAACGGATACACTCACGTTTGGTCATATGTGTTCAATATGCAACTCAACGAAAACTCTTTTCATGTTGTCACTCTGCGTACTCCAACATAAAAACAAGGGGGTGGTGAGAGGCCCCTGTAGGCCAGATAAGACCTTATCAAAAGGCGAGTTTCTAAAAGTTTTTCAAAAAAAAAAAAGAAACTTTAGACGTGATAAAGACTTCCACGGCAAATAAGAGGAGTCATTCACAAAGCAAAACATTTATGTGACAAGGCTTCCGCGAAAATAAGAGAAGTCGTTCACAAGGCCAGTGAACTCGGCCAGAGCCAATCTACAAAGCCATGCAACAACTTTCAACTATCAAAACGATAAGCAAAGTTATACGCATAGAGCAATGATTTGGCCAAAAGCGACCACGACTCGGTCAGATTACTCATAGCTTACGACTTCATCCTAACGGAAGGTCAAGTTAAAAACATTTGGGCAGACTTTTGGAAAGACGAACTTAATAAAGTTCAGAATTCAAAAAGAAAAATTCCCAATCATAAGGCACGAAAGCCACAACATATGCATACAAAAAGATCAAAAGTTCAAACTAAATATAGTCACTGAGCAGATCTAAAGTAACATATATACATTATCCTGTGAATTGATAAAATGCCGAAAACGACTGACAGAAATTTGCAGAGTGTTCAAAGGCCAAACGAAACCGGCCATACAAAGGATCAGACAGTCTCTACTAGACTCCTGTCCGCCAACAAACAAGTCCGGTTTCACCGGACAATATATATATAAAAAAAAAGACCCTCAATCAAAGATCGATAAAGGTCATCAACATTTAGGGCTACGACCAGAACTCGACGCACCAGCTCCGTCAGTTCTGTCGTCGTCCCCTGATGCTTCACCATCATCTTCATCTTCATCTTCATCATCATCTTCGCCTTCAGACTCCTCAGGAGAGAGATTCAAAGCTTGTCTTATTCTACGAACAGCGCCCTTTGTGGTCTGCAGCATCTCCTCGACATTAACCTGTTTAGTCTGAATCTGCACGAGCAAGGTGCACTTGGCTTCGAGAGCAGCAAGCTTGGCTTTAATTTCAGACTGATCACGCAGGTTGGCCAAGTCCTTGGTTAATGCGGTCTGAGCACTCATTAGTTGAGCGACCTGATCCCTGGCAGCCTGAAGATCAGCCCTAGCTTTGGCAGACCCCTCATTAGCTCTCTGCAGATCCATCTCGAGGGATGCACAATCTTCGATAGCCCTGTTCAAAGAAGTTCGACAATCTTCAAGCAATCTCTCCAAACCTTGAGTAGAGCGTGCGAACCCTTCCCCTCTCTTCGAAGAGAAGGTCCTTTTCCCTGGTGAGTGCGTGGATTTGCTCAAGTCGTTCATTGTTGACATTCGTCAACCGACTAACTTCATCACTAAGGAAACCACACTGCTCTATCAGAGTTTTGTTCTCCTTCAGAGCTTCCAGCAACTCTTTCTTTATCGCAACCACCTGATCGACGTTGTTAAGCCTGGAGCGAAACATGAGCTCGGCAGCCAGCATACTTGACTGAAAAAGCAAAATAAGTCAAAGTGAGAAATCCGAGGTTAAAGTTACTCCTAACTCAGAAAATAAGGAATACTTACTCGGGCAGAGTCGGCGGCAATCTGAAAGGCTAACTCCTCATCGCTTAGCTCCCTCAGCACCCATTCTTCACGGGGGCAGATGAGCGAAGAGACCGCCTTAGCCAAGCCGCTTGGCCCTGTTATGAAGTTAACATAAGGGGCAAGTTTCAAAGTATGCTTCCTCTCACAGTACTTGGGTTCCCAAGCCTGTTCGGAAGGATAATTTGGCCCAAACTTGTAACGAATACCCCTGATATCCTTCAACTCTGTCTGACCAGTAATGACTGACCGCCAAATGAATCTTGACGATGAGAGGTTAGAGTTACCTTCCACCCCAGGGTTCATCGTCTCGCACTCGCGAAGACCAACAGGTGTTGCTCCCTCAGTAGCCACGTTCTCAAGGTCCTCGAAACGAAAAACACGAGGACCCCGGCTATCCTCTTGGGGTTCTCCTTCTCTAACTTCCTCTTTCACTTCTTCTTCTTCTTCACCTACTTTTCTTTTCCCCTTGTCTGCACGAGAAGGACCGGCTTCCGCTCCGTCATCAACTCGGGGACTCCTCTGCGGAGTACGGACAGCCTCCTCCTCAGCCCTTCTTCTGTCGCTTCGAAGATGAGGTCTTCGCCTAAGAGGAACATCAACTTCGGCCTCAGTGTCCGAAAGATAGATGACCTCCTTGGCTAAACCCTCTCCCCGTACAGACTCGGGGACTTCAGTAGCAGTGTTGGCATTTTCTTTTACAGGCTCCGGCACACTGACCCTAGGAGAAAGATTACCACCAGTCGACGAGGTTTGCCCGGCAGCCACGGAAGTCTTACGAGCAGATTTCTTCCGTGCTCCGCCCTCTCCCTGGTTTTTCTTCTTTCTCTTCAGAGAGTCCAGTCCACCGGATAGGAATTCTTCGCCCCCCTCCCTACTGCGCAGTGCGTCCACCGAAGCTAGTATAGCCTCAGCTTCAGCGATTGGATCAGCAACAGGCTCGGAAGGCCCGTCTTGAGGGGGGCAGGAAAGAAATCTCCTGAAGTGCCCAAACCTACAGAAAGGGAAAATGGTCAGACACGGAGAACTTGTGAAGAAGAAAAACGATCATGGAGGCAACAATTTTCTCACCATGGTGTTTCACAGTCAAACTGTTGAGAGCAGCAAAATACACCCACTCTCTTTTCTCCAGACCAAACTTCTTCAAAATCGGCTCAACCCACGCCGTCAGCTCATCGACAGATATGAGCCCGTCGTAAGGTTGCTTGGCCGCTGCACAAAGAAGTTTGAACGAGGTTAGCAAACAAGAAGAAGAAAAGAGCATATATAAAAAAAAATTCGGGGACTCACGCGTCTTATTCCAAACTTCTGGAAGATGAGCCTTGTCATCAAAAGTCAAGGCCGAAGAACGCACGAACAGATACCGGTGCACCCAGCCTCGGTCACCGGTATCCTCAGAACTGCGCACAAAGCCCTTGCTTCCGCGCATCCTGGCATTTACATAGCCATCTTTAAAAGTTTGTATACTGTACAAAGAGATAAAATGCTCGTAGCCAAAAGATTGATCGGTTTCTATCGCAAACCAATCTAAAAGTGTAACTATCCTATATATACTGGGGCTCAGTTGCCCCGGGCAGAGAAGGTACTCCCTGCAAAGCCTCTCCAATACAGGGTGCAGAGGTAATCTACATCCCACTGTGAAGGGGTAGGTGCACATGGCTGTCCACCCTGTTGTATGGGAAGTAATGTTCTCCCCCTCGAAGACCGGCAAAAGGGGAACCTCATCGCCCCAGTTACAGTCTATCCTCACATGTGGGACCACCTCCTTCGTGATCCCAGACTTGAACCTATACGCCGGCCAGTTACGCGTATCTCCCTCTTTATTGTGAAAGGACTTAATGTTACAGTCCGACTCAAGTTCACCCCACTTCTTGGGGATTATTTCTGTAGCAGTAGCCTGGGTAGCTCGGGGCCTGGGAGTGGCCGCCAAGGAACAACCAGCAATATCAATGTTTTGAATTTTCCTAGATCGTGAAGTCATGATTCCAGGAAAAATATGAAGTTATCAAGGAAAAACTCAAAAGCTAGTTCAAAGGTTTTCAAAGAACAGCGGAGAAGAAATAAAGGCAAGTAAAAAGTTTCTCTTCAAGCAAATCCCTATTTATAGGAACAAAAAGATTCAGCCCCACAACTTCCCTCGAGACACGTGGAGGTCATCAGAGAGACTACGATCAGATCTGGCCGTTGAGGGAAAGAATAGGGTTCGTCAAAACTTTATAGTATCATCATTACCCTGAAGAGCAGCGGTCACCTCGCAATCAACAGGCGACGTGTGCACGTGACTGAAGCGGTTAAAATCATTACTTTTACCCTTGAGGCACGCGATAGTCACTTCAGAATGGACTGCAGTTCTGCAGGCGTGCCAGCTGCGGTTACTTTCTTTTATACGGCGCATTTAATGCGCACGTCATAAGGGCTTGTCATTTATCTGATAAAGTTCATACGTCATCGAGATACATCACGTGGAGACAAAAAGTTTACGAATCATTATCCACTCCTCGGACAGATACTCTACCCGAGAAGTGCGGGGACTATCTGTATTGGATAAAAGCTGACTGGACCTATTTAGGTGACACGTGTCTCCCACACGGCACGAGCTGATATTCCAACGGACAGACATCCAACGGACAAACGAGCAGACCTAAGGACTTCAACGGTCAACACGGTCTAAATGAGCAATTATTAGCATTATTATCCACGATCATCTATTTAATGGTCAAAAAGGCAATCATTACAGCCCAGCGGTTACGACTCCAACGGATAGAGTGCCCAACAGTTAATTATCCAGACGGATCCACGCCCAACGGTTACAAATCCCAACGGGTGCCTGTCAGGCCTATAAATAGCATTCACCTTAATCGATTGTACAACAACTCTACTTCCTGTCTACACTATCAATAAGAATACTCTTTCACTCTTGCTCAGATATTCTCTTGGTTCATATTTTATAGCTTTTCGATTGTTTGAAGTGTGGTTGGTATCGAAGAACTCTCCCCGGAGGCAAGCGATACAATACGGTTACTTCTCCTTGTTTCCGTTTATGCTTTATTTTTACTGTTTAATATTTATATTTCGTCCACGCATTATCATCATCTCAACTCGCCGTATAAACTCTTAATCTCAACTATTGATCGTGACTCCGCAAATACAAATTTAATTGTTAATTGGCCTAAAATCGGATCTAGGTTAAACAAGAAGTACATATTAAAAATGAAGAAAAAGAATGGAATGACCATCAATGACTATATTGTTCATAGTGCAATTATAGCACCGATGATTCTTGTCTATAATTTTACTACGGTGAAGAGCAGAGTGCAAATGAAAGAAAAAGTCATCAATTCAAGACACCTTTGCTACTACGGGAAAATACCAAGACCTTACCTAACTTTCATCAATGACCATAGGGGAATATTTTGTAGGAGAAATAATGATAAATTCGAAGAAAGCAAGACGGAAGAGCAAATGTGAAATTCATCTAGACTTCATCACTAGATCAATCTAGTAGCAATTCCTAGATGTATCTAAGCACTATCTACAAATGCATCGAGACCTTGAACTCTATAAATAGGAATGCAAAGTTTTGAAGAAACTACATCCAATTTTCTTTTCTAATTCACTTTGCAAGAACTAGTCTTGCTCTTTCTTCTTTTAGTTTTTTTTATTTTTGTCTTTGTAGGAATATTAATATTTTTCTTTAGTTCTTATGTTTTCTCCATAATGGAGTAATTTTTTTAGGTTGGGATATTAGATAAAGCTTGATAAATTATTATAATAGATGTCAAAATTTTATTATTTTGTCGTGTTGAGGTTCTTTCTTAATCATCTTTATACACTATGTTTTACCATAATCATTATCTTATTTCTTTCAATTCTAATTCTCACAGAGGAATCGATTCAAATAAGTTTATCGATTTATTAAAAGCTAATCGAAAGAGGTTTTTGCTCACTTGGTGTACTCAACCGAAATACTTCTTGTTTAAAGCCATTACTTTAATCGCTTAATAGTATAAGCGAGAGTGGCACTATTAAGTGTTTATTGTTTAAGGTCACTAACTTCAATAGATTAATAGTATAAGCGCAAGTGGTGCTATTATGAAATTGTTGTTAGGTGAAGTGATTTAATTAGAAATAAGCAATTATTCTTTAAACAAGGTCTCTATTTCACTATTAATCAATTAATGGTATAAGCGCAAGTGATGCTATTAATAGATTTCTTTTATGTGATTTGATTGAATTAGAAATAAGCGATCATTTCATTAAACGGAGAAGTAAATAGTAAAGATTTAATTCTATTGTAACAGTTTTATCTTGCAAAATCAAAATATCTCAACCTCTATATTTTATTTAAAAAAATCAAAAATATTTATTATTTTTTTTATTTCCAGTACTTAGAACTTATAATCAACTCTCTTTTCATCAACTTGATCTTCTCAAACAGTAACAAAGATAATATAAACCTGTAGCCTAGGTGGTTCTAATCTCTGTGGGACGATATCTTAAACTATATTAGAATTTGACAAGAACGAGCAGGAAAATCCTATACACTTTGGACTCGTCAATTAGCCTACATATTGTGGGCCAGGGAGGTCAGCATCAACTGTGATTCTCAGCTCGTGATGAACCAGGTGATCGGAGCATACATCGCCAAGGACGCCCGCATGCAAGAGTACCTGGCCAGAGTGGAGAAATGTCTGAAGAATTTTCAGAAATGGGAGGATCAAAGATACCTAGAGAAGAAAACGTGGAGGCTGGTGCCCTTGCCAACCTAGCGGCCACTGCAGAATTAAATGCAGACAGCCCGGTTTCTACTACTGAGTTAACTTACGCAAATATCATGCACCACGAAGTCAACGCAGTAGGATCATCATGGGACTGGCGGTACTGTTGACACCTAATTTTATCCCTCATGTTTCGATAACCTTTTATTCAGACAAAATTGCACTGATAACCACTCAATTACCCTACACTCATTCCTATCCTGAGTCATTACCTCATGTACACACATCAATTAGGCTATTTTTTAAAACACCGGCACAAACTACGACTTTTTGCAAGATTTACACGTTTGATTACAATTTATGTAATTACTCCTATTTTGTAAAATTGCATATTTAAAATTCAAAATAATAGTCTCCATTAGCCCTTTGGCCCTCAAAATAAATTTTCTAATTTTTATGTGATTTTATGAGCATTTTTATACAATTTTCTACACATTTTTAGGCATTTATACACATTTATACACAATATATACAACTTTATACACATATATATATATACACACCTCAGCATTTTGCACACCTCACACCCACACTAGACACGTCAATGCCACGTCATGTCGACGTGGCTTAATCCTAGCCCTTCACCCATCTGATCCAACGGCTAAAAATCACATTTCCATTTTTAACTATACACCTCACCCCCAAACCCTACAAACCTTTCCCATTTCCTCTCAACACACTCAGCCGCCTCGTCCCTATTCTTTCTCTCTGCGAAAACCTAATCGCCACTGTCTATGGCAATTTCCGGCCAAATTCACCGGCGAAATCGAAAATAAAATACATCACGGTGATCTTCTCATCGTCCGCTACAAAACCCCTATGGGTTTGTCAGCGGTTGACGAAGAATCAAAATCGACCTCTCGTCGGGGAAGTTGCAATTGCCGGAAAAGTCTCCGGCCACGTCTAAACGATACCTAAGGTGTAGCTATTACAAGAAAGGGAGGAAATCCCTCACACAAACACGTTTGAGATGGGTCGAGATTAACCCGACTCCAATGTAGAAACGGTAACCTTAAAACCCTATTTGTTTTCCCTACTTGTTTTTTTTTATCTAAGTGATGTTAAACTGGAAATTGTTCAGCCTTTTAGCATAATAACGTGGTTGATTCATTGATTAATTAGTAAAATACACAAATTGACAATTTTGAATTACGTCACTGTCTTAGCAACAAATGCTTGTCTACATGCCTGAATTTTCCTAATTTCATCTGAGTATGACATTGTTAATTGCTATTAGTCGACTAATTAAAGGGGGAAGACTGCTTGATTAGTGATTTCACTATTAACACACCAGGCAAGTTGAAAAGTTCTTCTTGATTTGCTTGTATGTTTTGAAACTGACCTATGTTCCTCATCACCATTACTGAGACCTAAATCCATTTTGGACAGTGTATTTCGACCTTTCTTTTGGTTAAGGTGCATGATCACTTAGTTTAAAAACTGAAATTATTTTGATTTAGAGGATCTTTACTAAGGCCTAATTTAAATTAGTGATTGGTTGTATTCTGTTAATTGACAATATATCGATTAAGGGCTGATTGTAATCTTGTTAAGGTGATTGATTGATTTTTGGAATTTCAATTGAGTTTGTACTACTAGTTGTGAACCTAGATGATATTAGAGTTAAAAGGAAGGGAGTATAACTGACTATTATTCTGTTTTCCTTAGATCTTTGGGACTGATTACCCTATATTTGGAAAGGATACTTGACTGATTTTCTCAATTTTGGAAAACAATATTCCTTTGCCTTCTTTGACTTTTACCCTTTAAAACTAGGGCTCCCCATTACACTTATTTAAGCCAGAGCCCTTCTCATTCACTACACAGTCAAAAGGCATCACACACACACTTCATAAACATACCCTTCTCTCAACTTAAAAAAAAATATTGTGCAATACACTCTCATCTGTTCTAGGGAAGAAATTTGGCTCCACTACTCCTATCACTTCATCCCTGAACCATTAAGAAGGTAATTAAACATGTCATACATCTCTGTTTGCTTTTAGATTGAAACTACACAAGCTTGAACCCTTTCAGTGTGATCCTTGCTTGTGTGTGCTACCTGTTTTGGGGTCCTGCTTTGCCCCTGCTAACCTCTTTTTTCAGCATGAGTGGATGGCTCTATGGCCATACCAAAACTCAACTTACAGGTCTTCTTTCGTGCTTGATAAAGCCTGGTAAAAGGCTTCTCTTTTACATGAAAAGCCAAGCCTAAGCAGGTTGTATTTCAGTGCATCCAGGGTATCACTTCTATCTCTATACCTTTCTGATTCCCCTAGCTTTCCCCCTTCTGTGATTGTATTTGTTAGATTAACCCCTGTCTGTACTCATCTTAAAACAAGGTACACAACAATGAGACTGTGTACAAGGCTATCCAGGAGCCATTCTCGAACCATTTCTTTATGTGTTGCATCATCTTCATGAGTTATGATCTTTGCATAATAATTTTTTAAGAGTAAACGTTTGTCTTGATTTCAAAATCGAGATTCAGGGCTTACACACGTGAATTGGAATCTGAACAGTAATAAAACGACTTACCCAGTGTATCTAATGTTTTAACTCACGATTGAAGTAAGTTATTTGGTGAAAACTGAAATTTTTACAATAAGGGCTATATGTGCTAAAACTACCTAATCTGTGACTGTTTCTGAAAAATCAAATCTGCCCTTCTTTTACATTATTTGTTCAGGCCCAAAACTTCTTTTAAATTTGGCCTGTTTTTATGCGTTCTCGAAAATCTAACTCCTATATACTAATATAATAGCGTATAGGGGTGTATAAAGTATTTGGGGTCAATTATACAATCTATTATGTATATTTTCAAAGAATACTAATCACTTACTCATGTATTTGCATGCCTATATCTATATTTACGTGTGACAACCCCCTTTATTTGCATTTATGTGCTTCCGTGAAACTCATTTTTTCGAAAACAGCCCACTTACCTATATATTTCAAAACTGACCCCTACATCAAATAGCCATTAAGGTTAGGGCTGACAATTAATGACGAGTCACAACGACCCTAAATGACTAACATTTTATTTCAAAAATAACCCCTATTTGGTTTTTTGACAAATTTTGAAATCGTTTTGTGAAAACTGCCTGTTTATGCAAGTATGGTTTAGATGCAGAAATTACGTAAATAAGCTGCCTTTTGACACTCTTAGCATATTTGGCCACCTTTTCGATTAGGCATTTGTATTAGAGGCCAAAAATGTGAGTAGGCGTTGAATATAGGCCGTATGTGTAAAGTATAAAGCCCAATTATGTGTATGATATCTAGATTTGTATGATGGAACTTAGTCCTATAAATTGATTGTGAAATTGACCCTTTTAAGTTAGTAATACATATGATAATGTTTATCATTTTGCAAAGACATCCCAAAATATAGACTCGGGCGGGAACCACTTTTTGTGGGACTTGAGGGATTGCCTAACACATTCTTCCCCGAGTCACTTGGACTTCTTACCCACTGAATCTCTGAAACTAGACCGGTTTGATAAAAATTTGACCTTAGACGCTTAGGTGACCTAATACACCTTAGAAATCTATATTAGGTGGCGACTCCAACTTTTAACTAAAACGAGTTACCCAGTCAAACCTGAATCCTGACTCTCTCCGAGTTAAGTTTAAAATCGGGTATGACAGGTACCTGATCATTGAATATCTCAACAAAGGAACGCTCGCAGCGGACCGGAAGGAGAGTAGAAGGTTAAGAGTTCAAGCGGCTCGCTATGTCTTAATCAATGGAGAGTTGTACAGGCGAATGTTTAGTGGACCTTTGGCTAAATGTTTGGGTCCTTCTCAGACGGATAACGCACATAGAGAATCCACGAAGGGCAATACGGAAATCACTCTGTCGGGCGGTCCCTAGCTCGCAAGTTAATCAGGGCGGGCTATTTCTAGCCCCGAATGGAAGATGACGCGAGCAAGTTCGCCTGGGCATGTGATAGCTGCCAGAGGTTCTCCCATGTACTTCATCAGCCGACGGAATTATTACATTCAGTAACAGCCCCGTAGCCCTTCATAAAATGGGGGATGTACATCGTAGGGCCTATGCCTAAAGTGCCCGGTGGTGTTAAGTTCATTCTTATTATGACGGACTATTTCACCAAATGGGTCGAGCCGGCCGCATATGCCCGGATCCAAGAGCAGGAAGTCATAGAGTTTATTTGGAAAAACATCATGTGCCGATTTGGGATACCAGCAGAAATCACATGCGATAACGGTCCCCAGTTCATAGGCGACAAGATCACTGATTTTTTGAAGGAATGGGAGATCAAGAGGATTACCTCCAATCCTTACCACCCTTCAGCCAACGACCAAGCTGAATCCTCTAACAAGATGATAGTAGAGAATCTGAAGAAACGGCTCAAGGAGGCCAAGGGAAGATGGCCCGAAAAACTGCCCGGAGTCTTGTGGGCCTACCGAACTACATCTAAAGCCAGCACTAAAGAAACACCATTTTCACTGACGTACGAAACAGAAGCAATGATTTCTTTAGAAATTGGAGAATCCAGTTTACGACTGACGTTCATCGAAGAGGAGCCCAACACCGAAGCCCTGAAGGCTTTCTTTGATCTTTTCGATGAACGACGGGAGATAGTAGCCATTTGCCTCGCAGCCCAGAAACAGCGAGTAGAGCAATATTACAATGCAAGGGCGAATCCACGGTCCTTCAACAACGGGGACCTGGTCCTTCACTAAGTTACTCAAAACACAAAGCAGGCTGGAGCAGGAAAGCTCGATCCGAATTGGGAAAGACCGTACAAAGTGCGGGGTATCACTGGAAAAGGTGCATACATTCTCGAAGACATGGAAGGGATAACCATTCCAAATAACTGGAATATCACATGGCTAAAGAAGTACTACTCTTGAAAGGTCGACTAAGCCCGAATACTCGAGATATGTATTTTTCTTTTGGGTCTTCTCGAAATTATTTACAATAGGCCCTCTGCCTCGTTCTTTGTTTTAAAATGGGCACTTAGCCCTGTTCCTTATTTCACATGGTTCCACGCCGTATCAATAAAACCACTATCTTAGTCAGTTTTACTCATTTATTTAGATTCATTTATGGTCCAACTATTCATAGCCCCAGCCAGACCTAACTTGAAGTAATGCACTCACTTTACGCTACAAGAAAGTAGAGTACACTACTCGCTTAGAGTTAGACCATGTCTAACTCAGCCACCAGGCATTTATCTAGCGTTGATCTTGCTAAATCAACAATTGCACCTACACGGCGATGGGGACGCCCATCTGCATAGTTCCAGAAGGTCTTAAATACTCGAGTACTAAGCGAAGACATTTTGTCTCAAAATGCAAAAGGATCATTTCCACACGGGCTAAAGTCGACCCATTGTGGGCACAATTAGCCATCTACTACGGATGCAACCCAGCTGCCGTCAATCGGTGCACAACGGACGTAATTTCTCAAGGCAGACACACTGACACATGTTCTTAAATAAGTTGAACAGTCAGGACGACCGGAATCCATCTAATTCTTAGGTGCAAATGCTCACAGAGGCATCACTTAGCATTACTTATTGTTTGCGGCGAAAATTAAAAAACGTCACAAACAAAGACAAGTAATTTAAGTCAATACGCCACAAAACGGGTCCACCATATACATTTAGTTCTTCCTGAATACAATATTTGTTTATAACAATTGTAGAAAAAGAAAAAGAAAGGGAAGACTAAAACTGCAAGTTCCTCTGAATTTGCACCCCCGGAGATTCTTCATTTGGGTTATAGCTTTTGCATCGAAGTTTTTTTGGGGATTTGAAGGCAAAATTTCCAACCCAGTACCTCAAGCAACATCATCTTTGTAATACTACATCACGGAGGAAGGAAAATCAGGCCAACTGAGGCATCCTTCAGTAGAACGATGGAGGCAGCATAACGAGCACTGAAAACTTCACTTGGAGAGACTCCAATGAGAAATCACCATGAATCTCAGAAATGCCTTATATTCTCTCTTCCCCCCCAAATAATTGGAAGCTTATGCAAACTCCAAAGTCATGAAACAGGCCAGAGCTATACAACTACCCTGACCGCTATTGGTATAGAGAATACTTTCAAGCGTCAACCGCTCGAAGAAGGAGAAGATACACTAGAACGCGCTCCTTGTGCAAAATGAGTTGCTTCCGGGATATGTTCCCTAGCAACTAGGAGATGAGCGAACTACAAGAAGCCCGAAAGGGGTTGGCATTCCTCTGCTGAACTGCGCCACATGACAAGAAAAATATCACAGCAAATCGCCACACATGATGGTGGAGCGCGCCAGAGTTGAAACGTCTGCCACGATAAAGGCCTTCCGAAGAACACCTTTATTAAAGTCTCGGCTGCACATCATGGCATGAGGGACTTCTATCCTTCTCTTACAAACGAAGAAAGAAAAGAAAAGAACTGCGGACGAGTCTCCCCTTGTAATCTTCCCACGCCTCGTATTCACAAAGCAAAGAAGGTTTTCTGGAAATATCAAACCAGCATCAAAGGCAAACATCCTTAAAGAAAAACTTCTCACTATCATAGGAAATTACTGAAGAAACGAATTATTTTCTGAAGAAGAGTTGTGATTTTCTCACTGTCATGAAACCACCATTCATAGGCAGAAAGGGATAAGGATGAGGCACGAAACAGTCAAGTATCATTATTACTGGAGATATGAAATAATTCGGAGCGGTCATTAGCTCTCTTCTGAAAGGTGTAAGGAATCGGTATCAACCAATCAGAAGGAAGCACGCGAAATTCTCGAAGAGTTCAATATCATTCTTGGTCAAAGGGACTGCGAGTCTTAAGGAGTCAGTGAGATATCTTTTTACATCATGCCGCTTTCACTTCCTGACAGCTTGAATCAACACTCAGCAAGTGGCGGGACTGACTGTGTGGGCAAAAATACGCCACCTATTGTTACGGGGGTACGAGTCCAGCTGGCGAGGCTAGACTTATCTTACAAGTCACCGGCACTGAGGATATACGCCCGCTCCTAGAGCCAACGACTGTTTAGGTGGTTTGGCCACAGGGCGCAGGGCACACATCCCGTCGTCTAGGATTTACAGTCTCCTAGTTAGGGTTTAGTATACCACCACCTTGAGTTGTAGGCTCATGGCCCTATTAGTACTTGTATTTTACCCTATTTAGGGCTGGATATTACTACTATAATACCCCTCCTTGCATTGTATCGTACATCTCTCATGATTCGCCATCAACTTCGGCTACTCTCAAAGAATAAGATTTACTTTGCTTTTCTCAATTACTTCTTGCTTATTTAATTGTCTTTACGTTATCGTATTTACTTGCTTTTCAATCGTAATTTACCGTATTTCTTGTGACCTCATTCATAATTAATTGTTTAATCTAGACGTATAAATTTAGGCACAAACAGAACGGAGTTGCTCAATGGGCATAAGTTGTGCAGATAAATTAGTTTTTCTAGGAGAGAAGTTCAGGGCAGTCTATGTATCAGCCCACTCAATCGGCCACACGTTCTACTTCATAAGCAATGGTTGTTTACGTTGACAAGGCAATACAACTAAAATTCATGTCAAATAAGAAATACATTACACTATCTTCACGGTTTATAACTTCTTGAAATACCTAGAACTCCTGCTTCATAGGTAAAACTAACTTATGCACATATTACAACAAGAATTTATGACCATTGGGCAACATAGGTCATTTTTAAAAAATCATGTTAAGCTGGGCAAAAGTCCAAGACTGCCCCTTGTGGTGTCATATTTCTGCAATTTCTTCTTTTCTGTTCAAATTTTCCACTCTCGAAAAACTTTTACCTATTGAAACTATTGTTTTTACCACAACTTTTAAATTAGTACATATAGATATTGGACAATCAACTGTCACAATCTACTCGTACCATTTTTCTTCCCTTAATACGAAAATGAAATATAAGAAATAGAATTGGGAAGAGGACTTTCTTGTCCCTTTGATTGGATTCATCACCAAAGATATATGAATACTCTACCACCAGGAGAGAGTGTTGTTACTCCATGATGTTTTACTTCGATAAATATGAGTGAAGCTGCAAAATATTTCTCAAGTTTCCCCCCTTTGATAAATCAGCAGATAAAATGAGATTGTATCTATTTTCCATTTTTTTTTTCCTCTGCATAACTGCATTCATTAAGGTAGGGAAGTACTACCAGTACATTTTGTGTAGAATAAAGAAATTAATTTTCCTTTCTTTCCCTTGTCCATTTCCAAGCATTAAAAATCAGCACTAAAGAGTAGCGTGGAAAGATTTAAAAAAATTGAATTGGTTGGTGAGAGGACCCTACCCACCAATTCTGATTTCAAGATCTGAGAAAACTAATGTCGCGTTGAATTTGGTTTTATTTTTGTTTACCAAATAATATTTTAAAAAGTTACACCAATTACCTAATAAAACAAGATTTGAATTTGTTTTGCCTATGGGAAAAATGCATGCTTCTAGTGTAATTTGACCGATTCTAATCAGATTTCCTATTTACATCTTTAATGTACTTTTGATGGCAGAGTTTTCTCTCCTTAGTAAGAAGTGGCTCTAAAAATAGCAATACTATGTTAGTATATGTCTAGTTATTACTCCTACT
Source organism: Petunia x hybrida (assembly GCA_037355625.1). Taxonomy (NCBI): domain Eukaryota; kingdom Viridiplantae; phylum Streptophyta; class Magnoliopsida; order Solanales; family Solanaceae; genus Petunia; species Petunia x hybrida. Next base: position 982,947 of record JBBBVM010000258.1, read on the forward strand.
ACTGAGTACAACCTGTATATAACTTAGGAGTTCGTTTGGTACGGAGATAAGTTATGCAGATTTTAGCTATGCATGTATTAGTTATGCTTTATTATAATATAGGGATTATTTCTTGAATCATTAATATATTACAAATTAATATACAATGTTATAATTTAAAATATTTAGTTACTCTTTAAATAATTAAATTTTTTTTTATCATTATGAGGGTTAATTTTATCATTTTAAATTTTAATACCTACATTGCTAATACCCACATTACTTATTCCACCTTCTACCCCGCACAAAATAATACATAGATTCTCGCATAACTTATGCGGGTATTAGCTATGTAGAAAAGAAAATTGTAAACCAAACATTGTATTAGTAATGTTATGTTTTATGTGGGAAAGGAAAAGACCAACCAAACATGGCTTTATAAGCGTATTAAATTAGTGCTAGTGCATACCAAATGACCCTTTAGAACATTGTATAATTGGTAAATTCTCAGTCATATCAAGTGTATTAAATAATATCTATTAGGTAAGAAGCTATGTTAATTGGCTGTGGTTAAGTAAAATAAAATGTATGTAGAATTTTCTCTCTCCTCAAACTTTTCTCTCGGCGCATGTTAAGCTAATGTGTGCCATCGTGGTTTTTGAATGGGAAAAGGACGGGCCAGAGGTCGCGGTCGTGGTCCACCACCAAAAATCACCATAACAAAGATAGGAAGCTCAATAGGAACAAGATCTCAAGAACCAAAAGTGGATTGTGAACACATAGAGGTAACACCGACATAGCAGCTCAACTTTTCAGCTGAAGCAAGCTCATCAAAAGGGTCCACCGGAGCAGCTAAGAAGCTTCAATTAAGTGAAATTCTGAAGAAAGATGAAGGTGTAGCAGGGAACACACTAGCAGATCCAGTGGTTCAAGGTCAAGAGCAAAGATCTGAAGGTAAAATGCAACAAGATCAACTAAGAAACACATCGAAGGAGCAGCTAAGAGGGAATCAAACTGAACTTCCTGAACTGCCTGAATCACCATGGACTAATCTATTTTCAGGTAATAGAAGCTCATTCAATGGCCTTAATCTCAAATATATCCCACTTGAAATGATAGAGGGGAATGTGAAAGTGCAGTTAGATCTGATTGAAGTAGCACAGGAGAATGAAAAATGGAAAGCTGCTTTAATTTCATATGTAATTGGGAAACTCCTGGATATAATTATATGTCGAAGTATGTGGCTCAAAATTAGTCAATGGTTGCACCACCTGACGTGTTCTTGCATACTGAAGGATACTATATGATTAGGTTTCAAACAAAGCAAGATATGTATGATATTTTGTATGCATGGCCTTATACTATCAGCAATAGGCATATGATCATGAAACCATGGACCCCTGAGTTTGAATTTAGTGCTGAATACCCTATTGACATTCCCCTATGGATAAACTTCCCAAAACTGCCTATGAGTTACTGGAGTTGTGATTCACTTAGTAGAATGGGGAGTGCAATTGGCATCCCCATGTATGCTGATGAATGCACAGCCAAACAAAGTAGGATCTCATATGCTAGGATGTTGATTGAGGTGAATATGACTAAGCTTTTTTTTGAAGAAGTGATCATTCTGGATCCTAATGGGAAGGAGTTTGTTCAGCCAGTACACTATGAGTGGAGACCTGATTTTTGTAACAAGTGTATGAAAGTTGGGCATAAATGTGAGCAACAACAGGCACCACCAAGACCTCAACAGGATAAAGCGGATCAATACATACAGCTAAGAAGGAGAAGAAGAGCAAAACCAGTACAACAGTGGCAATATAAAGGACCTGTTAGCAAGAATGCTGTGCAAAATGAGATCCAGGGGGTGACTAAACCACAACAATAAGAGGAGAAAGCAATGGGAGACAACAAACAGACAGAACAAGGTGTGGACATAACTACTGAACAAGCTGCAGTTCATCAGCAGAACATAGATGCAGATAAAAAAACACCAGTGTCTAGGCATGTTACTATACTGAGTAGAGCATCAAGTGGGAAAAGATGACTATGAGCAAAAAAGGTAAAGAAGTGAGCTCCACACCTGAGCTGAATATAGAGGAGTTTCCAGAACTGAGCAACATTAAAACAAAGAATTGCTTCTGCTTTGAGAATAAATGAGCCAATGAGTAAAATGGACCTCCCTCATGATAGAGGGAGAAATATTTCACTAACCCAATGACTTGGCTATTCTGGAATATCAGGGGCCTCAACAAGAGGTACAAGCAAAAGGAATTTAAAAACTATCTAAAAATAAAGCATATTAAATTTGTTGGCTTAATTGAAATAAGAATAAAAGAGCATAAAGCTCTTGGAATCCTTAAAAGAGTGGCCCCTGGATACCAGTGTGTGCATAACTATGGGAATGCTATAAATGGTAGAATTTGGTGCATATGTGATGATAGTGTGTATAGAGTCAAGGAGCTGATTAAACATGAACACATGATTCACTGTCAAGTACAAGACAGAAGTGATGGCACTGAGTTTGAGGTAACAGTGGTATATGGCTACAACATTAGTGAGCAAAGAAAGGATTTGTGGAACCAACTGCAAGCTGTAAGCAGAAGAGTGATGAATCCATGGCTTGTCTGTGGGGACTTTAATACAATCCTATCCCTACATGACAGGCTGCATGGAAATCCAGTGACCAGTGCTGATGTAAGAGATTTCAGTGAATGTGTTCAACAGTTATTCCTGTGTGAGCTCACATGGAAGGGAGAATTCTATACATGGACAAATAATCAAAGTGGATCAGACAGAATCTATAGCAGGATTGACAGGGCTTTTGGAGATGATGAATGGATGATGAAATGGGGTCATTTAACATTGGAGTATGAAGTGCCTTATATCTCAGATCATGCTCCTATGCTATTAATAGTTCAGTTGACTAAACAAGTTATTAAAGTACCATTTAGGTTCTTCAATACTTGGGCAGAACATGAATCATTCTTAAACATAGTTAAGGAGGGATGGAAGCTAAAGCTGGACAAGACATAGTGGCAAGTTTGTGAAAGAAAATGAAGGAGCTTAAAGGGAGTTTCAGGAAACTGAATAAAGATGAATTCAAGAGTATCACACAAAAAATTGCAAAAGCAAGAGAGGAACTGAGGGTAATTCAAGGTGCACTGCAGCACCAATACTCTGTGACATTGCATGAACAAGAGAAGAACACACTGATACAGCTAGAGAAATGGAGTCTAACAGAGGAGAGTGCTATGCAACAAAAGGGAAGAAGCAAGTGGATCAAACTTGGTGATTCAAATACCAAATACTTTTCAGCACTCATCCAAGAAAGGAAGCAGATTAATGCACTTACAGCTCTGGATGGGAAGAAGTTAACAAATCCTAAAGACATTAAAACTGAAATAGTGCAATTCTATAAATCATTGATGGGGTCAGCTACCACCTGTTTACCAGCAGTGGACAAGGAAGTAATGAAACATGGGCCAACCCTGAACCATGAGCATCAGATTCTTTTATGTGCAGAGGTGACATATGCTGAAATTCAAGATGGACTAGCTGCCATAGGAGATGATAAAGCTCCTGGTATTGATGGTTACAATGCTGTGTTCTTCAAAAGAGCATGGCATGCAATCAAGGAAGAAGTGTTACAAGCAGTTAAACACTTCTTTAAAACTGGGAAAATGAATAAGGCTATAAACTGTACTTCAATTACCCTGCTACCAAAGACTATGTGTCCTGAAACAATCAAGGAGTTCAGGCCTATATCCTATTGCAGTGTCCAGTATCAACTAATTTCCAAAGTGCTTGCAGCTAGGATATGAAAAGTTATAGCCTCTGTTATCAATGAGGCTCAAGCTGGCTTTGTTCCTAGTAGAAAAATAAGTGATAATGTGATCCTTGCTCATAAGTTGGTTAAGTCATATACAAGAAAGCGCATCTCACCAAGATGCATGATTAAGGTGGATATGCAAAAAGCTTATGATTCAGTAGAATGGGTGTACTTAGAGTAGGTAATGGAAGGGCTTAGATTCCCAGCAAAATTCATAGGGTGGGTGATGCAATGCATTAAAACTGTAAGCTACACACTGATATTTAATGGTGAGCCTACTGTACCCTTTGAAGCAGCAAGAGGGCTGAGGTAAGGTGATCCAATATCACCATTCTTGTTTGCAGTGGCAATGGAGTACCTTAGTAGAATTTTACATGGACTAAGAGATGACAAATTGTTCAAAAGTCATCCTAGATGTGCCAAGCTGGGCATCACACACCTCAGTTTTGCTGATGATTTATTGTTATTTGCTAGAGGAGATAATGTAGCAGTGTCTAGATTGCACAATGGATTCTTACAGTTCTCTAAAGCTTCTGGACTGCACGCAAACCTGGGAAAGAGTGCAGTGTATTTTGGAGGAGTGAAAGAAGTAGAAAAGGAAGAATTTTGCAGATTTTGGGGGGTACACAGAAGGTGAGCTACCTTTCAGGTATTTGGGTATTCCTTTATCTACTAAGAAGCTCACCATGGTCCAATGGCAATCTTTGATCAACAAGATTGTGGCAAGAATCACCTCATGGACAGCTAAGAAGTTGTCCTATGCAGGCAGGGTCCAGTTGGTCCAAACTGTCCTATTTGGCATCCAGGCATATTGGGCACAATTGTTTGTGCTACCCATGAAAGTGATCAAGCTGATAGAAGCATATTGCAGAAGCTATATATGGTTAGGGACAAGCTCAATTACAAGGAAGAGCCTAGTAGCTTGGGACATGATGTGTATATCAAGAGCAGCTGGTGGCTTAAACTTAACTAACTTGAGGCTTTGGAATAGAGCTGCAATAGCTAAACAGTTCTGGGAACTAAGCTTCAAACAAGACAAGTTATGGATTAAGTGGATTCATGAGTATTACATAAAGAATCAAGCTATGGAGAATATCAAAGTGCCAAGCCAAGCAGCATGGATGGTGAGAAAGATTCTGGGAGCTGTGAAAGATTATGATGCTGGACATGCAAGATTCAAACCAAACAGGAGCATAATAAGGCAATTATACTATCAGATACTTGGGGATGAGGGTAAGGTTGAATGAAAATGTCTTATGTTCAAGAATGAAGCAAGGCCCAAAGCAAAGTTCATTATGTGGTTATGCCTCTAGGGTAAGCTGCTTACTGCAGATAGATTAACTAAATGGGGTATGAATGTGGAGAAACAATATATGCTGCCTATGTAAGAACAGTGAGGAGACAAGGAATCATTTGTTTGCTGAATGCAGATATGCCAAAGAGATATGGAACAAAATTGGCACATGGTTGCAATGGCAAGGTTACCAAGTTCACAGCTGGGAACAACTGAGCAAATGGGTTGTAATGCAGGCAAAAGGCAAAGCTACAGGAGCTCTTATTATCAAAATGGCCTATGCAGAAGTACTTCATGCAATCTGGACTGAAAGGAACAAGAGGATCTTTGAGAAAACTGAGAGAGATGTGGCAAGTATAGCTAAGAGTATTGCTGTAATATGTTGTTCAAGAGCCAAAGGAAGACAAGTTCAAATACTTAATCAGTTTATTTTCTAGCTAGAGACTTGAAAATGTATTAGTTAGGCTAGATAGTGTTCCTTTATTAATGTGTTCGAAGTATGATAGCTATGCTGAGACTAAACAAGCTATGCTATGTAATGTCTATATTTGGTGATTAATAAAAATAAATTAGCAGAAAAAAACAAAAGGTATGTGCAAACACATGAAAACTATCTACTAATTTGATATGTTTTACCCAGTTAGCCACCTCTAATTGCTGTAGCAGGAGTTTCTTGTGGAGGCTACCGGTAACACCATCAGAAATCTTTACAAGAGAATTGAGAAATGCTATACTTTATATTTGTTATTTATAGGAAAAGAAATTGCACACTTTACCGCTTTATTACAAATTTTACTTTGTCAAGAGGATAAATTAAATCTCATTTTTTTAAGGAGCATCTGCCCCTAACTACATATAATGTTTTTTTTTTGGATGATCTAGTGGTATAAATTTCTTCATCTATATATCAATAACCATATGTTAAACTCATTAGTAATTTATTTGGTAGGAAGTTAGTTTTTCTCCATAAAGTAATTACGTCAATTGGTAGATGAGTATTTAATTTAAAACGCTAGTACTACTTCCTTTCCAAAAAAGATGAAACAATTTTCTTATTTGTCTATTTGTAAAGTAATGATACAATTCTAAACTTAGACATAATTTAACTTAAACTATTTCACTTAACTCTTAATGAGATAATTTATAGCCACACAAATATATATATAATTTTTTAGACTACAAATTTCAAAAGTCATATTTTCTTTCTTAAATCCAATACAAATAAAATTATGACCTTTTATGTGATAAAGTTGTCTCCGTGTGACCTCTATGTTACGGGTTTGAACCGTAGAAACAATTACCGTATCAACGTAGCTTGCAACACAACATGTGTGTTTGATAATGTCTTTTCGAACTCTATCTGAACACGGGATGCTTTGTGCTTGTGCACCGGATTACATACTTTAATTTTAAAAAGATTCTTTTATTTTCAATTACTACAAAATTTTGGAACAACCAAAATCAAGGGCGTCACCATCAATTACCCAACCCAACCATTTCACCAACACCGACGCTATGTCTATATAATCAGTTGCAATACCTAAAGCCACACTTGCACCTACTTTCAAGATCTATAACACTCCATAGCAACCAAAAAACAACACAAATATCAAAGATGGAGTATGAAGGAATTCTTTTAGGCATGGGCAATCCATTGCTCGATATCTCAGCTGTTATTGATCAAGATTTCTTAACCAAGTAATACTTTTTATTTTCATTTCATAGATCTAGTGAATGTCACATGTTTATATCATATTGTTATTTAAATGACATTGTTTTTAACTCAGGTATGATATTAAGCCAAACAATGCAATTCTTGCTGAGGACAAGCACTTGCCTATGTAAGTATTTTCTTTTTTATGGTAGTTCTATTTGTTTAGTCGAGAGTATCGGAAACAGCCTCTCCACCTTGGTGGGTGTAAGACCTGCGTATATCACTGAGTATGTTGTTGTTGGTAGTCCTATTTGTTGGTATTCACATTGCCTAGCTTAGCAAATTGCATTTTGCACCTCTACTTAGTTTAATACTCATTGCATCAATTGTTACATAAATATGTGTTTGTCAGTTCAGCTGATTGGATATAGAATTGTTTTTTCCCTCGTTGTCGTTTGGGTACCAAATTACCAATGTACCATAGTCGTGCTAGCTTGTAGTTGAGTTTATTGTGCTAGTTACCTATGTGTGTGTAAACATACCAGAGAGCATTTCTAGTTCCTTTCTAGTAGACCTTAATTGTGAAATAAATAATCTTGTGTAAGGAAGATGGAATACCCCATGTTTCACGGTCAATAGCACTGCATTAAGAATAAAAAAATTAGTAATACTATGATTTAGGCAATGGTGAACTTATTCATAGTTAGTGATTGACAAGTGAGGGTTACTCAGATGGTAGCCACCTTCCACCTGCAACCAAGAAGTTGTGGGTTTGAGTCACAGTAGGTGCAAAAAGTGTGAGGGCGACTATTTGTTTCCGAGAGAGAGGGGGAAGGAGTGGGGTTAAAAATAATAATTCATAGTTAGTGATTGAAGAAATTGTATAATAATTTTTCTTGCAGTTATTCCTGATATTGTGTGTAAATAATAAGTGGAGTGCCTCACTGCTTATCCATGCTGAATGATTCTTGAACAACATGTAGTTTCTTTACGGGCTGAAAATATTAGCAATCCACTTTAAAAGCCTATTTTGCATCGATATGTGCTCATTTTTACTTCATATTGAAAATTTAAGCCAGTTTGGAAGTCATAATTTGTTATTGAATTTGTGGATACAAATTGTTTAAGCCATGTTATTTTTGGAAACTAAGACGTGCTGCCATGACTTCTTGAGGATCCACTTTAAACTTCTCCATCATCACAACATTTGAGGATGACTTTTCAAAAAGCAATAAACTTTGCGTGTTAAATTTGAAATGTGCTTATTTCTTATGGATAGGCTTATTGATTTTGTGTGTGCATGGCTGGTTGCAATAAACTCTTATTCAAATGATACTTGTACATATAATTTTTTCCTGGCTGCATATAATCTTGTTACGAGTCAATATGAATTGTTTCATTAATTGATGGGCCTATTACTTTTCTGGTATTAAAGGTGAAATGTATGCCTTGCCAATTGATTGATGTTTGTGGTACAGTAATGAAGAGAGTAGTTAGTGGAACTTATTGTACTGAAGAGAAAATTTAGGTCGTGTGCCTTGTACTAGAAATATGCTTGTTCATTCAATATACTAATAAAGAAAGTTATTTCCTAGGTATGAAGAAATGGCTTCCAAGTTTAGTGTTGAATTCATTGCTGGAGGTAAATTACCATCACCTGATGCCCGCCTTAATTACATCTTTATTGAATGATATTTTGCATAGAAGATACCACGTCAGACTGAACACGTCGTCTTTTAATTCTGAATTGCAGGTGCAACTCAAAATTCAATCAGAGTAGCCCAGGTGTGTTATCGTTTTTATTTTCCCTTGGTTCTGGCAATCTTGCATGACCTATTTAGTGTAGAAGAATAACTTTCCATTTCATTTGCAGTGGATGCTTCAAATTCCAGGTGCAACAAGTTACATGGGCTCTATTGGGAAGGACAAGTTTGGGGAGGAAATGAAGAAAAATGCAAAAGATGCCGGTGTTAAAGTAGATTCTTGTTCTTTATTTTATCCTATTTATATGGTTTTCTTTTCTGTGTTTGTGGGGGGTTGTTATTTTTAATACTTTCAGATTCATCAAGTCATCATTGCTCGTCATTTACCTGTGTCTTGCTACTTTTTGGACTGATAACATGGTAAAGACAGATTTTAATTTCATACTATCTTTTTGCACATCGCTGCATTTAGGTTCACTACTATGAGGACGAGACTGCTCCAACGGGTACTTGTGCTGTTTGTGTGCTTGATGGTGAGAGGTTAGTCTAGTGCAATTTGTTTATCATCTTACCTCCTTGCTGTTGTACAATTAAACTGTTAGCTTTTGCTTACTGAAAAGGAGGGGGAAAAAAGGATAACTTTTCAATTAGTAAAGGTTAAAAAAAATGATAAACTCAGCCTTCTCAGGGTTGTAAATGCTACTTATGAACTGATGATACTGAGAAATTAACTTCCAGGTCCCTGGTTGCAAACTTATCAGCTGCAAACTGCTACAAGGTTGACCATTTGAAACAGCCGGAGAACTGGGCTTTGGGTATGCTTTAGTCCTTGTGTTTACAAGTTGCTGTCTAACTTTCATGCTATTTTAAACTAATGTGTCTGTGTGTGCAGTGGAGAAGGCCAAGTATTTCTACATCGCCGGATTCTTTCTCACTGTTTCTCCAGAATCTATTCAGCTTGTTGCTGAGCACGCAGCTGCAAAAAACAAGGTCTGGCCATTGACATCGTTTGTGTTTGAGTGCTTATTGTAGTGTTAAATCGAACAGTCATATCATTTTCTAAATTGCTACAGGTTTTCTCAATGAACCTATCAGCACCATTTATCTGTGAGTTCTTCAAGGATCAACAGGAGAAAGTCTTGCCGTAAGTCCATTGTCCTGCCTCTTTAAAGTTAGTTTGAGTGTAGAAGATACTGATTACAGCCTGCATTTTTTTTTCCAGGTATATGGATTTTGTCTTTGGTAATGAGACAGAAGCAAGAACCTTCTCTAAAGTTCATGGCTGGGAGGTAAATGATGCTTAGCTATAGGTTTCTCAAATTAATTTGGCTTTATGTCACATAGTTAACTTGTTGCTTCGATGACCAGACTGATAATGTTGAAGAAATAGCTTTGAAGATCTCCCAATGGCCAAAGGCATCAGGAACACACAAGAGAATCACCGTCATTACACAAGGTGCTGATCCAGTTGTTGTAGCTGAGGATGGAAAGGTCAAGTTGTTCCCTGTAATTCCATTGCCAAAGGAGAAACTTGTTGACACCAATGGTGCTGGTATGTGTTTATGTAGTTTTTGCTTGATTCTATTGCAATTAGTCAAAATACCCACTCATTTAGTGGAAAATATATGTTTGTCCCTGATTAACTGGTAGTCTGCTATGAGCTGTGTCATATTTGCCTCTACTGATATATTCGCACCCTATTAACACATTTAATAATCTTCAAGTCTTTTATATAGAAAATTCAAAACTAAAGCTGGTAGGAACGAGAACTGCAAATTATTGAACTGTTCATTTACCAAACTATCAAATATTCTCTGCAACTTTCTTGTTTTAGAAAAGGCCGGTTTTTCTGCAACTCCTGTAACAATCTTTATCTCTTTTGCACGCTTTGGTAAACTTTTACAAGTTTCTGATATAAGATTATAAGTAGGATTTCAAAAGCATTATACCAATCTTAAGGGTGTTCACAAAAGTTGGAAATATTACGGCGCTTCCTAACTGCCTCTAGTTACCTTCTAAAAGAAGTATTCTTTCCTCCGTAACTATCATGACTTGGTTGAGCTGTTTCGCATGATGCGCAAAATGCATTAATACTTTCCATGTTCACACCCTGTTTTACAATGCTTTTGACACACAGAATCACATAATTTGTGTTAAAACTTTTGCAGGGGATGCATTTGTTGGAGGATTCCTTGCACAGTTGGTCCAAGGAAAACCTATTGCAGATTGTGTAAAAGCAGGGTGTTATGCATCAAATGTTATCATCCAGAGGCCTGGTTGCACATATCCCGAGAAACCCGATTTTGAATGAGGAATTTTCCTCTTGTGGGCTTGCCATTTTTACTCAAGTTAAGGAGAAACATTTTCTGGTTCTCTTAGTATTTTTGAGCCAGGTTATGCCAGTTGCTAAATGGTATATCCATATCCCAATTCCAATCCCACATGTTGTAAGGGATTTTAATTACCACTATTTTCATAATCCGAGAATAACAGTCTATTGTAATCCCATTTTTATTACACTTAATATGATTCTATAGTTTCCTTAATAAGATAGTATGTCATGCTATTTCTTTCCATTTACATTCCTCAGTCTAAAAATCTTAAGAGAAAAGATGGATGTAGAATATAAGGGTAAAGTTTGGTATGGGGTAAATTTGATGGGTGGTGCATGAACTAATAATTTATTGCACAAATTTGCTAAATTAGCTTTTGTAATTAGAATATGCCTAGACTACATATATTCGGTAACTAAATATACTACTCACTATAATACCTAAATACAGCTATATAAATTCAAATTGCAAGACAAAAAATATACAAATTATTTGAGAACTCTGATTCACCAAATTTTTCCTAGTTTCAACCCCCTTTCCCAAATATGGCCAGTGCGCAAAATCCTTTTGACCAAAATACGATCAGGCTACTGGTGTTTTTGGAAATATGATGGACTCATCGCCTAGATATCAGTACCAGTTATTGGGTTATTGTTATTAGGACATTCTGCTTTTATTGCATAGACAATTTGAAGGAACCAATTCAGACTGTAGAATTCACATTGTAGACAGAGGTGCTATGCCACTAATTGAGATGTTGCAAAGTCCAATATCACTATCCACAATGCCAAATTAATTCAGGCATAATATGTGGTCTATGCTTATAAGTTTGTAAAAGAGATCCTAAAGAAATCCCACTAAGTGCTACATTTAGTTACAGAGCAAACAATGAAGTTTTTGACTCCAGCTGCAAAAGGGCTCTGTTAATTTGGAAGGATGGGTAATAAGTCTTTGTATTGGATTAAAATATAAGGATGCTGGCCTGCTGGTAATATCAAGGTGTACCAAGTTTGTTCTCTCCATGTAAGAGTGGTTAAATTGAAAGCTCACAAGTTCTGTGGCTTCACCAGCTGCTTCAACTCTCCATATCAACCTTCACGACAAGATTGTTGTAAGGGTAAAGGAATGTAACATATGAAATACCATAAGCTACAAGGATCATACAAAATGTTGCATCCAGGAAGAAAGTAACAAGTGCTGCAGCCTGCAGTTAACCCTTCAACTTTGTAATTCAATATTTGCTTGAAAATATCGAATGTTGGTGTTCTAGATAGTGGGTTGTAGGAAATTCAATGATTGATCGGTCTAGTAAATGAGAAAAGTGGATGCGCTTGGTTAAGGTGATGGATAGTCCAGATTCTTTTCTGCCAAATGGCTTGCAAACGAAGTTCAAGAGTTGGTGCAGCCAGTAGCTAGTCACTCTTCTACAAAATAACTGTGTATCATAATTCAGAGACGGATCTAGGATTTGAACTTAATGTGTTTGGATATCATTGCACCCACTGTCATTTGAGCTACTAGGTTAGGAATTTTTGTACACTTATTTAGTAGATTTTAGAATACATATATGTATAATTTGAGCTAAAACTACTGGATTCGGCTGAACTGTAGCTTCAGAAGTACATCCACCCATTTCGTTGATATATTATATTAGACGGCTACCATTTGAAAATAATGTTAAAGAAACATCTATTCGTGACAAGATATAACGGCTTTGACAGCCCCAGACTCGAACACATAGACAAGTCGAACACATAGACAAGAGCCATACTCAAGTATTCATATCTTAGAACCTTGACAGCCCCAGACTCGAACACATAGACAAGTCGATCGGTATGATAATAGACCGCGCTTTCACAAAATGCTGTGTACACCATAGAGTAACTCTAAAATGAATTTACTGGCTTTATTGCCTAAAAAGTAATGCTTTTCAGCTTCATAATAATGAATATACATACAATTAGGTGTTGTCTACAATAGGTTATAGACTCAATAGATGTCAACATTCTTAACTATATGAGTTGAACATCATGAATGAAAATTTTATCACAATAACCTCTAAGATTGGAACATCAAAAACAGAGTAAAATGTGCCGCTTCTTTGGAGATGTGGCACATCTTATGACACTGATAAAGATGTTTTCATCGCAAGGGAGCCATAATTTTGACTCAGCAGTGAAATCATTATTTTCTTGGGCTTGATCTAGCAAGGGTTTGAACAGAGGGTGCTTGAGCAAGGTAATTTTAATTACAAACCTCGTTTGGTATTTTCCAACATAAACTACCAAGTGACCCCTTGGAACATCTCTTGGAATAGTCTTCTCTTCAAGAAGAAAATGCCATATAGGCCACTTACAACATTTGTCACAACCTGCATAAGGTATGACTTTGGATCCCATCTTCTGCCATTTGTTTTGGCATAACTTGATAAACTTTCCATTCATCATTTTGGTATATAGTTGATCAGAATATACAGAGAGTCAGTTTATTTTTTTATGGAAGTAGAGGGAGAGGAGAGAGTACTACGTACAAAGTTGTGTGTTTGTATGAGAGTGATGAGAAAAGTATATATACAAGTCCGGGAAGTGCCAACTTTTTTGGGATCCTTAAAAGGTCAATACTCTGCTTAGCTGGGAGGCAACGCTCGTGTGATTGCATAAAATAATACCGTAATTTGATCAACCGTATAAGAAAAATACTCTTGTCACAATAATACTCGGATCTAGTTATACAATAATTTATGAATTATTTTATATAAAATAGATATGAAATAAGAATGTATGTTAACAATACACGAACATAAGTATTTAAAGACAAAAACTGCCCTTGAAATAAGTAAGTAATCACAACATAACATTCCATGTATTACTATTAGCCGCAACAATCATTTCTTTAATATTCATTGCATATCAATCACTTTATCATTGTAAATTACTCCCTCCGTTTAAGTTTACTTGTCCAATTTTGGCAAAGTCAAATTCTTAATTTACTTGTCCTTTTAGCAATTCAAGATAAAATTAGCTATGTTTTTCCTATTTTACCCTTGACATTAAATGGTCAAAACCTTGAATTCAAATCAGTACTCCTTATGGTTGGTTGTTTTGGCTCTAACTATTAGGTGATATAATAATTAAATTAAGTACAATAAATAAGGGTAAATTTGTCCAATTTAATTTTTCTTATTTTGTCTTGTTTGGAGTGCAAAATTGACTTGGACAGGTAAACTTAAACAGAGGGAGTATTTATCATGGGTGACCGAAGCTGTTCCTTTACAGTAGTACTTCTTGATACGGTAGTGTACGAAACATGCATTACATGATTTAAGAGTATTATGCGTCTTGAAATTACGTACAAAAAATTCGCAGTAGCTCTTTTTCATCTTCCCTCTCATAGGCTAATAAGCTTAGACCCCACTGGTGGAAAATAGAGTAAGATAAGATATGAAAGATGAAATGGGATAAGCTTCTTGGGCAAAGTGCAATACTGCAATGCCCATCTCCCACTTATAACTGTTGTGTCATAAGTTATGGACTTCTCAAAAGAGAGGAAACAAAAGAGAGATAGGAGTGGGAAGTGGGGGCTTGAAATCTTTAATTGAGCCATGTTCCTCTAAAATTTCAGGTTGATTTGATGAAGAAGAAAGAAATAGGTAAAGCGGTTGGTATTAATGTACACGAAGGAAAGGCGAGTTGTATTGGAAGGAGAATTGGTGAAACCTTTCCAAATTTTAAACATTTATTCTGTCAAGAATTTTTATATACCGCGAAAACACTTCTACTTATTATAGCCTGTTCTTTATTTTATGTTTCAAGTAGCTATTGTTTGTTATTACGGTTTAGTTGCTAGTAGTTATTTCACCCACTTCAATTTCTGTGATGTGAAACTATAAAATTTTTGAAATTTGTAGTCTTAAACCTATGACGTATCATAATATTTGTGTGGCTAAAAATGCTTTCATTAAAAATAAATTAGAAAATTTAAGTGAAATGTTTTGCAAAATTTATAAAAGGCATCATTCTCTTTGAAACTGAATAGGAAAGAAATAATTAAGGTAACATGAACTGAAATGGAGTGAACATAAGTGACCTGAACGTATATTTATTTTCACAGGTTAATACTAATCCAATTACTAGAGCACTAGATTATTAATTTGGCTAAGTGGTGCTGATGTTGAAGATTAAGCTTGAGCCAAAACTTTTCTTATCGTTATCGAGTCGTTAAGTCTCTGCACGTTTAATTTTATAATAAGTAGGTAAGTTTATGGCTTTATGCTAATGTAATTATCCATTACTCTCAATCCAATAACATGCACTGACTGTGCATAATGCCGTACAGTGGTAATCTTTATATATAGAGCTTGTTTGGTGGGCTTAATATAAGTAATTTATAAGCCAAAAGTTGCTTATAAGCTATTTTTGAGAGGTTAGGATTTCCTAACTTCTTATTTTTGACTTATTTTAAGTACAAAAGTGTTTATATGCACATTATTTTTTGAGTTACCAAACACTCAAAAAATATGTATGTGCTTATAAGCTACTTTTAAACTTACCCAAATAGGCTCATAGTGCACATTGGTTATCCACACTTGAATACCAGATTTTAAAATATGCATGTTAATTTGCATATTTGGGGTTTTAAAAAGAAAGTCACATCATTAAATTTTCAGATGGAGACGTCCACTTCCTGCAATATTGACCATTTTGATTTAATTATGCAACGTTGAGTAACATTTGTGATACAAATTATAAAAAGTAACTTTATTTGTTTATTCTTAATAGTGGAGTGATCATTTAAGCCATGAACTCTTGATTTTCTACAGGCTTCCAGTTTTTTCTTTTTCTTTTTCTTTTTTTCTTTTTTTTTTTTTAAAAAACGTTTTATTAGTCAGTTGCCAGTTATCATAGTGAAAGAGAATTACTTATTTTAGATGTGCAATTGTTATAAAGTTTGTTTAGAATGTACAGGGAGGATTGGCTGACTTTGAATACTTAATTAGCTTTTTTGTATTGAAGGTTTTCTAAATGGATGATAAAAAAATTCAGATGAAAGTATCATGTGTCTGTCTATTCATTATCTACTATAAGCATGATTTCTTACAAATAGTAATTATTGACTAAATAGAAAGTTGTTCAGGAAATAAACCGGTGACGTTGTAGTTCAATATGCTTCCAAAAGTTATTGTGGCATTGCTTTCCAAATTCTCATTTTCATGAACTGCGAACAACGAATTTGCTGAAAATGAAAACAATGGCGGAGGAAGAATCTGCTATTTTTCATAATTTTTTGGTTAAGAAGAAGGGAATAATATGTTGCCATTTATGAGAGTACAATCCTTTTTAATCTTGACCCAAAAAAATGTTTCATTTCTGCTTTTAGAAACTATCTATTCAAAAGATTTCATTTCTAGTGCCGAAATGATTTGTTTGACGAGTTAATTTTGTCGTGGTCACTCAACAATTGCTTCATTATTACAAAGTCACATTTGTTTTTTTGTTACCCAAAAGTCACTCAACAAAGTCACTTTATTTCTTTTGTTACCCAAAAGTCACTCAATTATTGCTTCATTACTATAAAGTCACTTTTATTTCTTTTGTTACCCAAAAGTCACTCAACTTTCCTCCGGTCTACACTAAAGTCACTCGACCCGAATTTCACTTAAAACTCACTGAAAAATGACGTGACATCATTAATTAAAAATAATTTTTTTTAATTATATTAACCCAATTCTTTAACCTATTACACTAATTTTATCCAATCCAAGACCCAAATCGATTTCACTACTAATTTTTACCCAGCGGGATTTTTACCAATTCTCTTCAGTGTCTCCTTGCTTGGTCGTTCTTCCACCCCAATAGCCATCACGACATGCTTTCTTTGAGTCCAACACTCATGAAGCTTACATTCACATTCTCCCCAAACAAGATGGTTCCCACCTTTCCAATCATTCCTGGCTAATCAACTTGTCTGCAGATAATGATACTATACTCTAAGCTCACATCCACTTAAAAGATTCAAACTTTTGTTAAATGAGGATTTCCATCTCTAACCCTGCCTCCACTCTAATCACTCCAGAATCAATAATAGTGCTGACACACTTGGACTCCACATTGGCAATCTAAACGTGAATGAACTCGAGTGGACTTTCTGGTAAACCATTTAGAAGAATCCTTTATTCGGCAATTCTTAGTCCCCTTTGTTTTGATAGTATAGTAAATTAGAAATATTTTAATGGCTTGGCACAATCAACTGCAGGGTTAAGTAGTGAAATGAGTTTGGGTCTTGAGTTGGGTAAAATTAATGTAATGGGTTAATATAATTAAGAAAGATTATTTTTAATTAATATTGCCACGTTATTTTTCCGGCGATTTAAGTAAAATCCAGCTAGAGTGACTTTTGTGTAGACGGGAGGAAAGTTGAGTGAATTTTTGGTAGCAAAAGAAATAAAAGTGACTTTGTGGTAATGAAGTAATAATTGAGTGACTTTTGGGTAACAAAAGAAACAAAAGTGACTTTGTGGTAATGAAATGATCACGCCCAACTACGCCCTATAAAAGGGACTAAGCGGTCGCGGCAAATATTGCTCGGTACTTAAAGTCCCGAGGTCGAATCCCACAGAGAACACTCGAAATCTAGTTGCTAATCTAACTAACTTATCTAATCAATTAACTTCGAAAGTTTATATTTTTATGATGGTTATTTCAGTGTAACAACTAACTAACAATAAAGTAAATTACAAAGTAGTAAGAAATAGATTAATTCAAGGGTTTAGAAGCCTAGGATTGATCTACACCCAACTCCTACTCATGTGTTAAAACAGTGCATTAATGGATTCAACTTGATTTTTCCTATTGGACACTTGCTCCAAATTCACAACTATTCACTCCCGCGTAATAATGTAACTTTCACTAATCAATTTCTCAATTAATTAATGAAGATATGTAGTACTACAAGTATGGTTCACAATAGGGGTCAATGGTCACAAATCACCTTTTTGACAATCTAAGTAATGTTGACACCCAATTTTGTCCCTCCGTTTTTTGCAATTTGGCTATATTTAATTAAAATTTATAATAGTAATTTTTCAAATAAAACTGCATTAGATGGCATGCATGTACGTGTGTAATATTATTATTAATCCCCCATTTATATAATATTTATTTAATTGTGACTATATTACGTAATTGCATTCATTTAGGCTATTTTCCAAACTACGTGTGCTATTTATGCATTTTAATGCATTACGACATCATTTTAATAATTATTTGCGGCTATTTATATCTAATTAGTATTATTTGTGGTCATCTATATTTATTTATAATTAAATATATTTATTTATAATTATTTACAAAATTTCCTATTTTTATACTAATTATTTATATTTATAAATATTTTAATTAAATATTAGCCAAGTTGTTAATTTACAATTTCATTCCTATCACATCTAGTCCCCGTCATTACCCGTTGTCCACGTGTACACCACCTAAGCTCCACCTAAGCTTACACCTCACTAAATACATTCCTAGCCTACGTACAACTCATTATAAGCATAGTACTACTCTCCAAAGCACGCGTACAACTCACTTCTGCATGCAGTACAACCCCTTAAAGCACCCACTTATCCACTTCATCACATATACTACTTATATACTCATATGTACACGCGCCTATGTAGACAGATCTACATCGTTTATTCGTCTAATCCAACGGCTCATATGGAATCTTCCATTTACAACTATACACACACACCTCACGCCTAAACCCTAAAACATATTTCCCCCTTCCCCATTTTCTCTCAGCCTACGATCCCCTTATCCTCTCTCCCCCTTTCCCCAAAATCCAACCGGATACAACCCAATCTCCACCGTATCTCCGTCATCCCCTCCACCATTCAGGCCGTCTGCTTTTCTCTCTCTCTCCCTTGTCATTTTCACATGGAAAAAGGGGAACAAATCCTCTCCTCCCTATTTCTATAGAAACCGAAAAGGAAGAAGGGAGAATAGGGAAAATCTCGTCAAAATCATGGAGATTATCAACGTTTATACACACAAGGCAAGAAAATTGAGAATTCAGATTGGAATTCCACAAATCAAGCAGAAAAACGGACAGAAACGAGCGGGTCGAATTCGACCCGACCCGATGCCAAAACCTGGTAACATCTCTCCTTTTTTTCATTATTTGCTGATTAAAGTCATGGAAATTCAGGCCTATTGCTATTTTGTTTAACAACGGAAAATACATGTGCTATGAATTAACTACATTCATATGGAATCAAGTTAAAGGCTGTAATGATTGAATCTGTCACGCAATTGATATTCGTCTTAGTAAACTGCCTTGTATAATTTGTGTAATTAAACTTATCACTTTGTGAAAACATGCCTCTTACTGGTTATTGAAATTGAGACAAAACGCCTGCCTGTTTAATTGATTCGCTGTTGAAAGTTTAGTTCAGTTTAAGATGGTCGTGTTGTATACACGTTTGTATGTTCACAATAGATCTTCCTTTTCTCATATTTTTTGGCTGACTGATTTGCATATATACTTCCTTATCTCACTCCCTTGATTTTCTGAATCAGATCTTTCTTTGATTTCAAATGAAGATTGTGAAGGTCCTCTCCCTTCTTAAAATTGATTGACAGCATGTTTGAGGCTGATTGATAGGCCTTTTGAAAATATATGGTTAAACTTTCTTATTTAGATTTATAGCTGTTAGGATGCATATCAGATTGAAAATATTACTTCTTCTTCCTTATTTAGAGGATTTTCCATAAAATTTGGACAAAAAACCAGCCCCTTCTTTACATTATAAAAGGACTGGTTATTGAGGAATAAGGGGCAGGGATTGAACACTTTTGAAAACTCCTTTACACGCTGAAAACACAGCTTTGAATACCCTGACTTACACACACATCTTCTCCTCTCTCTTCTTCTCATTCCATGCACTACAGACCATCTGAAGACAGAATGGCGATTCCAAAACTCCTAACTCCAAACGAGTTCACCCAGTCAAATCCGAAACCCTACTCGCCTCGAGTTGAGTCCAAAATCGGGTACGACAAGTAATGCCTTTATTTTAGATTGAAATATTGCTAAGTGTTTAACCCTAACTCATAAATATATCCCTAGATGCACAAGAATAAATGGCCAATTAATTGGAAGCTCTACCAATCAATAACATATAAATCATAAACACTTAGATAGGAAGGTTATCAAAGTTTCATTCATTAAAGCAATAATTCGTAACACATAAGTATTGGAGTGGTTCAATCAACCCTAGAATTGATAATATAGCCACTCATGTTCATAATAGTCATGTCAAGGTAAATCATAAATGAATGAACTAAAAAAAGAAAGGAAGAATTTAAGAAAAACTCTTGTGTTCTTGAAGTCTCCAAAGCTCTATCCTCCTTTTGCTCCTTCTCAGGTCAAAAAATACGTTTTGGTACGTGTTTTAGGGCTTTTATACCGTCCCCATAAACCCACAAAAAAGTTGGGAATCCAAAATAAAATGGGAATGAGAATGTCAAGATTTTAAGCCTACGGTGCCGCGCAGCGCAGTGCAGTAGGCTAATTTCTGCAGGCTTTCAAAACTTTTACACTCTCTGAATATCGCCCCTGTTGCGTTGCGCAACGCAACGCCGGCGCGGCGCAACAAGCTTAATTTACTGCTTCTCCAATTTTTTTATTAGTTTTCCTCCACGCCTTTGTTTTCGATCAAGTCTCGGGCTTCTACTCATACTTCGAAGCTCCATTTCTTCTCGTTTCAGCTCTAAATCCATTAATTATCTCCAAGTACATTCCTACATGAGTACAAACACGTAATAAGCTCAAGAACACTAAAATATCAACTCATTCGATGCACAAAGGTCACAAATATGAGGTAAAACAAGACTCTAAATATATGTTTCTCGCCATATATCATGAAACAATAGTTGAGTGACCACTGGTAAAATTAACTCTTTGTTTGACATACTTTTGATGTATTATAAGAGTCCACTTTTTTATTAGGCTAGAAATATGATAGGATATATGAAACTCATAATCTCATTTACTTGTTAGTTAGACGCCATTTCAACATTTGCATATACTTAGTGTTAGCTTGGATAAGTTTTAAGTTTTGACTGATGATTAAGGAACGGATTCAAAGGACCTGTTCCTTTGAATCACTGCAGCTAAATAGATAATTCATGCAAAATCATTTAAGCTGAGATATTGTTAATTATCCTTAGACTAATTTTTATCTTGATAATTATGCAGGTCTAAACGTAATATGAAAAGATTGCATAAATAATGGATAAGGGCTAAAAGATTCGGATGCTTAAAGTTAAGAGTTTAATTAGGACTCAAACTCTTGGAAGCTTTGGAGTTCTAATTGCTCAGGACTTCTTGGTTGCTGAAGCTATAAAACGAGGAGCATATCAACTATTGAAGCATGCACAAATACAGAGAGAATCGAGCAAAGCATTGAAAGAGTCATTATCTTATTTGTGTAATCAGTAAGCTATAGGGAACTAAGTAAGAACCTGTTCCTTAGATTAAGTCTTGTAAAAGTTCAGTCTTAGTTCAACTGTAGTAGGCATTATTGAGTTGTATCTTTTCAGTTCAAGTCGTGTACTTGACAAAGCTTCACTGATCGTGAAAGAGGTCACTAAAGGATTAGAGTTAGTCCTAGGTTAGTAAGAAGGTAGTCTTGTAACCAAGTGGGTCTTTTACATAGTGAAGTTGAAATCCTACTTGGAAGAGTAGGTCGCAGTTTTTTGATCCCGAGTTCAAGGGGTTTTTCCACGCTAATATTGGGTGTTCATTTACTTACAGTTTTAATTCCGCATATAACATAGTAAATGAACACATTTTAAGGAACTGGTCCTTAAAACAGTAAAGTGGTGTATCTTGGGAAATATCAATTGGTATCAGAGCGGGTTATCCTTGAAAAGGCTAACACCTAGGATTAGATGAGTACATCACGAGAGAATAGTGAGGGTCAGTCAATGGTTAGAGTACCTTTGTTCAATAGAAAATACTACTCATGGTGGAAGGAAAGGATGAGAGATCATCTTCAAGCTGAGGACTATGAGTTATGGGACATAGTGACTGAAGGTCCCATGATTCCAATGAAAAAGGATGCTGAGGGAAATGATGTTCCCAAAACCAGAAAAGAATGCAATGCTGAAGACATAAGGCAATGGGAAAAGAATGAAAAAGCTAGGAAGTGGCTTGTTGGTGGACTCAGTCCTGACGAGTGCACTAGAATTAGAGGGTATACCACTGAAAAGGAAATTTGGGATGCTGTACAAGTTGCACATGAAGGAACAAGTCAGGTAAAAAGGTCTAGAGGTACACTTCTGTTTGCTGAATATGAAAGCTTTCAAATGAAAGAAGGAGAGTCAATCTCTGAAATGTATACTAGATTTAATGCCATTGCATCTGAACTTATTTCTTTGGGAAGGGTTTTAACTGTGGAAGATAGAGTAGAAAAGATCCTAACTAGGGTTCTTTCAGATTCTTGCGAGATCAAAGCTTGTGCTATCATAGAAAGCAAGGATCTGACCACCTTAACCTTAGATGAGCTTATAGGTAATTTAAAAACTTATGAACTAAGGAAAAAGGTTAAAAACATAGGAGAACCAGTTAAAATTGAACCTAACCTAGCCTTGACTGCTGCTGATAAGCCTATTGATAATAAGGAACTGGTCCTTATCGCTAAAAGTGTTCAAAGATATCTGAATAAGAAAAAGGGGATTAGTGGACAGGGTAGGTCTTCTAACATGAAACAGGCTGGAGAATGCTTCAAATGTGGCAGCATGGAACACTACATCAGCAAATGTCCAATCATGGAAGGAGAATGGAGGAAGAGGTATATTGAGGAAAGAAAAAAGGCTAGGGAATAGGTCCGAAAGAAAAGTGGAAGTCCCAAAGCACTGGTTGCAGGATGGCAAGACAGTGAGGATGAAGTATCTGATGATGATCTGGATGAGGATCTTGCTCTAATGGCTCTTGAAGACTCAGATAATGAAGAAGATGCTGAGGTATTTGTTTCTAAACTTAGACAAGATGTGAAAAGCATGCCTAGAGAGAAATTAGTTAAAGTATTTCATACTGTGTTAAATGAGTTTAAATTTCTAAGGGATGGCAAAAATCAACTACATGATGAAAGTGATAGTTTAGGAGCAGAATACAAAAAGGCAGTAATTAAAAATGACTCTCTGAAAAGAAAGATTAGCATGCTTGAGGAACAGGTCCTCACACTTGAATCAACTGTTCAGGAATTAGAAAATATTAAAACAGTTGAAAATGGTAAAGGCATTGCTAATTCTCATCAGATCATTGCTGAAGAGAAACTGAAAGTCACAGTTGATGAATTGTGCAAGAAAGATGAAAAGATAAGATCTTTGGAAGAGGACTTAGTTAAAACAAAAATGGAGTTAGGAAAAACTGTAAAATGGAACAAGTCCTCTGAAGCACTAGAATGGTTACAGGAAAATCATAGTAGTAACAGGAAGGGTATTGGATTCATGAAAGCACAGTCTTCACCCAAATGGGATCCAAAGAGTAAGTACCTATCACTTCCTGAAAACTAGCTATGCACTCATTGTGGGAACACTGGTCACTTGAAAGAAAATTGTCAATCTTTAAAAATGGCTGCACAGAAGAACAGGTCCTATAAACCTATTCTAAATTCTGTAAGAAAGAAAACTGTTCACACAAAGAAAACATTATCATTCTGGGCTAGGAGAGATTTGATTTATCCTTTTTTTCAAGGAAAGGAACCCAAACTAGTTTGGGTTCTTAAAATTAACCCCTAGTTTTCTTTTGCAGGCTAGAGTGAAGGAGAGGAACCACAAATGGTACATGGACAGTGGATGCTCAAGGCACATGACAGGGCATAAGGAACTATTCCTTTCACTCTCAGCCTTCCAAGGAGGAAGTGTTTCCTTCGGTAATGGTAAGAAAGGTGAAATCATTGGCATTGGAAAGGTAGGTAGGTCTGATTCACACAGTATAGACAATGTGTTTCTAGTGGATGGGCTGAAGCATTTCTTATTGAGTATATCACAACTGTGACTAATCAAACGTCTGGAGAGATTATTTTGCAGGAAAATAGACATGGAAACATCTACAAGGTAGATTTGTTGACACTATATGATGGAAGCTTGAGTTGCTTAAGTGTGGTGCAAAATGATCCCCTCTTATGGCACAAAAGACTTGGTCATGCTAGTCTTTCACAACTAAACAAACTTGTGTCCAAGGATTTGGTGATAGGTCTTCCTAACATCAAGTTTAAGGATGAAAAGGTATGTGAAGCCTGTGCCAGGGGGAAGCAGGTAAAATCCTCCTTCAAACCAAAGAAACAGGTAAGTACCACTAAACCTTTGGAACTGGTCCATATGGATTTATGTGGACCAATGAGAACAATGAGTCGTGGAGGTAAGAAGTATGTTATGGTATTGGTGGATGATTACTCCAGATTTACATGGACTATATTTCTTGCATCTAAAGAAGAAGCTTTTAATACATTTTCAATTTTTGCTAAGAAAGCTCAAAGAACTCTAGATAGTCACATTATTGCCATTAGGTCTGATCATGGAACTGAATTTGAAAATCATATGTTTTTCAATTTTAGTAATGAAAATGGCATTAATCACAATTTTTCTTCACCTAGAACTCCACAACAAAATGGTGTAGTGGAAAGGAAAAATGGGACTCTAGAGGAAATGGCAAGGACTATGCTAATATCTGGAAATCTTCCACAAAACTTTTGGGCTGAGGCCATCAATACTGCATGCTACATAATAAATAGATGTATGACAAGGCCATTAATAGAAAAGACTCCATATGAGCTGCTTAAGGGAAGAAAGCCAAATATCTCTCATCTTAGGGCTTTTGGTTGCAAATGCTTTATACACAACAATGTGAAAGATGCCTTGGGAAAATATGATCCTAGAAGTGATGAGGGAATCTTTGTTGGTTATTCTTCAAATAGTAGATCTTATAGAGTCTTTAACAAGAAAACATTGAAAATTGAAGAAAGCATGCATGTTAAATTTGATGAAACTGACAGTCTTACTCAAGAACAGGTACAAGAGGATGAAGAGATTGGAATGCTGAAACATAGTGAAATTGATCCACAAATGCAGACATTGGATGGGGATACTGTGAGAGGTGAACTGCAAGGAAATGTTCCTCAGGACAGAATTGAGAAGAGTAGCACAGAAACAGGGGGAACAAATGTTGGTTCCACCTCACAAACTAGCAGTGTTACTCCCTCAGGAACTGTTCCTCAGCAAGGGACTTCTGACAATGGTTTGATTCTCAAGCCTTACAAGTATCAAGGTTCACATCCTGTGGATCAAATAATCTCAGATAAGACTGCTGGAATACAAACTAGATCAGCAGTTAAAAATCACAATCTGTGTGCCTTTAGTACTTTCCTATCTCTTGTTGAACCCAAAAATGTGAAAGAAGCACTGAAGGATGCAAATTGGATCAATGCTATGCAGGAAGAATTGAATCAATTCCAAAGAAGTCAAGTTTGGCATCTGGAACCCAAGCCAAGGAACAGGTCCATAATAGGAACAAAATGGGTTTTCAGAAACAAACTTGATAAGGATGGCATGGTAACAAGAAATAAGGCCAGGTTAGTTGTTCAGGGGTATAGTCAAGAGGAGGGCATCGACTATGATGAGACTTTTGCTCCAATTGCAAGATTGAAAGCAATAAGACTTCTCATAGCCTTTGCTACATACATGAAATTTACTCTGCATCAAATGGATGTCAAGAGTGCATTTATGAATGGTTACTTAAAAGAAGAAGTGTATGTTAAGCAACCTCCAGGCTTTGAGAATGAACAGTTTCCTGAACATGTGTACAAGTTGGACAAGGCCTTGTATGGACTCAAGCAGGCACCAAGAGCGTGGTATGAAAGGCTATCAAAATTTTTACTTCAACATGGATATAAAAGAGGTAAAATTGATATCACACTATTTTTGAAAGAAAAAGGTAAGCATCTCTTAATTGTTCAAATTTATGTAGATGATATAATCTTTGGTGCTACTTGTGAAAATTTAAGGAATTTGCAAACTTGATGGGGAGTGAGTTTGAGATGAGCATGATGGGTGAACTCAATTTCTTTTTGGGTTTACAAATTAAGCAAACCTCAAATGGAACTATGATCCATCAACAAAAATATGTTAAGGAATCACTTAAAAGGTTTGATATGGATAATGCTAAAGAAAATGACACACCTATTGCCACTGCCACAAAATTGGATCTTGATGAACATGGAATATCAGTTGATCAAAAATTGTATAGAGGTATGATTGGTTCTCTGCTTTATCTAACTGCTAGTAGACCTGATATTGTGTTCAGTGTTGGTTTGTGTGCTAGGTTTCAGTCAGATCCTAAGGAATCTCATTTGAAAGCTGTTAAAAGAATATTGAGATATCTGAAAGGAACAGGTCCCTTGGGACTTTGGTATCCAAAAGGTGGTAGTTTTAATCTTGTTGGATATACCGATGCTGACTATGCAGGTTTCCTTGTTGATAGAAAGAGTACCTCAGGTATGACACATTTCCTTGGTGAGTGTTTGGTTTCTTGGGAAACCAAGAAACAAAATTCAGTGGCACTTTCCACTGCTGAGGCTGAATATGTGGCAGCTGCCTCATGTTGTTCTCAGTTGTTATGGATTAAACAACAATTACAGGATTTTGGTGTTGATGTAGGAACTGTTCCTATCTTTTGTGACAACACTAGTGCTATTAACATGTCAAAAAATCCAGTGCATCACAAAAGAACTAAACACATTGATATAAGACATCACTTCTTGAGAGATAACTATGAAAACGGTTTGATCACCATAGCATTTTGTCCAACTGAAAAGCAAATTGCTGACATCTTTACAAAAGCTTTAGGAAGAGATGATTTTGAAAGAAACAGGTTGGAATTAGGGATGATTAAATTCACTTAAATTCATCAATGCTTTACTTCATAATTGGCTAGAAATTTGCACCTAAAATGGATGTTATTCAAGTCAATTTGAAATATTCAGTCCAGCTTAATACTTCATTGTATACTCTTATGCCATAATTTTTTTAGAGTTGCTAAAATTGAATGATGTTACCCTTAAGCTCTTAGAATTTCAGATTGAACAAAAGTGTTTCAAATTAGAAGGACACTGATTTTTCGTGTTAAAATCAGGTATGTACTCCTTATTATTCATTTATCTTAGAAGATTAAGGCTATAGGTAACTTGTAACTAGGATAAATCCCACTAGGAATCCTAATCATATCCAAACTGCATAAGAGTCCCATTAGAGGAACAGTTCCCATTCAGAATAGGTAACTTGAAAGCCTAACGGCTCTTTTTTTCTGGGAGACTCCCAAGAGTCCAGTAATGGCTGCATGTCTTTCAATGAGGCAAGAGTGATCGTCTCACACTCAACCTCTACTACCTATTTCATTCTATAAATACACTCCTTCTTCCTTATTATTCTTTCACTTTGTTTTAAAATTGCACTCTCAAAATTTCAGAAAGAATAGTAACCTATCTCTTAAATCGTATTGCAAGAATGTCTCTTTCTCCTAAAAACTCACCATCTGCACCCACTTCTGATCAACCAAAAATTCCCAACCCTTCTTCACCCATGGACACCACAAACCCAAACCCTGAAATTCCTGAAAATATCCCAGAAATACCTGAACCAGAAATTCAGGGGGAAGGACCAGTTCCCACCGCTGAATCGATTGTTGAACAGGTTGAGGACTTGTCAAGGGCGATGATCATTTATCAGTATCAGGTTAATTTTGCCTATCCCTTAAATGTAGTTGTGGATGAAGGGGAGAAGGAAGAGGGGTCTGGAACTGCTCCTGAGGGGGAAGGGGAAACTGTGAACATTTGGAACCACCCATGCACGAATCATCTGGGTCTCCAGAGGTTGCCTTTAGGGCACCCATGGAAGATGTGATAAATGTTGAGGAAGCCATGAGTGATAGTGATAGACCTCTTATTGATTTGATCAACATTAGGAGTTTAAAAAGAAAACTTGCTAGGAAGGGACCCATTGATAACCAAATGTCTGCTGAGATTGCTGCTAAGTTAAAGAAAATTAGTAACAGTTACAAGCCAGGGATTAAGAAGAAAGGTGAAAGTTCCTCCAAGGCAAAAGGACCTGTTCCTTCTGTCTCTACCCCTGCTTCTGGGGTTAGGAGGAGAAGGAGTGTTGTCAAGGCTGCTGATGAGAACTTGGCTGCTGCTATGGAAAGAAGTAGAAAAGGGAAAGGAAAACAGATTGCTGATCCTGTTGAAGAAGAAGAAATTGAATTTGTTGAAAAAGAGAGGGATGTTGTGGATGATGAAGATGATGAGATAGAAGATGTTGAGGTTGTTGTGCCTCAATCTAAGAAAAGAAAAGTTGCACAGGGGCATGTGACAAGAAGCTCTGTGAAAGCTGCTGCAGTGAAAACTTCCAAGAGGACCAGGTCCTCAAAAAGAACTTTGGTTGATGAAAGTTCTGATTCAAGTTCTGATGAATCATTTGCTGGTGAGGACAGTGAGAGTGAGGTTGAGGGAGATGAGGTTCAACATTGTGTCCATGCTGACATTATGACTAGGAAAGTTCTAAAAGGTAGGATACTCTCTGTTGTGGAGGAAGAGGTTATGATCTGGCTGTTGCAAAAATTACAGGTTCGAGGCTGGAGGGACATGGTCCTTCAGATTACAGGAAAATGTGCAAAGGAGATGGTTCAAGAGTTTTACAAGAACTGCTCTATCAAAAGAGACAGGATTACTACCTCTGTCCATGACCATGAGATTACCTTTGACACTAGGGAGCTGGGTGAACTGCTGGGGATTCAATTTGTAGGATATGACAGCTACATCAAGAAGGTATGGCCTGATTTGACCAATTTGCCTACCGGGCTGGAAATTACTAGAAAATTTGCTGAGAATGATGATGAGGAAAAACCAAGGGCTGTGCAGAAGGGTGAAATGCACCCTCAACATCAAGTGATGTTTGAGTTTGTGAACAAGATTATGATGCCAAGGCAGGAGAAAAGAAGGATTGGTAGTTTTATGGACCTGGTCCTTATGGAACTGCTTGACACTGATAAGCAGATCAATTGGCCCAGGTTTATGATCCATCTGATAAAAAGGGTTGTAACAGGAAAGAGAAAGCACTCCTTGCCCTTTGGTTTCATCCTGACTGATCTGTTTGCTACATTGAAAATTCCTTTGGAGGGGTAGTTAATGCTACTAAAAAGGAGAAGTTTGGATGTGCTACCGTGATCAGCTGTGATATGGCTGTTCAAGCTGATCCTCTACTGGCTGGTGTTGGTAAACAGCCTTTGAACAATAAGGTGAGGGCATTGAGGCAACAGGTTGCCATACAAGCTGCTGAAATAGCAAGGTTGGAGGAGGAGAAGAATTACTGGAAGGCAGAGGCTACAAAGGCAAAGGAGACCAATGAGGGAATGCTCAAACAGATGTTTGAGTTGCTAAACAAGTCTCAGGGACCTGGTCCTTCCACATCCTGATCACTTAGCCATAAGCCATCTTTTCTCCAGTGGGATTTAGACTAGTTCTAGTTTCTTAGTTCTTTCCTTTTCTAGTTTCTGAATAATTTTGTAGTACTTGCTTGTATCCCCTGGTTTAACCTTTTGTTAATGATGACTTGTCTTCGATGGCTAATATCATTATTTTGCAGTTGCTTTAGTCTGAATTGTGTTTGTATTTTGAGTTGCCTCAATGGCCATGTGCTGATTATTCTAACACTTGAATTATATTTTTATGCAACCTTTTCAATGATGCCAAAAGGGGGATGAGTAAGTCTGATTTTGCGTGAACTTTATACCTAATTGAAAATCTGATCCTTAATGATAAATAAGTCTCTACTGATTGCTTTTGAGCTTTAAGTTGTACTTCAGGACATTAAGGATATGCAGCTATGCTTATGAATTTGTCATCATCAAAAAAGGGAGATATGTTAGCTTGGATAAGTTTGAAGTTTTGACTGATGATTAAGGAACGGATTCAAAGGACCTGTTCCTTTGAATCACTGCAGCTAAATAGATAATTCATGCAAAATCATTTAAGCTGAGATATTGTTAATTATCCTTAGACTAATGTTTATCTTGATAATTATGCAGGTCTAAACGTGATATGAAAAGATTGCATAAATAATGGATAAGGGCTAAAAGATTCGGATGCTTAAAGTGAAGAGTTTAATTAGGACTCAAACTCTTGGGAGCTTTGGAGTTCTAATTGCTCAAGACTTCTTGGTTGCTAAAGCTATAAAACGAGGAGCATATCAGCTATTGAAGCATGCACAAATACAGAGAGAATCGAGCAAAGAATTGAAAGAGTCATTATCTTATTTTTGTAATCAGTAAGCTGCAGGGAACTAAGTAAGAACCTGTTCCTTAGATTGAGTCTTGTAAAAGTTCAGTCTTAGTTCAACTGTAGTAGGCATTATTGAGTTGTATCTTTTCAGTTCAAGTCGTGTACTTGACAAAGCTTCACTGATCGTGAAAGAGGTCACTAAAGGATTAGAGTTAGTCCTAGGTTAGTAAGAAGGTAGTCTTGTAACCAAGTGGGTCTTTTACATAGTGAAGTTGAAATCCTACTTGGAAGAGTAGGTCGTGGTTTTTTGATCCCGAGTTCAAGGGGTTTTTCCACACTAATATTGGGTGTTCATTTACTTACAGTTTTAATTCCGCATATAACATAGTAAAGGAACACATTTTAAGGAACTGGTCCTTAAAACAGTAAAGTGGTGTATCTTGGGAAATATCACTTAGGCAACATATTTTTTATTTTTTAACTTTTGTATCAAATCAAATACAATCACAAAATAAAATAGAGAAGCAGTGAGTTTTATTTTGGCGATTTCTTGACTTGACATGAAGAATTGATGGTGATATATGTGCAAAAGGTAGACTTGCAACCGTAGAGCTAGATTGAAATTGAATTTTGTACTTTAATTTTTGTTGGAATTAACCTCGACACAAATAGCAATTCCATTCTAGGTTTTTTCGTACCAACATTCAATTTTCAACAAACAACTTCGAAAGACAGGTTAAAACTTAAAAACACTATTTGAGATTTGTTTAAAAAATGAGATGTTTTACGTTTCCATAAAGGAAAAAAAGACAACAGGGAGAAGGATATTTGCGTCAAAGCATTACAGTAAAGAAAGAATATTGGTCATTTTGATTGGAAAATATAATAACATGGTATCTGCCATGCTACCAACAGGCATGCTATTCTTGGAGCAACCACAAGAATGTGGTATCTTAATCAATGAAACCTTAGCGGTTACATGAGAGAAGTTCCTTCAAAGTCCACTTGGAATACAATGCAAATCTACTTTCTTTCGATATATTTAACTCAAACAATTTTTTGCTTTACTATTCCATGAAGCTTTTTGGGAAATATTCTCCATAGTCACTTAAGCAGCATACTATTGGCTTAACAACTATTGTATGCCTGATAAATAGAAACTCCATCCAAAATAATATGTGCGTGGGACGGGGGAGGATTGAGTTGAAACATTGATTTTTTTTCTCAAGCTATCAGTTGACTTTATTAAAAAAAAATAGCACCCTAACATCGAAGCCAAAATTAACAGAAGGGGTTCAAAATTTTTTATAATATTACACTTGGGATTTGAGCTGGTGACCTAAAATAATTTTTAAATCTCTTTTATTACTAATTCCTTTGTGTCAAAGGGGTTCAATAATATGTATGAAAAAATGACACGACCCAAATTTTTGACTAGGCCGTGCGGGCACCCGACATCCTCCCCTAGACCCGTCAGGCGAACCCTTACCAATTAAATTAGGAAAATAAATATAATTCAATTCGAAAATAAGAACAAGACTTAAAAAAAAACACAGACATACTGATACCTCTAAGCTGTACAAAAGAAATTACAACTGACTACCCAACATACTAGGTTTAGGGTTATCCAGACTAGACATCTAAGAGTACAAATGAAGATAGATACCTCCTGAAGGGAACAAAATGCAGCTGAAATAATAGCCAATAAACTGGTGGCCATCCGGAATAAAAGCTGGCTCACCCTGACAGCTGAAGTCGTCTTCGCTCCTTCACAACGTGGTGAACTCAATCCTGGAGCGAACCTGCCGAAACGAAATAGATAGACAAAAACAAACAGCAAACAAGGGTGAGTCAAAAGGACTCAATAAGTGGGGCAGACTAGCCACCTCAAAGAATAGGATAGCTAGCCAGGGAGAAAAGAAACAGACAAACCAAATTCCTCTTATTTAAATTATAAAAAGGCAGAGCCAGATAATAACTAGAAACACGTATGGAATCACAAACTCATCAACAACCAGGAACGTAAGATAGCCAAAACATATAGGTATCCTGAACATGTCGACAATCAGAAATACATCCTGTTGCGGCGTGCAACCCGATCCATATATTCATACTGTCGCGACGTGCAACCCGATCCGTATATTTATACTGTTGCGGCGTGCAACCCGATCCGTGTATTTATACTGTTGCGGCGTGCAACCCGATACGTATATTTATACTGTTGCGGCGTGCAACCTGATCCGATCCATGTATTTATATTGTCGCGACGTGCAACCCGGGATACGAGCCAGAAATATATAGGCCAACTGAGATACGTTCACAACATGGTATACATACCGCATATATAAAACTCAACACAATACACACAATAGTCAGTATGCGGTGCAATGAGATGGAATAAATGCGGGATGATGCAATGCAGTCACATATGTCTGATACCTATCACCGGCACGAGACACTCATCGTCTACCAGGAGATATATGCAATAATGATCCTTCACCGGCTCGGGACTCTCATCGATTACCGGGAAGTATATGTAATGATGACCGTTCACCGGTGCGGGACCCTCATCGCCAACCGGGAAGTATATGCAATAATGACCCTTCGCCGGTGCGGGACTCTCATCGCCAACCGGGAAGTATATGCAATAATGACCCTTCGCCGGTGCGGGACTCTCATCGCCAACCGGGAAGTATATGCAATAATGACCCTTCGCCGGTGCGGGACTCTCATCGCCAACCGGGAAGTATATGCAATAATGACCCTTCGCCGGTGCGGGACTCTCATCGCCAACCGGGAAGTATATGCAATAATGACCCTTCGCCTGTGCGGGACTCTCATCACCAACCTGGAAGTATATGCAATAATGACCCTTCGCGTGCGGGACTCTCATCGCCAACCGGGAAGTATATGCGATGCTCAAAACCAGAGTACAATGCTCATATGTTCAATGCAATGCCAACTACAGGGCATAACATATAATATACAATGTAAATTCAAAGTTAAGGCGTAATGAGTACGCCTATTGGCAGCTACACACGCAAGGAACACGTGGTAGAAAATCCACGAGGCCAGGTTCCTCCAAAGAAATGGATATAAACACTTACCTTGTTACAAAGTTAGTACAGCCACTCAATAACCGCTTTGTCCGTTGGATTCATTGCCAAACGATCCCACTGTTTTCAATAACCAGAAAAATATATCACATAAGGCTAAAGGCTTCATTCCTCACATCTTAGGGCAACCCGGTTAAGAACCTGATACCCTATTCGCATACGCGGTACGCATGTCAGGCCTATGTACATGGTTTAAGGTCACATAACCAAACCCCAAATAAATTACATTTATAAGTTGCCCATAACTCACTGAGTACGAATATATAATCAATTCCATTATCGGGGTCCATTTGACCCTTTAAACTATTAATTGAACTTATTAAAACGATGTCTAATATTCCAAGTTTTACCGTTAAAACATATTCAAACACACGTAATAAACTCAAATAATATATTTGGATCATTACCTGAATGTTTCAGGGTGAAAATTCTACTTTTCTCCGGCCCCTTTTTCTCATTTTCTGGCATTTTTTGCTGCGTTCCTCTTTGATAATGTTTCTGCCAGGTTTTTTTGCATTCTGAGCTTCAACGTGAAGCTTAATGGTAAGGGATATATACTCCCTTTTCCCACCGACCCCACTTTAAGCTTTTATTTTTGTCTTTTTCTCTCTTTTTCTTTTTTCTTTTTATTTTCTTTTCGCGATGAAAATTAAAACAGTACCCTACGATATTCAAAATAATTCCCACTTTTGCATACAAGTTATACAAAATATATGTAACATACTCGCGAAGGCGGATTTCAAATCGGACTCCCGAAACTCAAGATGCGAATTTAAATGGAAAAGAAGTCAAATTATTTAACTTTCGGCATTTTAGCGGAAACTAGCCGAACAACATCGAAATTCACTTTCGAAAGTTCACAAAGGTCATAAATAATCATACGAACCCAACGGCGCTTTCAGCTTTCGAATCGGAGCTCATTCGGCAAAACCGAGCTCGAAAATCTCTTTTTAATATTTATCGCCAATAAAAACTGAAACCTTCTTCCGATGCCTACCAAACGAGGTCTGATTTAGCTCAAATTTTACAGACAGGTCCTAATGGACATTACGAATATTTTAAAATTATCGACACGCCAAGTGAAGTCCTAACTTCCGAAACGACTGACCGAGGTCGTTTCATTCTCCTCCACTTAAACTCTCGTTCGTCCTTGAACGAGCCTAAATCTAAAGAAAAATTTGCACAGATAGCGAAAGAACTTGCACGACCTTCATAAGCTAATCCACGGGTATTATTTCCTGATTACAGGATCAGAATCATAACACGCATATCGATCTTTTGGAATAAAATATATCTGGATAATATGATAATATCATTACCCAACTTATTCGGACTAAACAGACCCTTTCTCAATCATGAGAGAGGAGTTTTATATTTTCGAAACAAAGATACACGAAACTTTGAATGGGTTAACATGATTCAGCCGATAATTACCTCTTCGATATACCTTTCGATATAGAACAGGTCGATGGAACTAAGAATTAGCTTATGCTTCAGCAACACCTTAGAGATTTAATATTATGATTCGGTATCAATTGGAGGAAGACTCCTCCACTTAAAGCACAAACTCATGCAGCCACTTGAATAGGAATAACCATTCTCGCACAGTCTGCTGGACTAAAGAAGATTTAGCTAAAAGCTGAACGTAGGCAGCCCTAAGCTACCAACTTCCCTTTCGAGTTGCCAGCACTATACTATACATAGGAATGGATACCCGGATAAACAGATAACATAAACATGTTAAACGGATAACAAGATGAGACAACTGGACCAAAACAATAATATGCTTCCAAAATAATAATATGCTTACCCGGCCACAATAACACGTACTCTGGCTCAACACAGGGAACTTCACAAGCGGCTACCAATCGCCCAAGCTCACTAGTGCAGGGCGAAGAAGAAATGAAAATGGATCGAGGATAGAAACAATTAGAGCTTCAGGAAGTTCATCTTCTTATTTGCTTGGCTACCAAAGCTAGACTGCTTACGAGTCAAAGTAGCCCAAGAATCGCAATTGAAGAAACATATATTAACTGAGCTTTATGGAACAACATCCATGCCAATTTGACCTCCCAATAAGAAGGAAACTCTGACAATTTACCAGAAACTCTTTTTTTATAACTAAGACAAGCTCATAGAATAACATGACTCGACTAGAATCTCTAACCAAGAGAAGATACATAGATCGAGCATTACTTACTAGCCACTTTACACCGGAAGAAATAACGACACTTCCTGATGGTGACGAATGAATCCCATCATCCTACCAACACTGATTTCCGAGGAGAGAGGTAAAATGACTTGACATAATAACACAAGGTGGCATAACAGGATGCCAAGCAGGCAATAGCAATACTCACCATCAAATCTCTCATATTTAGATCAGATAAACTAGTAGGGTCTCATAAATGCCAGGAATAAATTGTATCAGAAACTCACCCCTCTACCGCAACCGATTCTTAATTACGACAATATCCAAGGAAACCGTCGAAACATGATAAGACACACCATTTCCAGATCGATCGAAAAGATAAATCTTACTTACAGAAAACGGAAGAAAAAACACACGGGTCTACTACATCAGATGCCTCAGCATCCTGCCAGACTAGCAGTTCATCGAACTGCCTCTGCGGCTGAGCCGAGCCGCTACCCTGATAATTACTTCTAGAAGAACCATTACTACCACTCTCTCGACCTCTATCGAATGAGGGCATATCTCTGGCTGATTGAAACCTATATGAAATCCCCTGCGATTGTGCAGATGCCTGATGGCAGGAGAAAGGACGAACGCCTACTTGCCGGAGTAAGAGAAAACTCCTTAAAGGATAGCCAGACTCACGACAATGATAACATAATTTTCTCTAAAAATGGAAACTGGATAGGTTATAGATAGCTACAAAGAGAAAACTGAGTCTATCTTGATGAACTACCCGCGCACTTTAAGAATCATGTGACACAAACTGAGATAACCTGGAAGGTGACCTCCCAAAATAATCGGAATTCTTACCTCCAAATAAGATACCATGGTTACCCACTAGGGCCACGGGATCTCTTGCTCTCCCGCTCTAACTCTTCCCGCTCTAACTTATGGTATGTCTAATACCTCTGAGCAATATCAACCACGACATCAAAGGAAGTCCCAACCTCAATTTTTCGAGCCATCCGAGATCTCAAGGAAGGAGAAAGGTCATCAATAAATATTTGAATCTCTTGGACTAGTTCTAATGCATATTCAGCCATTCTATAGAATTCAATCTCATATTCTGAAACACCAACAGGTTAACCGACAGGCTACCCTGTCTAACCCACTCAAACTGAAAACACTTTTCATCTCGCTCGCTACTCGAAAGGAACTTTCCACGAATCTAGAAGAAAAACCGAACCAAGTTAGCTAATAAGCGAGCGGCCAACCAATTCAAGGCTGGACCCTGAAACTGGAAAGCAGAATAATACACAGCATATTGCTCGAGATAACCAACAGCCTGAAGGATATGCTGACATCATTTTATTTTTAAAAAGAATCACGAGGTTTATCTGATGCATTGCTTAAGAATATCGGAAGGTTCAACAGCGTAAAATAATGCAACCTCTTCGGACATTCGGACCGAACTGATACCTCGGATGGCAAACCAGCCAGAACAATTAGAGGTACAACACATACTACCTCTGGAATATAATTTACTGTGGAAATATTAAGAACTAGAATAGGAGCTCCCTGAAATCGAACATCTACATCTGCGTCAACTTGATAAGCTGCCTAGCGAATAATAGGTTTTAGCGGTATCTACGTCACCAAGATTCTCGTGAAAGCATCATAGAGAGCCAAGGGAACTACAAGGCCCTGCTCCCTTGCCCATCGCGAGCTCGTACAGCTGGGACCTCCGTAACTAGATCGTCAGCATGATCCAAACACTCGGGGCTTCGTCAGTGCTAACCCCTGGCCAGACTGCTTCGTCTTGAACTCATACCGTTTGCTGATTTGTCGCATGAGGGTTCACAATTACCATGAAGAAATTAACGAAAATACTTTAGCATCTTAAACCGACGCACGATCAGAAAAGAAGGAAGTGAAACTTTCTAAATGCCATCATAGCCTCTCGTAGATAAGTACGGACGTCTACGTACCCATCGGCGAGACTCTACTAGACACTGTCTTAGTCTGGATAGACTCTAAATCGGGCTCTGATACCAACTGACACGACCCAAATTTTTGACTAGGCCGTGCGGGCACCCGACATCCTCCCCTAGACCCGTCGGGCGAACCCTTACCAATTAAATTAGGAAAATAAATATAATTCAATTCGAAAATAAGAACAAGACTTAAAAAAAAACACAGACATACTGATACCTCTAAGCTGTACAAAAGAAATTACAACTGACTACCCAACATACTAGGTTTAGGGTTATCCAGACTAGACATCTAAGAGTACAAATGAAGACAGATACCTCCTGAAGGGAACAAAATGCAGCTGAAATAATAGCCAATAAACTGGTGGCCATCCGGAATAAAAGCTGGCTCACCCTGACAGCTGAAGTCGTCTTCGCTCCTTCACAACGTGGTGAACTCAATCCTGGAGCGAACCTGCCGAAACGAAATAGATAGACAAAAACAAACAGCAAACAAGGGTGAGTCAAAAGGACTCAATAAGTGGGGCAGACTAGCCACCTCAAAGAATAGGATAGCTAGCCAGGGAGAAAAGAAACAGACAAACCAAATTCCTCTTATTTAAATTATAAAAAGGCAGAGCCAGATAATAACTAGAAACACGTATGGAATCACAAACTCATCAACAACCAGGAACGTAAGATAGCCAAAACATATAGGTATCCTGAACATGTCGACAATCAGAAATACATCCTGTTGCGGCGTGCAACCCGATCCATATATTCATACTGTCGCGACGTGCAACCCGATCCGTATATTTATACTGTTGCGGCGTGCAACCCGATCCGTGTATTTATACTGTTGCGGCGTGCAACCCGATACGTATATTTATACTGTTGCGGCGTGCAACCTGATCCGATCCATGTATTTATATTGTCGCGACGTGCAACCCGGGATACGAGCCAGAAATATATAGGCCAACTGAGATACGTTCACAGCATGGTATACATACCGCATATATAAAACACAACACAATACACACAATAGTCAGTATGCGGTGCAATGAGATGGGATAAATGCGGGATGATGCAATGCAGTCACATATGTCTGATACCTATCTCCGGCACGAGACTCTCATCGTCTACCAGGAGATATATGCAATAATGATCCTTCACCGGCTCGGGACTCTCATCGATTACCGGGAAGTATATGTAATGATGACCCTTCACCGGTGCGGGACCCTCATCGCCAACCGGGAAGTATATGCAATAATGACCCTTCGCCTGTGCGGGACTCTCATCGCCAACCGGGAAGTATATGCAATAATGACCCTTCGCCGGTGCGGGACTCTCATCGCCAACCGGGAAGTATATGCAATAATGACCCTTCGCCGGTGCGGGACTCTCATCGCCAACCGGGAAGTATATGCAATAATGACCCTTCGCCGGTGCGGGACTCTCATCACCAACCGGGAAGTATATGCAATAATGACCCTTCGCCTGTGCGGGACTCTCATCACCAACCTGGAAGTATATGCAATAATGACCCTTCGCGTGCGGGACTCTTATCGCCAACCGGGAAGTATATGCGATGCTCAAAACCAGAGTGCAATGCTCATATGTTCAATGCAATGCCAACTACAGGGCATAACATATAATATACAATGTAAATTCAAAGTTAAGGCGTAATGAGTACGCCTATTGGCAGCTACACACGTAAGGAACACGTGGTAGAAAATTCACGAGGCCAGGTGCCTCCAAAGAAATGGATATAAACACTTACCTTGTTACAAAGTTAGTACAGCCACTCAATAACCGCTTTGTCCGTTGGATTCATTGCCAAACGATCCCACTATTTTCAATAACCAGAAAAATATATCACATAAGGCTAAAGGCTTCATTCTTCACATCTTAGGGCAACCCGGTTAAGAACCTGATACCCTATTCGCATACGCGGTACGCATGTCAGGCCTATGTACAGGGTTTAAGGTCACATAACCAAACCCCAAATAAATTACATTTATAAGTTGCCCATAACTCACTGAGTACGAATATATAATCAATTCTATTATCGGGGTCCATTTGACCCTTTAAACTATTAATTGAACTTATTAAAACGATGTCTAATATTCCAAGTTTTACCGTTAAAACATATTCAAACACACGTAATAAACTCAAATAATATATTTGGATCATTACCTGAATGTTTCAGGGTGAAAATTCTACTTTTCTCCGGCCCCTTTTTCTCATTTTCTGGCATTTTTTGCTGCGTTCCTCTTTGATAATGTTTCTGCCAGGTTTTTTTGCATTCTGAGCTTCAACGTGAAGCTTAATGGTAAGGGATATATACTCCCTTTTCCCACCGACCCCACTTTAAGCTTTTATTTTTGTCTTTTTCTCTCTTTTTTTTTTCTTTTTATTTTCTTTTCGCGATGAAAATTAAAACAGTACCCTACGATATTCAAAATAATTCCCACTTTTGCATACAAGTTATACAAAATATATGTAACATACTCGCGAAGGCGGATTTCAAATCGGACTCCCGAAACTCAAGATGCGAATTTAAATGGAAAAGAAGTCAAATTATTTAACTTTCGGCATTTTAGCGGAAACTAGCCGAACAACATCGAAATTCACTTTCGAAAGTTCACAAAGGTCATAAATAATCATACGAACCCAACGGCGCTTTTAGCTTTCGAATCGGAGCTCATTCGGCAAAACCGAGCTCGAAAATCTCTTTTTAATATTTATCGCCAATAAAAACTGAAACCTTCTTCCGATGCCTACCAAACGAGGTCTGATTTAGCTCAAATTTTACAGACAGGTCCTAATGGACATTACGAATATTTTAAAATTATCGGCACGCCAAGTGAAGTCCTAACTTCCGAAACGACTGACCGAGGTCGTTTCAAAAAATCTTATTCTATTCTTATTTACGCGGTATAATAATTCGACTAAAGAGGTTCAACCTCTTGCTAATGAATAGCTCCGCCCCTGCGCACTGTGTACCTCACCTCATCTTGTGATACTGTGTTATATCAACCAACATGGGTGTTAGGTCTACTAAAGTCGAGAGCTGGAGTAGACAAGAACATGAGTAGAGATCACTCATATCTTAAGCTGTATAAAGTCCTTTGCGGGAAAGGGGAATTTATGTATTTTCCCTATTAAGTAGGGATGTAGAGCACATGAAATTTTGGCCCTACCACCAAAAGCCCACGGGGCAGGGGCGGATCCAGGATTTACAAGTACTGGGTGCCAAAAATTATAAGAATTTACAATTATTAGCCTTCAAAGGCGGAGCGAGAAAAGTCATATATAAGATTTAAAATAATACTTTAAAGCAATTTTTGAGACATCTTTACCATTAAACTAAAATTTTGCCTTAAGTTGAGGGGTTAAAAAATATAACTATACCATAAAAATTAATTTTTTACTGTATTTAAGCAGTCTAATTCAATATGCTTAGCCTTCGTATACTAGCAAGGTAGAGAGATTGTTAGAAGCACGAAAAGATTCTTTTGGAAAAAATAAGACTAATCTCCATGGACCAAATTTACACATGATTTAATTAAAATTAGAAAAGGAAGTATTTGAAATCTAAGTTAAAAAGAGTCATGAAATTTAAAATTGCGATTATGAATTTAGATATTTAATATAATATTTATGGACAAATATGTCTTTACATTATTTTATACTACTAATTAAAAAGAAAAAGAAAAAGAAATAAAAACAAACTACAACAAGGCTAGTGGAATTAATTAAAAAGTAGAGAAAGGAAAGAGAAAAGAGGCCCAACATCTTAGAATGATTGCTGGCAGAACAGAATGTTACGTAGCTTGTAAGATTCGAACCCACAACATTGGGGTTGATGTTACAGCCAGCAACCAGTAGCACCATGAGCCATTTTGTTTAGTGGGTGCCACTTTAAAATATAGATTGAAATACATTGTCAAGACTGATATACATACATATACATACACTGTCGCGATGGAGGATAGCGGGTGCCGTGGCACCCCTACCCTCAATGTAGATCCGCCGCTGCCACGGGGTGATCACAACATTATATTGCATGGGTACATGTAGGCTCAATCCAAGCAATGATTTGATTGGACTCGTACACTTCATTTGCACGTGCATTTTTTCCGCAATATTCAATACTCAACCTATTTTTCCGAAGAAAGAATATCAGAGAAAACTAATTACTCGAAATGGTTAAGTTTCATAAGTCTGTTAGGGTATTTCAAGTAAAAAAAAGACAATTCCATTTTAATTGTCAACTTCTAGAGAGGGTTAAAATGCACTGAACAGCCCATTCACTATCTTGCATAAAAAAAGCTTCTTGAACATTTACCTCTCAAATATGGACAAAACATGAGAGGTCATATTTAGGGTTTTTTTTTTATCAGAAGAGAAAAGAAAGAAAACAAGGAAAAGGTAACAGAAATTGACATAAAAGAGGTAAAGTATCGGTGCATAAATATTCAAAATTGCCCTTGAGCCTACTTCTCTCAAGCTAAGTCTAGCTTTGATTTTTACATCATAGAAGACTTCTTCAACTTTCCTAAGGTCATATTTCATTCCTGCAACAAGAGAAAGTTATGATACAAGAAACACTAAAAACTAGATATGATGTAGGACTAAAATCAGCATTTGTTGGATAATAGATTTTGATTTGAAATATGAAATCTGCAAATATTTGAGTAAAATACTTAAAAGGTCACTCAACTTTGAGAAATGTGTGACCAAAGTCACTTTGCTTTGAATTGTACTAACAAAGTCACTCAACTTAAGGTAATTCTCACCAAAAGTCATTGTAACCGAATTTTGCACAGTCATCCCACCGGAAATCTGACATGGCATTTTTATTTTTAATTATATATACATGTGGCACACTTTATTTACCGTATAGAATTTTATAATAAGTTGATTTATTTTATAAGGATTTGGAAAGTGTTCTTTTAAATTATCACAATAATAGAATATTGTATCCTAGCTAAACTGCTACAGGTACTGCCGAAGTATTAGATTTACTACTCTTTCAAGTACTTAACTCTTTAATTAGTTACGGTTAGAATCATTATTTTTTGCAAATCTATTAGTTAAATATATATTTTTTATATAATAGATAATAGGTGGATAGGAAAAATGAGACTTGGCTCCTCTCCATTATCTAGTGTCTCCATTTTCCTAAGTTCTTATTTGGATGAATAACATTTGGCCCTCCTTAAAATCAGTGTTCTAGATTTAATAGGGTAAATGAAGGTATTTATCTATCGTTTGGACAAAATATCTTTCCATTTCAAATTCAAATTATCTTAAAGAATCCTTTAATTTAGCAGCAAAATTTCACCCCGCCCGTCCCCCCAAACCTAAATTTCGAT
Organism: Petunia x hybrida; assembly: GCA_037355625.1. NCBI lineage: Eukaryota > Viridiplantae > Streptophyta > Magnoliopsida > Solanales > Solanaceae > Petunia > Petunia x hybrida. The sequence goes on from JBBBVM010000258.1 coordinate 1,025,676, forward strand.
CATCTCAAACTTGACCTTTCTTTTTAGTTTAATTCTTTATAGAAGTAATTTTTTGCTATTGTTCGAGAATGTGCACTCAAAAAATTAAGAAGCATTTTAAATAAAAATTATATTAATAGTTAAACAAACTCATCTTATTTTAGATATAGAAGTATAGAAGACCTATGTGATTTCTATAAGTATTACGAATTGGTTGGAATGTTTTTTTCCAAGATAAAATGTGAATAACTATGAGCAGAATATTAGGTACTATCTTCGTAACTAGTTTTAACTGATGTGATTGTGTGAAAAGGATTTCTTCGCGTATTGTATTTGAGTAAATTGACATTATTAAATCTGGTCTTGTTAATTCTATTTGTTACCATGTTATCACTTGCAAATAGTTTAACACTATTTTTTATTTCTGCTATATTTTTGAGATTGGATTAGCAAAAACAAAGTCTTATTAAAAAAAAAAAAAATGAACGAAAATTTTGGAGACCGAAAAATAATTTAGGAGGATGGATAAACTTCGTTGCTAAATTATAAGATAAGTTAGATGCTTTGAATTTAAAATGGGAAGATATATGTTTCTAACCATGGTTAAACACTTAGTTTTACTTCATTAAATCTAGACCATTCATTTTGAAAAGGGAGCCGGATCCGAAAAAATGGGTAGGAGAAATGGGTTATGAATCTAGAGTTGGGTTAATCAACTAATTATAAAATCCTACATGGAAAATAAAGTGTGCCACATGTATATATAATTAAAAATGAAAATTCCATATCAGAATTCTGGTGAGATGACTGTGCAAAATCTGGTTACAATGACTTTTGGTGAGAATTACCTTAAGTTGAGTGATTTTATTAGTACAATTCAAAGCAAAGTGACTTTGGTCACACATTTCTCAAAGTTGAGTGACCTTTTAAGTATTTTACTCGCAAATATTTGTATTGAAGGGAAACCCAGAGGAAAACGAAATGTAGAAGTTATGAAAACTTATGCAAATTGCATAAAGAATAGATGCATCCCTGCTATCAATTGGGTTAGTGTGCATACATTTTTACTTAGGTAAGTTTCTTGCCTTGCAGAAAATTCAGAGGAAGGTAGTAGCTGTTTATGAAAAGAGAAGTTTTGCCTGTTGAGACATTGATAAAGCTGAGAATTCTTGAACAGTACTATAATTGCTTCTCCACAAGAACTTGGTTTTACTTTTAATGGATAGTATATATTTTGCATCTGGATATAGTTTGACTGAATGTAATGTTCATCGGCTTTAAAAAAGATTATGGAGTGGTGATCTTGGAACCATTATCGGATGTAGTCAGAGGATAGGTTCAATTACCATCTTGATATTTTCCTCATCACACCAACTACAAGAAAAAGTAAGAAAAGAATATTTTTGATATTAATAATCTATAGTGTGTGTTGCAGCTAAAAAATGTATATGGGCAATAGTATTTACTTACTCGAACTCTATTCTACTTTCATCCTTTTAATTTATTTTGATTTCCCTTTCATTTAACACAGAGGAATGAATGATGAGAAAGTAAAGAATAAGACCGAGCCAATGCAAGAACTCTAGTTTAAGAGAAAGAGGACATGTAACAAATTTCAAACAAAGAACAAAAATTTAATCACACCAATTAAACAAACTGTGTAGAGGTGGATTAAGTTTTCCATGCATCTAATTTTCTAAGACTATAGCCTATTTGGCATTGCTTCGCCAAAGTCAAAAGTATTTTTTTCACAAAAAAAAAAATATTTTTTGGATTTATGAGGTATTTGGCAAAAGAAAAAAAAAGTACTTTTAGCAGAAGCAGTTTTTCTGCTTTTGGGGAGAAGCAGATATTTGTAGCTTCTCCCAAGAAGCAGTTTATTAATTTTTTCAAGACAAATATATTCTTACAAAAAATTCTTATTTACCAAATTATCCCTCATTAATTAACCACATCTATCTTAAAATAAAATTATATTACTCTTTTTCATTTTTTTTCTTTCTACATACTGTTACAAATCCTTTTTCTCTCGGTCTAATTTTTATTTTTAGGTATATCTCTCAATCCTATATAGCCTTGTTTTCTCTGTCAAAGCTACAACTACAATAATAAATTCCTTGAGTCGGTTAATAATTTCTTAAGGTATGTAATCTTTTTAATTTGCTTCAAATATAATTTTAAGATTGTATTTATTTAAATCTTTTACTGAAAATACAAGTGATAGTTAATCTTGCCTACTTCGAACTTTGCTATGATCGTGAAAATACAGAAGCTTCTACCTTTAACTTTATGTTTTAACTACATTTTTTTAAGTAAAGTCTTCTATGATAAATATTTAATATTATTTTTATTTCTAATAAGCCAAATATAAAATGAATTTGGATGTCCTTTTCGTAATTTGATACTCAAAAGTACTTTTTTGTAAAAATTACCAAATACAAATTATTGATCAAAAGTACTTCTCCAATGAGTTGTCCAAACACAAACTGCTTATTATTCAAAAGTATTTTTGTCACAAATACTTTTCAAAATAAGCAGTTTTTTTACAGCAATCCCAAACATGCTCTTAGTCTGAAACCAAACCTGGTATGCTATATCTAACTAAACAGCCGCCACATAAAGCACAATTGCCAAGAGAGTACTAAGTAGAGAAGATTTAACTAAATGACTCTCCAAAAACTTGACTTAAAAAAATGACCTCTTTTTTTCTTTTTGACTTATTTTTTTGGGAAAAATAGTTAAGTGAGGTTAAGTGGGGGTCAGGGGCTTAATTAAAAATAGAAAAACTTATGGGTAAAAGTGAATATTACATAAAAGTATATAAACTAACCAAAACCGGATCATTTTTCCGGGTAAAAAAAATCAAAAACGGGTTATTCCTTCCTCGCGCCTCTTCCAGTTTTTTCAAACCGATTTCATGTCCTTCCATAAGTTCTGCTAAACATTTTCGTCTCTCATTCAGTTTGATATCTTGAGTAACTGCTATTTAACAATTTTGTGGAAGATTTGAAGTAGCAGTTGAAGAATTTCAAGAAATCTCGATTTCTTCAGGTGAGGAACCCTTGTATCGTTGAATTCTTTTTCTGATTCTCATACAAGTCTTAGAACTTATGAAGAACGTCAATGATGTTTTTTGAAGAAATTTTGATTTTTTATTTATTGGTCTTTCTAATTCTTTTTTTTTTTTTAGTTTATGAAATGAGATTATTTATACTTTGTGTTGATGCTTCTGTATGTAGATAAAGTAATGGCAAAATTGAAAAAGAAAGAGGCGAGTAAGCAATCTGAAGAAGATGACAATCAAAGTGTTAGACGAATTCCTGAAGCTGAAGTTGCTGAACTTGATAAACATCTAGAAGCAGATGACAATCAATCCACAAGTGGTGGAGTTCTTGAAAGTGCTAATAATCCAGCAGCAGATGACAATCAAACTCTACTTATTGAAACTGGTTTAATGGATGCTGAAGTTCGTGAAAAAGAATCCCATATAGAAAAGACCGTAGAGGATCACTCTGCAAAAGATATTGTAGTGGAAGATGCCCAAGTGGAACCCCAAACTGAGGATCTCTTGGCTGAAATCGACACTTTTCAAGAGGATGAACTCTCTGATGCAAGGAAAGGTAAGGAAAGCGTGGATGATGGTGGTGGTGATGGTGGACAAAGTTCTGCTGCTCCTGATGAATGAAGTGGAGAGGAATCAGGAGAAGATGAAAGTGGCGAAGAAGGTGAAGAAGAAACTAAAGAAGAAACTGATGAAGAAGGTGATGAAGAAACTGATCAAGAAGGGGATGAAGCCAGGGAGCCTGAGTGGGGGTTCGACCATTTATCAGTTCCTCGATGCATCAAGGAAATCAACATTAGAAGGTATGGACTTAAAACTTGCCTTGATAAAATTCCATCATTCCCGGCAAATATATCTGTTCGATCTAGCATTAAAAAGTTTTATCTATTCAAAAAGTTGTTGAAAACCTTGAAATTAGAAAAAAAAATTTAAGGAATCTGTGTTTGGGAAGTTCCTTGAAATGTCCCAATTTTGGCAATTCAATGGACAGATGGTCCACTCCCTACTTCTGTATAGAGTAAATATAAAAAGCGTAGGGAGGTTTGGTTCTTGGTTGATGGGAAGGCAGCTTGTTTTGGGCTTAGGAAGTTTTCTCTAATGACTTGTTTGGAGTATGGGGTAAAACCCAGCGGTAAAGCAAAGAAAAAGGTTGTGAAGAAAGGCGAGGACTGTTATGAAAAACTAACTTGGAAACCATCCACTGAGGCAAATGTTAAAGTAACATTGTCGAGGCTGTGGAGGGTGTTGAAAATTAGCAGAAGATTTGACCAAGAGGAACAGTTGAAGATGTGCCTTTTGTAGTTTCTCCACACGATATTGATGGCAAAGGATACTTCAAAGTCTGTTGATAAGGAATGAGTTTGTATGGTTGATGATCTGGAGTTCTTCTCCAAGTATCCATGAGACAGGTTGTGCTTCGAGTTGAAGATTGAATATTTGAAGCCCAAGCTTTACATAGCCGATCATTATAAAACCTTCAGTGAGAAAGAAAAACCATATGGATATGCTCTTTTTGGCTACCGCTGGGCATTTTTGGTAAGTCTACAATAAACCAATAGTTAATTGATCGTAAAGTTTTCATTTGTCGTAGTCCGATTAACTCTTTTATCTTAGGCCTGGGTCAATGAAACATTTTCTGCAATTGGAAGGAGAGCTGCACTGACAGATCAGTCTCCTATGCCGTGCCCTCAGATGCTCAAATGGTACACAAAAAGGGTGCCTAAATCCTTTGATCCATTTGTGGAAGCAGAAAATAAAATTAAGGTAACGTTGAGCTATTTTCATGTCATTAAATATTTTTATTTAAACTGTAAGAAATTAATTTGCTCAACTTTTATCCAGATCGTGTGCCCTTACTTATTCTCTACTGACCAAGAGGTGCGATCGAGGTGGGGGGGGATTTATATGTGCCCTATGAAGATGAAGTTGAGGATGCATCGGTGGATGCCTTTAGGGCTGAACTTGAGGGGCCACAGCCATCAAGAAGACTGTTGTTAATCCTGCTGATGAAGTTGATATAGATCTAGATGGAGAAGAAGATGCAAGAGGTGATGAAAATATTGGCGAAGATCGTATAAGAATTTTTGGTGAAGGTACAAGACCTTCAAGTGGTGGTGTCACTGCTGCAGGTCCTTCTTTGGATATTGTGCTCGCTAGGCTGACAGCAATAGAGGGCAAATTGGTTGATGTTGCTAAGATGCTAGCGGAACAACTGAAGAGGACAATATGCAAATATTTGTACCGTTCTTCTGCGTGGTTGATGAGGCATAGGAGGAGGAAGACAATAGACCGTGTTACCACTGCGAAGACCACTTCAATTCTGAGAAAGAAGTGTAGAATTGATGAAGCGATTGCTATTGCCAGTGCCACCAATGCCAGTGCAGTTAATGCCAAAGCCAATGCAGTTGATGCCAATACCAATGCAGCTGATGCCAATGCCAATGCAGTTGATATCACCAATGGCAAGGCTGCAAAGGAAGCCAATATGAATAATAATGTACTGCTGATGAAAAATGGTGAGGATGTTGAGGAACAGTTTTATGAAGCAGAGGATGCATCCCATGTCGAATCGGAATCAAACTTGAATGGAGCAGTTGGAGAAGTTGGTCAAGATTTCGAAGAAATTGTGTTGGCTGTCTTGGAGAGTCATGACAAAGAGTTTATTAACAAAGATGAGAACAAAGATTGATTTTTCAGTCTTTAGAAGATTGTTTTTTTTAATCTTGTATGAGTGTTATAAAGTTGACAATATTTTTTTTAATCTTGTTTGAGTGTTATAAAGTTGACAATATTTTTTTTTAATCTTGTTTGAGTATTAATAAGTTGACAATATTGTATTTTAATCTTGTTTGAGTGATAAATAGTTGACAATCCATTTTGGGAGTGATCGTTGATAACTAAACTTTTGTGAACTATAGTTATTGATTGCATACTGTAATAGGTCAATTATTGATATGAAAATAAATATTTATAGTGGCAATTTTATTTACTTGGACAAGTAGGAATAAAACTATAAACTACTTTACATGGTCGACACTATATTATTGCTGGATTTATATTTGTAATATCGAAAATATTGTGTTGGTATAAGTTGGACGATATTCGACCATAGACCAAATGCACATAGTCTAAAGACAAAATAATATTTCAAACAACAAAACAAATACATGACATATATTAATAGACCTGTAACTTAGCCAATGCGCAAAGTAGATTTAATGGTAGATAATAGGAGACGTGAAGTGTGGCAGAGTGACACGACCCAAAATCCGGTTAGGCCGTGCGGGCACCCGACATCCTTCCCTAGACCCGTCGGGCGAACCCTTACCAATTAAATTAGGAAAATAAATATAATAATTCATAAATAAGAATAAGACTTAGAAAAAGCACAGACATACTGATGTCTCTAAGCTGTACAAAAGAAATTACAGCTGACTTTCCAACATACTAGGTTTAAGGCTATCCAGACTAGACATCTAAGAGTACAAAAGAAGACAGATACCTCCTGAAGGGAGCAAAATGCAGCTGAAATAATAACCAATAAACTGGTAGCCATCCGGAATAAAAGCTGGCTCACCCTGACAGCTGAAGTCGTCTTCGCTCCTGAACAACGTGGCGAACTCAATCCTGGAGCGAACCTGCCGAAACGAAATAAATAGATAAGAACAAACAACAAACAAGGGTGAGTCAAAAGGACTCAATAAGTGGGGCAGACTAGCCACCTCAAGAATAGGATAGCTAGCCAGGGAGAAAAAAACAGCTAAACCAAATCCATCTTATTTGAACTATAAACAGGCAGAGCCAGATAATACTCCCTCCGTCCCAATTTATGTGGCACCATTTGACCGGGCACGGAGTTTAAGAAAATAGAGGTTGATCTTGTTAAGTGTCAATTTTACCCTTTAAAAAGTAAGAGAGAGAAGATTTGAGTAATAAAAAAGTTGTTGGTAGGTTTAAAAGTATGTAGGGCCCAACAAGGACAAAATAGAGATAGTACATTAAATAGTTGTCAAATAAAGAAAGGTGCCACTTATTTTGGGACAAACAAAAAAGGAAATGGTGCCACATAAATTGGGACGGAGGGAGTAACTGAAAACACGTATGGAATCATAAACAACCAGGGACATAAGGTAGACAGAACATATAGATATCCCGAACATGTCGACAATCAGAAATACATCATGTTGTGGCGTGCAACCCGATCCATATATTCATACTGTCGCGACGTGCAACCCGATCCGTATATTTATACTGTTGCGGCGTGCAACCCGATCCGTATATTTATACTGTTGCGGCGTGCAACCCGATCCGTATATTTATACTGTTGCGGCGTGCAACTCGATCCGATCCATGTATTTATATTGTCGCGACGTGCAACCCGGGATACGAGCCAGAAATATATAGGCAAACTGAGATACGTTCACAACATGGTATACATACCGCATACATAAAACACAACACAATACACACAATAGTCAGTATGCAGTACAATGAGATGGGATGAATGCGGTACGATGCAATGCAGTCACATATGCCTGATACCTATCTCCGGCGCGGGACTCTCATCGTCTACCAGGAGATATATGCAATAATGATCCTTCACCGGCTCGGGACTCTCATCGATTACCGGGAAGTATATGCAATAATGACCCTTCACCGGTACGGGACTCTCATCGCCAACCGGGAAGTATATGCAATAATGACCCTTCACCGGTGCGGGACTCTCATTGCCAACCGGGAAGTATATGCAATAATGACCCTTCACCGGTGCGGGATTCTCATCGCCAACCGGGAAATATATGCAATGCTCAAAACCAAAGTGCAATGCTCATATGCTCAATGCAATACCAATAACAGGACATAACATATAATATACAATGTAAATTCAAATCTAAGGCGTAATGAGTACGCCTATTGGCAGCTACACACGCAAAAAACACGTGGTAGAAAATCCACGAGGTCAGGTGCCTCCAAAGAAATGGATATAAACACTTACCTCTTCCAAAAGTTAGCTCTGCTAATCAACAAACGCTTTATCCTTTGGTTTCCTTGCCAAACGATCCCACTCTGTTCAATAAGCAGAAAACTATATCAAATAAGGCTAAAGGCTTCATTCCCTACATCTTAGGGTAATCTAGGTAGGAACTTGATACCCTATTCGCATACGCAATACGCAGGCCAGGCCTATGTACAGGGTTCAAAGTCACATAACCAAACCCTGAATAAATTACATTTATATGTTGCCCATAACTCACTGAGTACGAATATATAATCAATTTCATTATCGGGGTCCATTTGACCCTTTAAACTATTAATTGAACTTATTAAAATGATGTATAATATCCCAATTTTTACCGTAAAAATATATTCAAACATACGTAATAAGCTCAAATAATGAATTAACATCATTACCTGAATGTTTCGGGGTAAAAATCCTATCTTTTCTCTGGCTCTTTTTCTTATTTTCTGGCATGTTTTCCTTTCTCAGCGTTTGTTCGCGTTTATGTTCTGTTGTTGTAAAACAGATATGGGACACTGCCCATGGTCATCTACTCAACTTTCCTTTTCTTTCCTTTTTGTCTTTTTCTGTATTTTGTCTTTTCTCTTTTTTTTTTCTTTTTCTTTTAAAATTCGTTGTTACGGTAAAAATTAAAACGGTACCCTACGATATTCGAAATAATCCCAACTTTTGCATACAAGTTATACAAAATGTATGTAACATATTTGCGAAGGTGGATCTCAAATTGGACTCCCAAAAGTCAAGATGCGAATTTAAATAGAAAAAGTCAAATTATTTAACTTTCGGCATTTTAGGGGAAACTAGCCGAACAACATCGAAATTCACTTTCGAAAGTTCACAAAAGATACAAATAATCATACGAACCTAACGGCACTTTCGGATTTCGAATCGGAGCTCATTCGCCAAAACCGAGCTCGAAAATCTCTTTTTAATATTTATCGATAATAAAATCGAAACCTTCTTCCGATGCCTACCAAACGAGGTCTGATTTAGCTCAAATTTTATAGACAAGTCCCAATGGACCTTACGAATATTTTAAAATTATCGGCACGCCAATCGGAGTCCTATCTTCCGAAACGACTAACCGAGGTCGTTTCATTCTCCTCCACTTAAACTCTCGTTCGTCCTCGAACGAGCCTAAGTCTAAAGCAAGATTCACGCTGATAACAAAAGAACTTGCACGACCTTCATAAACTATCCCACGGAATTTTTTTCTCATGATTACAGAATCGAAATTATAACACGAACACCGAACTCTTGGAATAAAACATATCTGGATAATATGATAATACCATTGCCCGGATTATTCTGACTAAGATGATCCTTCCTCGATCACGAGAGGAGAGTTCTACATTTTCGAAGCAAGATACACGGAACTTTGAATGGATTAACATGATTCAGCCGATAATCACCTCGTCGATATTCTTTACGATATAGAAAAAGTCGATGGAACTAGGAATTAGCTCACGCTTGAACAACGCCTTAGGGATTTAATATTAGGATTCGATATCAATTGGAGGAAGACTCCTCCACTTAGAGCATAAACTCATACAACTAACTTGAATAGAAATAGTCATCCTCGCACAGTCTGCAGGACTAAGGAAGATATAGCTAAAAACAAAATGCGGCTCAGACCTGAGCTACTAAATTACCCTCTCTAGTTGCCAAACAGATGTAACTCTCGAGTTCACAACTCCATACCTTTTCCATAAGCAACATCGCTCGATAGCTCAATTTACGGGTCGGACGACACTCTCCATTACCCTTAGTAACCTTGAAACACAATAATGTGCTTATACGACTACCTTGACATGCACTCTGGCTCAACATAGGGAACATCACGAGTGGATATTAACCGCCCAACCTCACTAGTGTCGGAAGAAGAAGAGATGGCAACGGACTGAGGTTAGGAATAATTAGAGCTTCAGGAAGTTCATCTTCTTATTTGCTTGGCTACCAAAGCTAGACTACTTCCGAGTCAGGCTAACCAAAGAATTGAAGAAATAGACATTAAATGAGCTCTATGGAACAACATCCATGCCATTTAACCTCTCAATAAGAAGGAAACTCTGACAATTTACCAGAAAACCCTTTTATAACCCAGATAAGCTTATAGGATAACATGACTTTATTAGCGTTTTGAACCAAGAGGAGATACGTAGATCGAATATTACTTACTAATCACTTTGCATCGGAAGAAACGATAATACTTTCTGATGGTGACGAATTAGGATCCCATTATCCTACCAACATTGAATTCCAAAGAGAGGTAGACTGACTTGACATTATAACAAAATATGGCACAACAAGATGTCAAGCAAACAATACCGATACTTACTCACAAATCTCTCACATTTAATATCACGACCCAATTTTCGGGGCCGTGATGGCACCTCAGTGTTACATCTTTAGGAGAACCACGAGTAATTAAACTGACTCATAATGATAATTTAGATAGAAATATTTCAATAAAATATAGGTGTAGACATCCACCCGAAATACAGTGTCAATAGAGCATCTACGAATTCTGACATCCGATATATATATATATATATATAATACAAGATGTAGGAAGTGTCTAAACACTAAGGTGGATCAGACGGTATGCCACCGCGAACCATGCGGTTGGCTCACCTTAAGCAAAAATAGTCACAGCCTCGAACAGATCAGATAAGTCCAGCTGTTTGACTAGTAGAAGGATCTGCACATTTAAAACAGTAAGTTATGAGCCAAAGCCCAGTAAGATCATCGACAGGCCCGCTAAATTACCCTTTCGGGACAAGTCTTTGATAATGCATAAGCAGATAACGGAAGTACAATCCACACCTTTACAGTAACCCATAAACATTACATACGATAATATAATTATACAACAACACAAGCAATAATACGCGAATACATAACATAGTCAATAATATAAAGATACATAATATAGGCAGCATATACAATATTATATTGATACGATGGCATAAGCAGTAATATAATTAACACACAGCATGGCGATGATATATCTCGCATACCACATAGGTAATGATATACCTAGCACATAGCATAAGCACACACCCTGTGCGGCTTTGTTTATAGGTCATAACGCACCACAGGCCTCTATCCCTATAAACAACTTTACTTATAGGTCATAACGCACCACAAGCCTCTGTCCCTATAAGTCTCCACATCTAGGTCATAACGCACCACCGGCCTCTGTCCCTAGATGGAATTTCGCTTCTAGGTCATAACGCACCACCGGCCTCTGTCCCTAGAGCATATCAATAATACACCGGCACACAACATCGACTATACACAAGTCACGTTTGTGCTTCTCCTTTTTGTATAAATATAACGAGTAGTACATAATACTATCTACTAGACAATGCTAGTCAATTAAGTACTCGACATCTTACTTAGCAAGATCAAATCTTATCCGCAAGCAAAATAGAGGTCAAGTCTCACTTACTTCAAAATTGGCTCAAGTGGCTAAGGAACGACCTCCTTTCCCAAACGATGTGCCTCCGTAAGACTCCTCTCTGAGCCAAAGAAATAGTATCGCACTCGTAAGCATGTGAGGAAAGGATTCTAAGCCCTTACGGAATTTAAGAGGCAATTTACCAAAATACCCCCGGGTCGGACGTACCCAAAAATCCGTAAAATTTATGTTTCCGGACTCCCCATACTCCCACGAGTCCAAAAGTACCATTATTGTACATACCCGAGTCCAACTCGGTCATTTTTTCTATTTCACAAATCTAGGGTTCAAACCCTCTTTCCAAGGATCGTCACTTTGATCCTCGGATTAAAGCGTTAAAAATGGGTAAGAATAGTTACCTTGTGTTTAGGAATGATTTTGGTACTTCAAATTCCCCTTGGAATCACTTTTAGAAGATCAAAACATGAAAATAAAAATGAATGCCCGCCCTAGTATATATAGCAGCCCGCAGCTTTAAAGAGTTGTACCACATGCTGTCCAAATTGTACCTCACTGGATAGCTTTCGATAAAATACACATAACTTTTCATATAAATTTCAAAATGATAAGAGGTTGGTGGCATTAGAACCAAAACTCAAAGAGCTACAACTTTTATGTTTTGACTTTCTTCCAATTCCTTACGGATTGATCTGAAAAATTGATTTCTTTCTGGCTGAACAGTAAAAAAACAGAATTCAGCAGCTTTTTGGCTTTGCACCAGGTCAGCCACTGTTTTTGGGTCCAAACAGGACCCTACGAAGCTCGGAATGATCCCAAATTTTGTACACAAGTCATACAAGACTTGTGTGAAATGCTCGTCAAGATGAAACTCAATTCGGATCTCTAGAACTCAAAAAGTGGGTCCCACGGGAAAGGGTCAAATTTTGACTTTCGCCAAAATAGCGAATTTTAATCAAATGACCCCGAAATTCAAATTCGAAAGTTGCTACAAGTCACAAATGACGATACGAACCTAACGGAACCCTCAGATCTCTCATCGAAGTTCGTTTACTCAAATCGAGCTCGAAAAGCTCTTTTAACCTTTTTAAACTTCCGCAACAGAGACTTTATCAAAAGTCCTATCAAACGAGGTCTGTTTTCACTTCTGAAGGTTGCTACAGGTCATAAATTACCATACGAACCTAACGCAACTTTCAGATTTCACATCAGAGCTCATTTGCTCAAATCGTGCTCCGAAACCTCTTTTAGCCTTAACGAATATCCGAAACGGATGTCTTTCTCCGACACCTATCTAACAAAGTTCGTTTTAGCTAAAAATTTTCAGACATGTCATAATGGACCTTATGGGGCTTTTGGGATTGTCGACACGTAAATCGAGGTCCCGATTCCCGAAACGACTATTTGAGGTCGTTACAATCTCCCCCACTTAGACTCTCGTTCGTCCTCGGACGAGCCCGAGTCTAAGGTAAGATTCACATTTTCACGAAAATAATTACACGGATTTTCGAGGACTCTCGCTACTACCCGAAATCATAAACAACAACATAACTTTCAGGCTTTAGAGATTGAAATCATACCTGAATTATTGAAAAGGCGAGGATACTTCTCCCGCATGTCGGACTCGAGTTCCCAAGTGGCCTCTTCGCTAGGACGATTCTTCCATAGCACTTTAACCAACGGAATCTCTTTCGACCTTAGCTTACGGATCTCTCTAGCCGCAATAGCAATCGGCTCCTCCAAATAAGCCAAGTCCTCGTCGATCTCGACAGAAGCCATATCAATCACATGGGATGGATCATGAACATACTTTCGGAGCATAGATACGTGGAATACCGGATGAACTGACAAAGATGGAGGCAAAGCAAGCCTATATGCAACAACGCCAATGCGCTCCAAAACCTCAAAAGGACCAATGAACCTCGGACTAAGCTTGCCCTTTTTCCCGAATCTCATAACACCCTTCATCGGCGATACTTTAAGAAACACCCGGTCACCTACCATAAACACCAAATCTCTCCTCCTCCGACCCGCGTAAGATATCTGTCGACTCTGAGCTGTGCGGAGCCGATCCTGAATGATTCGGACCTTATCTAAGGTCTGCTGAACTAGATCCGGACCCAACTCCTTCACCTCTCCAGGTTCAAACCAACCAACTGGAGAACGACATCGGCGGCCATATAATACCTCAAACAGAGCCATCTGGATAGAAGACTGATAACTGTTATTATAGGCAAATTCCGCCAAAGGCAAATAACTGTCCTAATGGCCTCCAAAGTCAATAGCAGAAGCCCTCAGCATATCCTCAAGAATCTGGATAGTCCTCTCGGACTGACCATCAGTCTGAGGATGAAATGCGGTGCTAAGATCCACTCGGGTACCCAGCTCCTTCTGAAATGATCTCCAGAAATGAGCTGTGAACTGAGTCCGCGATCTGATATAATATAGACTGGAGCACCATGCAATCTCACAATCTGCTCGATAAAGATACGAGCTAAGCGCTCCGATGAATAAGTAGTCCTCACGGGGATGAAATGAGCTGACTTGGTGAGACGATCCACCACTACCCATACTGAATCATGCTTGCCCAAGGTCAAAGGCAATCCAACCACAAAGTCCATAGTAATATGCTCCCATTTCCATTCCGGAATCGGCATGGACTGAGTCACCCCGGCTGGTCTTCTATGCTCATACTTTACCTGCTGACAATTTAAGCACCGAGACACATGATCAACAACATCTCTCTTCATTCCCTTCCACCAATATAACTCCCGAAGATCTTGATACATCTTCGTAATACCAGGATGAATAGAATACCGAGAACTGTGTGCCTCTGCCAATATCAGCTGCCTCAACTCCCCAACATTCGGAACACACAACCGACCGTTGAGCCGCAGTACACCATCATCTCCTATCATAAATGAGGTCACTCCCCCACTTAAAACTCTATCTGGAATATCATGCAAATATGAATCATCAAATTGCTTTTCCTTGATCTGGGAAGCTAGGGATGACTGAGTCCCTATATAAGCAAAAACTCGGTCTAGCACAGAATCATCAAATCGCAAAAACTCGACAGGCCAGCAAAAACTCGACAGGCCCGCTAAATTACCCTTTCGGGACAAGTCTTTGATAATGCATAAGCAGATAACGGAAGTACAATCCACACCTTTACAGTAACCCATAAACATTACATACGATAATATAATTATACAACAACACTAGCAATAATACGCGAATACATAACATACTCAATAATATAAAGATACATAATATAGGCAGCATATACAATATTATATTGATACTATGGCATAAGCAGTAATATAATTAACACACAGCATGGCGATGATATATCTCGCATACCACATAGGTAATGATATACCTAGCACATAGCATAAGCACACACCCTGTGCGGCTTTGTTTATAGGTCATAACGCACCACAGGCCTCTATCCCTATAAACAACTTTACTTATAGGTCATAACGCACCACAAGCCTCTGTCCCTATAAGTCTCCACATCTAGGTCATAACGCACCACCGGCCTCTGTCCCTAGATGGAATTTCACTTCTAGGTCATAACGCACCACCGGCCTCTGTCCCTAGAGCATATCAATAATACACCGGCACACAACATCGACTATACACAAGTCACGTTTGTGCTTCTCCTTTTTGTATAAATATAACGAGTAGTTCATAATACTATCTACTAGACAATGCTAGTCAATTAAGTACTCGACATCTTACTTAGCAAGATCAAATTTTATCCGCAAGCAAAATAGAGGTCAAGTCTCACTAACTTCAAAATTGGCTCAAGTGGCTAAGGAACGACCTCCTTTCCCAAACGATGTGCCTCCGTAAGACTCCTCTCTGAGCCAAAGAAATAGTGTCGCACTCGTAAGCATGTGAGGAAAGGATTCTAAGCCCTTACGGAATTTAAGAGGCAATTTACCAAAATACCCCCGGGTCGGACGTACCCAAAAATCCGTAAAATTTATGTTTCCGGACTCCCCATACTCCCACGAGTCCAAAAGTACCATTATTATACATACCCGAGTCCAACTCGGTCATTTTTTCTATTTCACAAATCTAGGGTTCAAACCCTCTTTCCAAGGATCGTCACTTTGATCCTCGGATTAAAGCGTTAAAAATGGGTAAGAATAGTTACCTTGTGTTTAGGAATGATTTTGGTACTTCAAATTCCCCTTGGAATCACTTTTAGAAGATCAAAACATGAAAATAAAAATGAATGCCCGCCCTAGTATATATAGCAGCCCGCAGCTTTAAAGAGTTGTACCACATGCTGTTCAAATTGTACCTCACTAGATAGCTTTCGGTAAAATATATATAACTTTTCATATAAATGTCCAAATGATAAGAGGTTGGCGGCATTAGAACCAAAACTGAAAGAGCTACAACTTTCATGTTTTGACTTTTTTCCAATTCCTTACGGATTGATTTGAAAAATTTATTTTTTCCGGCTGAACAGTAAAAAAACAGAATTCAACAGCTTTTTGGCTTTGCACCAGGTCAGCCACTGTTTTTGGGTCCAAACGGGACCCTAAGAAGCTCGGAATGATCCCAAATTTTGTACACAAGTCATACAAGACTTGTGTGACATGCTCGTCAAGACGAAACTCAATTCGAATCTCTAGAACTCAAAAAGTGGGTCCCACGGGAAAGGGTCAAATTTCGACCTTCGCCAAAATAGCGAATTTTAATCAAACGACCCCGGAATCCAAATTCGAAAGTTGCTACAAGTCACAAATGACGATACGAACCTAACGGAACCCTCATATCTCTCATCGGAGTTCGTTTACTCAAATCGAGCTCGAAAACCTCTTTTAACCTTTTTAAACTTCCGCAACAGAGACTTTATCAAAAGTCCTATCAAACGAGATCCGTTTTCACTTCTGAAGGTTGCTACAGGTCATAAATTACCATACGAACCTAACGCAACTTTCAGATTTCACATCAGAGCTCTTTTGCTCAAATCGAGCTCCGTAACCTCTTTTAGCCTTAACGAATATCTGAAACGGATGTCTTTCTCCGATACCTATCTAACAAAGTTCGTTTTAGCAAAAATTTTCAGGCATGTCATAATGGACCTTACGGGGCTTTTGGGATTGTCGACACGTAAATCGAGGTCCCGATTCCTGAAACGACTATTTGAGGTCGTTACATTTAATCAAGATAAACTAGTAGGGTCATCATAAATGCCAGGAATAAATCATATCAGAAGCTCACCCCTCTACCGCAACTGATTCTTAATAGAAACGACATCCAAAGAAACCATCGAAACATGATAAGACACACCAATTCCAGATCGATCGAAAGAATCAAATCTTACTCACATTTAAGAGAAGAAGAAATACTCGGGTCTACTATACCGGATACCTCAGCATCCCGCCAGACAAGCAGTTCATAGAACTGCCTCTGCAGCTGAGCTGAGCCACTACCCTGACAATCACTTTCTGAAGAACCACTGCCACCACACTCTCAACCTCTACTGGATGTTGACATTTCTTTGGTTGATTGAGATCTATATAAAATCCCTTGCGATTGTGCAGATGCCTGATGACAGGAGAAAGGACGACCGCCTACTTGCCGGAGTAAGGAAAAACTCCTCAAAGGATAACCAGACTCACGGTAATGATAGCACCTTTTCGACTAAAAATAGAAGCTGGAAAGATTGTTGATAGCTACGAAGATAAAACTGACTCTGATCTTGACGGACTACTTGCGCACTCTGAGAATCACGCGCCACAAGCTAAGATAACCTGGGAAGGTGACCTCCAAAAATAACCAGAATTCTTACCTCCAAAGGAGGTACCATGGTTGCCCACCAGGGCCACGGGATCTCTTGCTCCCCCACTCTAACTTATGGTATGCCTAATACCTTTGAGCAATATCAACAACGACATCAAATGAAGTTCCAACCTCAATTTTTCGAGCTATCTGGGATCTCAAGGAAGGAGAAAGGTCACCAATAAATCTTTGAATCTCTCGAAAGGCTCATGGACTAGTTCTAATGCATATTCAGCCATTCTATAGAATTCAATCTCATATTTTGAAACACCAACAGACTAACCGACAGGCTACCCTGTCCAATCCACTCAAACTGGCAACACTTTTCATCTCGCTCGCTACTCGAAAGGAATTTTTTTTTCCACGATTCTAGAAGAAAAATTGAACCAAGTTAGCTAATAAGAGAGCAGTCCACCAATCCAGGGCTGGACCCCTGAAACTGGAAAGCAGAATAATCAACACCATACCGCTCGATATAATCAAAAGCCTGAAGGGTACGCTGACATCATTTTATTTTAAAAAAAACTTACACAGGGATTATCTAATGCATTGCTTGGGAATATCGGGATGTTACCTCTTTTAGCACTCGGACCCAATAATTACCTCAATTACCTAACCAGCCAGAACAACTAGAGGCACAACACATGCTGCCTCCGGAACATACTTTACTGCGGCAATATTAAGAATTGGAATAGGAGCTCCCTGTGACCGAACATCTGCATCTGCGGCAACCTGATAAGCTGCCTAGCGAATAATAGGTTCTTACGGTATCTGCATCGCCAAGATTCTCGTAAAAGCATCGTAGAGAGCCAAGGAAACCACAAGGCCCTGCTCTCTTGCCTATCGCGAGCTCGTACAGCTGGGACCTCCGTAACTAGATCGTCAGCACGATCAAACACTCTCGGGGCTTCGTCAGTGCTAGCCCCAGGCTAGACTGCTTCGTCTTGAACTCATACCGTTTGCTGATTTGTCGCACGAGGGTTCACAATTACCACGAAGGAATTAACAAAAATACTTTTGCATCCTAGACCGACTCACGATCAGAAATGAAGGAAGTGAAACTTCCTAAATGCCATCATAGCTTCTCGTAGATAAGTACGGACGTCTACGTAGCCATCAGCGAGACTCTACTAGACACTGTCTTAGTCTGGATAGACTCTAAACCAGGCTCTGATACCAACTGACACGACCCGAAATCCGGTTAGGCCGTGCGGGCACCCGACATCCTTCCCTAGACCCGTCGGGCGAACCCTTACCAATTAAATTAGGAAAATAAATATAATAATTCATAAATAAGAATAAGACTTAGAAAAAGCACAGACATACTGATGTCTCTAAGCTGTACAAAAGAAATTACAGCTGACTTTCCAACATACTAGGTTTAGGGCTATCCAGACTAGACATCTAAGAGTACAAAAGAAGACAGATACCTCCTGAAGGGAGCAAAATGCAACTGAAATAATAACCAATAAACTGGTAGCCATCCGGAATAAAAGTTGGCTCACCCTGACAGCTGAAGTCGTCTTCGCTCCTGAACAACGTGGCGAACTCAATCCTGGAGAGAACCTGCCGAAACAAAATAAATAGACAAGAACAAACAACAAACAAGGGTGAGTCAAAAGGACTCAATAAGTGGGGCAGGCTAGCCACCTCAAAGAATAGGATAGCTAGCCAGGGAGAAAAAACAGCTAAACTAAATCCATCTTATTTGAAATATAAACTGGCAGAGCCAGATAATAACTGAAAACACGTATGGAATCATAAATAACCAGGGACATACGGTATACAAAACATATAGATATCCCGAACATGTCGACAATCAGAAATACATCATGTTGCGGCGTGCAACCCGATCCATATATTCATACTGTCGCGACGTGCAACCCGATCCGTATATTTATACTATTGCGGCGTGCAACCCGATCCGTATATTTATATTGTTGCGGCATGCAACCCGATCCGTATATTTATACTGATGCGGCGTGCAACCCGATCCGATCCATGTATTTATATTGTCGCGACGTGCAACCCGGGATACGAGCCAAAAATATATAGGCAAATTGAGATACGTTCACAACATGGTATACATACCGCATACATAAAACACAACACAATACACACAATAGTCAGTATGCAGTGCAATGAGATGGGATGAATGCGATACGATGCAATGCAGTTTCATATGCCTGATACCTATCTCCGGCGCGGGACTCTCATCGTGTACTAGGAGATATATGCAATAATGATCCTTCACCGGCTCGGGACTCTCATCGATTACCGGGAAGTATATGCAATAATGACCCTTCACCGGTGCGGGACTCTCATCGCCAACCGGGAAGTATATGCAATAATGACCCTTCACCGGTGCGGGACTCTCATCGCCAACCGGGAAGTATATGCAATAATGACCCTTCACCGGTGCGGGACTCTCATCGCCAACC
The DNA here is from genome assembly GCA_037355625.1 of Petunia x hybrida. NCBI lineage: Eukaryota > Viridiplantae > Streptophyta > Magnoliopsida > Solanales > Solanaceae > Petunia > Petunia x hybrida. The sequence goes on from JBBBVM010000258.1 coordinate 1,045,403, forward strand.
GGGAAATATATGCAATGCTCAAAACCAAAGTTCAATGCTCATATGCTCAATGCAATACCAATAACAGGGCATAACATATAATATACAATGTAAATTCAAATCTAAGGCGTAATGAGTTAGCCTATTGGCAGCTACACACGCAAGGAACAAGTGGTAGAAAATCCACGAGGTCAGGTGCCTCCAAAGAAATGAATATAAACACTTACCTCTTCCAAAAGTTAGCTCTGCTAATCAACAACCGCTTTATCCTTTGGTTTCCTTGCCAAACGATCCCACTCTGTTCAATAAGCAGAAAACTATATCAAATAATGCTAAAGGCTTCATTCCCCACATCTTAGGGTAATGCAGGTAGGAACCTGATACCCTATTCGCATACGCAATATGCAGGCCAGGCCTATGTATAGGGTTCAAAGTCATATAACCAAACTCTGAATAAATTACATTTATATGTTGCCCATAACTCACTGAGTACGAATATATAATCAATTTCATTATCGGGGTCCATTTGACCTTTTAAACTATTAATTGAACTTATTAAAACGATGTATAATATACCAATTTTTACCGTAAAAATATATTCAAACATACGTAATAAACTCAAATAATGAATTAACATCATTATCTGGATGTTTCGGGTTAAAATCCTATCTTTTCTCCAGCTCTTTTTCTTATTTTCTGGCATTTTTTCCTTTCTCAGCGTTTGTTCGCGTTTCTGTTCTGTTGTTGTAAAACAGATATGGGACACTGCCCATGGTCATCTACTCAACTTTCCTTTTCTTTCCTTTTTGTCTTTTTCTGTATTTTGTCTTTTCTCTCTTTTTTTCTTTTTTTTTTAAAATTTGCTGTTACGGTAAAAATTAAAACGGTACCCTACGATATTCGAAATAATTCCAAATTTTGCATACAAGTTATACAAAATGTATGCAACATACTCGCGAAGGTGGATATCAAATTGGACTCCTGAAACTCAAGATGCGAATTTAAATAGAAAAAGTCAAATTATTTAACTTTCGGCATTTTAGTGGAAACTAGCCGAACAACATCGAAATTCACTTTCGAAAGTTCACAAAAGTCTCAAATAATCATACGAACCTAGCGACGCTTTCGGATTTCGAATCGGAGCTCATTCGCCAAAACCGAGCTCGAATATCTCTTTTAATATTTATCGATAATAAAACCGAAACCTTCTTCCGATGCCTACCAAACGAGGTCTGATTTAGCTCAAATTTTATAGACAAGTCCCAATGGACCTTACGAATATTTTAAAATTATCGGCACGCCAATCGGAGTCCTATCTTCCGAAACGACCAACCGAGGTCGTTTCACAGAGTATTTGGTAGTGCACTGCCCAAAGCAAGTATTGTCAAGTCAGAGCAATTTTTTTTAAAAATAACTAACTGACTTGATTAGGTGCCTCTTTTATTTTTAATCATTAATTTGTGTCTTATAACAAACCTTTGCAACTCTCCAAGGTTATTTCTATAGAAACCCCCCAACAATGGCTTTTTCCATTCCATTTTCAATATAAATTTTTCTCTTAAACTATCAAAATAAGTTTACAAAATGGCCAGACCATCCAACCAGCGTGATCTCTACTGGGAGGTTGCCATTTTGCAAAGTGATGTTGAGGAATTGTGGCAGTCTTTGAAGAGGCTTGAGGAGAGGATGTGGGCAGAGGCGCATGAGAGGGCAAATCAGATCAGAGCGATCAATGCAAGACTTGATACAATTAATGCACCACCAGCGCAAGAGGTAAATGTCATAAAAGAAGACGCAAGTCCACCAGGTTCACCAAATGCACCACAGAAAATGGTTGAAGAATCTCTACCAATTTACCCGATGAACCAAACTAGTTATTTGTTATTGGTCTGTTTTTTGTTATTTATGTTTTAATGGTCTAGACCTTTTAATTATGTAAAGTTGCTTCGGTTGGTAGTATTAGTTTTAGTTGTGTTTTGATTATCCACAACTATGGTCTAATTGATATTGTTCATCACCCTGTTTAAGTTTGATTCTATTGTAATTTTGATTGTCTACCAAGTATAGTATATTAGATAAATTGTGGAAACACAGGAAAAACATGGTCTGTTTTTTGTTATTTATGTTTTAATGGTCCAGACCTTTTAATTATGTAATGTTGCTTTACTTGGTAATATTAGTTTCAGTTGTATTTTGATTATCCACAACTGTGGTATATTGATATTATTCATCTCCCTGCTTAAGTTTGATTCTGTTGTAATTTTGATTGTCTACCAAGTATAGTCTATTAGATAAATTGTGGAAACACAGAAAAAGCTCTCAGAGTTAACAGTAATCATACCAATAAAATAACTAAATTACTATAGAAAATTACTTTCACATTAACAAAATTAACTAGACCGACCATCCTAATTTAGGCATTTACAGACTAAACTAATTGAAAAATACGAACCAACCTCAATTTGATTTATTGTATACTTATTGAAAAGTTGTGTGTTGAAATTTTGCCGTTCAGGATATTATCACTTGCGCATTTGACATTTAGGGTTTGTGATGTTTGGGGTTTAGGGTCTAGGGTCAACGCGCTTATAGTATGGGGTTTGGGCTCTAGGGTTAAGGTAGATCATTTTGGTTTGTGGGTATATTATCAACGATCCAAAATTACACTAGTTTTGACTGTCATCATTTCTCAAGTTGATAATACACGCAGATGATTTTGCTTAAAATAATATAAAAAACCTATATTAAACACTAGTAAGGGGTAATTTAATAATCTACAAACTAGGAAACCACTCAAATGACAATTTTGTTGCATAATGTGCCTTAACAATGGTCAATAACATTAATAAGGAGTGACATTAGATGACATATATAACATAACGTATGCTAGTTTTAAGGTTCTGAGAAAGCAAGACCTCTTTCTCTTAGCATGAAAGAAGATCATAATGTGAGAAGCGAGCAATGCTTTGATTGAGTAAATAGATTAATACATCCTAATAATATGATAATGCTAAATAATATTGGATTACGTTCATTATTTAACGTATACAAATGATAAGGTCATGGTATAGTAAGACTTCATTCCCGAAAACATTGAGGAAAATCGTAGCGTGACAATCAAATTGTTATTTGATACTTTATATTGATTAATAACACCACCCACCTTTTCTAATGAGTTATTTATATGTTTAAGGCTTCTTAAACGAATGTATACGCATTAACGCTTCAATCAAATCCTCAATCACTACAGTCGATCATAAACCTTATAAAGTTGGAGTGTCTACCATTTAAAATCCGGATGAATTGACAGGGAGTTATTTATATATTATTTTTATAATTCACCACATTACGACAATAACATACCCAATGTTATAATTGTGTGATTTTATAATTATTTCATTAAAAAATATGTAATCTCAGTTATATTAAATCAAGTTTAGCAGTGATGATTGTCAATCAAAAATACTTGATTATCAACTACTATAGAAACCACAATAATTTTAGAAAGTGTACATATAATGTCATATTGAATATTTATTTTGGTTGTTTGCATACTTGACGTGGGTTATCAGTTTATACTTGGAGATCTCTATCTCAGTACAGACGTTTTAAACACCATCGACCTTTTTCCATGATTTTACGTTAGTTGTTCATAAACTTCATTTCGTTTATTATCAGATAACGCCGTAAATTTGTTCTAGTCTCCACGTTAAGTTGCTTATAAATTTCACTTGGTATATTATTATGTTAAACATATCCAGTCATCTTTGATGAAAGCAAAGCAGAAAACAGTTGAAACATAAAACTAATTCAATAGCAACACCAAAATTAATACGCCTGCAGCAGAATTTCCCCATTCCATTCACGTTTTTTAATAATTACACAAGAAAGAGCTTTTTTTAATCAGAAAGCTCTTTACCCTAGATAAAAATAAAAAAAGACAAAATGTATATATACTTAAACTAACTTAAAACATTAAAAATGCTTAAAAAATACAAATTAAGGGGAATTTGGGGGGTGATGAGGTCGTCGGGGTTGATTCCAACGTGGCGGGACATTGCACGAAGAATAAGTTCAATGCGCCGAATGTTCATCTCTTACCACTGCCTGTCCTCCTTAATTGTTCGTATGAGGATGTCTAGTGCTTGACGGATTAGGAGTGCATCTTGGGTGGATGGAATCACTATTGTTGTGCAGAAAAAAGTTTTAGAAAATTTGAGATTTATTAGTTGGAATTGTGTGAAAGAAATAGAAAATAATGGTTCTATTTATAGATGAAGAAGAATGTGAACTGATAGGGGTAGGGGTGGGGGCTTACAGTCTTGATTAAACCCTGTTCCCGGTGAGACTTCCCCATCTCCATTAAATCCGACGGGACATGCCAAACTTGGCCAGTGCACCCTTTAAACAATATGATACGTTTCCTACTCACCTATTATCTACCTATCAATATACTTGGCTTACTCATTAAGTTTGTTGTCTATTAATATACGGCAACTAGTTATCATTATTTGAAATAATGTATTTGTCTTTAGTCTGTGCAATTTTGGTATATGATCGAATAGCCAACTTGAAAAACAAATATTCAATTTAGTATAAATCCAACATTTATTTAGTGAAGACCATGTATAGTAGTTTATACACTATTTTATTCCTAGTCTAAAAAAAAAATCAACTAGAAATATCAATAAACCCATTTAAAGTATAGTGTCAACCACCGTATGATCGATTGTCAACTACACGTACTTGGCCAACAAATATCAATTTCTAGTGCATCAGGGGTTTATTATCAACTTTGCTAAGTATATTAACAATAAGATAATAAATAAAGGTAAATTGAAAGATTGTCAACTATGAATGCTTCACCTAAAAATAAGAATTTATAACAAACTTAACAATAGGAATACCAAAATTAATACGCCGACAAAATATCACCCATTTCCATTGATAATATTTTTAATAAATACATTAATAAAAAAAAGTTACTCATAAAGGTCCTTTTGTTCGTGGCAACATATGCACACGAAAACAAACAACATATTCAGGATGTCAGCGCATTATTTGGAAATGGAGATCTTGGCTTTGAACGATATGACGATCATTAATAAACCTTAGCCAACCTCGCTGAGGCGATTTGCGAGTCGGTGTCACACGTAGTTCCGTGAAGAACCTCACGTCACCAGTGTAGATAACAGCTCGCGTTGTATAGTTGGGTAGAATATTTTATATGTGCCATGAAAAAAGCTATAATCAAAGAGTACAACGTTTAATATGTTGAAACTCAAATAACTAAGGTAAACAAATCCAAATATTAAAGAACGAAGTACGAAACTTACTAGGTCATCATTTATACATGAATATCTGTTTGCAGTTAGAGTGAAGCATGTACGGTTCCTTGTTTGGATGTACCATCCATCTGGCCATACATAGTCACTACTTGCGTCTGGAAATCGACCACACAATCCACTAGCACGTAAAATTGTTGGAAATGATGTCTTCAGTCTATGCTCAGATGGTCTATGTTAAAAAAGTGTACAACCAAAATTAATTACTACAGATATCAATAAAATTAGTTAAGAAATACCACATTAAAGCCATTTAAATTTCCAACTACAGATATCAAAAAAGCTATTTGAAGTATATTGTCAACTAACTTATGATCAATTGTCAACTTTGCATACTTGGCCAAAAAATACCAATATCTAGCGCATCTAGAGTTTATTATAAACTTATCTAAGTATATTAACCATTAAGACATTAATGTTTAACCTCAAGCGCAACAAGCAAGGATCTATTATGAACGTATCTAATTCAAATAAACAACAAAACCGAGTAAACACTGGTATATTGAAAGCAAAGATACATAAATTATTCAGTTCACAAGTTATTACAAATGTTTGAACAAATAAAATATTACACTCATTAGGGAAAAAGAAATTGTGTTGGCCTAAATCGGGCTTAGGATAACAAATCGAATTTATTTGGGTTAATCGGTAATTTGTTCATATCAAAGTTGTAAACGGGCCAAAAGTACTATTGGACGAGACAAATTGTTTGATGAAGACAACGAACAGTAACGAGGCAAAAATGTATCAAGGAACGAACCAAACGAAACAAGAGATAACAAACGAGACAAAGCTTTTTAGAATAATAATACGGGCTGAATCATGTGTTATTGGATGATCCCCTTCATTACATATGGATCCTATTTATAGTTGTCAGAAAATAATGATGTTGGAATCACAATAATGGTGTTTTATGGCTATTACTCCACATTTGATCGTGGATCTCCTTCTTTAATGTCTGGACAACGGTTGGTAGTTACAAATGTCAGTCCTCGCTTCTACGAGTCTGTATTTGCTTGTAGGAATTGTCTAGTGGTGACTGTCTTCGAGCTTTTGTGCCTTGGTCTCGATTTACTTCTTCCCCGAGGTAACTTGTTGTGGAAACGAATCATGTCTTCCCTCGTGGGTTCAATCCCCGAGTCAAGTCTCGTTTCCTCATTTGAGTGCTCGGTGACTATTTACCCAATACAGCAATAAATAATAATCACTAAGGGGTCGTTCGGTTGCTCCCTGCATAAGTTAATACCCGCACAAAATTCTGCGCTAATTTAGCACAGCGTTCGGTTGGTTTTCTGTGAAATTTTAATACCCGCATAAAATTAGTACAGTGTTTGGTTGCGTTTTTGTATATTCCGTATTATTAATACCCGCATTATTAATGCAGGAATCTATGTATTATTTTATGCAGGGTAGAAGGTGGTATTAATAATGCAGGTATTAAAATTTAAAATGACAAAGTTAACCCTCATAATAATAAGGATATTTTAAAATTTTATTTAAGGAGTAAATAAATATTTCAAATAATAATATTGTTTGTTAATTTGTAATATATCATTGATTCAGCAAATAATCCTTACGCTATAATATATGCATGGCTAATACCCACATTATTAAACCCCACATAACTAATACCCGCATTATCAATACCCACATTATTAATACATATATTATTAATACCCACATTACTAATACCCGCATTAATAGTTAATACCCGCGTAAAAAACTCCTTCAACCGAACAACCCCTAACTATTTTGAGCCAGAGGGCAAGTTGTTTTTTTATGGCCAGGTCGCTTACAATTTGAACATTTATTCCTTCTCTTCTTGGACGTAAGTGATACCCCGATGGATGGAATGTGCTTAACTCTTTTCCCGCCCCATTTGAAAAATGTCTTTCATGTACATGTTCCTTTATCTCCCACGACGGCACGAGGATGGTGACTTGTAGCCTTCTCAATATTCTTGTCCAACAGTGATTTGCCCGTAACATCTCCAATAATATTGTTGGACTCAACCATTTGATCATCATCTGCTATGGGAGATGCTGCAACAATATTTGAAGTTGTGGCAGACCTCTTGATGCAGCCCGAATCCGTGCTGATCAAGTGTTCAACCCATCGAGGCCGATAACACGAGGCCAAGCCAAGCTCTTGCATGATGTGCACATTCACCTGGCGTGGTCGGAAGGAAGCACCTATTCGGATGCTGAGTGGCCGAGTACAAAATTCGAAGGCTTCATCTATAAGCTCGAGCTCGAGGAAGGAAATGACCGAACACTCAACTATGACGCCGAGCAGTGATTGACCGAAGGACTGCAATAGTGTCCGAGGCAAGTGAGCGTCCATTGTCAAATGTGCCGAGCTAAGCAACCGAACAGAGAAGTCAAGAATGCCGAGCACATGAATTACTTTCGGTCCTGTGTGGCCTTGTCTTATTGGTTTTCTGTGACCGTTTTACTTAAGTACCCTTAGGGCTATCTATATAAACCCCTTAGCTTAGTTCATTTTAGGTAGTTGTTGAATGATATTTGATATAGCTGTAGCTATTGTGTCTCCGTTGTGAGCCGACCCCATCGTGGGATTTATAAGAACTTGGGTCAATCGGTGAAACCCGTTTGAACAATTTCTTCTTTGGTCATTCAATTTGCAAGAAGCGTGTTTATGTCTTCTTGAGGATTTTTGCTTAGCACTAGGTGTGTCTTTGCATCCCGTTTGTTTGGGTTCGAGACTAGTTCCTCGGAATCATTCGAACGAAGCCAAGATCCGTCTTTCTTCTATCTTGTTTCGTAAATATTTCTGATGTTCGTTTCGGTTGTTAAGCTTATCTACAATTAGCTTGCACCACCTCTCGACCCACAAAATATAAAGAATAGGCCTACTACCATTACCATCTACATCTAGGAGGTATATGCGCAGATCACTGTCATTCCTAATGAACGAATGATTTGTTTTCCCCCTAGTAGGTGCAACACTAAGCATATAACTAATGGATACATCGCCCCGATCACAAGTTAATTGTCCGCGTTCAATGACGCTGTCAATCAACTCGTCAAATGTACCCTCGTATTTCAATGCAATAAGTACTGTTGTACTAGTATTGGAACCCCAAGACCAGCACTTAGGCTCTCTACCCATTGCCCATTGTAATCAGCACCCACTACTGCATAGCACCCCATAACAGCTCTATTTACTGATATATGAACAAGTCAAAAATATACTGAAACAGGTCGATGAACTAAAACAGAGTTCTGATGGAACTAAAATAGAGTTCTGATGGAACTAAAACAATGGCAGAGATGATAAAGCAGCTTACCAGCTCAAGAAAACACTCTGTATATCACGATGAAGTTGATACCAACTCAATTCGATGTAATTGCACCCACCACGATAGACGGATTTAACTTTTTGAAAAAAGACAAAAATTAAAAATATAAAAGCTTCCCACGACCATAAATCACGAAATGAGAGCCAATTGAAGATGGGGATTGGATTTCTGACAGCTATGGAACAAAATGGTTGGATTTAGGCCCTAGAACGAGGTTCAGCTGGAGAAGAGGGCAATGGAGGTGGCTGGAATGAGAGAAAGGGGGGGGGGGGGGGAGGAAATATTTCTTTTTTGGTATGAGCCAAAGTGCAATATTTGGAACTTGGGGGGTTGGGATGTATAGGCTTTTTTTACTGTAATTAAGTGATAATCATGATTAAAAAGGAGGAGGTCATTTACCCAATTTTTAAAACTTGGGGGTTATTTTTTTAATTGAAGACTTGGGGGAGGTCAAAGAGCCAAATGCCCCTACTAAGTATGTGATTTTATATGTGGCAGGGAGCGAAGGAAGGTAGAGCATACACATATGAAGAAAGACAATAAGTCAACGCAGTTACGTTATGCTTCATATGAAATGTTTCCTTACAAAAGTAGAAGAGATGGTAGTAGGAAAAAATATTTAATTCCTAGACAGTGATAAAATCTATAAAATGATTATTATTAATCGCACATCGGATTATGTACATGTGAGCTCTTCACTCGATTTAAACATGTAATATAAAGGAAAAGATCGAAATGAAGTACTATAACATTCGTTTAAATTTCTGCTCTAATCTGAGACTTGAGCGGAGTGTCCTCTTTGTTGACACCCAATTTTGTCCCTCCTATTTTCAAAATCAACAGTTCTTGAATTTTGCACACAATCGTGTATTTACTCTTGCCTTATCCATTTCTTTCAAATTACCTTCTCGTAATAGCCTGGCAATTGAGGCCATTTTCAAAAGTGTCGTCTCAACTCATAGCTATTTTTACAACCATTCCAATTACTTCTATTTTGACAAAATTATCCAGAATTGTTTTAAGCCTCAAAATTACAATTTTTATGCATTTTTAGCCTTCCTAACATTTTCAAATTAATTTTCTAATTTTTCTATATTTTTAAATCCATTTTATACTATTTTTATACCTATTTATATATATTTATATAGCAGCTGCGCGAAAGCCCTTGCGCCTTAGCGCATCCGTTTTCTTGCAGGAGTGCTAACGCGCGACCTTACGTTTTCTTCCGCTTGCTCTGCAGTACGAGCCTCATACAGAGCCGCAACTCAACTCTTTTTCTCTTTCAAACCAGGAGGATTGGCATTTGGCCAAGATGTGATCTATCTCTTTCCTTGGCCTTCTTTCATGGAGGGAAAAGCAAAAATGTAGTTGTCTTGTTCGCCGCCTCTCACTCTTTCCCACGCCTATTTGTTCACCCAGCCCCGGGCCGGTGTCCCTACTAAACAGGCCGGCGGGCCTACCATTGGCAACTGAAATAGATCTAAACGGATTGCGCGGTGTACAGGCGCCAGCCAAGGGGGGAGGAAGGCCCGGCGAGAGCTCGAAGCTTTCGTTCTTTCTACTTGACTTGAGCCTTCCTTGTGGAATTGACTTAAGGTAAATATTACTATATTATTTCTTCCCTCTCTTCTTCTTCCTCCCTAGCCTTAGTGAGTGATGAGATAGCCTATGATCCGTGCGCTAAGCGAGCAGCAAGCATTTTCTGAATCTAATAAAGTAAAGTCAAAGCTTTTTTTTCTCTGGCAGTATAAAATCTTTCCAATCAATCGGGAAAGCCTATACCCGAAAGAGGCTTGCAACGATGGAAGGCTTACGTGATAGGGGCATACTCATATAAAAAATTTCCTAACAAAACCTATTGGGGCTATATATATATATATATATATATATATATATATATATATATATATAATATATATATATATATATATACACACACACACACACACACACACATACACGTATATGCACACAATGCATACACATCAGCCTATTTTTGCCACTTAAGCACTGACGTGGTTTAATCCTAACCATCCGTTTGATTTGATCCTACGGCTGAAAAACCAAAATCCCTAAATCTACCCATACGACCCTCTCCCCCCCCCCCCCCATTTCCCCGCGTCTGCTCCGATATTCACTCCTCTCTCTCTCTCTCTCCTTGGCGATTCAAATCGCCACCACTATTGATGATCTTTCCAGCCAATTGAGCCGGTGAAAATTGAGGAAAATAATGTCGTCGTATTCCCCTCTTCGTCAGCAACATAACCCACACACTTTCGATGGGGTTTGGACGAGGGAAAACGTAACCCTAGGTCTACTGAATAGCCACCGCCGGGAAATGCCTCCGGCGGGGCTCCGTTTGTTTTGAATGACATAGACATTGAGAAGGGGTGAGATTTCTTCCTTGTAACCCTAATTCGAAACGGGTCGACTTGACCTAACCCGATTCGAGTCCTAAACTGGTACCCCTCTGTACCCCTATTTTCCTTCTATTTTTAATTGTTCCTACATGATTTTAGACCTGAATTTGCCTAGTTTGTTCAATGTTTTAGCATGCTTTATTGTGGTTTTTCGATTGATTAGGGTTAAGAATTAGTGAATGATAGTTTCTGCTCACAATGCTAATTTGGACACTGATACTGAGTTTAATATAATCGCGACCAGTGTATTAGATTACTTCTGTGGATGGGCAAGCTTAAAATCCTTGTTTGTTTGGGGTATGTTTGCCTTTGTTTGTCACAGTGTGCCTAGCCTCTCACCTTACCCAAAATGCATGATCCTACACGATTATATGTCTGAATTTGAATTTGACAATCTGGTTTGACATGTTTAAAGGTTTTTGAAAGTGACTTGGTTGAATCTTTTGATTGAAATTTATAAATGGAAGCTGGTACAACATCATTTGAAATGTAGTAAAGTATTTTCAATCTTTAAACTTGTTAACGGACTGATCTTGAACCTGGACTGTGTTAAGTTTGAAAAGGGGAGATTCTGTTTAGGTTAGGATTGAGTTTTACCCTAAAACTAAGGGCTGATTGATTAATTCCTGGCAAGTCCACCTAAGGGTATCTTTTAAGTTTGGAAGGAAAACTTTTCCATGCCTTTCTGATTTTCAAACTGGCTTTGTTTAAGGGAAATTGATTCCCTTAGATTAATAGCATGATCTTCTCTTTCCTTCTTTAAAATTTTTCCTTTTTCACATTAGGATTTGAATTTTAAAAGGCCCTAGACTATGCCTATATAAACTCTTCTCTTTCTTGACTAAAGAAACAAGTTTTGAACATTAGAAAACCCAGAAACACACTGGTACACTTAGCAAAAAATCTGCATAGCTTTCTGGCATCCCCTTCTCCCTGCTTACTTGCTTCTTTAAAGGATTATTGCCTACTGCTCGGGTGCTAGTCTTTGCATCTCTTCTCCTTTGTCTGCATTAATCTCACAGTCCCTAAAGGTATTCCCCTCTCACTCCTGATCACCTATTACTTCTGTATATACATGTGTGTGTCTGATATACTCTTGTCATGTTAAAGCTAGTGGTATAATCTAGTTTGCCTTGATTCTGTGTGTCTTAAGTAACCCTGCATTTCTATTTGAAAGCTAAGACAATATTAAGGTGTAATGCTTTTCTTCACCTTTGGCTGCCTCATACATCTGTGTGTGTTGTTTCCTTAGCATGACCTTTTATACTATCTCTGTTTTTGCCTAAACTATTGGTCTGCCTTATCTTCTTTGAATGTCCTGCACATCTGAATGTTATAGCAACATCATAAAAGGTGCACTAACTGCACCTGTTCCTGGTGGACCTCTCATTTGATTCAGGCCTTCCCCTTTTCCCTGTTTCCCCTGCTAACTCTGTTTACTTGCAGCTTGTGCTTAGAAGAACCCTGAGGGTTCAATATAGGTCAATGAACCAATGCTTTAAACTGGTTCTTCTGAAAGCAGGAACCCTTGGCTATTAATAGAATACTTCTGACTTTGAGAACAGGGACTTCTCTTGATCAGTACTCTCTCCCTTATGTTTTCCCTTAAGAACTGTCCCCCAAATTTGTATATTTGCTAGGTGCCCTATCTGTATCCTTCCAAAACAGGAGTACAACAATGATGTTGTACAAAATTGGCTACCCAGGAGTCATCCTTTTGTCTCTTTCTCTCCCTGTGTGCAATGCATCATGCCTAGACCTAGGAGAAAATGATTCTGGATTGATATTTTTATGAAAACTGATTTGTTTTGACAGTATCTTTAAAATCTTGCCTTCATTAAAAGTTTTTCACACCTAAGGCGCATCAGCAGCATGTTTAGTTTGCATCACAGCTTGAAATCTTAAAATAGGGGCTATTTTGTGCTATTCCCGTCTAATATGGACTGTTTATGAAAACTGCAGTCGCCCCTCTTTTTGCATAAATAACCTGGGCCCAAAAGTATTTTCAAAAAGGCCCTTTATGTGCATAAACTGTTTTTGACCACTTAAAACGCTCCTATACACTAATCTAATAGTGTATATGGGTGTATAAAGCTTTGGGGGTCGTTTATACATCTTAAACATATTTTCTTAAAGTTATAACTATGATTTAGACCATATATTTGCATGTCTAATACTTATATGTATACTATTACGTGCGACAGCCCCCTTATCTGCATTTATGTACTTTTGTGAATCTATTTTTCAAAAACAGCCTCTCTTCCTATATATATTTTCGAAATCCGATCCCTACACAAAAAGGGCCATTAAGTTAGGGCTCGACAATCAATGACGAGTCACGCCGACCCTAAATGGCCGACATTTTATTTTAAAACAAACCCCCTTTGGTTTTCTTGCTAAATCTGAACTTGTTTACGAAAATAGACTATATGTGCAAAACCTTCTCGTGTGTAAATTGCATATGTGAATTGGAATTGAATACTCATTTGTATGTTAACACTTATCAACGATTAGGCGTTTGATAAGGCCGTAAACTACGATTAGGCTCGAAATGTAGGTCGTATATGAGAACTGTTTATATATGTTTGAAATTGCATGAATGTGTTACATCCTTGAATTAGAATGTCAAATTAATTCCTAAGTTAGTATTTATGACAATATACACTATTTATATCCTAAAATTAAAGACTCAGACGGTAACCACTTTTTGTGGAACTCGGGGAAGTGCCTAACACCTTCTTTCCCGAGTCATCTGGACTTCTTACCCTTATAGAATCTCTGGAATTGACTAGTCGACCTATTAAACTTGATTTTAGACACTTAGGTGACCTAATACGCCATAGAAATTATATTAGGTGGTGACTCCAACATTTAAACTCAAACACGTTACCCAGTCAAATCCGAAATCCGACTCGCCTCGAGTTGAGTTCAAAATCGGGTATGACACGCTATTCATTTTCTTTCTCAAGTTTGTATGTTAGAGTACTTCTTAGTTAATCATAGTTAACTGATTAATCAAGCTTTAGGGAAGTTTTTTAAAAAATGAGAATGACAATAACAAAGGAGATTGCCTCTTCCGTTTTCTTCTATTCACGGGATTGTTTTAATATTTTTGGTTAGCAGTTTGTTTAACTTTTTTCTATGGTCATTATAGTACTATGTAAATTTTTGTTTTCTCTTGAATCTGTTATAATAAGAAATAGAATATTCATGTGTGTGTGTATGAAGATAAAGAAGAAGATATATGCATTCCATTCTCTCATGACTATGCTCATCTTTTCTTCTAGAATATCATTATCTTTAATTTAATAGATTATGTTTAATGGTTGGAAAAGTATAAATGGTAAATTTTTCACTAGAAATTACGGTAAAATTTATGTAATTATACTCGATAGTGAGTTAAATGAGACTAAAATGCAAGTTTAGATTTCCAACGTATCTATACTTACCAGATTTTAAATCGGGACCGATTTTAGAAGACTTCGTATTTTCAGTATTTAGGTGATTGATCAATATGCTTTGTATTTTAATATTCGATATTAGGAAACTATCATTTTGTAAGATCAACGAGAGGGTTTTCAAGATCGCGCGATACACAGACAAGTTACCTAGTTAGAGACTAAATAAAGTAGTAAGTTTGATTTTCTCTTTTTAACCGTGTAGAAGTCAATTTAGGTTCCAACAACAAGTTTCTGGAAAGAAAATAAGGAAGAATTTAGTCAAGATTGCTATTACCTTTTAGGATTTAGGAAATTGTCTTTAAGTTTATAAAACCACGTGATTACTGTGAAGACATAATCATAGTGTGCACTATTTTAACGTTTTAAGCTTTTGGATGAAATAATCATACACTTCAATATGATACAGAGCAGGTAGATGTCCTAACTATTGAGTTTAAGTCTTACCGCCACTCAACTATCAAAAAGAATTTTAGGTGTTATACTCCATCAGTTTCAATTTATGTGACGTAGTTTGAATGAATAAGGAGTTTAAGAAAAAAATTTGAATTTTGTACCTGTAATCTAAAACAAGTCATAGCATTTATGTATATATAAAATTTTTGAAACTATGCTAACACTTATGTGGACATTAAAACTTTTCATTAAGACTAAAATGAAAAGTACAAAATTAATTATTTTCAAATTTAGATGTGTCTACTAATAAAGTGTTTCAGATAAACTGAAATTAATGAGTATTTTCTAGATTAGATACCACACACTTGAAGAGTTATTTCATCTGGTAAACCAACATAAGTTGCATTTAACCCTAGTTGAGACTTTACGTTTTAACCGTTGTTAGGTAATGTTTATAATTTGTAATACTCATTCTTTACCATGGTATACGAGTTACTATCCATGTGACATCCCAGCTAGGAGTGACCTACGTCGGCAAAACACATGAACAATGTAAGGCCCAAAGCGGATAATATAGCTAGCGGACCGGAATATCACAAATGGTATCAGAGCCATTCCGTGTCAGCCATGTCAGCCATGTTAATATGGGATAGAGTTTAGCACTGAGTCTAGGCGAATCCCCAGAAGGTGGGGCGAACCTCAGCGATGGCGCTAAGTCCATAAGAGGGGGTGTACGTGACACCCAGCTAGGGGTGTCCCACATCACCATTGTCATAACATATGAACGATGTCAGGTATATAAGTAAGCAGACTTTAGAACCTATGAAGGTGTTTTAAACCTGTGCAGGCCTACGCCCAAAATGAACTGGTTAGGTTTTTGCAATACATTTAAGAGGACTCTCTCCATCCGGGTGATCAGTTGCTGTTACAAGTTACATGTTTTTTTGTTTTCTTCAAATAGTGCTGTTAGTTAATTAAAGAATACCAGCTTGTTTGGATGGTTGCTACTGGTTATATCGTATCATACTTTTACTATAAAACAATGTTTGTTTTGATTGTTGCATTAAAATTTTATTGTATCGTATCGTTAACTCGTTGTTACATAAATATAAAAAAGTGCATTTAATGTAATGACCGATTTGCTCTGATCGCGTCATTACCGCATATTTCTCTCTCTTCTTTCCTTTAATATTCTCATATTACCATTTCCGTACCTTTTCTATAGTAACTCTTTCTCGTACCTTACTTTTTTCTTGGCAATATTATAATCATTCTTCATATTGCTAGTATGTTGTACCATGAAACAACAGAAAAAATACAAGGTATCCAAATGTTGCACTCACCAAAACAATACAGTACGGTATGATACATTATGAATCATTATATAACAATCATCCAAACAAGTTAACTGATAATAATGGACAACTGCAACAGGGTAATTTGCATGAATGGCCTCCATAAGCAGGGAAACTACAAAAATATGACACTTAAGGTAATGGTTTGCCTAATTGACCTCATTAACAATAGTTTGCAAGCATGATCTTGCTTAACTTAAATGAAATATTTTCGGAAGAAACTACCCCTGAACACATTATAAAAAGACGCGATCTGTCCCTTCCCCTTCCTTTACCATTCTGCAACTTATTTCCAGCAAAAAAAAGAAGTTTTTGCAACGGATTAAACCCTAAGAACTCCAAATTTCTAGAAAAAAAGAAGATTCAAAGGTAAGTTTCTTCAATATTTTATTAATTATATGTAGTTTTTAAATTAAACTTTGGATAATTACATCTCAAATTTGTAAAATTTATTTAGCTTTTGTATAATAACATATTAGCTATAGCGAGTTATGAATTTTGATGATAATAATTGAAAACTACTGCTAAATAACCAACAATTAACATCACATTGATTTACAGTTCCTGCAAAAAAAATTATATTAGTTTGAATCTGTATTTGCTGCAGAATTTACGAATATAAATTGCGATTACTCTTATTTAGTTGCAAGTGCATTGTTTTGCCCTAAATTAACTTGAAACTTGTAGATGATATCTATAAATTGTTACTAACAGGAAACATTTTTAAGATCTGTTCCATGGGAATTCATTTTTAATGCACTCACTGGCTTGTGGTCAGCACTTGCAGCTGTACTGGAAACAATTGCTTGTAGATAAACTCTACATGTGTTGCCTAATATGCAGCACTTTTGATTGCATAAAGTGGTGCCTTGTAAGTGTTTCCCACAGCGCTACACTTGGAGGTCCGATTCAAAACAGCACATGTAGAGCTACTCTACATGTGCTGCCTAATAGGCAGCAGTTTTGAACGCATAGTAGGTTCTTTTTCAACTGCTGCCTTGTGGGTAGCACTTGGAGGTTTGACGCAAAACAAAATATAGAAGAATCTCTACATGTGATGCCTAACAGGCAGCACTTTACTTGTGTAACACTTTGAGTATAAAAGTGTAGATAAGTTTCTACAACTTGTTGCCAAGTCAACCTCCAACGCCTACGCACACCACTAAACAAAGAAAAAATTGAATGTTTGTGTCTATATATCTCGTTAATCTATTCAACAACCTCTAAACTCGTGTAACCATTTCAATGCGTGCAGAATTCAGATGGAAACGAAATGCATATACATTGCTTACAATGGAAGATGGAGTTCAAACAACAAGTATCTGGATCATGAGACGAAACTAATCCTCGTCACAGATGGTGTTACCTTCCATGCGCTTTAGAGAGACATCTTTAATGCTCTGAACTGCAGCCTTGATGACACAGAAGCAAAAATATGGTTCGACACTAATCTGGATACAAGCAAAAGAATAATAGTGACGAATGATCAAGAACTCAACACTTGCTTGTATCTACTAAGCAATGATCAACATTTCAGGAAGTCCCGTTTCATAGTAGAGCTCACTTGAAGAAATGACACGTCCTCAAAAAGTAGCAGCACCAGTAACACATGCCCATCACTTGTGAATGAAGCAGAGGATATCAGTTCGTTCCAACAACAACAAGGGAATTTGATTGATGTAGAATTTACGGATTTGCGATTACTCTTATCTAGTTGCAATGACACTGCTTTGTCCTAAATTAACTTAAAATAACTTATAGATAATCTCTATAAATTGTCCCTAATAGAGAACACTTTTTACCTCTATTCCATGGGCATTTATTTGCAATGCACTCACTACCTTGTGGGCAGCACTAGCAGTTGTGGTTCAAACAATTGCTTTGTAGATAAACTCTGCATGTGATGACTAATAGGCAACACTTTTTATCGCATGAAGTTGTGCCTTGTAAGTGTTACCCTATGGGCAGCACTTGGAGGTTTATTTCAAAACAGCATGTAGAGCAGCTCTCCATTGCTACGTAATAGGCAACAGTTTTGATCGCATGAATTGGTACCTTGTAAGTGTTGCCTTGTGGGCAGCACTTGGAGGTTTGGTGCAAAGCAACATGTAGAGAAATCTCTACATGTGATGCGTAATAGGCAACACTTTACTTGTGCTGCAAAATCTTTGCATGCACCTACTATAACTTGTGTGGGGGGAACTTCCGTACAAGTTGTGGCTAAAGGCCAACACTTTAATTAAAAAAATATGGACAAGTTTTTAAAACTTATTGCCAGTCGACCTCCACAGCTTATGTGTAACACTTAACAAAGGAAAATTGATGTTTGCTTTATCTTGTTAATCTATTAACGAAACTCTAAACTCGTGTTTCCATTTCATTACGTGCAGTATTTGAGTGGCAACAAATTGCATCTACATTGCTTACAACGGAATATAGAGCGTTATTTTAAAGAGCGATGTTGCAATCTGGATGACGAAATGAAAAATTAGATGCATAATTTGGAGTTCGAATTACAATGTCCATAAAGTACTCAAACAAATCAGATAGATGATGCTTAAGAAATGTATAAACGATGATGACGAACCAAATATCAGCGACGAATCTACTCCATCGGCTTCACCAAATTAGTGCTATTTTGTTATGTTATTATGTTATTTAATATTATATATATATATATATATATATATATATATATATATATATATATATATATGCACATTTTAAAGAACAATATGTTTGCTTTTGTCTTATTGTATTTTGATTCAATATGGCTTGGCTTCATTTCTCCCTTAGCCCCTCGATCGTTGTGTTTGCCTGCAAGTGTTGGTAAATAGGCAACAATTACTTGCCAACCTTTACTAAATCCTCACAGGAAATTGCCTTGAGTAGCTGCCCAGGCAGCACTTGGCCTCCCCCTATCACCAAATTCCCCTAGCCAATTACATTAAGTTACTGCCTAGGCAACCTTTAGCCTCCACTCTCTCACAAAATTTCCCAAGCCAATACCCTTAAAATTCTGCCTAGGTGGCACTTGACCCCGACCACTCACCAAATTCCCCCAGTTGCCAATTTCCTTTAAATGCTACCTATGTAGCACTAGACCTCCACTTGTTAGCAAATTCTCCAAGCCAATTGCCTTGAGTTGTTGCCTTCACATAATAAGCTTAAAATATACAAACAAACACTAAAAATACAAGCTATGCATTCAATATATATTTGCTTCATTCTCCATTGACTCCTCTCCCCCTACCACTGTGTTTAGATGCAAGTGTTGGCAAATAGGCAACAGTTGCCCACAAACCCTTACCAAAATATCACAGCCAATTGCCTCAAGTGGATGCCTGACAGGCAGCACTTGGCTTACACCCCTCACAAATCAGATCCCTTAACATGCGCACTTGGCTCCACCTTACCCAAATTCCTAAAGCTAATATACTTGAAATCATGCTGCCTAGGCAGCACTTCGCCCCTGCCCCTCACCAAATTCCACAAGCCACTTACATTGAGTTACTGCCCCAACAACATCATAAGCTTATAAAATATAAAAAACATTAAAAAACAAGCCATGATGCACATAAAGCACTTACAAGAAAATGTACATTCGAAACTAAATATAATCAAACTCTACAAATTCCAAGACATTCACATCGCTAAAAATATAAACATTTGTTACACACAAACGATTCAGTCACATTAACTAAAAGACAAGCATTCACATTAAAAACACAGTCATCCTCATTACTTTTATATAACAGGAAAAGACTTTCCAAGTACTCCTTCACAAAGAAGAGAATTATGATCATGGTAATCATCATCTATCTTCTAAGGATGAGTATCTGATGCAGCCCAAACACGTGCTGATCAAGTGTTCAATCCACCGAGGCCGATGAAACGAAACCAAGCCAAGTTGTTGCATGATGTTCACATTCAATTGGCGTGGTCGGGAGAAAGAAACCGTTCTGAAGATGAGTGGCCGAGCTCAAGAATCGAAGGCTTCATCTATAAGCTTGAGCTCGAAGAAGGGAACGACCGAACCCTAACCGAACACTCAACATTGACGCTGAAGTAAAGCAAACAAACAACCGAATGGAGGGCGTCCGATGTCAAAATAAGCCAAGTTGAGCAACAGAGCATAGAAGTCAAGAGCTCGAGCTCAAGTGTTCGGCTGAAGGAGTGACCGAACACTCAGTTTATTCAGCCTTGCGTGGCTTACTCCTATTGGTCGCCTGTGACCATTTACTATTTTATCCTTACAATAGTCTATATAAACCTCATTTCATTTCATTGTAAGGACCCAGTTTTTGATATATGATAAACATAGTTGTTGCTATTGAGTGTCTCCGATGGAGCCGAACCCCGATGTGGGATTTTAAAGAACATGTGTCATTCAGTGAGAATCGTTTGAACAATCTTTTTCTTTGGTCATTCAGTTTGCAAAAAAGCATGTGACTTCTTGAGGATTCTTGCTTAGCATTAGGTGCGTCTTTTGATTCAGATTGTTTGGGACTGAAACTAGTTCTTCAGTATTATTCAATCGAAGCTAAGACTTGCCTTGCTTCTATCTTTACTTATTATTGTTTTTCTGCGTTTCTCCGGCTGCTTAGCTTCACCTCCGGTGTAGTTTGCACCATCTTGGTATCAGAGCACGATTTGGGCTTGTTCTTACAACTCCAATCCTGTTCGTTTTATCTCGTGCGTTGTGTCTTTCAATTTCAGCTTCAATCCCATTGTTGATTGTTGTTACTGTTGTGTTGTTATTACAAAAAAAAAAAAAAAAAAAAAAAAAAGTAGAAAAGAAAAATTCAAATATTTTGGTTTATTTGTTGGTTGTTTGGATTAAACAACCATTGAATCTTGCTCACCACTGTCCGATGATTCGAATGAGCACCTGTTGTACACATTTGACGACTAGGGTTTCTGGATGAACTTTGGACTGTTTTTGATGTGGTGAACTGATATTGAACCCCAGTTGTGTTTTGGTGTTTATCGTTGAAGGCTGGTGGTTGTTGTTGATTTGGGTCGAAGTTTGGTGTTAAAATTTTAAAGTTTCATCGAACAGCCACCGTCCGTACACCAAAAAATTGTTACATTATAACAGTGTACGGACAAGTGAAGCTGTGACTTAGCTCGACTGGAAACTTAACTCTTCTCCGACGTTGAAGGTTACCGGAGTAAAGAGCGACCCAAAGTCTGTTAAAATTCGTGGTCAATGAGCAAAGTTGAAAGGTGTGTTCGTACATCGGAATTATGGTCACTGTTCTATTGAAGAAGAAAGGGGTAAAGTGTAAAAATCAAAAACCCCAGGTGAAATTTTGTCGGCTAGAAAAGGGAAAGTGGATAAGGTTAAACCCTAATACGTACCAAAGGAGGAACCACTTTTTTCCGTACAAGGGATGGTGTGTTCGAGGATTCCGAAAGAGGAATCGAAGGGTAGATTCTTTAGGTTTTCACTTTTCTTGTGTTCGATAAATCTCGTTAGTGGATCTCTGGAGTAAATCTTTCTACTCGAGGTCATACTAACTTGTTTGAGCTTATAGGAACTCGTGCATGGGGTGACTGAAGTCTATAAATTTCATAGAAAAATTCTTTGACTCCCCGAGCGCAGAGTAAATAGCGTCTGTTCCATCTAGTCAGCATCAATTCACTCTTCCCGAAGGAGACAGTGTGACTTGTCAAATTCGAAGGAACTGGGAGAAGTTGAACAACCGAGGAAGCCATTGGCTACAAGTTTATGACTGACCAAAACCGAACCCATAAATTGAGTGGACTCGAGCGCCACCCAATAAAGGTGAGGGAGTGTGTGAGGTGATTTCTAACCTTAACATTTTCTTGGTCTTTGATTTGTGCAGGTACCATGGCTGGGAATGGAGGCGAAGGAAAGGGCATTGAGGCGCCCGAGGTATCGTTAGTCGATCTCATGGCTGCGATACAAGGCATCAGTGCCGAGGTAAGAGGAGTGAGTGCTCGAGTAGCTAACATCGAGCAAGGGAGCGTGTCCGTGGCCTTAACTGGGTCTAGTGCTGGAACTAGCAACTCCACTCCGATGAAACCTGAGCAATTTGCTGAGCTCGTTCGACAACAACGGTTGAAGGACGAGGCTGTTCGAAATGAAGCTATGGGCAATCCCAGAGCTGAGCAATACTTGGGCAATCCCCAAGCTGCACAACACTTGGGCAATTCCCAAGCGGAGCCACAAAACTTGGGCAATCTCCAAGCTGGTCATCTAAACTTGGGCATTCCCCGAGGTGAAAGAATACCACTTCCAAGGGCCCGAAGATATGTTGTGGTCATTGATGAAGGGGTCGATGGTGGAGAATTTCCTGAGGTCGAAGCTGAATATGAGCCACCATTCGTTCAAAGAAGGCATGTTCAACGAGGTCGTGAAAATCTTCGAGGTCGAGGCCGAGCTGCAAATGTTGATCGATATATTGAGCGTGAGGGTGATGACTATTATGATGAGTATCTGGAACTGATCCGAGGTGCTAGAGATTCAAACTTGAATATTGTCAAGATCATTATTCCACCCTTCAGAGGAACTAGGAATCTGGACTAATATCTTGATTGGAAGATTCAATTGGAGCGAATCTTCGAAACAAATGAGATGATCGAAGAGAGAAAAGATGCACATGCTATTGCTTCGTTCGAGGAATATGCATCGACATGGTGGGAGACTGATAAAAGGTTGAGACGAAGGAATGCTTATCTCGAGGTCACCACATGGATGCAGTTGAAAAGAGCAATGGATGCAAAGTATGTGAATCCCAAATATCGGCAGGAACAACTTCGAAAGCTCTTCGAATTGAAACAAGGGTCCAAATCGGTTGAAGAATATTATGATGAGTTCGAAATAATTCAATTGGATCTTGATATGGAAGAAGATGACGAACAAGCCATCATTCGATTAAAAAATGGCTTGACTCGAGATGTGTCATCATAATTAAGGTAGCATGTGTATCAAACTTTGGAAGATGTATTTCATGCTGCCATTGAAGCTGAAAAATGGGTGAAGGACAACAAAGCAAAGCGGTATCGAGAAGTTACTACTTCGACTCCTTTGAACCGAGGTAAAGAATGGAAGAGTCTGAATCCAACAAGTGCCAACACTGGCCGAGATCCGAAGAAACCCTTCAAGAGGGGAGTGACCGTTAACCAGCCAAGAGAAGTGGGAGGTAAAGTTCAACTCAATACTCCTAGTGCTTCAAGCATTCAGTGTCATAAATGCAAAGGTTATGGTCACATGGAAAAAGAGTGTCCAACTCACAAAGTTATGCTTTTGCTCGAAGATGGAAACGCCCATGAGCAAGCGAGTGACATCGAGGAAGAAAATTTCGAGGAGACTAACCGAGCTGACAATGATGATGGTCGTGAAGCTACCGAAGCTGATTATCCGGAAATGTTTCTTATGGTTCAGAGGAATTTGAGCTGCATGACTCTTGAAGAAGAGGACAACCAAAGAGAAAATCTTTTCCATACAAGATGTCGAGTGAGAGGGAAAGTTTGTTCGATGATAATTGATTCGGGAAGTTGCGCAAATGTGGTGAGCCAAACCTTGGTTTCACAATTGGGGTTACCTACCTCAAAGCATCCTCATCCTTACAGATTGCAATGGTTGAATGAGTGTGGAGAATTGAAGGTTGTCAAACAACTATGGATCAAGTTCAAAGTGGGAGAATAACAAGATGAGATGATGTTCGATGTGATACCGATGCAAGCTTGTCATTTTCTATTGGATCGACCATGGCAGTATGATCGGTTGGTTGTTCATAACGGATGACCCAACACTTACACTACTAAGCTCGAAGGGAAAAGTTTCATACTCAAACAATTGTCTCCGAAACAAGTCAGCGAGGACTATAAACGAATGAAAGAGTTGAAAGAAGCGGCCAAAGCTAAGTCTCCGGTTGGGACAAAACTTGTGGCCGATGACAACAACTCACCGCCCGAGGTAAGAAATATCTGTGCAATCATGCAACCGGGTGAGTACTTACGAGGCAACGACACCGGTCGAATGATGATTTGCCTCATGCACAAGGGTATCCTTCTAAACTCTAATGATGATTTTTCTAACGATAACCCTTTGCCTAGTGCTATTCAAAGTGTTTTGCAGGACTTTGGAGACATATTTCCCGAAGAAATGCCAGGTGGATTGCCTCCGCTGGGAGGAATCGAGCACTAAATTGACTTCATTTCGGGGTCTCAAATCCTCAACAAGCCTGCATACCGGTGTAATTCCAAAGACACCAAAGAGCTCCAAAGGTAGGTGGATGAATTACTGAACAAGGGCCTTGTTCGAGAGAGGTTGAGTCCTTGCGTTGTTCCTGTTATCCTTGTCCTTAAGAAAAATGGAACATGGTGAATGTGTGTTGATTGTCGAGCAGTCAACAAAATCAAGGTAAAGTATCGTCATCCTATCCCTCGATTAGATGACATGCTAGATGAGTTAAGTGGTTCTTCATGCTTTTCGAAGATAGACCTCAGGTCCGGTTACCACCAAATCCGAATGAAAATCCGAAGATGAGTGAAAAACTGCATTCAAGACCTAATTCGGTCTCTATGAATGGTTAGTGATGCCTTTTATCCTCTCTAACGCACCGAGCACATTCATGCGACTGATGAACCATGTGCTCAAGTCGTTCATAAATAATTTTGTTGTTGTTTACTTCGATGACATACTTGTTTATAGTAAATCTGTGGATGAACATTTCAGACACATAAGGCTAGTGCTTGATAAGCTTAGAGAAGAGAAGTTATATGCTAACTTCAAGAAATGTGCCTTTTGTGTCGAGCGTGTATTCTTTCTTGGATTTGTTGTGAGTGCTAATGGTGTTGAAGTCGATGAGTCAAAAGTTGAGGCTATAAAAGATTGGCCGACTCCAACCTCGGTTTCTCAAGTTCGTAGCTTCCATGGCTTAGCTAGCTTTTACCGAAGGTTTGTTCGTGATTTTAGCACCGTAGCAGCTGCTTTAACCGAGCTGGTAAAGAAAGACCATCCGTTTGTGTGAGGAGAGCCCAAGAGTGGGCTTTCCAAGAGTTGAAATGGAGGTTTTGCTCTACCCCGTTGTTGCAACTCCCTGGCTTCGGCAAAGCATTCGAGGTCGAGTGTGATGCGTCCAGAGTTGGGATCGGAGAAATGCTTATGCAAGAATCGAAGTCGATCGCTTACTTTAGCGAAACGCTTAAGGGTGCAACCTTGAATTACTCTACGTATGACAAGGAATTATATGCCCTCGTTCGAGCACTCGCCCATTGGCAGTATTATTTATGGCCGAGAGAGTTTGTGATTAAAAGTGATCATGAGTCTTTGAAACATCTCCGAGGCCAGGAGAAATTAAATCGAAGACATGCAAAGTGAGTGGAATTCGTTGAGAGCTTTCCCTATGTAATTCATTACAAACACGGAAAGGACAATGTTGTGGCCAATGTGCTATCCAGAAAATTTGCCTTAGCGACCACTCTCGCCTCGACGCTCATGGGATTCGAAAGCGTCCGTGACGCAATCTTGAGTGGCCGAAGAGAGGTCTATGTATGAAGACGATCCCAAGCTGAAAAGCGTCCGTGACGCAATCTTGAGTGGTCGAAGAGTTGAGAAATATCAGTGGCACGATGGCTACCTCTTCAAGAATATGAGGGTTTGTGTGCCTGTGTCATCATGGGGAGAGCTTTTGGTTCGAGAAGCTCACTCTGGAGGCTTGATGGTACACTTCGGTGTCGACAAAACTCTTGGTATCTTGACCGAGCAGTTGCATTGGCCAAAAATGCGAAGAGATATGGAAAAGCTTTGCAATGCTTGTAGAGATTGCAAGAAAGCTAAATCGAGGTCCCACCCTCTTGGTTTGTACACTCTGTTGCATGTTCCTAATCGACCGTGGATTGATATATCCATGGATTTTGTTATGGGGTTACCAAGGTCGGGGGGTGGACATGATAACATCTTTGTCGTAGTCGACCGTTTTTTCAAAATGGCTCATTTTATTCCTTGCAAGAAATGTGATGATGCACAACATGTAGCTACTTTTTTTATTTCTAATGTGTTGAAATTGCATGGTATGCCTCATACTATTGTGAGTGATCGAGACTCAAAATTCTTGAGTTATTTTTGGAAATGTCTATGGGGTGCCCTCGGCACCAAGTTACTATTCTCGACGTCTCACCATCCTCAGACTGAAGGACAGACCGAGGTAGTCAACCGAACCTTGGGAGCTTTGCTTCGAGCAATGACCAAAGGTAAGGTCGGAAACTGGGTTGATCGTTTGCCCGTGATGGAATTCGCATACAATCGAACAGTGCATAGAATAATTAGATTGACTCCGTTCGAATGTGTATATGGTTTTAACCCTTTAATTCAACTCGATTTAACCCCATTGCCTCGAGAGTCTATTATTGATTTTGAAGGTACTCGACGAGCCACTGTTTTGATCGAGTTGCATGCAAAGGTGAAGAAGAACCTCGAGGAAGCTTATGCCAAAGTAGCATTGAAGAAAAACAACGGGCGTAAAAAGTTGGAGTTAAAGAAGGGAGATTGGGTTTGGGTTCACTTCCGAAAGGAACAATTTCCGAACCAAAGGAAAGAAAAGTTGGCTCCTCGAGGGGATGGTCCGTTTCAAGTGCTGAGCAAGATCAACAACAATGCTTATGTGATCGACCTCCCTGGTGAGTATAACGTGTCCAACACCTTTAATGTTGCTGATTTAACTCCTTGTGTTGTAGGCCAAGCATCGGAAGCTGAAGAGAGCTCGATTTTGAGAACAAAATCTTCTTAAGAATGGGAGGATGAGGCAGCCCAAACACGCACTGATCAAGTGTTCAATCCACATAGACCGATGAACGAAGCCAAGCCAAGCTGTTGCATGACGTTCATATTCAATTGGCGTGGTCGGGAGAAAGCAACCGTTCTGAAGATGAGTGGCCGAGCTCAAGAATCAAAGGCTTTATCTATAAGCTTGAGCTCGAAGAAGAGAGCGACCGAACCCCAACCGAACACTCAACATCGACGCTGAAGTAAAGCAAACAAACAACTGAAGGGAGGGCGTCGGATGTCTAAATGAGCCGAGTTAAGCAACAGAGCACAGAAGTCAAGAGCTCGAACTCAAGTGTTCGGCTGAAGGAGTGACCGAACACTCAGTTTATTCGGCCTTGTGTGACTTACTCCTATTGGTCGCCTGTGACCATTTACTATTTTATCCTTAGAATAGTCTATATAAACCTCATTTCATTTCATTGTAAGGACCCAATTTTTGATATATGTTAAACATAGCTGTTGCTATTGAGTGTCTCCGATGGATCCGAACCCCGATGTGGGATTTTAAAGAACTTGTGTCATTCGGTGAGAATCGTTTGAACAATCTTCTTTTTTGGTCATTCAGTTTGTAAGAAGCATGTGACTTCTTGAGGATTGTTGCTTAGCATTAGGTGCGTCTTTTGATTTAGATTGTTTGGGACCAAAACTAGTTCTTCGGTATCATTTAATCGAAGTTAAGTCTTGTCTTGCTTCTATCTTTACTTATTGTTGTTTTTCTGCATTTCTCCGAGGTCTTAGCTTCACCTCCAGTGTAGCTTGCACCAGTATCATATCCACCATTTTGACTTGGACCTTGCATGACTCCATAGATTAGCAGCCCAATTAAAACGATAATCTTTCAACTGCGTACACTTCATCTTGGAAACATACTTGTCATGCATTATTGAGTCAACAAACTTAAGAACATAAGCACCACGATCATACCTGCACAAAATTTAACGAAAGGCTGAATGCAAAAATATGGTACAAAACATATAAAAATCGAATCAACAAATGCCATCTCACACCATAAATAACTCTATCTTAATAGGCAACAAATTTCTCTGTACAATCAACAAATGCAATGTCAACATCACAAAAAGAAAGAAAAAAAAGAAGATAATACCTATTACTAAATATTAAGCAAAGCATAGCCTGACAGACAACACTTTCCCTACAAATAGAACATATGCTTAAATGTATGTCAATTGTTGCCATGTGGGCAACAGTTTCTACAATATTAGAAAAAAATGCAACAACTAACAGAACTTATGCTTGAATGTACTATCAGTTTTTGCCTTGTGGGTAACAGTTTCTACATAAAAAAGAATACAAAATGCAACACAACACTTTGTTAAAAATTTACATCAACTACGTAATTAATATAATTTCATATAATATATTCAACAATATTAAACAATATTAAACAATTAACAACAAAATTTAACGATTCAAGGAAGTAAAAATTACAAAAACACAACCTGACAGGCAGCACTTTCCATACAAAACACAACGCATGCTTGAATTCTTGTAAATTGTGTGGTGGTCGGTGGAATGATTGTCCTAAGTGTCATACTCCTTCCTCTATCAATGTGTGTGATGTTTTTAACGATGTTTGTGAGTCTGACAGGAATGAAGAAGTGCAGGTTGTGAGCCAAAATTTTCTAACGGAGCAAGCCAACCTTTTAGAAGCATATGGGGATTTTAGAAGTGAACTTACAAGTATGATGAGGCAATTTAGGGAAGAAAGAGTGGAGCTCACACAAGAAATTGATCAATTTGGTTTAGCTATTTATGATCTAGAGGCAAATTTGAGTGATATAATTGAGGTGTCTGAAGCCCAATTATCAGTTGTCGTGGATAGTAGATTTGAGATAGAAGAGCTTAGAAGCCAATTTGAGGAGCAAAAAGTGGAATTCCTACCATTCGACCCAATATTAGTTGATGATGCCAAGGCTGAGGAAATCACATTAGAGTCAAGTGAGGAAATAGAAAACATCATATGTGAGGACTCTAGTGTTTGTGCAAGTGAGGGTGTCAAAAGTAATGCAATTTTAGAATTAAAGCGCATTGGACCTCATTCCAATCATTTTTCAACATTGTGTTTGGATGGTGACATGAAAATTGAGCCACCCGAGCCTATGAAGAAACCAAAGGAGGAGGAACAAGGTGCCTATATTTTAGAGTTTGTGATGCCGAGGAGACAAAACGACATCCCTCATTTAAAGGCCAAGAAGTGCAAAATGCAACAAGGGTTACTTGGTCCTTTTGTATTTTTGCCACCACCCCAATACCATAGTCGTAAGCTTGAGGCAAAGTTGGGGATTCAATTCATTAGTTCAAGGTGGAGACAAAAGTGATGAAGTTGTCTTCGTCGTGCCGCGACGTTAAATTAGGCGCTTCTTGGGAGGCAACCCAATTTGTTTTCTTTACTTTTATTTATTTTTATTATTATTTTTTATGGTTGTATACTACTTCGGGTGATTCTTTGGATTGCAGGTTCATGTAATGTCGAGTTTAAGTGTGGGGTGTCCTCACCCCTACCTAATATTGATGACCTGTTGGGGGAAGTCTGAGTACCTCATACTGTACAGAAGCTTGGAGGATGCTAGCACCAAGGACTAGAGCCTTCAGGGAAGTTCTTTACCTTTGCACTTTTTATTTTTAGCACTGAGGACATTGCTTAGTTTAAGTGTGGGGTGGGGAACTTCCCAAGTTTTTGAGGTTATGGATGATTGTACCCTTAGGAATTTCTTTTTAGCAATTTTTATTTTTGTCACTTGACGTTATTTTTATTTGTTTCTTGCTTTAGTATATAGAAAAAAAATTAGAAAACTAATGAAAAATTCCAAAAGATTTTCTTTTTAGTTCTAGTTAGTGGTACAGTCATCCGCCCCGTGGTTTTTCTTATGGTCTCGGTTCTTTTCCATGGGTAGACCTTTGAACCGGGTAATTTTTTATTTTTATTAAGATTAGAGTAGTTAGTTATAGGTGGCCCTAGACGAAAGAATTAGGTAGAATGCTAGGTGCCTTTGATTTGTTTGATACCGGTGTACTTGGACTTGTTGCATGTGCTATTTGTGGTGTCTTTTGGTTTTAAATTGTGATGCATGCCTAGAAAAAATGGAACGACCCCCTTGAGATGCTTGAGTCCACTTGCTAGACTTTGTTGTGAACCTTTGTGCATTAGTACTTAAATTTCCACAAGTTGCATTCTAAATGCTTGATTGAGAGTTGTTGATGGAACCTTTTTGTATGAATCATGTGCAATGTGTGATGTGAGGCATATTCTATTGTGTTCCATGTTGCATATTGGTGTCTAGAACTTGCTCCGTGTGTGTGCAAAGCGAAATCTTAGGTTTGCTCTAGTCAGGAAATGATACAGGCCTTCTTTTGATTTGCCTACCCTTACATATACACCTTGGACTTGATTGTTGTGATTTCTTTGACCTTTTTGTTGGCACCCACACCCCAAGCCTACCCACTTGTTCTAAATTGTTCTCTGTTGGCCCTTTACTCCTTAAGCACTTTAATTGATAATGTTGTTTTATTGTGGAGTTGTGCTTGAAATATTGGGAGGTTTTTGAGTGGAACCAATGAGGGGAATACTTGAATGAATTGTGTAGTAGTTGTTTATGAGCATTGGCAAGGTTGGAAAGTAATGAATAGAAAAAGAAAATAAATGAAAAAAAGAGCAAAGTTGAAAAAATTGTGGAAAAAGAAATAAAGAGAAAAGAATATCCATTCCTTGCTAGTGTGTGCTTAAAAGAAAAAATGCTACTTGTTGAGAAGGTATATGTGGAAGTGTTGATTGGGTGGCTTTGATGAGAATTGTGTTTGAAATAGTTGTGATGTATTAAAGTGCTTAGGGAGGTAGTCACTATTACCATATGTATCCTACCCACCCCTTAGCCTACATTACGAACCTTTTTAAAGTCCTAGTTAATCCCGATTGGAGTGAGCTTACATTAGTGGAGTCCTACACTACGGGCAAGCCTATGGTACATCGTGTGTGACATGTGAGATTTTCATGAGAGTGAGTGAATTCTTTCTATGCTATTGTCCCCATTCCATTCTTGATATTCATTGTTGTGTGTGATATTTGGGGGACACTCTCTTGCTTCATTTTGGTGAGGGCACATGGTTTGCATGAAATAGGTAAAGTCGTGGCTTCTTGGTTGAGTAGATAGGTGTGATTTTGTGGGAGCATGGTTGCAATGAGTTGGGTTTGTGCAGTTGAGCTATCTCGGGG
The DNA here is from genome assembly GCA_037355625.1 of Petunia x hybrida. NCBI lineage: Eukaryota > Viridiplantae > Streptophyta > Magnoliopsida > Solanales > Solanaceae > Petunia > Petunia x hybrida. The sequence goes on from JBBBVM010000258.1 coordinate 1,076,710, forward strand.
TGGTTGTTCTCGTGTTTTTGAGTTTGATAAATTATTGGCATGTTTGTTGGACCCATAGTAGTCATGTGTGCATTTGTTCAATGATCGGTATCAACCATAGTCATAGGCAGACCTGTTCTACCTAGGTTGGGAAGTTAGTTGTGACTTGCTCGAGGGCGAGCAAAGGTTCAAGTGTGGGGTGATGATGTTTGGCATTTTATGCCTATATTTCCTTAATATTTCCTCACGTTTGAGTACTTTATTCGCATGTTTTCTAGTTTATGAATGTGATTTTGCACTGATATTGTGTCATATGTGTGTAGGTTGTTATGCAGTGCATTTGGAGCTTTTAAGAGCATGATCGAGCAAGGAATGGTTGGAAATTGATTGAGGATTGGATCAAGCACACGAAGGCACGACGCGAGGCGAGTTACGGAGCAAGGAAGAAGCTGAATTGGCCTGGCGCGGTAGGCCATGCGGCGCGCCACCCAACGCACCAGCTTGTTGAGCGCGGTTCTGGGTGCGGCGCGGGGCCAAAGCGCCCAAGTTTCGACGTCTTCTGCTTGTCCAAGCACGTTCGGGGGCGCGGGGCGCCAGCTACAGCGCCCCTGGAGCGTTTTGGGACTTCCTATTCCGTCTAGGCTTAGGTGTAACTTATTACTAGGCCTTTGTAAACCCTATAAATACTCTTTTACTTAGTTTTTGATAGAAGTTCAGACTTTGGAGCAAGTTTTGGAGGAGAGGGGAGGAGCCCTTGATGTCTTCTAACAAGTTCTTTCTCTCTTTCTCTTATTCTTCTCTTTAATTCTATAGTTTGTTCGTTCTAGGGTTAGAGCAATTACATGAAGGTTGATGTTTGAAAGTTGATTTCTTCCTATTGATTTACCATTACGGATTGTTTATTCTTTCTTGATCATAATTGTTTGATTATTGAGGCCTGATAATTGAACACTATCTATGGTTTTTAGATTGAACTCGAAAGAGGGAATTTATGAACGCAATAAGAAAGAGTAGAGCTAGATTGTGAACCCGGGCATCGGGGAACCAATTTGTGAGTAGGATAGACATTTACTTGCTCGCCTAGCTTAACTAATCATAGAATTCGTTAATGCGTGCACGTGATTCAACCCATAGACATATAGGGATTGGAGTAGCCTGCATAGACCGTGAAGAATCGAAAGGTTTTCACGGGTACATTTAACCTGTAGTTAGCAATCTAGGAAATCAAGAAGTAGAATCAACTGGAAAACTCAACTGGATTGTTTGTAACTCTGACCCTGGACCGTTTCTTCTTTATTGATAACAACTATAGTTTACTCTCGAATACTTGATTTCAGTTACTTGTTTTAATTATTGCATTTAGTTGGTAAAAATCTCAACCATGGGAAAAAGATCCCTGAATAGTTCTTAGGAAATTGTTGCTAGAATTCAGTCATAACAATAGTCCTCGTGGGAACGATACTCTACTTATCACTTTATTATTTGTCGACCACGTATACTTGCGTGTGCGTTGGGAGCAACAGAAACTAACCAAGGCGTAGAACCCTAATTCGCAAGGGAAAGGAGGGAAGGAGGGGGGGGGGAGAGAGAGAGAGAGAGAGAGAGAGAGAGAGAGAGAGAGAGAGCAGAAAAAATGAGCGGCTTTGAAAATTAGAAATAGGGCTAATATTGGACATGGGTAAAATAGTCTTTTCATACGTTTTAAAATTTGTAGGAGACTATTTTGCTAAAATATTTTTTAATGGGGACAAAAGAACATAATCATGGATAATAGGGTACATGTAGTGAATTTTTTTTTCATTAGCAGTTATCTTGAACTTTTAACCTCACTTAAATATTATTTAGGAAATAAACAGTGTTGCCCGTTGGGCATAAGTTGTAGAAATAAATTAATTTTCTCTACGAGAGAAGATTAGGACAGTTTTATATATCAACCTACGCAACATGTTTTAATTCATAAGCAAAAGTTCTTTATGAGGCTAAAATGTTCACAGGTCAACCCAACTAAAATTCATGTCCGATAAGAAATAATCACACTATCTTCACTATTTATAACTTCTTGAACTATCTAGAACTCCTGCTTCATAAGTAAAACTGACTTATGCACATATTACATCAAGAATTTATGACCACCATTTTCATGTTATACGGGCAAAAATCCAAGGCCACCCCTTATGGTGTCATATTTGTGCAATTTCTTCCTTCATGTCCATATTTTCCACCCTAGAAAAACTTTTACCTATTGGAACTACTGTTTTTACCGCAACTTTCAAATTACTCGTACATATAGATATTGGACAATCATACTTTGTCTTCTCAACTGTCACAATCTACTCGTACCATTTTTCTTAACATTGATACGAAAATAAAATGTACTCCATCTGTTTTAAAATGGATGACACTATTTCCTTATTAGTCCGTTCCAAAAAGACACAATTTTAAATTTTGAAATATTTTTGAGTTGAAACTATTACTTTATCCTTAATGAAATGTTTTATAGCCACATATTTATGTAGGGCTTATTTTGGACCACAAGTTCTAAAAGTTTTACTATATTTCTTAAACTCTACTCCAAATGAAACTATGACAACAATTTTGAAACAGAGGGATTACAATATAGAATTGGGGAGATGATTTTCTTGTCCCTTGATTGGATTCATCCCTAAAGATATATGGAATATTATAGCACGATTAGAAAGTGTTACTTCAAGATGTTTTACTTTCGATAAAGATGAGTGAAGCTGCAAGTATTTCTCAAGTTTACCCCCTTTCATAAATCGGCAGATAAAATGAGATTGTATCTATTTTTCATTTATTTGTTCTCTGCATTCATTAAGGTAGGGGAGTACTCCTAGTAAGTGTAGAATAAAGAAATTAATTTTCCTTTCTTTTCCGTTGTCCATCTCCAACATTGAAATTCAGCACTAAATAGAAGCATGGAAAGATAAAAAATAGAATTGGTTGGTGAGAGAACGCTATATTGCACAAATGACCAGACCAAAAAGCTAAGGGGACCCTATCCACCAATTCTGATTTCGAGATCTGAGTAAACTAATGTCTCGTTGAATTTGGTTTTACTTTAGTTCCCAAAATAATATTTTGAGGTTACACCAATTATCTAATAAAACAAGAATTTAATTGTTTCGTCTATGGGAAAAATGTATACTTATTGTAATTTGACTGATTCTAATCAAATTTCCTATTTACAGCTTTAATGTACTTTTGATGGCACAGTTGTGTTTTGTTTCCTTAGTAAGAGGTGTTACTAATAATAGCAATACTATGTTGTATTTAGGTTACTTTTATCGAGTATAACCTTTATATAATATAACTTGTGTATTATACAATTAGTAAAAATTTAGTCACAACTAGATATTTAGTTAAGTAATTATAAACGAGAATATTTTTAGTGTGCATCAAACAACTTAGCTAGTTGTGTAAGGTTTCTTTTGGATCCACAAAAAATTGGGTCCACAAATTTGTGTTATAAAAAGAAAACTCACACAACTAATGTCAGTTGTGTGAGACACAAATTAAAATTTTTTCTATTGGTTTGGCGAATTTTAGCGACTAGCTTTTGTAACGTGCGTCGCACGTTGTATGTCATATTAATTTTCTGAAATTTGTATTTGTCTACAAAAAACATCTCTCTACCGATCAGCAAACATGACCACCAAACTACACAATATGAACATAACACCATCAAACTACTGAGTGTAGGGGTTAATGTCCTGGAATTAGAAATAATTTTACTCGCACTAACTTAATAGTGAATGTAGAGCAATGAGAACCTCTTTTTAGCAGGCTTAACAATTATCTAGTTGTATGTGAAGGCTATGGGAAGCCTTCTTTTTTGGTCATCTTGAAAATACTCTGTCAAACCATATGCCAATCTTAACGTGGTAGTTTAATAGTTCTGTGATTGCATGGGAGTACTTTTAGTTCCTTTAATTTCTGAAATAATCTTTGTAAACTATTATTCTAATGTATGAAATTTCCTTTCATTTATCCTGTAAAGTAGTGGACACATATGCAGAATAAGGAGTTCTTCTCTCTTTAATAGACCTTATATGACATGAATTTGGATTAGTTGGCCTAATAAATTTTAGATAACAGAATGAAGGGGGTATTTTTAATTATTTCTAATAGTTATAAGAGCCTCACAAATAGTTTCTAATCATTTTCTAATTGTTTTGTCACTTTACTAATAGTTGTATTTCTAATCATTTTGTATATAAGAGCCTTACAAATAGAACGAAAGAAGGGGAAAGGGTTAAAAATTAAAACGAAACAAAAAAGAAAAGAAGAAGAAGAAGAAGTACCATGAATCGTGATTTTAACTTGTGGAACCTTATATATTCGTAGAAATAATTGTGCAAATTTGATTTAAGGTCGTAGTTAACTATAGAGCGGCAACAACTGTAAAATTTTGTCTTTGACTCTTTTCGCATAGAGTATATCCAGCATAACATAAGAAAAATCTAGCCTCTAACACCTTCAAGTATAAATATAATTACTCCATATCGTCTTAAACTTTAAATTCCTTGAACTTCAAAGCTAGCTCTTAAATGATTTTACATGCATGGAAACTTGTAGAAATTAATTTCTGGAAAAGAGAATTCGAAGTTAATCAATGTACTAATTTATGAGAAATATATTATTATTTATTTTGAAGAGTATTATAGTTATTTAATTTTTAAGGATATTCTGTCTTTCACTTTTTACTTTAGGAATTGGCTCTTTTAGAATAGTATGATATGATTAGCCACCTCTACTTGTTGTAGAAGGAGTTTCTTATGCAGATTGCAGACTACATGCAGCGACATAATAAAAAAAATTTACAAGAGTATACAAAAATTTTCACATCTTAAATTTCTTTTTTTGGTATAAAGAATAATTTACACCATCTTTACCATTCTATTACAACTTTCACTTTATCGAGAGGACTAAATTGCGTCTCATTTCTTTAAGATATCACTGCCCCGACTACATATAAATATTTTTTTGATGATGTAGTAGTATAAATTTCTCCATAATATCAATAAACAAAAGTTAAACTCTTTTAGTAATTTATTTTCTAGGAAGTTAGTTCTTCTATATGGATTTATTCCAAAAAGAATAAAATAAATATCTTATTAGTCTGTTAAAAAAAGATAATGGCATAGGTATGAATTTAGAAACATTTTAACATTAAACCACTTCTCACTTTAATGAGGTAATATACAACCACAAAAATATTATGACTAATTTTAGATTATAAATTTCAAAATTTATTATATGATCTACATGTTACGGATTTGAGTGTGGAAACAATTATCGATGCTTAGATCAAGGTAGCTTGCGCATACTATGTCCCTTTCATTATGGTTCTTTCTTGACTTTAACCGAATGTGAAATGATTTATGCATCGGAGATCGGACTATCTTCACGGACTGTATTACTTTAATTTTTTTTTAAAAATCTTTTATTTTTCAATTACAACAAAATTTTGAAACGAACAAAAATCAAGGGCGTCCATTCAAAATCTATAGCAAGATAAAGCATCAAAGATGGAGTATGAGGGAATTCTATTGGGTATGGGCAATCCACTGCTTGATATCTCAGCTGTTATTGATCAAGATTTCTTAACCAAGTAATCCATTTTATTTTCATTTCATAGATCTAGTGAATATCGCATGTTTATTTATTACTCCTTCCCTCTCAATTTATTATTCCCTCCGTCCAAAAAGAATGACTCATTTCTTTATTTGACAAATATTTAATGCAACATCTCTATTTTATCCTGTTGAACCCTACATTTTTTTAAAACTACCAACAACTTTTTTATTACTCAAATCATTCTCTTTTTTACTTTTTCAAAATTAAAATTGAAACTTTACAAGTTAATATCTATTGCCACATAAAATGGGACGGAGGGAGTAGTATATCATATTGTTATTTAAATTACACATGGTTATTTAACTCAGGTATGATATTATGCCAAAAAATGCAATTCTTGCTGAGGACAAACACTTGCCAATGTAAGTATTTTCTTTTAAATGGTAGTCCTATTTGTTTGTTTAGTAATGGTCTATCGGAAACAGTCTCTCCATAAGGTTTGCGTACATATGTAGACTCCACTTTGGTGGATATCACATGGTATGCTGTTGTTGTTGGTATTCACATTGCCTAGCTTATCACATTGCATTTTGTACCTCTAGTTAGTTTAATTCTCATTGGATCGATCGTTGTATAAATATATGCGTGTTAGTTCAGCTGATTGGATTCAGAGGCTGTGAGCTCTAGTATGGTTTTTTTTCCTTCTTGTCGTTTGGGTACCAAATTACCAATGTACCATAGTCGCGGTAGCTTGTAGTTGAGTTTATTGTGCTAGTTACCTATGTGCTCATGTAAAATTACCTGAGAACTTAGTTGTGAAATAAATGATCTAGAGTAAGGAAGATGGAATACACTATGTTTCAGGGTCAAAATTTCTGTATTTAAGAATATAAAGTTGTAGTAATTGATTTATGCAATGGCGAACTTTTTCATATTTAGTGATTGAAAAGATTCATAATTACATTCATTGCAGTTATTCCTGATATTTTGTGTAAATAATAAGCAGAGTGCTTCATTGCTTATCCATGCCGAATGATTCTTAAACAGCATGTAGTTCTCTACAAGCTAAAAACATTCAAAGTCACTTGAAAAGCCTATTTTGAATTGATCTTTGCTCATTTTTACTTCATATTGATAATTCAGGCGAGTATTGGATGTCATAATTTGTTACTGAAATATGTGGATACAAATTGTTATTTCGGGAAACTAAGACTTGTTCCATGAATTCTTGAGAATTCACTTGAAATTTCTATATCATCACAACCTTTGAAGATGACTTTTCAAGAAGCAATATTTACGCAAATGGAAATATTAGCTCTATTTCATTTATAGATAGGCTTATTGCTTTTGTGTGTGCATGGCTGGTTGCAATAAGCTCTTATTCAAAGGATACTTGTACAAGTACTTTTTTCTGGCTACATATAATCTTGTTACGAGTCAATATGATATGTTTCATAAATTGATGGGCCAATTACTTTTCTGGTATTAAAGGTGAAATGCATGCCTTTCCTAATAATTGATGTTTGCGGTACAGAAATGAAGAGAGAGTAGTTAGTGGAACTTATTGTGCTGACGAAAAAATTTAGGTCGTGTGCCTTTTACTAGAAATATGCTTGTTCATTCAAAATACTGATAAAGAATGTTATTTCCTAGGTATGAAGAGATGGCATCCAGGTTTAGTGTTGAATTCATTGCTGGAGGTAAGTTACCATCACCTGATGCTCGCCTTAATTACATCTTTATTGAATGATATTTTGCATAGAAGATACCAGGTCAGACTGAACACGTCCTTTGTAATTCTGATTTGCAGGTGCAACTCAAAATTCAATCAGAGTAGCCCAGGTGTGTTATCGTTTTTTATTTTCCCTTGGTTCTGGCAATCTTACATGACCTATTTAGTTAGAAGAATAACTTTCCATTTCATTTGCAGTGGATGCTTCAAATTCCTGGTGCAACAAGTTACATGGGCTCTATTGGGAAGGACAAGTTTGGGGAGGAAATGAAGAAAAATGCAAAAGATGCCGGTGTTAAAGTAGATTCTTTTTCTTTATTTTTTCTCCTATTTATATGGCTTTCTTTTGTGTGTTGGGGGGGGTTGTTATTTTTAATACTTTGATTCATCAAGTCATCATTGCTCATCATTTACCTTTGTCTTGCTATTTTTTGGAATGATAACATGGTAAAGACAGATTTTAATTTCATATTATCTTTGCACATGGGTGCCTTTAGGTTCACTACTATGAGGACGAGACTGCTCCAACGGGTACTTGTGCTGTTTGTGTGCTTGATGGCCAGGGGTTAGTCTAGAGAAATTTGTCTATCATCTTACCTCCTTGTTGTACAATTAAACTCTTAGCTTTTGCTGACTGAAAAAGAGGGAAAAAAGGGATAACTTTTCAATTAGTAAAGGTTAAAAAAACGATAAACTCAGCCTTCTCAGGGTTGTAAATGCTACGTATGAACTGATGATATTAACTTATCCAGGTCGCTGGTTGCAAACTTATCAGCTGCAAATTGCTACAAGGTTGACCATTTGAAACAGCCGGAGAACTGGGCTTTGGGTATGCTTTAGTCCCGGTGTTATGAGTTTCTAACTCTCATGCTAATTTAAACTAATGTGTCTGTGTGTACAGTGGAGAAGGCCAAGTATTTCTACATCGCTGGATTCTTTCTCACTGTTTCTCCAGAATCTATTCAGCTTGTTGCTGAGCACGCAGCTGCAAAAAACAAGGTCTGACCATTGACATCATTTGTGTTTGAGTGCGTATTGTAGTGCTAAATCAAACAGTCATGTCATTTTCTTCATTGCTTCAGGTTTTCTCAATGAACCTATCAGCACCATTTATCTGTGAGTTCTTCAAGGATCAACAGGATAAAGTCTTGCCGTAAGGCCGTTGTCCTGCCTCATTAAAGTTAGTTCGGGTGTAGAAGTTACTGATTACAGCTTGCAGTTCTTTTTTTCAGGTATATGGATTTTGTCTTTGGCACTGAGACAGAAGCAAGACCCTTCTCTAAAGTTCATGGCTGGGAGGTTAATGATGCTTAGCTATAGGTTTCTCAAAATAATTTGGATTTATGTCACATAGCTAACTTGTTGGATCGATGACCAGACTGATAATGTTGAAGAAATAGCTTTGAAGATCTCCCAATGGCCAAAGGCATCAGGAACACACAAGAGAATCACTGTCATTACACAAGGTGCTGATCCAGTTGTTGTAGCTGAGGATGGAAAGGTCAAGTTGTTCCCAGTAATTCCGTTGCCAAAAGAGAAACTTGTTGACACCAATGGTACTGGTATGTGTGTATGTAGTTTTTGCTTGTTTCTATTGCAATTTAGGCAAAATACCCACTCATTTAGTGGCAAATATGTGTTTGTCCCTGATTAAGTGGTAATCTGCTATGAGCTGTGTTATATTTGCCTCTACTGCTAAATTTGAACCCTATTAACAACTTTTAATAATCTTTAAGTCTTTTGTATAGACAATTCAAAATTGAAGCTGGTAGGAACCAGAAGTGCAACTTATTGAACTGTTCATTTACCAAACTATCAAATATTATTTGCGACTATCTTGTTTTAAAAAGGCCTTTTTTCTGCAACTCCTATAGGCTGTAACAATCTTTCTCTCTTTTGCATGCTTTGGTGAAGTTTTACAAATTTTTGGAATATATGGTTTTAAGTAGGATGTTAAAAGCGTTATACCAAATCTTAAGGGTGTTCACAAAAGTTGGAAATTATGACGTGCTTCCTAACTGCCTCTAGTTACCTTCTAGAAAAAATATTTCTTCCCTATACTTACAGTAACTAACATGGCTTGGTTGAGCTGTTTCGCATGATGCACAAAATGCGTTGATACTTTCCATGTTAACACCCTGTTTTACAATGCTTTTGATACATAGAATTACATTGTTTATTCTTTTGCAGGGGATGCATTTGCTGGAGGATTCCTTGCACAGTTGGTCCAAGGAAAACCTATTGCAGATTGTGTAAAAGCAGGGTGTTATGCATCAAATGTTATCATCCAGAGGCCTGGTTGCACATATCCTGAGAAGCCTGATTTTGAATGAGGAATTTTCCTCTTGTGGGCTTGCCATTTTCTACTCAAGTTGAGGACAAACATTTTCTGGTTCTTTTAGTATTTTTTAGCAGGTTATGCCAGTTGCTAAATGGTATATCCATATCCCAATTCCAATCCCATATGTTGTAAGGGATTTTAATTACCACTATTTTCATCATCCGAGAATAACATTCTATTGTAATCGCATTTTTGTTACAATTAACATGATTCTATAGTTTCCTTAGTATGATAGTATTTCAGGCTCTCTTTCCATTTACTGTCTTCAGTTTAAAATCTTAATTAAGAGAAAAGATGGATGTAGAATATAAGGGTAAAGTTTGGTATGGGTTAAGTTTGATGGGTGGTGCACGAACTAATAATTTATTGCATAAAAAGGACAGCCCGGTGCACAAAACACCCGCTCACGCATGGTCCGGAGAAGGGTCACACTTCAAGGGGTGTGTTGTAAGCAACTTATTAAGAACCAATTTCATGACTTGAACGCGTGACCTTTAGGTCATACGAAGACAACTTTACCAGTTGCTCCAAGCTTCATAATAATTTGTTGCACAAATTTGCTAAATTAGCTTTAGTAATTAGAATATACCTAGACTACATATATACGTAACTAAATATACAACTCACTAATACCTAATAGGCTAATACAACTATTGAATTCAAATTGCAAGACAAAATATATATCAATTATTTGAGAACTCTACCCCCTTTCCCAAATGTGGATAGTGCCCAAACTCCTATTGACCAAAATACTACTATCAGGCTACTGGTGTGTTTGGAAATATAATGGACTTATCGCCTAGATATCAGTACCAGTTATTGGGTTATCGTTATTAGCACATTCTGATCAGAACGTAAAAGAGCTGCTTTTGTTGAATAGACAATTTGCAGGAACCAATTGAGACGGGAGGATTCACATTGTGGACGGAGGTGCTATGCCACTAATTGAGATGTTGCAAGGTCCAAATTCACTGTCCACAGTGCCAAATTCAGGCGTAATTTTGGTCGATGCTTATAAGTTTGTAAAAAAGATCCTAAAGAAATCCCACTAAGTGCTACATTTTGTTAAAGAAGGGCTCTGTTAATTTGGATAGGTGAGTTGGTTGGGCGAGTGGTATTTCACGTGGGAGACCTAGGATCAATTAGCCTCGCCAACAACTTTCTCAGTTTGAGCTCGTTGTACGGGGTTTTTCTAGTACGGTTTACGTCTTCTGTGTGGTTTGCGAGCTATTGCACAGGGAGCTGGATTTACCCAAAAGGGTAGCGGCTGCGAATTCAGTAGTTTAAAAAAAAATAAATAAATAAAAAATTGGATAGGTAAGTCTTTGTATTGGATTTAAATGTGTGAAAGGGTGCTAGCGTGCTGCTAATCAAGGCGTACCAAACTTGTTCTAGCTATGTAAGAGTGGTTAAATTGAAAGCTCACAAGTTCTGTACTTCATCAGCTGCTTCTATTTTCCATATCCATGACAAGGTTGTTATAACTTATAAGGGTAAAGGAATGTAACGAATGTAATACCAACCCTTCAAGGATCTATCACACGTTGCATCTAGGAATTGTATCAAGTGCTAGAGCCTGCAGTTAACCCTTCAACTTTGTAATCCATTTATTAAAAACATCGAATCATGGTGTTCTAGATACGGGGTTGTAGGAAATTCACCAAATGTTCGGTCTAGAAAATGACAAGAGTGGATGCACTTGGTTAAGGTGATGGATAATCCAGATTCTTTTCTGCGCAATGGCTTGCGGACGAAGTTCAAGAGTTGGAGCATCCAGTAGCTAGGCACTCTCCCACAAAATTACTATGTATCAAAATTTAGAGGCGGGATCCAAAATTTAAAATTTTTACCTTTGGGATGTCACTTCACCTACTAACCATTTGAGTTCTTGAGTTGAAAATTAACTTATGTGCATATTTAATATATTTCATAATACTTATCTCTGTTTTAAAAGACAGTTTTGGGACTCGTCCCGGGGCGGGGCACTTGCAAAACGTCCTGAGACTCTCGGACGGGGCTTAGATCCGCGAGGCTTACGCCTCAAGCACCCGATGGTGCTCCCAGAGCACGCCCAATGCTCAACGCTCGGGACTCGCCTTATAGAATCTATGCAAATGATATGTCCAATTTCCTAATTAAGATTGTTCATCCACAATTTTTTTTTAAAATGAAGTTATATTCATCTATACAAAATTCAGAAATTGAATGTAGCTCAATTAACGAGACATAATATTGCATGTATTATAATTGAGAATATCATGAGGGTGAATATCATCTGTATACTTAATTTAAAAACGCATAGTCGATGTTTATATCATCACTTGTTATTGGTCTTCATGTCTTATTTCTGTCCCTCAAAATTGTTAGACTTCAATTATTTTATAATTTAGAAGTAATTTTATATTTATCAATGAAAAATTAATATTTTAAATTATAATAGTAATACATTTTATTGTTTATTCACTTTTTATAGTAACAAATTTTTATTTTAAATTATTTGAAAGTTAAGGTCTTATAGTTTATTTGTATCTCATAAAAACTGTAACATTATTCAATTTCTTACCATTGTAAAAAAAGTTAGATCTTTTGTTTCTATAATCTCTTTCTTATTTTTAATTTTCTTAATTTTTTTAATGTATTTTCGATATTTTTTTGGCTCATTATACTATTTTATTAATTTAAAATTAATTAAAAAATAAGATCCATGGAGCTTACGCCTCATGTCTCGGGGCTTATGCCTCACCCCATTGTAAGTAAAACGCTTCGTCCTGCGCCCCACCTTTTAAAACATTGATACTTATATATAGTCTGAGCCAAAAGCTAATGGATTGCAGCTTCAATTGTGCATCCACCCCATTTAGTTAGACTGACACCATTTAAGAATAATATTAATGAAAAATAAGTTTGTGACAAGATATAAAGGCTTAGACAAAAAATAAGTTTATGCGTTTCAGCTTCGTTATAATGAATATAAATACAATTAGATATTGTCTACGACAGGTTATACCCTCAATAGATGTCAACATTCTAACTATGAGTTTAACATCATGAATGAAAATTTTATCACAATAGCCTCTAAGATTGGACATCAAAAACAGAGTAAAATGTGCTGCTTTTTTGGAGACGTGGCACATCTTATGACACTGACAAAGATGTTTTCATCGCAAGGGATCCATAATTTTGATTCAGCAGTGAAATCATAAATTTCTTGGGCTTGATCTAGCAATGCTTTGAACAGTGGGTGCTTGAGCAAGGTGATTTTAATTACAAACCTCTTTTGGTATTTTCCAACATAAACTACCAAGTGACCCCTTGGAACATCTCTTGGAATAGTCTTCTTTTCATGAAGAAAATGCCATATAGTCCACTTACAACATTTGTCACAACCTGCATAAGGTATGACTTTGGATCCCATCTTCTGCCATTTGTTTTGGCATAACTTGATAAACTTTCCATTCATCATTTTGGTATATAGTTGATCAGAATATACAGAGAGTCAGTTTTTTTTTTTTTTTTTTTTTTTTTTTTTTTTTAATAATGAAAGTAGAGGGAGAGGAGAGAGTACTACGAACAGAGTGCTGTGTTTGTATGAGAGTGAGGTGAGTATATATATAAGAGTTGGGAAAGTGCCAATCTTTTGGGATCATTAAAAGGTCAACATTGCGCTTAGCTGGGAGGCATTGCACGTGTGATGGCATAAAATAATACCGTAATCTGATCGACAGTCTAAGCAAAAATAATCTACTTACGAACTAGTGCGCATTTGGTTGGTGATAGTATTAGATAACGCCCGGATCTAGTTATACGAGAATTTACATTTATTTTATGCAGTATCGATATGAAATAAGAATGTATATTAACAATGCATGAATGAAAATATTTAAAGACAAAAACTGTTCTTGAAGTAAGTACGTAATCACAACATAACATTCCAATCTTTTCTTTAATTTTCATTGCATATCAATCACTTTACTATTATAAATTATTAATCATTACTTAACAATTCATATGTTATATTTTTGTATAATTACTATGTGAACTAAATGACCTAAGCACTACACTAGATGGGTGACCGCAGCTATTCCTTTAACAGTAGTACTTCTTGATACGGTAATGTACGAACATGCATTGCATAATTTAAGAGTAATATGCGTCTTTAAATTACGTATGAAAAATTGGCAGTAGCTCTGTTTCATCTTCCCTCTCATAGGCTAATTTTTGATGAGTGGTCTATTGAAATTTTTTAGTTTACACCCCACAGATGGAAAATAGAGTTAGATAAGATATGAAAGATGAAATGGGATAAGCTTCTTGGGCAAAGTGCAATACTGCAATGCCCATCTCCCACTTATAACTGTTGTGTCATAAGTTATGGACTTCTCAAAAGAGAGGAAACAAAAGAGAGATAGGAGTGGGAAGTGGGGGCTTGAAATCTTTAATTGAGTCATGTTCCTTTAAATTTTCAGGTTGATTTGATTAAAAAAAGAAAGAAATATGTAAAACGGTTGATATTAAATATTGATGCACACGAAAAAAGGCCAGTTGTATTGGAGGAGGATTGGCAAAAGCTTTACAAATTTTATTTACGTGGATTATGTAAAGAATTTTTATACTATTACTACAATTTTACTTATTCCATCTGTTTTAATTTTTGTGAGTTATTTGACTCGGCACGATATTTAAAAAAAGAGTTAAGACTTTTAAAATTTATGGTGTTAAATATGCCAAAATATGTGTGTGACTATAAAGCTTTTGAAATTTATTGTCTTAAATATATGACAAATCATAATATTTGTGTGGCTAGAAAACTTCCCATTAAGACTATATTGAAAAGTCTAAGTTGATATATTTTATAAATTTAGAAAATGATCATTCTTTTTGGAATTAAATAAAAAGAAATAGTGTCGAATTAGAATGGAGTGAAAGTTGTATGTAAGTGACTGGCTGGATGCAAACTTTTTCACAGGTTAATCAAATTACTAGAGCACTAGATTATTAATTTGGCTAAGTGGTGCTGATGTTGAAGATTAAGATTGAGCCAAAACCTTTCTTATCGTTATCGACTCTAAGTTTTTGCACGCGTAACTTTTTAATACGTAGGTAAGTTTTATGCTAATGTAATTATCCATTACTCATGTATTGGATAAAAAACCGACGTCACTCAAAAAGTGACACGTGTCTGTCACGTGGCACGGGCAGGGGTTTCCACGGACAGACATCTAACGGACAGATGACTGGCCAGGCGGTTACCACGAGCAAGCCCAGAGCAGTAACGTAACGCTTCCCAAATCAGCGCGATTTGAATGAGCGGTTACCTAATCATACGTGATTGCTTAATGAATGATCATGAAGGCAACGGTTACACATCCAGCGGTTACGTATCCAACGGATACATACCCAGCGGTTACAAACCCAACGGATGCCTATCAAATCTATAAATAGCACTCGTTCCGAATCATTGTAGCAGACATTCTCTTATCCATTTACAATATCTATAAAAATACTCTTTACTCTTGCTCAATACTGTTCTTCATTTACATTTGTTGGGTACTTTGCTCTCAAGCCTTCAAGTATAATCAATAACAAGGAATCCTCACCAGGATCAAGTGATCCGATAAGGTTCCTTCTATCTACTTTATTCACGCTTCAATCTTATTTGTCTTTGATTATCTCGTATTATTTTTATATCGTCATTTACTGTCATCGCATCTCCATTTGGAATCGTGCATATATTCATAATCTTGCAATTAATGCAATCCTATATCCAAATCGGCTAAACTCTTAATTTAAACTATTGATCGTGACTTCGCAAATATAAATTTAATTGTTAATTGGCCTAAAATCGGATCTAGGTTAAACAATTTGGCGACCGTAGTGGGAGCCGGTCAATAGCCTTTAAAGGTTAAAAGTTTATCTTTTTCCTGTATTTTGTCGATCTTTTGTTTGTAACTAACATGGCAGAAAGCAATTCA
The DNA here is from genome assembly GCA_037355625.1 of Petunia x hybrida. NCBI lineage: Eukaryota > Viridiplantae > Streptophyta > Magnoliopsida > Solanales > Solanaceae > Petunia > Petunia x hybrida. Next base: position 1,092,332 of record JBBBVM010000258.1, read on the forward strand.
CAACGAACTATGGTGGGCGGAAATCAGGTACGTACCCCTTCACCAAGTCCTAATTACTCTCCAGATTACTCGTCTGACGGGTAGGAACATTCTTCCCAAGGACCAAGCAGGCAGCGGAACAGGCGTGGACACTCTCAGAGAGCAACCCCGCCTAGAAGACGACGCCATATGAGTCTCTCCCCTGACCAAAGGAACCTCCAAGAGACGATCTTTGAATTTATGCAACAACAAGCGGAGGTCAACAGGGGAATAAATGAGGCGATCAACTCTCTTCGAGGGCAAATCCCTCCAGTTACGAGGATCGATCCTGCAGCCCAAGGACGAGACGTTCCTTCTTCACATACTTCAAGGCAAGATGGAGAACAAAATGCGGCCAACAACGGAGGAACCGCGAATCCAACAGCCCAGGCAAATCAAAATCCGAATAGAGGATCTATGGCATCCACCGAAATGAGCGTCGTCGTGGAGGCACTCACTAAACAATTCAAAGAGAGCCAAGAGGCGCTTCAAAAGTCTCTCCACGAGAGAATAGATCAGATACCAGGCGCTCCCCCCACATTGAAGAAAATTGACGTTCAAAGCTACTCGCAAAGGCCGTGGAAGAAGGAAGCAGCCCCAAAGGCGATACCAAAAACGTTTAAAATGCCAAACATTCTGAGATATCATGGGACATCTGACCCCAATGATCATCTCATGATGTTTACCAATTTTATAAAAGCAAGCGATCTCACCAATGAGGAGATCGAATAAGTGCAATTGAAAAAGTTCGTGGAGACACTAGCGGACGGAGCTCTACGATGGTACTCAATGTTGCCACCAAACTCCATTGGGTCCTTCGTGAAAATGGCGGAGTTGTTCGTGAAAGCCCACACAGGCGCCCAAAAGACGGAAACCCGCGTGGAAGATATCTTTGATATCAAGCAAAAGCCCGGCGAGTCTCTCCGAAGATACATGGACCGTTTCCAGCGAGAGCGCATGTTGCTACCCAAGGTACCGGACAGATGGGCGGCCATTGCGTTCACGAACAGTTTGGATATCAAAAGCTCAGAGGCTACGCGCAGGCTCTACGAGTCTCTTCGCGAATTCCCAGCAGCTAATTGGTCAGATGTCTACAATCGCTACAATTCTAAGGTACACATTGATGAAGACAAGCTGATAGGAACCAGTGCCCGAGGAAGGAACCAGTCACGAAGCGGTGGCCCCGGCGGGAAGTTAGAGTCGGAAAGGCCGGATGTACGCTATGAACCGTACCCTGACCGATCATGCAACAACTCCAAAGGGCGCGGTCGTAATAACAAAGGGCTATCACGGGGAGGTGATTCAGAGTCGGATACTCGTGGAGCCCCAAGTCTACCGAATTTCAACGTAGAAATGACTGAAGTGATTGCAGCCCTCAAAGATATGGGCGAGAAGGTTAAGTGGCCAAAGGATATGAAAACCGATCCAGGTAAAAGAAATCAGGACCTATGGTGCGAATTTCATCGCGACCACGGTCACACGACTGAAGATTGCAAAGCATTAAGGTACGAGGTCGCACATTTATTAAAACAGGGGTTCTTGAAGGAGCTTCTAACCGAGAAGGGAAAGCAGACTCATGCGAGGGCTCAACAGAACAAATCTGGCCCTCCACGAGCATCTTCCCCAAAGATGGTAGTCAACGTTATTTCGGGCGGGATCAAAGTCGACTTCGTTGTTTTCACAGCAAAGAAGTACGCAAAGGTCTCTATTACAAAAACCAAGTGTCCACGGCCAGAGGGAATAATAATATTTGAAGATTCGGACACAGATGGTTTGCAGTTCCCACATGCTGATGCGTTGGTTATAACACTACGCGTAGCAGAGTATGATATCAAAAGAGTGCTCATTGATGCGGGTAGCTCTACAAATATCATCCAGTCACGAGTTGTCAAAGATATTCAACTAATAGAGAAGGTCGTGCCAGTATCGCGAGTTCTCTCCGGCTTCAACAACTCAAGTGAAAAGACCCTGGGTGAGATCACTCTCACAATCTTGTCGAGGGGGTAGCGAAGGAGACAGTGTTCCACATTGTCAACGGAGACATGGCTTACAATATTATCCTTGAAAGACCATGGATCCACGAAATGCAGGCCGTTCCCTCCACATATCATCAGGTATTGAAATTCCCATCAGAATAGGGAATATGCGAAGTACGAGGAGAGCTACGCTCTGCTCGAGACTGCTATTCGGTGGCCCTCAAACTGCCCGAAGAAAACAAATAGCAATTACTGCAACCGGGATCCGACGCAGCAAATGAAGAAACAAAGTATGAGGTCCCAGAATTTATCATGAAGCTAGAGGCACGGGAGAATTATACACCGACCGTGGAAGCTTTGGAACCCGAAGAACTGTTCGCGGACATGCCGGAGCGGAAGGTCTACCTAGGGACCGAATTAAATGAACGCCTACGAGGAGACATCCTCCAATTCCTCAAGGAGCGGCATACGACGTTTGCTTGGTCTCATACAGATATGACGGGTATTTCCCCAGAAATTATCTCTCACAAGCTGAACGTCGACCCGTACCACAGTCCGGTGAAGCAGAAAAAGCGCCAACAGGGAGCTTTTCAGAATCAAATCATAAACGATGAGGTCGATCGACTGTTGAAGATTGGATCTGTACGTGAAGTTAAATATCCAGACTGGTTAGCCAACGTGGTCGTTGTGGCTAAGAAAAATGGCAAATGGCGAGTCTGCATTGACTTCACTGATTTGAACAAAGCCTGTCCAAAGGACTCATATCCTCTTCCCCGGATAGATCAGTTGATTGATGCAACCGCCGGACGCGAGGTGCTCACCTTCATCGATGCGTATTCAGGGTACAATCAAATATTGATGGATCCCGACGATCAGGAGAAAACATCGTTCATAACGTGCAGAGGTATGTATTGCTATAAAGTCATGCCATTTGGATTAAAAAATGAAGGTGCGAAATATCAGCGATTGGTCAATCGTATGTTCCACGATCACATCAGGAAGACCATGGAAGTGTACATCGACGACATGCTAATCAAATCAAAACGAGCAGAAGACCATCTGGCACACTTGAAGGAAGCCTTCCGAATACTCGACCAATACAACATAAAGCTCAATCCAGAGAAGTGCGCATTTGGAGTCTGCTCGGGAAAATTCCTAGGCTTCATCGTCTCCCAGCGCGGAATTGAAGTCAATCCCGCTACGATCAAAGCAATTGAGTCAATTCCAGACGTGCTGCACAACCGGAAAGACATCATGAAATTGACTGGGATGGTGGCAGCCTTACGCAGGTTTATATCCCGTTCATCTGACCGGTGCAAAAGCTTCTTCGATGTACTGAAGCAGAACAAGGAATTCGACTGGACTCCCGAATGTCAACAAGCCTTAAGAGATCTGAAAAAATATCTGTCCAATCCACCACTACTCTCTACACCTCAGCACGGGGAGCGGTTGCTGATCTACCTTGCAGTTTCAGAATCTTCGGTAAGCGTAGTATTGGTTCGAGAAGAAAGAGGTAAGCAACTTCCCATGTATTACATTAGTAAAGCTCTAATTGATGCGGAAACACGTTACCAACCCTTAGAAAAATTGGCTTTAGCACTCGCAACAGCTGCCCGTAAATTACGTCCTTATTTTCAAAGTCATTCAATAGCTGTAGTGACAACCTTTCCTTTACGCAATGTTTTGCATAAACCCAAATTTTCGGGAAGGTTAGTTAAGTGGGCCATAGAGTTAAGCGAATTTGATATTACCTACCAGCCCCTGGTAGCAATAAAGTCACAAGCCCTAGCAGACTTTAGCGCTAATATATATCCTGAGGCGGAAAAAGATGTAATTCTCTATGCTGGGTAGGCCCCTGGTGTGTGGACCTTATTTACTGACGGCTCCTCCAGCTTCAAAGGGTCCGGTCTTGGACTGGTTCTTGTCACCCCGTCCGGAGAAACCGTCAGACAAGCCGTCAAGTGCCCGTTTATTACTAACAATGAGGTCGAATATGAGGCCGTAATTGCAGGATTGGAGTTAGCCCGAAGCCATGGAGCAAACATTATCAAACTCAAGAGCAACTCTCAGCTAGTAGTCAACCAAGTGACCGGAGGTTTCATTGCATGGGAATCCAGGATGCAAGTCTACCTTGCCCGTGTGAAAGAGCTTTTGGCCCAGTTCGACGAATGGGAAGTACTCCAAATTCCACGAAAAGAAAACCATGAAGCAGACGCCCTGGGAAATCTGGGATCGGTGGCAGAAATTGGGGCGGCGAGCTCTTCGGCCGTCGTTCAGCTCCTCTGCACGTCCATAGATCGAGAAAAGTTCGAAGTTAATGCCATAAACGCAACTTGGGACTGGCGAAATGAAATCACGAACTATATTCTTCATGGAACTCTACCCGATGACGCAAAAGCCGCTCGCAAACTCAGAAAGCCCGTTATACAATTATCAACGGCGATCTTTACCGTAAGATGTTCGCAGGGCCCCTTGCCAAGAGCCTGGGACCAAACCAAATCAATTACGTGATCCGGGAGGTTCACAAAGGCTGTTGTGGTAACCATTCTGGGGGCAAAGTGTTAGCGCAAAAGTTGATCCGCGCCGGATATTATTGGGATAAGATGGAGAAAGATACAAACGAGTTTGTCAAGAAGTGCGATAAATGTCAAAGGTTTGCGCATCTTCTCCATCAACCAGCAGAACTGATGTTTGGCATTTTATGCCTATATTTCCTTAATATTTCCTCACGTTTGAGTACTTTATTCACACGTTTTCTAGTTAATGAATGTGATTTTGCACTAATTTTGTGTCGTATGAATGTTGGTTGTTATGAAGTGCAATTAGAGCTTTAAAGAGCATAATCGAGCAAGAAAAGATTGGATTTGGATTGAGGATTGAATCGAGTACACGAAGGCACGACACGAAGCGAGCTGCGGAGCAAGGAGGAGCAGGATTTTGCCTGGCGCGGTAAGCCAAGCGCCCAGCCTTCTGGCGCTTTGAGTGGCGCGTGGCGCCCCAAAAGCGCCCGGATTTCGACGTCCTCTGCTTTTCTCAGCGCGTTCGGGGGCGCGGGGCGCCAACTACAGCGCCCCTGGAGCGTTTTTGGACTTCCTATTTCGTCTAGGCTTAGGTGTAACTTATTACTAGGCCTTTGTAAACCCTATAAATACTCTTTTAATTCGTTTTTCAAGGGAGTTCAGACTTTGGAGCAATTGGAGAGCTCATAACACCTTGGACAAGGGTTTTTCTTCCTTCCATTAATCTATTACATCACTATCTCATCAAATCCTTGTGTTGTTATTATGAGTATGCGTGGCTAGATCCATCGTTCTAGGGTTAAGAGTATTTCATGAAAGTTGATGTTTGAAGATTGATTTCCATTAAATTGAATCCCATAACGGATTGCTTATTATTCTTGATTTCACTTGTGTAATTGTCAGGGCCCGATTATTACGCATTATCTATGGTTTTTAGATTGAACTCGAAAGAGGGAATTTATTAACGCAATAAGAAAGAGTAGGGCTAGATTGTGAACCCGGGCATCGGGGAACCAATTTGTGAGTAGGATAGACATATACTTGCTCGCCTAGCTTAACTAATCACATAATTCGTTAATGCGTGCACGTGATTCAACCCATAGACATATAGGGATTGGAGTAGCCTGCATAGGCCGTGAAGAATCGAAAGGTTTTCACGGGTACAATTAACCTATTAGTTAGTAATCCGGGATTTGAGAAGTGGAATCAATTGGAAAACTCAACTGGATTGTTCGTAACTCTGACCCTGGACCGTCTCCTTAATATTGTTTACAACCAACGTTTGCTCCATTGTTTGACTTGATTTCCATCATTTACATTATTGTTCTTTAGTTAATAAAAACTCTCACTATTGGAAAAAGATCCCTGAATAGTTAGTTAGAAATTGTTTGTCAAGCGTCAGTCTGAATAGTCCTCGTGGGAACGATACTCTACTTATCACTTTATTACTTGTTGACCACGTATACTTGCGTATGCGTTGGGAGCAACAAGATTTTGGCGCCGTTGCCGGGGACTAAACAATTGACTGTTTTCTTTTCAGACGATTTATTATTCTCTATTCAGGTTTAATTTTTGTTTTGAGTTTTGTGTTGTTTCAGGTATTAGGTTCTGCTTGATCTTTGCCTACAGGAATGGCAGCAGAACGAGCTTTAGCTGTGCAAGATGTTGCTCTCCCCAGCCTAGAGGGAGTAGCCTCGAGCATAGTTAAGCCTGAAATTACTGGAAACTTTGAGATTAAGTCCGGCATGATACAACTGTTACATGCGACTGGACAATTTGATGGATTACTTAGTGAAGATCTGCAGCAACATATCCAGAATTTCTTGGAGATCAGTGATACTTATACACCGACGGGAGTTCCTATTGATTATGTTCGCTTGACATTGTTCCCGTTTTCACTGATTGGGGCAGCAAAGAGGTGGTTAAAGGCTGAAAAGTCTGGGTCTATCACTACATGGGACGATTTGGCTAGGAAGTTCTTAGCTAAGTTTTATCCATCTGCCAAGACAGCCCGGGTGAGGAGTGCAATTATGTCCTTCAGACAGGTAGAAGGAGAGTCTTTGTATTCAGTCTGGGAGCGATTTAAAGCTTTATTGAGAGATTGTCCACACCACAACCAATCCAATGAGGTTCTTGCACATACTTTTGTTGAAGGGTTGACTGCGCATACTAAGATCGTGGTAGATGCTGCTGCTGGAGGCTAAGTACTAGCCTTAAACTTTGACCAGATCTATGAATTACTAGATAAGTTTTTGCAGAGCAATCCTGATTGGCAGGGAGATGGTAGAGCTATTACGCAGAAAGCTGCTGGGGTACTTCAGTTAGATGCAGTTTCAGAGCTGAGAGCGAAGATGGATGCTATTTTCAATCAAATTAGCAAGCTAGCTCTGCCAAAGACTCAGCAACCAGTGGCTCCAGTGCAATAACTCCAGAGTTTTTGTGAGGTTTGTGGTCAAGATCATGCTACAGAGGTTTGCTCTTCTAATCCAGAGTCAGTTTATTACGTGGGTAATTAAAACAGGCCGCAGGGTCAAAATCAGTTTGATAATGCTTATTATCAAGGCAATATGAGAGCCCCAAATAATTACCAACCACTTCCAGCTCCACCATAGCAGGTTAGCAATTCAGTTGAAGATATGCTAAAGCAGATAGTGGCAGGCCAGCAGAGAGTGATAGCTGACACTGCAGCCAATGCACATGCCATACAAGATCTTGTCAATGCTCAAAAGACCCTTGAGCACCAGTTGGGGCAGTTGGTGGGAGCAGTAAGTACTGTTAAAAAAGAGCCTGAACAATGTCTTGCAGTGACTATAATTGAAGGTGGAGAGATGATGGCCAAGTCTGAGGAGAGAGCTGAAATAGAAAAAGTTGAAAAAGTGGAGAAGGTAAAGAAGAAAGAAGAGAAAAAGGAGGCACCTCTGCCGCCTCCACCATTCCCGCAGAGACTTATACCATTGAAAGATCTGGCCCAGTATCAAAAATTTGTGAGTATGTTGAAAGAGCTTCAAGTTAACATTCCTTTGACTGATGTGTTTGAATTGATGCCATCTTTTGTGAAGTTCTTAAAAGAAATTTTAGTCAAGAAGAAAAAGCCTCAAGAGATAGATACAGTGGAGTTAGTTGAGGAGTGCAGCACAATCTTGAGCAAGCCACCTCCAAAACTTCAAGATCCTGGGAGGTTTACTATTCCTTGCATCATTGGAGGGCATAATATCACTGGTGCATTGTGTGATCTGGGTGCGAGCATAAATCTCATACCTCTATCTGTTTGCAAAAGGTTAGGGCTAGGAGCAATCAAGCCCTCGTCAGTTACTCTTAAGATGGCGGATGGATCACTCACTCACCCCGATGGTAAGTTGGAGGATGTGTTGCTAAAAGTTGGTAAGTTTACATTCTCTGCTGATTTTGTAGTCCTAGATTATGAAGAGGACCTAGAAGCTCCAATCATCTTGGGGAGACCATTCTTAGTCACCTCGAAGGCAATTATTGACATGGAGCTGGGAGACATGACTGTTAGAGCGCATGGAGAAAAGGTTACTTTCAAGGTTTATAATGAGAAGGAGCATATAACTAAGGTTGAAGAGTGCTCTATGATCGAATGTGGAAGTAAACCAATTGAAGTGAAGATGGGTTTTCTCAAAGAAAGGAAGAAAGCAAAGGTTCGTCGTAAGAAGAGAAGACGTAAATGCTGGAAGTGAGCTGAAAGTGTCGTCGTGCCACGACGTTAACTAAGGCGCTTCTCGGGAGGCAACCCGAGTTTGTACTTGTATTATTTTATTTATAGTGTCACGTAGTTTTGTTTTTCTTTGGATTGCAGGTTCATGTAATGTCGAGTTTAAGTGTGGGGTGTCCTTACCCCTGCCTAATATTGATGACCTGTTGGGGGAAGTCTGAGTACCTCATACTATACGGAAGCTTGGAGGATGCTAGCACCAAGGACTAGAGCCTTCAGGGAAGTTCTTTCACCTCTTGTACTTTTTATTTTTAGCACTAAGGACACTACTTAGTTTTAAGTGTGGGGTGGGGGACTTCCCAAGTTTTGAGGTTAGGGATGCATGTACCGTTAGGATTTTTTCTTTGTCACTTGACTTTAGTTTTATTTGTTTCTTGCTTTAATATATGAAAAAATGAAAAAAAATTAGAAAACCAATGAAAAAAATTGCAAAAAAAGATTTTCTTTTTTATCTTTATTAGTGGTACATGTCATCCACCCCGTGATTTTTCTTATGGCATCGGTTCTTTTCCACGGGGAGGCCTTTGAACAGGGTAGTTTTTTTTTTATTTTTTTATTTTTTTAGGATTAGTAGAGTAGTTATTTATAGGTTGCCCTAGACGAAGGAAATAGGTAGAATGCTAGGTGCCTTTGATTTGTTTGATACCGGTGTACTTGGACTTGAGCATGTGCTATTTGTGGTGTCCTTTGGTTTTAAATTGAGATGCATGCCTAGAAAAAATGGAATGACCCCCTTGAGATGCTTGAGTCCACTCGCTTGACTTTGTTGTGAACCTTTACGCATTAGTGCTTAATTTTCCACAAGTTGCACTCTATTTGCTTGATTGAGAGTTGTGATGGAGCCTTTTTGTGTGGATTGTGTGCAATATGTGTTGTGAGGCATATTCTTATTGTACACCATGTTTGCATATTGGTTTCTAGAACTTGCCCCGTGTGTGTGCAAAGCGAAATCCTAGGTTTGCTCTAGTCGGGAAATGATACAGGCCTTCTTTTGATTTGCCTACCCTTATATATACACCTTGGACTTGATTGTTGTGATTTCTTTGACCTTTTTGTTGGCACCCACACCCCGAGCCTACCCACTTGTTCTAAATTGTTCTCTTTTGGCCCTTTACTCCTTAAGCACTTTAATTGATAATGTGATATTATTGTGGAGTTGTGGTTGAAATATTGGGAGGTTTTTGAGTGGAACCAATGAGGGAAATATTTGAAAAAAATTTGTGAAGTAGTGAAGAAGCATTGGCAAGGTTTGGAAAGAAGTGAATAGAAGAAAACAAAGAAAAAAATTTTGATTGAAAAATTGAAAAGAAAAAAAATTGGAAAAAGAAATAAAGAGAGAAGAATATCCATCCTTGCTAGTGTGTGCTTAAAAGAAAAAATTACTACGTGTTGAGAAGGTGTGTGTGAAAGTTGTTGATTGGGTGGCTTTGATGAGACTTGTGTTTAATTAATTGTGATGTATTAAAGTGCTTAGGGAGTTAGTCACTATTACCCATATATATTCTACCAGTCCTTAGCCTACATTACAATATTTTTAAAGTCCTAGTTAATCCCGATTGGAGTGAGCTTACATTAGTGGAGTCCTACACTACGGGCAAGCCTATGGTACATCGTGTGTGACATGTGAGATTTTCATGAGAGTGAGTGAATTCTTTCTATGCTATTGTCCCCGTTCTATTCTTGATATTCATTGTTGTGTGTGATATTTGGGGGACACTCTCTTGCTTCATTTTGGTGAGGGCACATGGTTTGCATGAGGTAGGTGAAGTTGTGGCTTCTTGGTTGAGTAGATAGGTATGACTTTGTGGGAGCATGGTTGCAATGAGTCGAGTTTGTGCATTTGAGTTGTCTTGGGGTGGTTGTTCTCATGTTTTTGAGTTTGATAAATTGTTGGAATGTTTGTTGGACCCATAGTAGTCATGTGTGCATTTGTTCAATGGTCGGTATCAACCATAGTCATAGGCAGACCTGTTCTATCTAGGTTGGGAAGTTATTTGTAATTGCTCGAGGGCGAGCAAAGGTTCAAGTGTGGGGTGGTGATGTTTGGCATTTTATGCCTATATTTCCTTAATATTTCCTCACATTTGAGTACTTTATTCGCACGTTTTCTAGTTAATGAATGTGATTTTGCACTAATTTTGTGTCGTATGAATGTAGGTTGTTATGAAGTGCAATTGGAGCTTTAAAGAGCATAATCGAGCAAGAAACGATTGGATTTGGATTGAGGATTGGATCGAGCACACGAAGGCACGACACGAAGCGAGTCGAGGAGCAAGGAGGAGCAGGATTTTGCCTGGCGCGGTAAGCCATGCGGCGCGCCTCCAAAAGCGCCCAGCCTTCTGGCGCTTTGAGTGGCGCGGGGCGCCCCAAAAGCGCCCGGATTTCGATGTCCTTTGCTTTTCTCAGCGCGTTCGGGGGCGCGGGGCACCAGCTACAGCGCCCCTGGAGCGTTTTTGGACTTCCTATTTCGTCTAGGCTTAGGTGTAACTTATTACTAGGCCTTTGTAAATCCTATAAATACTCTTTTACTTCGTTTTTCAAGGGAGTTCAGACTTTGGAGCAATTGGAGAGCTCATAACACCTTGGACAAGGGTTTTTCTTCCTTCCATTAATCTATTACATCATTATTTCATTATTTCATCAAATCCTTGTGTTGTTATTATGAGTATGCGTGGCTAGATCCATCGTTCTAGGGTTAAGAGTATTTCATGAAAGTTGATGTTTGAAGATTGATTTCCATTAAATTGAATCCCATAACGGATTGCTTATTCTTTCTTGATTTCACTTGTGTAATTGTCAGGGCCCGATTAGTACGCATTATCTATGGTTTTTAGATTGAACTCGAAAGAGGGAATTTATTAACGCAATAAGAAAGAGTAGGGCTAGATTATGAACTCGGGCATCGGGGAACCAATTTGTGAGTAGGATAGACATATACTTGCTCGCCTAGCTTAACTAATCACAGAATTCGTTAATGCGTGCACGTGATTCAACCCATAGACATATAGGGATTGGAGTAGCCTGCATAGACCGTGAAGAATCGAAAGGTTTTCATGGGTACAATTAACCTGTTAGTTAGTAATCCGGGATTTGAGAAGTGGAATCAATTGGAAAACTCAACTGGATTGTTCGTAACTCTGACCCTGGACCGTCTCCTTAATATTGTTTACAACCGACATTTGCTCCATTGTTTGACTTGATTTCCATCATTTACATTATTGTTCTTTAGTTAATAAAAACTCTCACTATTGGAAAAAGATCCCTGAATAGTTAGTTAGAAATTGTTTGTTAAGCGTCAGTCAGAATAGTCCTCGTGGGAACGATACTCTAGTTATCACTTTATTACTTGTCGACCACGTATACTTGCGTGTGCGTTGGGAGAAACAAAGAACCGCTTCACTCAATAATCTCCCCGTGGCCGTTCTTGAAATGGGAAATGGGCATAGTTGGTCCTCTTCCTGCTGCACCAAGAGGGGTACGTTTCTTGCTAGTCGTCACCGACTACTTCACCAAATGGGTCGAAGAGGCAGCATATGCAAAGATACGGCAAACAAAGGTAATTGACTTCCTTTGGCAGTATGTCGTATGTCGCTTTGGAGCACCTAAGGAAATAGTCATGGATAATGGCCCGCAATTCATTGGCCAGAAGGTGACTAGATTCCTCGACGACTTACGCATCAAAAGGATCACCTCTTCTCCATATCATCCGGTTGCCAACGGGCAGGCAGAGTCAACGAACAAAATAATCATTGGATCTCTCAAGAAGCGCCTCGAGCAGGCCAAGGGATGTTGGGTAGAAGAACTGCCCGGTGTACTATGGGCCTATCGCACGACAATAAAAATGTGTACAGGGGAGACACCTTACTCATTGGTGTATGGTGCAGACGCTCTAATCCCAGTTGAAATTGGAGAGCCAAGCCTGCGTTACGCACATGCTACCGAAGAGTCCAACTCAATCAATCTCTCCGAAGAATTAGACTTCCTCGAGGAGCGAAGGGAACTAGCACTTGTACGAGTAGTCGCCCAGAAAGAATGAATCGAGCAATACTATAATTGGGGACTACGTGTACGAAGTTTCCAGGTTGGAGATTTTGTATTAGGGAAAGTATCTCAAAACACGCAGGAAGCAAACTCGGGAAAATTGGGCCCTAATTGGGAAGGCCCCTACAAGTTAGTCGCATCCGTCGGCAAGGGATCTTACCGTTTGGCAAGACCAGATGGCTCAATCATCCCAAACAGTTGGAACGTGATTCACCTCAAAAGGTATCACTTCTAAGTGGTAAAACGGTCAGTTATTCTGTTCCTACCTTTTACTTTTATGGCATTCTTACTTTTATTATATTTCTCCTAAATGGTACTAACGGCCTAAACAAGGCCAGATCCGTTTAGCTCAACTGGTAGAGCTCGAAGTTCTTCAACTTCGCGGCTGTGGGTTCAAATCCCTCAACAGACACACTCCTCGTTTGATTATATGTGTTCTTTTATCTACGATCAGCCTTAACTCTTTTTATGTTAAATCTTCTCGTATTTCAACATAAAAATAGGGAGGGTGGTAAGAGGCCCCTGTAGGCCAGATAAGACCTTCATAAAGGCGAGTGACCTTGCAAAAAGGCGAGTTTTCAAAACTTTTTATGTGACAAGATTCCACGAAAATAAGAGAAGTCGTTCACAAGGCTAGCGACTCGGCCAGATTTAAAACTTTCTGCGACGACTTTGAACTATCAAAACGATAAGCAAAGTTGTTCATAAGGCCAACGAGTAGGCCAGAACCTATTGACCACGACTCGGTCAGAGTAAAGCATCTGCGCAGATCATTCACAACTTATGACCTCTTCCTTGGGAAAGGCTAAGTTAAAACATTCGGACAGACTCTTGAAGACCAGAACTTAGCAAAGTTCAAACTTCTAAAGAGCTCTTAAACAAAAGGCACAAAAGCCATAACACATCCAAACGAAAGATCAAAGATTCAGGCTATATACAGTCATTGAATTGAAAAGGTCTGAAAATATATACATTATCCTGACAAAACAAAATGCCAAAAGAGGCTGACAGAAGTTTTGTTGAGTGATATAAGGCCAATGAAACCGGCCAAACAAGGATCAGAGAGTCCCGAAGAGACCTCTATCCACAACCAACTATCCGGCTCTCGCCGGATACACAAACCTACAACTTAATCAGTTTGGGGGGGGGGGGGGCATTAATTTTGGGGACTACTACCAGAACCCGATGCACTAGCTCCATCGGCTCTGTCATCGTCACCCGAGCTCTCACCGTCATCTTCATCATCATCTTCTTCAAACTCTTCGGGAGAAAGGTTCAGCACTTGCCTCACTTCGCGAACGACGCACTTTGTTTTCAGCATCACTTCCTCGACGTTGATCTGACCAGCGTGGACCTGTTCGAGCAGTGTTTGCTTAGCCTCGAGTACAGAAAGCTTCGCCTTGATCTCAAACTGGTCACGCAAGTTGGCCAAGTCCTTGGATAACGTGTCCTGAACGCTCATCGACTGGGCAACTTGGTCCCTGGCAGCTTGCAGCTCAGCTCGAGCCTTAGCAGATTCTTCTTTAGCTCTCAGCAGGTCCATCTCTAAAGATCTACGCTCATCGAGTGCCTTGTTCAGCGAAGAGTTGCGTTCTTCAAGCAGAGCCTCCAGGTCCCGAGCAGATTGTGCGAACCCTTCTTTCTCTTCAGAAAGAAGGTCCTTTTCCTTGGTGAGTTCATTAATCTGTTCAACTCGTTTGTTGTTGGTCTTAGCCAACCGGTTAACTTCACCACCAAGGAAACCACACTTTTCTGCCAAAGCCTTATTCTCCTTCAGAGTCTCTTGCAGCTCTTTCTTCAGTTCGAGTACCTGATCAGGGTTGTTGATCCTAGAGCGGAACATCAACTCGGCAGCCATCAGACTTGACTGAAAAAGCAAAAGAAATGAAGTTAGAAACGTGAACTCAAAACTACCTCCCACTCAAGAAAGTATTAAGGAAAGCACTTACCCGGGCGGAATCAGTAGCAATAGCGAAAGCCAGGTCTTCGTCACTCATCTCCCTATCGTCCATTCTTCGCGGGGACCGATGAGCGAAGAAACTGCCTTGGCTAAACTGCCCGGCCTAGTCACAAAGTTGACATTGGGGGCTAGCTTCATAGTGCATTCCCTCTCGCAGTACTTAGGCTCCCTAGCCTGCTCAGAGGGAAAGTTTGGGCCAAATTTGTAGCGCACGCCCCGAATATCCCTTGCTTCAGTCAGACCGTTCATGGTAGTCTGCCGAGTGAGCCTTATCTTTGACATGTTAGGATCATTCTCCACTCCAGGATCCCTTGTGTCGCATTCATGAAGACAGACAGGCACTTGCCCCTCAGCGGCCACGTTTTCCCAGTCCTCGAAGTACACAACACGAGGACCCTGGCCACCCTCTTGGGGAATCTCTTCCTTTTCTTCTTCTTCTTCTTCGCCAACCTTCATTTTCCCCTTATCTGCACGAGAAGGAGCTGCCTTTACCCCGTCATCAACTCGGGGACTCCCCTCCGGAGTACGGGCAGACTCCTCCTCGACTTTCCTCTTGTCGCTTCGAAGAAAGGGTTTTCTCATGAGGTTTTCGGTAGTCTCAGTTTCGGTATCCGAAACGTCGATCACCTCTTTGTCAAAACCTTCTCCCCACGCAGACTCGAGGACTTTGGCAGGAGTCTTGACGCTCTCCTTTACAGGCTCAGGCACACTGGCATCAGGTGGGGTCTCACCTCCAACGGCTGAGGTCTGCCCAGCAGCAACGGAAGCCTTACGAGCAGACTTCTTCCGTGCTCCGCCCTCACTTTGGCCATTCTTCTTCCTCTTCAAGGAGCTAATGCCACTGGACAGAAGCTCCTCGCCGCCTTCCCTCCCGTGCAGTGCCTCCGCTGAAGCTCTTATAGCTGCAACTTCAGCCTCTGGATTAACAGCGGGCCCAGACGGCACAATCTGAGGGGAAGGGGCAGGGAAAAAGTCCCCCTGTATGCCTAGACCTACAAAAGGCGGAACGGTCAGATACAGCAAAACCACGAAGAGAAGGAATAGCTGTAACAAGCGAAGAATTCTCACCGTGAGTCTTTGCGGTCAGATTCTTTTGCGTAGCAAAATACGCCCATTCCCTCTGCTCAGCAGGGAACTTCTTCAAAATAGCCTCAACCCACGCTGTCAGCTCACCAACCGATATGAGCTCGTCGTAGGGCAACTTGGCAGCTGCAAGAAAGAATCAAAGGAATGAGTAAACAAAAAGGGGAAGCATGAAAATTCCAAAAGAAAACTCGGGGACATACGCCTCTTATTCCAGATCTTAGAGAGAGGAGCCTTGGAGTTAAAGGACAATGCCTGGGTGCGCACAAATATGTACCGGTGCAGCCAACCCCGGTCACTTGTGTCCTCAGAACTACGTACTAAGCCCTTGCTCCCACGCATTATGGCGTTGACAAAATCATCTTTAAAAATATGTATGCTGTACAAAGAAATAAAATGCTCATATTCAAAATTTTGACCGGTTTCTTCTGCAAACCAGTCCATAAGCGTCACCATTCTATACATGCTGGGGCTCAATTGCCCCGGACAGAGAAAATACTCCCTACAGAGCCTCTCGAGTACAGGATGTAGGGGGTAATGTGCAACCAATTGTGAATGGGTAGGTGGTCATGGCCGTCCACCCAGCCCTATGAGAAGTTATATTCTCATTTTCAGATATCGGCAAAAGGGAAACACTCGCGTCCCAACCGCAGTCCGCTCTAACCTATGGGATCATCTCCGACGTGATCCCAGACTTGAATCTATACGCCGGCCATGCGCGTACATCTCCAAAATTGTTGAGGGCCTTGACACTACAGTCTTTTTCCAATTCACCCCCAATTTTTGGGGATAATCTCTGCAGCAGTAGCCTGAGCGGCCCTAGGTCTGGGGGTAGCCGTAGAAAAACTACCGGCGGCAGCATCCATGTTCAGATTTTTCTTAGCCTTTGGAGACATGGTTAAAGAAGAGTCGAAAGTTAGGAAGATTGAAGAAAATTCAAGGGTTTTCAAGATTCGGAAGTTGTAAAGCGAAAGCAAGTAAAAGGGTTAAAATTCAGCAAACCCCTATTTATAGGAGTGAAAAGTCCGGCCCATCAGATTATCATAAGACACGTGGAGGTTATCGAAGAGGCCACGATCAGATCCAACCGTCAAAAAAGGAAGTAGGTTTCGCCGAATTTCGAAGCAGCATCATTGCCCTGAAGTGCAGCGGTCACCTCGCAACTGACAACAGACATGTGCATGTGACTGAGGCGGTTAAAATCATTACTTTTATCCTTGGGACGCGCAGTAATCACTTCGAAGCTGACGGCGGACGTGCAGACGCGCCTATCGCAGTTACTTTTTACATTGCGCATTTAATGTGCATGTCACTAAAACTTGTCATGTTGCTGATGAAGCGCACACGTCACTGAGGTTCGTCATGTTGCAGATGAAGGATGGACTTTGCAAATAAAATTTTCCGCCAAAATTTACATCCACTCCTCGAGCAGAAACTCTGCTCGAGAAGTGCGGGGACTATCTGTGTTGGATAAAAACCGACATCACTCAAAAAGTGACACGTGTCTGCCACGTGGCACAGGCAGGGGTTTTCACGGACAGACATCTAACGGACAGATGACTGGCCAGGCGGTTACCACGAGCAGACCCAGAGCAGTAACGTAACGCTTCCCAAATCAGCGCGATTTGAATGAGCGGTTACCTAATCGTACGCGATCGCTTAATGAATGATCATGAAGGCAACGGTTACACATCCAGCGGTTACGTATCCAACGGATACATACCCAGCGGTTACAAACCCAACTGATGCCTATCAAATCTATAAATAGCACTCGTTCCGAATCATTGTAATATACATTCTCTTATCCATTTACAATATATATAAAAATACTTTTTACTCTTGCTCAATACTGTTCTTCATTTACATTTGTTGGGTACTTTGCTCTCAAGCCTTCAAGTATAATCAGTAACAAAGAATCCTCACCGGGATCAAGTGATCCGATACGGTTCCTTCTATCTACTTTATTCATGCTTCAATCTTATTTGTCTTTGATTATCTCGTATTATTTTTATATCGTCATTTACTGTCATCGCATCTCCATTTGGAATCGTGCATATATTCGTAATCTTGCAATTAATGCAATCCTATATCCAAATCGGCTAAACTCTTAATCTAAACTATTGATCGTGACTTCGCAAATATAAATTTAATTGTTAATTGGCCTAAAATCGGATCTTGGTTAAACAACTGACCGTGCATATTGCCGTACAGTGGTTATCTTTATGTAGTGCACATTATTTTTCTATACTTGAATACCAGAATTTAATATATGCATGTTAATTTGCCTATTTGTGACTTTTGTTATCCGAGTTTAGTAAGTATGTATGTAACATTTAGAAAGAGAAACATAGGGCATTGGTCAGAGGGAAAAATGCAGTCCGACTTTGGATATACCAGATTTTAATATATGCTTCCTGCTTCTGCTTTTTCTTTTTTTCGTCTTTTTATTTCAGTTAGTTGCTAGTGAGCATGATCATAGTGAAAGAGCCATTACTTATTTTAGATGTGCAATTGTAATAAAGCTTGTTTAGAATGTTAGGAAGGATTGGCAGACTTTGAAAACTTAATTATCTTGTTGTATTGAAGGTTTTCCAAATGGATGATAAAAGATTCATATAAGAGCATCATGTCTTTCTATTCATTATCTGCTATAAGCATGCTTATCTTACAAATACTAGTAATTATTGACTAAATAGAAAATTGTGGTGGAAATAAGCCAGTGACCCTGTAGTTCAATGTGCTTCCAAAAGTTACTGTGGCATTGATCTCCAACGTCTCATTTTTCATGAACAACAAAGAATTTGCTGAAAATAAAAACTAAGGCAGAGGAAGAATCTGCTTTTAAACTTTCATAATTGGTAAAGAAGGAGATAATATGTTGCCATTATGAGAGTACTCTATCCTTTTTAGTCTTGACCCAAAAAAACGTTTCATTTCTGCATTTACAAACTATCTAATCTATTAATTTTCATTTCTAATGCCGTCGTGATTTGTTTGACACACTTTTGAGTTCAGCTTTTTATTAGGCTAAAAATGTGATAGGATATATGAAACTCACAATCTCATTTACTTCTTGTTAGTAAGACGCCATTTCAATATTTTCATATACTTAGGCAACAGTCATTTTATTTTTTAACCTCTGTATCTACTCAAACACAACCACAAAACGGAATAGAGAAGTAGTGAGTTTTGTTTTGGCGATTCCTGACTTGACATGAAGAATTGATGGTGCTATATGTGCAAAAGGTAGACTTGCAACGGTAGAGCTACATTGAGCTTGAATTTTTGTTGGAATTAACCTCGACACAAATAGCTCTTCCATTCTAGTTTTTTTCCTACCAACATTCAATTTTCATCAAACAACTTCCAAAGACAGGTTAAAACTTAAAAACACTATTTGAGATTTGTTTGAAAAACGAGATGTTTTACATTTCCATAAAGGAAAAAAAGACAACGGGGAGAAGGATCTTTGCTTTCAAAGCATTACAGTAAGGAAAGAATATTGGTCATTTTGATTGGAAAATATAATAACATGGTATCTGCCATGCTACCAACAGGCATGATATTCTTGGAGCATACCACAAGAATGTGGTATCTTAATCAACGGAACCGTAGCGCGGTTACATGAGAGAAGTTTCTTCAAAATCCACTAGGAATACAATTCAAATCTTTCGATATTTTTCACTCGAACAATTCTTTGCTCTACTATTCCATGAAACTTTTTGGGAACATATTCTCCATAGTCACTTAATCAGCATACTATTGGCTTAACAACTATTGTATGTCTGATAAATAGCAACTCTCCCGCCACCATATGCTAATTACTCAG
The DNA here is from genome assembly GCA_037355625.1 of Petunia x hybrida. Taxonomy (NCBI): domain Eukaryota; kingdom Viridiplantae; phylum Streptophyta; class Magnoliopsida; order Solanales; family Solanaceae; genus Petunia; species Petunia x hybrida. The sequence goes on from JBBBVM010000258.1 coordinate 1,111,491, forward strand.
GATGCTTAGTATCATATATTTTCAATTTTTGAGATATTTATACCTATATGTATAAAATTTTCGCCGACATCACCTGATACTGGTACACCCACACAAACCATATAGATCCGCCTATGCATGGGGCGATGGGGGAGGATTGAGTTGAAACATTGATTTTTTTTTTTTTTTTTGGAAACTCTAAAGCTATCAGTCAACTTTATTAAAAAAACTAGCACCCTCATAAAATCCGGAAGGGTGTTCAAAATTTTACATGTTACACCTGAGATTTGAGCTTTGAACTCCTTTACCACTTCATTAGTGAATTCCCTTGTGTCAAGTGGGTTCTATGGTGTGTATGAAAAAATCTTATTCTAACCCTTTTTACTAGTATTATTATTGGAATTTTTACCATGTACGTCCGGTGAGCTTTATTTTGAATTAAAAATAGCCACATTTAAAAATATTTACCCGAGCTGGTTGTTTGGGTGAACATATTTCATTCCATAGCCGCAATATATTCAAGCTGGTATACCCCATAGCCATAGTATACCCCAATGGTAAACGGTATACCTCAATGGTATACAAGTTTGATTTGTCACAACATAACCATACTTCTATTGTATACCTTTTTAGGGTACGGTATACCCCAATGGTATACAAGTTTCATACCCTAATGTTGTGGCTGTGTGGTTACGGAATGTTTAAACAAAACTTGGATCATGGTCGGGTAATATTTTAGTGTGAACTAACTAGTTTTGAAAACTTTCCATAATTATTCGACCAAAGGGATTCAATTGAACCTTCTTGCTAATGAATAGCTCCGCCCCTAGGCACGTGTACCTCACCTCATCCTGTAATAGTGTTATATCAATCAACATGGGTGTTAGTTCTACTAAAGTCGAGAGCTGGAGTAGACAAGAACAGGAGTAGAGATCACACATAGAGTTAAGGTGTATTAAGTCCTTTGCGGGAAAGGGAAATCTATGTATTTTCCCCGTTAAATAGGGATGTAGAGCACATGAAATTGTGGCCCTACCACCAAAAGCCCACGGGGGGATCACAGCATAATATTGCATGGGCCATAAAGGCTCAATCAAAGCAATGATTTGATTGGACTCGTGCACTTCATTTGCACGTGCATTTTCTCCACAATACTCAATATCCAACCTATTTTTCCAAAGAAAGAATATCAGAGAAAACCAATTACTCGAAATGAACGAAATGGTTAAGTTTCATAAGTCTGTTAGGGTACTTTAAGTAAAAAAAGACTTCCATTTTAATTGTCAACTTCTAGAGAAGGTTAAAATGCACTGAACAGCCCATTCACTATCTTACATAGAGAAAGTTTCTCTAACATTTTTACCTCTCAAATATGGACAAAATATGAGAGGTCATATTTCAGTTTTTTCCAGAAGGGCAAAGAAAGAAACCATGGAAAAGGTGACAGAAATTGACATAAAGAGGTAGAGTGTCGGTGCATAAATATTCAAGATTGTCCTTGAGCCTGTTTATCTCCAGCTGAGTCTCCATTTGTAGCCAAGCCTCTGATTTTTACATCATAAAAGACTTCTTCAACTTTCCTAAGGTCATATTTCATTCCTGCAACAGCAGACATTTGTAAAACTTCAATTTCATAGTCATAGAGAAACATGAATCACTAAGTCAATCAGAAGAGAATGTTTGAATTGAAGGGAAACCCAGAGAAAAAGGAAATGTATAGAGAATAGATGCATCTGTTCTACGCGTTCATAGAGTTCCACTTAGGTAACTTTCTCGCCTTGCAGAAAAATCAGAGGAAGGTAGGAGCTCTTTATGAAAATAGAGAGAATTCGATGCAGTCCTTACCCTACAATCTAAATAACCTCTTGTTTTTAGTTTTCTCACATTCTCTCCAAGCGATAAACAAGGCAAGAAATTCATTTTTTCCCTAGATTTCAGATCTTCTTCCTTTATGCTTTCTTCAGGTATTACAAGAGCAAATTTCAACTAATGATACTTTGCAATCTTGGTGGTCTAAATATGCAACTTAAGGATCTTTTGTACAAATAAAGGAGAACAAGGATAATCTAATTTCTATGGAATTGCAAGCTCACCATCAAACTTTTTGCGCAAGAAATCATTTCTGAGATTAAGCATGCGAAATGCTGCATGAAGATCAGTCAAGAACTTCAAAACCTTACGGGGGCAATCATAATCCCCAGCTGTCACTTGGTTCACCACATATCTAGGCTGCAATAACATTTGAAATTCATCAATCAAAAGACGAGGATGCCATCAGAGATAATATTATCAATAGCCCTTGCTAATTAGAGTGATAAGACACCCTTGCTTGAAAGTTTTGCACATCAAAATAGCATATGACATATTCACAGAAAGCCAAAAGCAACATCCAGAAATGCTTTAAATTCGTCAATTACCACATGAGAAGGAAGAAACTGAAGAAAACCTTAAATATTTATAAGTTAAACAAGGAATTTTTTGTCAAAACCATGATAGAGAGCTTACCAACTCATTGGACATGAAACAAATACCTGCCAGGAAAAAAAAAAGGATCCGTATAAAAATAATGAATCAAACAATATAACAAAGTTACAAGGTCTCAAGACTTTCATTTAAGGTAATCAGGTAGTCCTCCTAAATGACGCATAGGAATGTACAGGAAGATTAGGTGGTATTTTGCAAGCACGAAAGGCATGAAGTTGCCTCCAAACAGACGAGCACAAAATTCCTAAGTTAATCGGACTCTTCAAAATTGCCGTCGTACCCATGTCGGATAGGACACAGGATTCACACCGGATGTGGTCAAATAAAAATGGATACTTTGACCAAAATCTACAGAAAATTGAAGAATTTTTTTGACAAATAAACTCTCAAGATAAGGTTATTACTGATCGGAAGATATTGGAAATGAGATACCTTCAAAATTATGCAGAAATTTATAGTCTTTTGTCTCTATTTCGTCTTTTGTCAACATTCTCGGATTTCTGATTTTATGTTTTGAGGGTAACTTTTGGGAAGACGACTTAATAGAAAAAAGCAGAGATATTGGGGAAGAGGACTTCTCTAGGAAGAATCGAAATTAAGGATTATGACTTTATTTTTAGAATTTTGAACTTTTTAGACAGATCCCCGCACCCGTATCCGTGTGTGGATCATACCCCCAAATCTCTAAATTTAGATTTTGCCGAATCCGACCTCTAGATCCGTACCCATGTCGGATACCCGTACCCGAGTCCGAGTAACTTAGCAAAATTCAGTAAAAGCTGGATCCAGGCTTTCAAAATAAGCTTCTGCTTTGGAAACAACACTAACTGCATATGCATAATGATTTCCTTAAACATGTGGAAGAGAGCCTCAAAACCAACTGAACCAAATAATCTCATATTTTTTAATCATCCTTGAAACATTTAGAAAAGAGTCGCAAGTTTACCTATCAAAAAAGAATAAGAGCACATTTTATACAAAGATTTTCAGGAAATTTAGGTCACTCACCAGTAAGATAGTCTTCAACATCAAGTCCAAATTCTGTGGGTGTCACTACAAGTAGAAAAGCATGAAAAGTTAAGAACTTCAAAGAATATCTTATCCGACCAAAACTAAACATGATGTTCGCTTTGAATATCTAAGAGCCTATTCACCTCAAAATGCATGGAATAACTTTTCTGCAGAGACAGACAATTAAAGAGATCGTTCATCTTTTTTTTTTTTTTTTTTTTTTTTTTTGACAACTGCAAATCCATGAGGACATGTGGGGCATGGTTCGAAACTCGGTGGGCCGACCCTCAGCCCTTCTCAAATAAATGCCAAGCTTTTGACTATGGCGGAGCTCAAACCTTTGACATGTGCCTAATCCACACATCACAAGCTGAGATCTTATCACTAAACCATATCCCCAAGGGCAAAAAAGAGATTACTCTTGCTTTTGCTTTTCAATTTGTTTCTTTTCTATTAAAAGGTTGGCAGAATGGCAGTCCCTCACCAGCACTTGCTATCAAGAGATCTCAAATCTGAATCAATCCCAAAACGAAATGCGATAAACGAAAAAGAATTGTAGAAAGGTGCAAAGTGAGGCAACACCAAGCACTATAGCGAGGGTGAGTGAGGGCTGATCTTCCCTGTTTCGAACCACAACTTGGAGGAAACATGATATTGAGACGGTATTGCATACAGAAGAAATCAAGGATGAACTCATAAAAATCAACTCACCGCATATGGTAAGGAACTATTAGCTGAAGGGCAACTAAGAATGGGTAAGACCTCCAACCTGCCTTTTCACCTTTGAGAGTTGTAGAGAAAATATCCTCATCAACATGCACTACTTAAACTTTAATTGTTCAAATATAAAACTAAAATAAATTCACATTTAATTGGGGTAAAGTAGATTATAAGATGGGGAAAGGTAAAAGAGATATTTGAAGATTCCTGAATCCTAAGAGGTCCACGGGGAGGAAAAACAATACACCACCAATCCAAATACGAGAACAGATAAACATCACAAATACAAAGGAAAAACAAATGCTGCACCAGATACAGCTAGTGCAGAATATTAAGATAGTTATATTACACTAGAAAATACTAGCACATTTTGCCTAGTAAAATATCCAAGGATTTCTTGGGAAACTGAAATATTGAAAGCTGAGAAGAGAACTTACATCCAAGTTTCTCCTCAACTTCATTATGCAGAACAAGAGTGCCTGTTTCTAACCAATGCATAAAACCAAGCAATGAGACCACAGTTTGGGTTTCACTCCTCCAATCACCGTGATACCTACTCCACCAAAAATGGACAATTATAATGGCCGAAAGCCAAAAATCATCTTGTATAGAAAAATCAATAAAAGAGGGAAATATTTTCAAGTATCACTCACCGGTAATACTGACCAGGGCATTCACGCACAATTTCCGAAAGCCGACTGTACAGTTCCTTCAGCGTTCCAATCTGAGCCTTAGCCTTCTCTAGAACCTCTATTGCAGCACAGAAAATGGAAAAACATGTCAAAACAAAAATCTATGATAATACTAACAACTGCAACAAAAGTAGAAAAGTTCTCTGGACTTTTTCTTTTCTGAATTTCCTTTCATGACCTGGTATAATCTAGCAAATATGTCAACTAATCCAATATCCTGAATTGTATGTTTGCAAGTTATCACAGAAAACTTTGAGCAGTAGAGCACTTGTTTACTAAACTTTCTCGAAAAGTTGCACGACACGCTTATAAGTTAGTAAGAATACAGTTCCATGATAAAGAAAGTAAACAGTGCACTCTGCCGCTCCCTCTATCACAGGAATTACTATATGCACAGCCAAGTGAAACTGCTGGAAATGTTTCTCAATCCAACAGACATTCGACGTCAGCAACTTTAGCTTTATAACTTAAAGTCGATTTTTAGCTGATACACATTATAGAGTACCACAGGTGAGGTACTTTTTCTCTTATTTTTAGCTACTGTTTGATTGCCAATAACTGACAGGTAATATTTTGGATTTCTCACTACTGACAAAATTTATGATGAAACTTATACAAATATTGCCATAGCCATTAAACGATATTACATATTGATTAGCATATGCAAGTTATCTAAAGAGAGACCGCATTTTCTTTCACTAATTCAGTTCTAATTCCTATAATCTTAAGAATGGATCTTATATACTGCTTTATGGGTCATACGCAGATCCCACATAATCATGCCAAAATGACATTTTCTCCTTATTTAAAAGGAAAAGGGTCGTTCCTTCTCTTTGCATCATCATTTAAAAGGAAAAAGGCTGTTCCTTTCCCCCACCGAGTTCTCAAAGCTCGGTCACCCTCCCCTTGCATCTTTTCTCCCTTCATCCTCCCCTTTGCCACCGTTATTCTACCACTTTCCTGCAATGCCGCACCAAAATTGCCTTTCTTTCTTAGTAGATGTTGCTGATTTTTACCTCTTTCATAAAGGCCATATTAATGTTATCTCTTTAAAACAGATTTGGCATTGTAGACTGATGGAAATGATATTGCAGATGAAAGAACTATGGTTGGAACAATTTTCTACATTTTATAATTCAAAGAAACACTTATGTTAAGGGCATTCCAAGATCTAACATTGCTGCAAACCATATAAGATCATGCTAAGCGATGGAACTATAGGAGGTGGTGTTAGAAGTATTTATTTGAAATGAACATTTATGTCAGCTCTATCTAATGGGTTGAACAAGCATTTCTAAAATAGTATGGTACCTACAACTTTTATATGCGAAGCTTATTTGAATTAACTGATTAGGTAGTCATATATCTTATACTTCTTGGAAAATGAGAATAATAAAATTTCAAGACTAATTCAAAGACGATGGCATTGGTTAGAATTGCCTCATAACTTTGGCCCTTATATTCTAATACCTCACATCACCAACATCACTCAATCAGTGCGAAACAAGAAAATTCCTCTAACTACACACTTTCACCTAAATAATTCAATCTTCGGTTGCTCTCGATGTCCATACTACAAATATACCCCAAACTAAAAGCATAGTAACTCATATATGGGCAAGACTTTTACACTGTCTGATCAGTGGCTAGGCCACCTAAACAAACCATAGTCATTTTTTGTATATTTCATGTATAATGTTTGAATAATATGAGAACCATGAGGTCTTAGGTTCAAATGAGGCAAAAAACACTAGGTGATTTATTCCCATATGTCCAAGCCAAAGAGTTACCAGGTACCTATGCTGCTGGTGGGAGGATAGCAGCTACCCTGTAAAATTAGCTAAGGTGCAGGTAAGCTGACCCGGACACCACGATTATAAAAAAATATACATTTGTTATAATCCATGTATCCTGACTATCACGGCTATTTCTATAACGTTCCAATAATAACGCCCTCAATTTTAAAACAAGAAAACATAAAAAGTACTAGTATACTAACTATAGAATACCAGCAACAGGGCGAGATTGATGAACAAGAAGAAGGCTAGCATAGATAACCCGAGTAACCGACTCAATCTCCGTCGCCACGGCTCGTATTCGCTCCCTTAAACTCCCCGATTCTTCCAAATGAACCCGAAAATCCTCAAATTGTTTCTCCAATTTTTCAGGATTTGGGAAATCAGCAGCAGCCATTGAATTAGAAAGAAATGTAGAGTAACAATGAGACTTAGAAAGTGAACAATATGATGGGGTTGTTTTGGAATTATTGGGAATAGAGAGCTTTTGGGTGGAAACTAAAAGGAGAGGGAAGTAGGGTTTAGGGTTTAAGAAGTAATGTGAGAAAACACTAGTACATGTGTTTCGAAATGCAGATATCATGTTTGGGGAATAATGGGAAGGGGTTTGGTACATTGAAGTCATTTGTTAGAAACTTCTTTTTTTTTTTTTTTGGCCAAATTCATACGCGGCCCCTTAAATTTGTTCGAAATTTTCATTTTAGCACTTGAACTAATTAAAAGCATGTTCCAATTTGACACTTAAACTAGCCAAGATTTGTACCATTTTAACACTTTTTAATGACATGGCATAGATCGTGAACTTCACTTAAAAGTGGCGCGTGAAAGCAAAATAACATGGCAATATTTGTCTGATGGGGTCCTTTTAACCTTAATAAAGGTAACATCTTCTCTCAAATTATAAAATCCCTAATTCCCACAACCCTAACCCGTCTTCTTCTTCTCCTTTTCTCTCCATCATAATTTCCATTGTTGGTTGAAAATGTCACAGACCTCTCATAACTCAGTATCTCATCGAGAGCCAGATATATGTTACTGCGGCGGTTATGCTAGATTGAAGACTTCAACGACTCCAAAGAACCCGAATCGTAGATTCTATGGCTGTAAAGTCTCAAAAGTGGGTAATCCACTCTATGTTGATTAAAATTCGATTTATGTTTAATTTATTCTCTTTCTTTGTTTTGTTAATTGTTACTTTGGTTATGGTTCGTGATTTGTAGGATAATGGCGGATGCGACTACTTTCGATGGTTTGATGGGCCAGTATCGGATCAAACAAGTGTTGCATCTGGGTTATTGAGAAGAGCTACAGAAGCTGAAGTGGATGCGGATCACCAATCAAGTAGGGTGATATCCCGTCTAGTGAGAAGCTTCACATTAGCGGGCGAGACTGATTTATTGAAGAAGAAATTGAAAGAAAGTGAAGAAGAGAATGGTATATTAAAACAAAAATTGAAACAAGTTGAAACAGAGAGGGATTGTTTAAAAGAGAAATTTAAAGAAGTTGTACAACAAAGAGCTCGAGATGAAGCCAAACTCAGGAGGCTGGTATTAGCTTTAGCTTTGCTATGTACTTTTTGGAAGTTGTTGGTGTAATGTGAAGTTTTATGTCCAGGTGCTGTAGTTGCTCTTGTAGTATTTTGTGTAGGTTCGTCATGTTAAGCTAAAGAATTGGCATTGACTGGTGTTTTAGTCATTGACAAAGTATTAGTTGTGTAAGATCTAATGAAAATATTGTAATTGATTAGCCTTTAACCAGTTGATTTAAGGGAACATTTGAAAGCTGTCTATAAATTTGTGGAATATTTTTGTTTCAATTCAATATTTGAGAAAGCTATCTCTTGTTTCAATATCGCCAATGAAATGTACAAGCCACAAGCTCATACACATCCAAATCCTCTGCTGCTGCTACATAATAATGCCTCTAGATTGAGATGTCAGCAATCTTACTTTAACTTGCTGCTAGCTTGTTTCGTAATGGCCTTTACCCTCCCATTTTTTCCGAGTTAATCTTCCATAACAAAGAGACTTTGATAATTCTCTGTTTTTATCCCCTACCAAAATCCCATACACGCCTCTTTACACAGAGGAAGTTCTTGATTAATATTCCTTCACCCATTTGTTGTCCTATTTATTTGGAGGGGGTAGGGTAACATCCATAGAAAAGCATTAGCAATATTGTTCATTTTCGACATCTATCTTCATGCAAAAGATGTAGAAAGGTAAGTTCGCTATCCCAAGCCTAACAGAGAGGAGACAACTATGCAATGTAAACTATAGTACTATGTAAATTTTATTCTGCAAATTCATAACAAAATTGCCAACCAAATAGCTAATTTAAGTAAAATTTTCACAGAAACCACATGCCAATTAGAAATTCTTTTGAAACACCACTTCATTTGAAGAAAAGATACAATGCTAAAATTTATAGAAACCACACACCAGTAGGCAAAAAAAGATACAATGCCAATTTCACCAACCAAAAATTTAATGCTGCTCCAAATGCCAATATCACCAACCACAGGGATAGAGTAAAACACATAGATGGCCAAAAGCAGTGTATAATTAAACCTGCTCTAACCGAGCATACTACATTTCAAGTCAAGAAAATTATACCAAAAGCATACTACTTAATCTGCTCTTAATCGAGTTCAACATAATAGTATCAATTACTGCTGCAACTGAATATTCAAAAAGCATAGCTTGGTCCTAGATTAACAACTTTGAATAGCAACACAAACAGTTTGTTGTGTATATCAGACAAAAGAAAAGTACATCAAACACTTCCCAAGATAGAGCTACTCTTGCTGCTGTAACTGATTCCTCTTATTAGCTTTCATTTGCTGCAACTAGTTAGTGGTGACTGCAGCTTTCCCATTCCATTTTAGGCGATGAGGTTGAAAACCAATATCAATATTAGTCCCGGATGCACTCTGCACATTTGTCCCAAGTTCTACAACTCTTTGACTTGATGTACCTGGCTGGAATGGCAATAAATATGAATAGCAGTTAAGAAACTAGATAAATGAGTTTGGCATAAAAGAAGAGTACAAATGTAAGAAAAGCTTATACATTAAGGACTTGTTCTCCAGTGGTAGGGTCTGAATATAAACCAAAACCAACAGGTTTAGGCCTCTTTCTTCCTCCACGGGCTCCACCACCACCTGAAGAATTAAACCCTCCCCTCTTTTGGACACTTGAAGATGATACTTCAGTAGATGAAACATTTCTTTGGCTTACAAATGGGGCTCCTCTTCCATTATATTTTCTTCCAATTCCCCTACCTCTGGCTGCCCTATTAGCCCCCATATTTGTTTGAACTCTTGGTACAGCTGAAGTGTCAGCACAAATTGAAGTTGATTGACTTGAGTGTGCAGGTGCAGTTGGTTGACTTGATTGTGCAAGTCCAGTTGTTTGTGTGGGCTGATCAGGAACCGACATCCCACGCTAACAAAATCAATATATCAGAGTTATGTAATACAATAAGCACAGTAGAATAAATCAAAGAATGAACAAATATATAATAGACTTGTACTGCACCTGTGATTTACATGCAGTCCTATTATGGCCTGTTTGATTGCATTTTGAGCATGTCATCTTGACAGCTTCCCCCACTTTTTTTTTGGTTCATCCTTAGCTTTTCTTCTACATTTTGGTGGTCTGCCTGGCACAGGCCTAAAAGCTGGAGGCTCTATTACAATATTAGTGGACTCAGGCCACATCTTCAAATTAGGAATAGGTTGAATAAAGTATTGATAGGCCTTAACAAATGTTTCCTTTCTATACCAATGTTCTACATGTTCATCAGGATTTTTCTCCAAAAAGCAGTAAGCACAAATAGCATGAGGGCAAGGAATACCTTTCAATTCCCATGCCCTACATGCACAAGTTCTCCTCTGCAAATCAACTACAAACCTTAATTTTCGTTCTAGAATTTCAAAACCATTATCCCCATTCCACAAGACTGTACACTCATTAGATTTGTTCTTGTTCTCCTCTAATATTGCTCTTGCCATAGGTGCAATGTATGTGTCTCATTTGTCAGAAAACTTGATCATGTCTATATGTCTATTCATTAGTTTATGCCTAATATCTTCTAACATGGTAATAATAGACTTATGTCTAGCAGCTAAAATCCAGGAATTGAAGGTCTCGCACATGTTATTTTCTACCGCATCACACTTGGCATATGTTTTAAAATAAGCCTTGCACCATACCTCTTTATTATATCTAAGCAAGTCCTCACAAATATCCTTACCCAGTTTGCTCATTTCTGCCATCTCTGCTTTGAATTTGACTTCAAAAGTGGACTTTGCACATCTCTAAAATTGCTTCCTTCTTTCTTCCCCCCTCCATGTAATGCCAATTACTCCAAATATGCCTAGCACACATCCTTTGCTCACAATTTGGTAACAACTCCATGATTGCAGGAATCAATCCCTACACAATTTAAATAATAATGTTTGTCACTAGATTAGATAAAATATATTTTCAAAACTTGAATCATCAAAATGCAAATGGAACAAAACATAATCCCCAAGAAAGAAAGTTTCAAACTCTAACCACTCAGAAAAATTCAAAATAGATTCAACAAATAATTCTATCAGATCACACTTCAAATTTCATGAGACGTGCATATTAAACTAAGTTTCAGACTTGAAGCAAGAATCACAATGACAAAATCTTTCTACACAAAGTTCAAACAACTTTTTCCCACTAAGTTTGCAAGAGAACAAAAGCTGGTTTTATAAGTACCAAGATTCATCATTTTCACTTTCTAATTCAGCAATTCAGAAACATCTTACTGTAATGTCAAATAAAAGATAAAGTTGGATCAATAGAACCCTGGTACATCCAACTTGTCTTGGACTGTTTTACTTGGTAATTTATATCATTATACTATCAAAATATACTCCATCTAATTCATTACTTATATTCAGATGAGTTAAAATTTATAAATCTCTACTTTAAGGAAACTAAACAAAGAACAAACATAAATTAGAATAACAAGCCTAACACATTTTTAGAAAGTTTCTGGAACTAACATTAAATAAAAAATAATAATAACTCTTACCTTCTGCATATCTGACATTACAGTCAGACCTTCGCCATTGCCAAGTTGAAGATCTTCAATCAAATATTGTAAAAACCAAGTCCAACTATGTTTGGTCTCACGATCCACGACTGCCCATGCAATGGGATACATTTGATTGTTCCCATTCTTTCCAACAGCTACTAAACGTTCGCCCTTACAAGCTCCTTTAAGAAAACAACCATCAAAACTAATTATATTCCCACATCCTTCTAGCCACCCTTTTTTTAGTGCATCAAAGCAAACATAGAAATATACGAAGAGGTTCTTCCCCGGCTCAGATTCCCTGTTAGTTCTGATCCAACATGAGCTTCCAGGATTGGTTTGTTTGATCATATATGCATAATCACATAATCTTGAAAACTCAAGCTTCCAATCACCCATATTTTCCTGTAGTACTTTCACTCTAGCCCTGTAGCAAACAGTCCTACCAACATAAAGACCCAATTTTTTTCTAACCAAATCTTGAATCTCCCAAATCCTTATGTCTGGCTGTGAAACTATTTGGTCCTTAAACTTTCTGGCTATAAGCATAGAACTGCAAAGCTTATTTTTATTCAAAGGAATGCACTTGTGTACAGGGTAGTAGTTCTTGATTAGAAAATCCCCCGAGTCTCTATCAGTGGCAGCAAACAACATCCATTTACAATTACCAGCTTTACACTTAACCCTCACTCGGTGCTTTTCATTAGGCCTTAGCTTTAACTGTCTCCTATACTCTACAGCATAGTCAGCCACAGCTCTCCTAAATTGTATGGCATTCTCAAACACCATACCAAGCTCAAATATTGACACCTCACAGTCTTCATCATATCTAACTTTTTTGCTTCTCCTTCTAGAGGGTAAATCTACTCCCTTAACAGCTTGTACATCTTGCTCTTCTCGACTATCATCACTCCAACAATCAGAACTACTAAGATAATCCTCATCTCCTCCTAATTTTCCAGCATGTTTATTTTTTTAATCCTTTCCAATATCCTCAAACCCTCTATCTATACCACCTGCCTCCCCAACTGGTATTTCTTGTGTTTCAACAGCTTTCTTCCTCTGTTTTTTCAACCTTCTTTCATCCCTAAGTATCCTCAACTCCTCATCTACTTCAGAATCATCCTCTTCAGGGATATCACCAAGATCTGAATCACTACTGTTAACCTCTGAGAGATGACCTTCTAAATCAGATAGTTCTCTTACATCAACATTTACTTGTTCAACCTCTGCGAGGTTAATTTCTGGACCACTTAAAAAAGTAGCAGGGACCACACTCTCATCAAGAACAGGCTCATCCACACTATCTTTAATAAATAATTCAAATGTTTCCCCATTTTTTAAGTACTTCACAAGGTCCAATAGTTGTTGGTCAGACTCTACCAAGTGCAATTGTTTAGTCATTAGGTTCTGGTAATGGAACCCACCAGTAATGACATAACCCTTTTCTTTAGTATAAGCGTGCAGCTCAGTAATAGAAAAGTGGTCCTTGTCGATTCGAACTCCATAAATATCACCCTTATTTAAGTGGTGAAATATTGTTTGTATGTACTCGTCCGACATCGATAAGAGTTAACACTGAAAAAATCAAATAAAAGACATAAGAAAAGGGACAAGATATACACATAAAACAATAAATCAATTTTTTTTTTAAAAAAAACCCTAACTTTAGTCGATATAGATAAGAGTGAAATTTGAAGAATCAGAAAAAGAGATTTTAGGAAAGGGACAAACTATTCGCATACCCTACCCATCCGGTAAAGAACAATCCTAAAAACCCTAACTTTTACTCATATTCTCAAAACCAAAGAAGCATCTAGAAAACTAAAAATTAAAGAGATAAAGTCACTTACAATAAAACGATTCTTTACAAAAGCCAAGAAATTTGATGTTCTTCGTTCGATTGAAAAGAATTCCTAAGTCATGACATTGAGAAAGAAGGAGGGGGTTGAGTTACGGCTGATTTTGTTTGGGAAGGGTTTGTTGTAGTCATAAAAAAAGGTTGTATTATATTCCACGCTGGAAGGAACTAACAGGTGTTTTTGTTTTATTGGTAGTAATTTCCACGTCATAGTCGATTGTTTGCACGCGCTAAAGCTGTATAGGAGCATCATTAAAAAGTATTAAAATGGTACAAATCTTGGCTAGTTTAAGTGTCAAATTGGAACATGCCTTAGTTCAAGTGCTAAAATGAAAGTTTCGGACAAGTTTAGGGTTTAAGAAGTAATGTGAAAAAATACTAGTACATGTGTTTCGAAATGCAGATATCATGTTTGGGGAATAATGGGAAGGGGTTTGGTACATTGAAGTCATTTGTTAGAAACTTCTTTTTTTTTTTTTCCGGGACCTACATTATCATGGTATGCTTCAGCTGACTTTTTAATATTTTTTTAAAAATAATTTCTTTGGGAAACTATTTTCTTGATACTACTCCCCTCAATTTTGATTTCGTACTCACTCCTTCATGATTTACAATTATCCACTTACCTTCCTATTTTTTATTTTGAAATTTTACATAAAAATACAAATTTTAGGAGTTATCTATAAAACACAGTAATATTTTAGCAAAATTATCCAATATAGAGGAAAGAAAAAATTAATTACAAATATAGCAAAAATATAGTAATATTTTCTCATAACATAGCAAACCCTTACATTCTTCCTCCTACTTCCCCCAATATCACTTTTCCTCCTCCCATTTCCCCCAATTTTATATTTCCTCCCACCATTTCCCTCAATTCACTTTTCCTCCTCCCAATTTCACACTGTTTCAGCATTGTATCCTGCTGTTTCAACACTGTATCTACGCTGTTTCAGGTTGTTTCAGCACTGTATCTAACTGCTTCTGCACCGTTTCAGGTTATTTTGCACCGTATCTAACTATTTCTAGACTGTATCTAGCTGTTTCTAGACTGTTTCAACACTGTTTCATCCCGTTTGTGCGTTGTTTCTCACTGTTTCTAAACTATTTCACCTTTTTTTTGCATTGTTTCACATTATTTTTTATATTTTGTTTCATACTTTTTCACTAGCCGTTTCAAAATGTATCATACTGTTTCAACACCGTTTCAAACTGTATCATACTGTTTCAATGACGTTTCAGACTATATCATACTGTTTCAACACCGCTTCAGACTGTTTCAACTACGTTTCAGACTGTATCATAGTGTTTCAATTCCGTTTCAGACCCTTTCAGACTGTTTCAACTCCGTTTCAGTCTGTATCATAGCGTTTCAATGTTGTTTCAGACTGTATCATATTGTTTCAACACAGTTTCAGACTGTTTCAACTCCATTTCAGACTGTATCATAGTGTTTCAATATCGTTTCAGACTGTATCATAGTGTATCTCGCTGTATATGTGCTGTTTCAAACTGTATCTAACTGAAAATAGTTAGAAAATATGCTATCTTTGTAAAAGATAAACAGTTAAAGAAATAGATAAATCGTATGTAAAAGCAACAATAGTATCCAGGCAAAAAATAAAGTAGTTTAAGGGAGGAATACTTCAGAACAAAATTATTCTGATAAAAACCAAAGTGGTAGCAACGAGAACATGTGGAGCAGTAGCCAAAACCAATCGTCAAGAAGCTTCAAGGCTTCGCCAAAACTGGAAGCGACTGGACGGGGGTGGAGGAGCGACTGCCGAGCGGCGATGTCGCTACTACTCCACCTCTTCCATTCCAGTCATAAATCAAAGAACATGGGAGAAAAGGAGCTCGACAACAATAGTGATTCTCCGGTGAATTCTCGAAAGATCCCCATTAGTTTTCACTTCTTCCCGATCTATTACTCCATCATTTTTCAACGATATTCTTATTCTCAGTCAAATACCACAGTTGAAAAGGTAAGCAATTGGAAATTACAGGAAACTTTTGGTTATTGAAACGTCGAGAGAAGCGGCAAAATACGGCGGATCAAAGCGGCGATGATGGAGTGGAACGTCAGTTGAGGAAATGGCTAGACCGGAGATTGGTGGATCGTTTCTGGTTGAATCCGCCATTTGACTCATCGGAGTTTCAGCGCCAGAGAATGGTGACTCGTTCCAGAGTTGCCTTGACAGGAGATCGGTTGGATCAGGTAAAATCGCCCACTGGCTTATGACTTTTTGGTTTACTTTGATTATTTTGGTTTATTTTTGTTGTTGTGAAATGTACTATAAAAAATATTGGTATGCCTTGTAATTAGCATAATGTTGCTATTTTTTTTGTAATATAAGGGTCAAAGTTTGTATATTTGTGTAAAAAAATTCTTTTCATTTCTACGTAAACATTTTAATCTATTTTTTTGGGAGAATTACCAAAACAGTTCAACTCTCTCCCTTTACTTTTGAATAGCCTTTACTTTTTATAGCCAGTAACGAATACATAGTGTATACAAATGATAGCATAGATATACAAATGGTATCCTTACGTATACCTAGTGTTTACACCCCAAATATGGTGTATACAGTCAGATTTATCGAGTATACACATGTATACATACACTTTTTTCAGTTATTTTCAGTATATACACACTTTTTTTCTAGTGAATACACATTTTAATATGATAAATTGTGTATACATTACAAATAATGCCAGCATAAAAAAAATAGAGAAAAAAATAAAGAAGAACAAGCAGTGGCCGGTCCCCGAGCAGTCACCGGAGCAGCCACCGAAGCAACAAAACTGGAGCGGTTTACCGGACAACACCATCTGCTACAACTATAGCTGTGTCGCCGGAGCAGCAGCAGCTTCATCGGAGAAGCCTTTGCTTCACCGGAGCAGCGGTGATCGAGCAACAGAGATCAGGCGAACATGGAGAAGCAACAGCAATGACGGAGCTCCGACGACAGTAGCAGACAGAGCTCTGGCGAATATTAACTGATCTGGGACGGGGGGAATCGGGGGGGGGGGGGCAGAGGAGGGAAGAGGAAAGGGTGTCGGCGGCGGCGGCGGCGACGAAAAACCCTAGAAATAGGGGAAGAAGAAGAAGAAGAAGAAGAAGAAGAAGAAGAAGAAGAAGAAGAAGAAGAAGAAGAAAGAGAAGACCAAAAAACTCTTAGGGCTAAAAAAGTTAGTGGATTTCGTTAAATGTTTATTTAGAGTTATTTTGAAAAAAAAGGGATAAAAAATATATATGGAGGGGGTTAGATGAATACATAGTATCATTTTCCTTTTTGTTTTCTCCTTCTACTATATAGAAGTGGCATGGAAACACCTCTTGGGTGTCTAGTTAGCTTGATAAGTAACCACTTCTAATGTTACAATTTAAGCATAGCCAGTTTTTCACGGTTTAGTCAGCTAACTAGCCACTTGTAGGGTTACCAATTGAAAGCATGACCACTCTTCACACCCCTACAAACCATTTCCAAAGCTATAATAAAAATATAATAAGTTTTGGATAACCGAGTATAGCTACGTTAGGTTCTAATTGAATATACAGCTTCTTGCATAGTTTGCCAACTTAGTAGCTACATTTAGCGTTGCTAGATGAAAATATAACCATCTGACACAATTAGCAAATCAAGCAGCCACTTTCAGTAATATAAATTTGAATACAGTCATTTTCTTGCAAAGTTTTCGAAAAAAATAATCGAAACTTCAAAATGTACAAAGTAATTGAACATGAACTTTAAAAAATTATCTTAGAGTTTGAAATGTTATAACTGAAACCCCGGAATAGCATTACCACAACTTGCCAACAAGAAGAAGTTTGTGGAAATGTAACTTACGTATATATTTACAAAAATATTTAGGGAAAAAACAAAAGCTAGATAGCTATTCATATAAGGAATATCTCATAAAATTTTTACTACACATACACAGAAGGAACACCTTATAAATTTTTCGCATAAAATACACAAGAAAAACTGTTGGGTCCGTGCTAGCACGGGAAAAATGGTGTCTAGTACACTAATATATGCCATCTATGAAAATGCCTACTGATCCTATTTTAATTACCTGCCTATACTCAATACTATACAATTTATATTAACTATCCACAAACATATTAGGGACAATTACATTGAGAGACACCTCACTCATGAAAATTACCAAAAAAGCCTCCTATTTTGCTACCTTACCCGACATAGCACCCCCCTCCCTTTTTCTAAATTTTTCTTTCATTCTATAGCGCCCCTTATTTAAAGAAAAAAAAACCCTAGCTCCCATTTTTCCTCTCTTCTCCTTCTCTCCTTCCCATTTTTCTCTCTTGTCTTCCCCATTAAACCTAACGCCGCCGCCACCCCCCAATCCTTCCACCACTGCCCCACCGTCATCTCCTCTCCTCCGAGCCACTGACGTTGTCGCCGCCGTGGTCACCACCACCACCACCGCTGCTGCTTCTTCTTCTTCTTTTCGTCTTTTTTTTTGCTTTTTGAACATCAATATTGATTTTCGTTGTATATTCCGATCAAAACTCCGGTGAGAAGTTTATTTATCAAGTTTCTTCTTTTTCTTCACTTTTTTCATAAAAATTCGTTGAGATCTACTAGTTTTTTGTTAAAACTTTTATTTAATGTTTAGATCTAGTATTTTTCTTGTATAAAACTGTATAGATCTTGAATATCTGTTAAGCTTTTGCGTAAAATCTACCCCAGGCACTGTTTAAAATTATTTTTGTGAGTTTATACAGTTTTATACAATTCTGTAAACGTGTATAAAAATATATAAATCTGTATATGTACGTATTGACAGTGTATAAACACATTCTATGCATTGTTAAATTGTATAAAGTTGTATATGCATGTATGAACAATGAATAAAATTGTATAAATTTCAGATTTGTGCACTTTTTATGGATGTTTTGTATAAAATTTATATTTTTTGTGTATAGTTTTGTATTTTTCTTCTTGCATACACATTTTTCTATGTATTTACATATATAATTTATTATTTTGATAGATTTAGGTGTATAAAATTATCAAAAAATAATTATTTGAACAAATCCACAAATAAAATAAGCAAATCCGGCGGGATCCGGTGAATTTTTCATTTTCCGGCCACCGCCGGCCGGCGGCTCGGTTTCCGGTGGTGGGGGAGTGGCTCCTAGGGTTTTTAGTTTAAATGGGTGCTATGGTATGTAATTTTAAAAATAAAGGGTGCTATGTTGTGTAATTTATAAATAAGAGGGGCTATGGATGAAATGTGGCCCCTCATTTGTAATTTTGTGTTATGGGCTGCCTAATTTTGAAAATTCCCCAACATATTATCCCTGATACTCAAATCATATCAGGCCCGCGTTTCCCAAAGCCCAATACGTTTTCCTCTTTTTCTTTTCTTTTACTTTTGTCCTTTCTATTTCAATTCAATTATTTCCAAAATCTTTCTCTTTTATTGTTCTTTCATTTTCTATAATGTATTTCATTCAATTTTTTTTGTTCCTTTATTTAAATTCTTTTATCTTTACTTTTTTTCCTCCATTTTCTTCTTAAAATTAGTGAAAATAAATTAAGATCGTATATTTTTTTCTTTAATCTTTTTGTTAATTATTATTATTTTTATTTATTTTTTATTTTTCTCTGTAAGTGATAAAACTAATAGATATAGCATAAATTGTCTTCCTCTTCTTTTTTGTAGTTTATTTCTGTTTTTTTTCATTTTATAAGTGATAAAAAATTACTGTAGCTGATATAATATGATTGTTCATCTTTTTTTTTTCGTTTTTAATCTATAAATGATGTAACAAAATAATTGGTACAATATACCTTTTTAGTTTATTATTATTATTATTATTATTATTATTATTATTATTATTATTATTATTATTATTATTATTATTATCATTATCATTATTATAATTATTATTATAATATTTTGTATACAAGTGATATAAATTATTACAGTATACAGTTGAAGTATACAAGTAGTTAACTCTATACTATAGTTGTATACTATTGCAGTATACAATTGAAGTATATTGTTGCAATAACACTTTACACAATATTTCTTCTTTAATTTTTAACTTAAATGTTTGATCTCAAGCACCGCTAATCAGCTCCAAATTCGACATAATTTTACTATGAATTGTATACTGTAAAAGTATACATTATAGTCTAAAGGTATACAGTGATAATAAAAAAAATTGGAGTATACTTTTAAAAAGAATAACATTCTTCAAAGATAAAAATAGAATTGTAAAAGTATAAAATATACTCCCAAGGTATACAATGATAACAAAAAATTGGAGTATACAATTTTAAAATATATCATTCTTCAAAGGTGAATATTAAAAGAGTATACAATATTCTGTTGAAGTATACAGCTGTAGTAAACTGTATACTATAGGAGTATACTAATTCAATAAACTATAACAATATACTATTGCAGTATACAGTTGAAGTACACGTGTCGTAAATTGTATACTATAGCAGTATACTATTACAATAATTTATAACAGTATATAATTACAATAAATTATAACAGTATACTATTACGAATAAATTATAACAGTATACTATTGTAGTATACAGTCTATTTATGCAGGTTTTTTTTCTTTGATTTGCAGCTCAAAAAAATTGATTTCAAGCACCTCAAATTAATTCTGATTAAGACCAAATTTTATGTCACGACCCAATTTCCAAGGGCTCGTGATGGCACCTAAACAACATTTGCATAGGCGAACCAATGAAACAAGATGCGGAAAAGAACAATAATGTGAAAAGATCATAAATGGATATATAAATATAAAAGTGTGAAGTCCAAAAGAATATATCCACAAAAGAATTGGAGCATTCTAAGAGCGACTCAATAAAGTATGAATATACATCAAAGAAATCTGAGTCCTATCTCTAAGTGACTCCGGCGGTATGCCACCACGGTCTGTGTGGTCGGCTCACCTAAATCAAAAGTCTCAGAAGCCTCGGGAACCGCTAACGTCCGGGCTGCTGACTGGATGAAGGACCTGCGCACGTAGCAGAGTAAGTTATGAGCCGAAGCCCAGTAAGATCATCGACAGGCCCGCTAAGGTACCCTTGCGGAACAAGTCGCTACATGCATCATAAGCAACAACATACTATAGTAATCATACAATAAAGTAGTGAAATCACAAATAGATGTAACACATTCCATACACGCAAGTAGTAACCAGAAGTCTCAAGGATTATGCCCATCCAACGTAAGGCATAGGTCAACTCAGCGGCGGTTTGGAGGTCCAATCTCTACTCCCGTGCCGACTAACCTAGACCTACGATGGACTAGCAACACCACTACTAAGTATCAACCATATACCGTGACCCGAAGTCACTATCACAATCATGAATAAGTAGACCAACGACCCGTAGTCGTTGGCTCATCTCAAATCTGTCTACGATCGCACCACACCCCCTGTCAAGTGCGTCGTATCTCAATAAATCAAGTGACCACACCACACCCCCTGTCAAGTGTGTCACATCTCAAAGATCAAGTGTCCACACCACACCCCCTGTCAAGTGTGACACATCTCATAGCATAGGCGACACCACACCCCCTGTCAAGTGTCCCTCTAACAGTATTAACATCCACGACATTAATAACAATAACAGAAATAATAACAGAAATATTAATAACGATAATATTTCGCAGTCACCGTAACCCAGGTTGGTTATGCTAGCTGAACGTAAGGCGAAGGTTAACCCGACCACAGTTTGGGGGTACAATCCCTACTCCCATGTCGTCCAACCCAAGGTTACGTATAGACAGCACTACCCAACTCGGCACGTGAACAAATCAAGTACCAATATCATACAAAAGCCGGCAAAATCCTCGGCAAGACATTTATCCTGACATGCCGGCAACATCCTCGGCCATGTCCCAAGTTCTTGCTATCTAAGCATGGCGTAGCAAGCGTTACTACGATATAAATTTAAGCTACCTCGACGTAGCGTTTAGACCGGTACATACCTCGGTCGAGTCACAATCTCGCTATTTATAACAAACAATAATAGCAAGTAATTCACATCTTTAATCCTAACCATTGTTAGGTATATATATATATGCGTACATGAAGCATACTAGCATGAAAGAAGAGTCCACAAGCACAATAGAGGTCAAGTCTCACTTACCTCGAAATTCGGGCTCAAATGCCAGGAAGAATCTCCTTTCCCGCTCGCCTTGTCCGCGAAGGACTCTCCACTAGGTCTATTAAGACAAGATATAGCACATATGAGTGCTCAGTTATAGCTATTTAAGCCTATAGGCATCCTAGGGTAAAAATTACCAAAATGCCCCCGGGTAGGGCCGAGCCCTAAATTTACAAAATGTACTTTTCCGGACTCCCCACGCTCCCGTGAGTCCAAAAGTACACTTAGATTCCACATGCGAGCCTTGCTCGATGTCTTTCTCCAATTCTTAAGAATCTAGGGTTCTAACCCATTCCCAAGAATCAACCCTTTGATTCTTGTGTTAATCAACATAAAGATGGATTGAAAGGGCTTACCTTAAGTGTAAGTATGATTGGGTCTTCAAGAAATACCCAAAAATCGCCTCAAGAGCTCACCAAATGATTTTTATAAGTTATGAACCGAAATGACCTTTTTATAGCAGTTTTTTTTTTTTTTTTTGCCTATGTAACAGCTTCTTTTGAAAAAATCATAACTTTTGATAGGAATGTCCAAATGACCTGAAACTGGTGCCATTAGAACCAAAACACAAAGGGCTACAACTTTCATGTTTTGAGTTTTTCCTAATTCCTTACGGATTGGCCGGAAAATCAGCTTTTATCCGGCTGTTTGCGCCAAAACAGAACAGAAAAGTCGCACCAGATTTTCTACTGTTTTAGGGGCAAAACGGGACCCTACGAAGCTCGGAATGATCCCAAATTTTGCAAAAAAGTCATAAAATACTTGGGTGACATGCTCGTCAAGACGGAACTCAATTCGGACCTCCAGAACTCAAAAAGTGGGTCCCACGGCAAAGGTTCAATTTTCGACTTTCGCCAAAATAGCGAAATTTAACCAAACGACCTCGGAATCCAATTCCGAAAGTTGCTACAAGTCACAAATAACTATACGAAGGAACTTTCGGATCTCTCATCGGAGCTCATTTGCTCAAATCGAGCTCGGAAACCTCTTTTAACTCTTTTAAACTTCCGAAACGGGGACTTTATCAAAAGTCCTATAAACGAGGTCCGTTTTCAATTTTGAAGGTTGCTACATATCTTAAATGACGAGACGGACCTAACGGTGCGCTCGGATTTTCCATCGGGGTTCGTTTACTCAAAACGACCTATCGAAACCCCAAATTCCTTTCCGGAATTTCATAAACAGATCCTTTTCTCGAAAACCTATCAAACGGACTCCGTTTCGACTCAGATTTCACAGACGGGTCATAAATGACCTAATGGAGCTTTTGGGACTGTCGACACGCAAATCGAGGTCCCGGATCCCGTAACGACTATTTGAGGGTCGTTACATTTTAGCATCAACGTTCCAAAGATAATAGAGAAACTATTTTGCAACACCCACTTCGAATCAAACAATAAACTATATAATGCAAAAGTATACAATATACTCTAAAGGTATACATTTATAATAAATTATATAGTTACTACAACAGTATACCGTTTTAGTAAATTAATGCAGTATACTATAGCAACAGTAAACTATATACAATAGTAGTATACTGTTACAGTTATAATAAATTATATACTATAATAGTATACTGTTTTAGTAAATTAATGCAGTATACTATAACAGTAGTAACTATATACCATAGTAGTATATTGTTACAGTTTACACATTTTTTTAAAAATTTTAAGCTCATAAAATAGAACTCAAACACATCTAATCACCTCCAACTACGATCAAATTTTAGTGTTGACATCCAGTTTTGTCCCTTCTCCACCAATTCACACTTTCTTGAGCTATGTTTAATTTCTAAATGCAATAATAAGTTTTTCTTGCATTTCTACCATTTATTACTACTTATCCTGCATCTGCTTGCGTTATTACTTTCTTATATACAAAAAGCATGTTTATTTATGGCTATATTGCTTAATTGCATTACAATTAGTACATTTATTAGAAACATGCATTTTCCTGGATAATTGTGTAGTAAATTACAATGTTAATATATTTTTGTTTCACCTCATTTAATTTTTTTATGCTAATCTGTGTTCACCCATAATTATTTTCATCTATTTTTATTATTTTCAGTTACTTTTTTATATAGCATTTCTATTTAAACTATAGGCCTTGAAAAATTTAACTTTAATTATAGAACCTTTCACACGCGTTAAGTTACCATATTTCTCTTCCTTTGAATTTAGAGAACAGGTCACACTAGATACTACATTTTTTACTTGATATTCTGAAAAGAGTATTTCCTAAATTCCACTCACCATGGCTACCAAAATATTTCCACAATAACTCTTTCGAATTTAGTGAAGAATAATTTGGATTCATTATCTATTTTTAGGTACAATATTGTCCATATCTCACAAAAATTTATTCTTTTCCATTGATTTCCATACAATGCCAATTTCTCTCTCTTCCTCTTCTGACTCCTCATTTCACGCCAATTTTTCTATCACTAGTTAACTGGCCCGTGCTTTGCACGGTCGTAAAAGACCTCATTTGATTGTCCGAAAAAATTCTTTTTAGTATAAGTATTAAAGTATTCAAAGAACTATTTAGTCTTCAAGTCCAAGTAGATTAGATTTCAAAGTTAGTCCATTTTAGTATTAATTAACACTTAATTTTATATTTTTCTGCTAACTTTCATCACTTGATGGTTCATAATTTTCTAAAGACATTGTACTTATTTTATCTATTCTATGTCGATGAAACTACAAATTTTATCTTTTTTCTAAAAGAAATGTATTAGA
Organism: Petunia x hybrida; assembly: GCA_037355625.1. Taxonomy (NCBI): domain Eukaryota; kingdom Viridiplantae; phylum Streptophyta; class Magnoliopsida; order Solanales; family Solanaceae; genus Petunia; species Petunia x hybrida. Next base: position 1,136,031 of record JBBBVM010000258.1, read on the forward strand.
AGTTATTCAAGACTTCTCTTTTTCTTTCATGTTTTTTCTCCTTCTCTTTCCATTTCTTAATCCTGATAGTTCGCTTTCCTTCATTTATCCTTTTCCTAAAAAAAAATCAAAGAAAATGAAGTGAGTAACCAAATATCAAACATGCTAATAATTGTTTTGTTTCACAAATGAATAATCAATGAAACATGGCAGCATATTCCTTTGATCATGTATTATTTCATTCCATCACTCCATTTTCATCAACTTATAAAAATTAAATTAAATAACATAGATGAAACAAACCTTCCGAAAGTCTTCGACCCAAATGAAATTAGAATTGTTGAATTAAGACAATTATTGTTTTATCTTTGGAATGATCAAAATTTTGCTTTTAGAATTTTCACCTTGAGAAACCTAGTGTTCTTCTCGCACCTATCATCTCCTCTGGATGACAATAGAAAAATTAAAACTACCAAAAAAGACGTAATTCCAAATATGAAAATATGATACGATCCGGATTAGTACCCGAAGCCATGGAGGGTTCACTCTCAACATCCAGAACTTGAAATGCTTTAAGAGGTTTGGAAGCCAAGAATCAAGTCAAAGGATTGGCCAAACAAGCTGAGAGCTCACTGGAATCTGTGTCTACGCGATCACGAGGCAACAGGTGCGACCGCACAGAAGAAATCCACTCCAGTGCGCGATCGTGAGATGCTGAACACTATCACGAAGAAGCTTAATCTCACAAGGCGCGATCGTGACACCCAAGGCGCGATCGCGATGAAGGACGTCCTGGCAGCTTGGAAGAATCAACATTAGAGGCTTTTTAGTCCATTTATCATTGTATTTAACTAGCTACTATAAATAGGCTAATCCTAGGGTATTTAGTTAGATTTGGATGATAGAGAATACTCTTGTGAGAGTATGTGTGGGTTTAATCTCTTTTCCTCTTCTTGAATCTCTCTTGGATTCTCTTGTGTGAGAGATCCATTGCTTAAGTTCAAGTCTCTCCCCCCTCGGATATTGGTCTTTGATTGTATTCGTCTAGATTAGGATGTTACAATTTATTATAGTGTTCTAATTTACTTACAATTTTGGGATTGATTCCTTTCTTTCTTCTATCTATTTCCCTATTCCTTCTATCCCTTTTACTTTGTATCGTTTATTTTATCGATTGTTGATCGTTTTCTAATCTTAGAAGTTAGGATCATATTATTTGGTATCAGAGCTCGGAAACACTAACTAGGTTTTTGTTTATCAAATCTGAAAAATCACAAAAAAATCAAAAATCCATATATCTAAAAATTGAGTCATAGGTTTAGGTTTCTTTTGGATGAAATTTTTGTTACCAACTGTTGATTTATGAATCTGGAAGCTGTTTCTTAAAGGAATCGAACAACAAATAATGTTTTGGGCACCAATTGGAAGAATCAAAATCTAGGGTTCTTCATTTAACAATTGATTTGGAGTTTTTGCATTTTAAGTGTTGATTTTGAAGAATTGATCATTGGGGTTTGTTCACGGACTTATAAGGAGCTTATATCTCAAATTTGAAGCAAAAACAAGTTGATTTGGGAAGATTCAAGTGAAGAAAATTTCCAGAAATTATGGGCTTCAAGTTCTGCATTAGACCCAGATTTTGTTCTGTCGCGATCGCGCGCCAACTGTCACGATCGCACAGGCTTGTGTAATTATTGTTGTTCGCGATCGCGCGGCTATAGCGCAGGCTTGTTGAAATTTGTTCTTCGCGATCGCACGCCGACAACGCAGGGTTATTCACTTACTCTTCACGAGAGCGCTGTACAAAAAAATCAGTCACTTTACAGATTGCTCGGAACAGCCCCTAAACAGTTTCAGATCACCCCAAACCCCTTTCATATCTTCAAATACATTAAGTTTCTAGATCATAAACAAAATTTCATCCAAATCCAAATTCATTTCCTGCCAATTTGATTCGTGCTTTTCTCTTTTTAGTTTCGTTGCATGTTTTATTTGTTCCTAGTCCGTTTGTGTGTCTTTGTAACACGGCCTGAAATCTGGCTAGGCCGTACGGGCACCCGACATCCTCCCCTAGACCCGTCGGGTGAACCCTTACCAATTAAATTATGAAAATAAATATAATTCAATTCATAAATAAGAACAAGACTTAGAAAAAGCACAGACATACTGATATCTCTAAGCTGTATAAACGAAATTACAGCTGACTACCCAACATACTAGGTTTAGGGCTATCCAGACTAGACATCTAAGAGTACAAAAAAGATAGATACCTCCTGAAGGGAGCAAAATGCAACTGAAATAATAACCAATAAACTGGTGGCCATCCGGAATAAAAGCTGGCTCACCCTGACAGCTGAAGTCGTCTTCGCTCCTTCGCAACGTGGCGAACTCAATCCTGGAGCGAACATGCCGAAACGAAATAGATAGACAAGAAACAAACAAAAAACAAGGGTGAGTCAAAAGGACTCAATAAGTGGGGCAGACTAGCCACCTCAAAGAATAGGATAGCTAGCCAGGGAAAAAAAGAAACAGATAGACCAAATTCTTTTTATTTAAATTATAAAAAGGCAGAGCCAGATAACAACTGGAAACACGTAAAAAACTTATAAACTCAACCAAGGATGCGTGCCAGAAATATATAAACAAATAAGAAATGCACATATAAGCAGAACAACAGTTATGTACCACAAGTCTACACAATGGTATGAATTGAGATGAAATGAAATGGAGTGAGATGAAATGAAATGAAATATGATGCAAAGGGTCACATGTGCCCGTAATCCCATCCCGAAACGGAATACTCCTGCATTCGAGGGGAATCCAATCTGATAACAAACTGGAGCGGAATACTCCTGCTTCTGGGGCGGAATACTCCTGCACCCGATATAACATAAACCAGAGGCGGAATACTCCTGCACTCTCCTGGGGCGGAATACTCCTGCACCCGATATAATGTAAAGCTGAGGCGGAATACTCCTGCACTCAATATCTGACATAAGAGCGGAATACTCATGCTCTTGGGGCGGAATTCTCCTACCCTCAATATGATACAGTGGAGCGGAATCCTCCTGCTCCTGGGGCGGAATACTCCTGCACCCAATATGATATGCAGTGTAATTCATATGAATGACATATAATGCATATGAATGCAATGTGATGCAATAATAACCCTTCACCGGCGCGAGACTCTCATCGACAGCCGGGAAGTAGATGCCAACTCACAGCCAAAGTACAATGCTCAGATTCTCAATGCAATACAAATAACAGGACATAACATATAATATAGAATGTAAATCCAAAGCTAAGGCATAATGAGTACGCCTATCGGCAGCTACACACGTAAGGAACACGTAGTAGAAAATCCACAAGGCCAAGTGCCTCCAAAGAAATGGATATAAACACTTACCTCTTTCAAAAGTTAGCACTTGTTAATCAACAACCGCTTTATCCTTTGGTTTCATTGCCAAACGATCCCACTCTATTCAATAAGCAGAAAAATACATCAAATTAGGCTAAAGGCTTCATTGCTTACATCTTAGGGCAATCCGGTTAGGAACCTGATACCCTATTCGCATACGCAATACGCAGGCCAGACCTATGTACAGGGTTTAAGGTCACATAACCAAACCCTAAATAAATTACATTTATATGTTGTCCATAACTCACTGAGTTCGAATATATAATCAATTCCATTATCGGGGTCCATTTGACCCTTTAAACTACTAATTGAACTTATTAAAACGATATCTAATATCCCAATTTTTACCATCAAAATATATTCAAACACACGTAATAAAATAAAATAATGCATTAAGATCATTACCTGAATGTTTCGGGGTGAAAATTCTATCTTTTCTCCGGCTCTTTTCGCATTTTCTGGCATTTTCTCTTACTGTGTTTCAGTTCCCTCTGTTTTCCATTCTCTGTTCGTTCCTCTCTTTTAAGATGAGGGCCACCGCCCAACTTTTGCATTTTCTTTCTTTCTTTTCATTTTTTTTCTTTTTTTTCTTTTACTTTTCTTTTCGCGACAAAAATTAAAATGGTACCCTACGATATTTGAAATAATTCCAACTTTTGCATACAAGTTATACAAAATATATGTAGCATACTCGCTAAGGCGGATCTCAAATCGGGTTCCCGAAACTCAAGATGCGAATTTAAATAGAAAAAGGTCAAATTATTTAACTTTCGGCATTTTAGCGGAAACTAGCCGAACAACCTCGAAATTCACTTTCGAAAGTTTACAAAAATCACAAATAATCATACGAACCTAACGGCGCTTTCGGATTTCGAATTGGAGCTCATTCGCCAAAATCGAACTCGAAAATCTCTTTTTAATATTTATTGACAATAAAAACTGAAACCTTCTTCGGATGCCTACCAAACGAAGTCTGATTTAGCTCAAATTTTACAGACAGGTCCTAATAGACCTTACGAATATTTTAAAATTATCAGCACGCCAATCGAAGTACTAACTTCCGAAACGACTGACCGAGGTCGTTTCATTCTCCTCCACTTATACTCTCGTTCGTCCTCGAACGAGACTAAGTCTAAAGAAAAATTCGCACAGATAACAAAGAACTTGCACGACCTTCATGAGCTACTCCACGGGCATTATTTCCTAATTACAGGATCAGAATTATAACATGCATACCGAACTTTTGTAACAAAATATATCTGGATAATATGATAATACCATTGCACAGCTTATTCTGACTAAGTTGATCCTTCCTCGATTACGAGAGGAGAGTTCTACATTTTCAAAGCAAAGATACACGGAACTTTGAATGGGTTAACATGATTCAGCCTATAATCACCTCTTCAATATACCTTTCAATATAGAACAGGTCGATGGAACTAAGAATTAGCTCACGCTTGATGCAATAGGGGGAGCTTTTGAAGTACCTTGTCACTACACACTATAGAAGATTTGATGCAAGCTATATTATTTTTTACGAACGCACTATGCAACATCTCAGTTGATGTTAGTGTTGTTCCACAAGCTCCTTGTGGGAATGTAGTTACTTATATCCTAATGTATGTCAAAGGTTCATCTGAACAGGGTCTATCATATAAGGATAAGGATCATGCAAATAGAACTGGATAGTATGATGCAGACCTGGAATGATCTTCAGACTAACATCTACTTCAGGGTATTGTCTTTGAATTGGAAGTATTATGATTTGAAATAGTGAAAATAAAAGAGACATGTAGTTTGACCATGAGCTGAGGCAGAATACCAGCAACAAAGTTTATTACATGTGCACTTATAATGCTAAAGTAACTTCTCAAAGAGTTGAGGTGTGAAGGAGATATGCCAATGATGGATGGACGATAAGCTGCACTAGACCTTCAACTCTAAATTTTCATGAAGTAAGGCAGCGTCAGTATGAGGATCCAGTTCTAGTTGAATATGGACAGATAGCCAGAAGAAAAATCGAGTCATAATACAGGGTTACTACTGACGGTATTCTCATGTATAAAGATAGACTTTGTGTCCCTGATGTTACAAATTTACGTAGATATATTATGATAGAGGCACATTATTCCAAATACACTGTTCATCCAATTTCGACTAAGATGTGCCATGATCTTAAGCAGATTTATTGGTGGGACGGAATGAAGTGTGACATAACAAAATTTGTGGCTCAGTGTTCTAATTGTCAACAAGTTAAAGTTGTGTCATCTTTCCAGACTTTATGATTTCAGCAGATAGGTATGTATATATGATCAGGTTGCCAGTTTATCTCTAGCATTAATAGATTATTAATGGGTTTAGCAATGATCGACACTCATTGTAGGTTTCTGTCGTGGCCCTAGGTTGCGTCGTGACAAAAGTGGTATCAACACCTTAGAGATTTAGTATTACTATTCAGTATTTGGAGGAAGACTCCTCCACTTAAAACACAAACTCATGCAGCTATTTGAATAGGAATACCTATCTCCGCACAGTCTGCGTGACTAAAGAAGATTTAGCTAAAAATAGAATGCGGCTCAGACCTGAGCTACTAAATTATCCTCTCGAGTTGCCAAACAGCTGCAACTCTCGCGTCACAACTCCATACATTTTCTATAAGCACCACCGCCTGATGGATCAGATCAAATGTCAAATGATGCCTCTCATTACCCTTAGTAACCTTGAAAAAAAAAACAACAATGTGCTTACCTGGCTACAATAACACGTACTCTGGCTCAACACAGGGAACATCACAATAGGTTACTGACCGCCTAAGCTCACCAGTGCCGAACAAAGAAGATATGGCAACGGACTGAGGATAGAAATAATTAGAGCTTTAGGAAGCTCTTCTTCTTATTTATTTGGCTCCCAGAGCTAGACTACTTACGAGTCAGGCTAACCGAAGAATCGCAATTGAAGAAATAGACATTAAATGAGCTTTATAAAACAACATCCATGCCAATTTGAACTTCCAATAAGAAGGAAACTCTGACAATTTACCATCAATCCTTTTATAACCCAGATAAGCTCATAGGATAACATGACTTTACTAGCGTTGAGTATTACTTATCACTTTACACCGGAAAAAAACATGACGCTCCCTTATGGTGATGAACTAGAATCCCATAATCCAGCCAACACGGAATTCTGAGAAGAGAGGTAAACTGATTTGACATAGTAACAGAATGAGGCACAACAAGATGCCAAGCAAGCAACACCGATACTCACTCACAAATCCCTCACATTTAAACTAGATAAACTAGTAGGGTCATCATAAATGCCAGGAAATAAATCATATCAGAAGCTCACCCCTCTACCGCAACCGATTCTTAATAGAAACGACATCCAAGGAAACCATCGAAACATGATAAGACACTCCATTTCCAAATCGATCGAAAGAATCAAATCTTACTCATATTTAAGAGAAGAAGAAATACATGGGTGTACTACATCAGATACCTCAACATCCTGCCAGACTGGTAGTTCTTAAAACTGCCTCTGCGGCTGAACTAAGCCGCTATAATGATATTTACCTTCTGAAGAATAACTACCACCACGCTCTCAACCTTTACTGAATCGTGGCATTTCTTTAGCTGATTGAGATCTAAATGAAGTCCCTGCGACAGGGCAGGTGCCTGAGTGCAAGAAGAAGGACGACGTCCTACTTGCCGGAGTAAGGGAAAACTCCTCAAAGGATAACCAGACTCACGACAATGATAACACCTTTTCAGTGAAAATGGAAGCTGAACCGATTGTTGATAGCTACAAAGAGAAAAAATGGGTCTGATATTGACAAACTACTGGCGCACTCTATGAATCGCGTGATACAAGCTGAGATAACCTGGAAGGTGACCTCCCAAAATAATCAGAACTCTTACCTCCAAATGAGGTACCATGGTTGCCCACTAGGGCCACGAGATCTCTTGCTCTTCCGCTCTAACTCTTCCCGCTCTAACTTATGGTATGCCTCGTACATTCGGGCAATATCAACAACAATATCAAATGAAATCCCGACCTCAATCTCTCGAGCCATCTGGGATCTCAAGGAAAAAGAAAGGTCATCAATAAATCTTTGAATCTCTCGAAAGGCTCATGAACTAGTACTAATGCATATCCAGCCATTCTATAGAATTCAATCTCATATTCTGAAACACCAACAGGCTAACCGACAGGCTACCCTGTCCAATCCACTCAAACTGGCAACACTTTTCATCTCGCTCGCTACTAGAAAGGAATTTTTTTCTACAATTCTAGAAGAAAAATCGAACCAAGTTAGCTAATAAGAGAGCGGTCCACCAATCCAGGGCTGGACCCCTGAAACTGAAAAGCAGAATAATCAACACCATACCGCTTGATATAATCAAGAGCCTGAAGGATACGCTGACATCATTTTATTTAAAAAACTTACACAGGGATTATCTAATGCATTGCTTGGGAATATCGGGATGTTCAACCGCGTAAAATAATGCAACCTCTTTGAGCACTCGGACCCAATAATTACCTCAGTTACCTAACCAGCCAGAACAACTGGAGGCACAACACATGCTGCCTCCGGAACATAATTTACTACAGCAATATTAAGAACTGGAATAGGAGCTCCCTTAGACCGAACATCTGTATCTGCGGCAACCTGATAAGCTACCTAGCGAATAATAGGTTCTTACGGTATCTGCGTTGCCAAGATTCTCGTAAAAGCATCGTAGAGAGCCAAGGCTCTGCTCCCTTGCCCATCGCGAACTCGTACAGCTGGGACCTCCGTAACTAGATCGTCAGCACAATCAAAACTCTCGGGCTTCGTCAGTGCTAGCCCCAGGCTAGACAGCTTCGTCTTGAACTCATACTGTTTGCTGATTCGTCGCACGAGGGTTCACAATTACCACGAAGGAATTAACGAATTAACGAAAATACTTTTGAATACTAGACCGACGCACGATCAGAAATGAAGGAAGTGAAAATTCCTAAATGCCATCATAGCCTCTCGTAGATAAGTACGGACATCTACGTACCCATCAGCGAGACCCTACTAGACATTGTCTTTGTCTGGATAGACTCTAAACCGGGCTCTGATACCAACTGACATGACCCGAAATCCGGCTAGGCCGTGCGGGGACCCGACATCCTCCCCTAGACCCGTCGGGTGAACCCTTACCAATTAAATTAGGAAAATAAATATAATTCAATTCATAAATAAGAACAAGACTTAGAAAAAGCACAGACATACTGATATCTCTAAGCTGTATAAATAAAATTACAGCTGACTACCCAACATACTAGGTTTAGGGCTATCCAGACTAGACATCTAAGAGAGCAAAGAAGATAGATACCTCCTGAAGGGAGCAAAATGCAACTGAAATAATAACCAATAAACTGGTGGCCATTCGGAATAAAAGTTGGCTCACCCTGACAGCTGAAGTCGTCTTCGCTCCTTCGCAACGTGGCGAACTCAATCCGGTAGCGAACCTGCCGAAACGAAATAGATAGACAAGAAACAAACAACAAACAAGCGTGAGTCAAAAGGACTCAATAAGTGGGGCAGACTAGCCACCTCAAAGAATAGGATAGCTAGCCAGGGAGAAAAGAAACAGATAGACCAAATTCCTTTTATTTAAATTATAAAAAGGCAGAGCCAGATAACAACCAGAAACACTTAAGAAACTTATAAACTCAACTAAGGATGCGTGCCAGAAATATATAAACAAATAAGCAATGCACATATAAGCAGAACAATACTTATGTACCACAAGTCTACATAATGGTATGAATTGAGATGAAATGAAATGGAGTGAGATGAAATGAAATGAAATGAAATATGATGCAAAGGGTCACACGTACCCGTATCCTGCACTCTCCTGGGGCGGAATACTCCTGCACCCGATATAATATAAAGCTGAGGTGGAATACTCCTGCACTCAATATCTGACATAAGAGCGGAATACTCCTGCTCTTGGGGCGGAATCCTCCTACCCTCAATATGATACAATGGAGCGGAATCCTCCTGCTCTTGGGGCGGAATACTCCTGCACCCAATATGATATGCAATGTAATGCATATGAATGACATATAATGAATTTGAATGCAATGTGATGCAATAATAACCCTTCTTCGGCGCGGGACCCTCATCGACATCCGCGAAGTAGATGTCAACTCATAGTAAAAGTACAATGCTCAGATTCTCAATGCAATACCAATAACAGGATATAACATATAATATAGAATGTAAATCCAAAGCTAAGGTGTAATGAGTACGCCTATCGGCAGTTACACACGTAAAGAACACGTGGTAGAAAATCCACGAGGCCAAGTGCCTCCAAAGAAATGAATATAAACACTTACCTCTTCAGTACGGAGAAATATATATCAAATTAGGCTAAAGGCTTCATTCCTTACATCTTAGGGCAATCCGGTTAGGAACCTGATACCCTATTCGCATACGCAATACGCAGGCCAGGCCTATGTACAGGGTTTAAGGTCACATAACCAAACCCTAAATAAATTACATTTATATGTTGCCCATAACTCACTGAGTACGAATATATAATCAATTCCATTATCGGGGTCCATTTGACCCTTTAAACTACTAATTGAACTTATTAAAACGATGTCTAATATCCCAATTTTTACCGTCAAAATATATTCAAACACACGTAATAAACTAAAATAATGCATTAAGATCATTACCTGAATGTTTCGGGGTGAAAATTCTATCTTTTCTCCGGCTCTTTTCGCATTTTCAGGCATTTTCTCATACTGCATTTTATTTCCCCCTTTTTATTCTGTTTTCCATTTTCTGTTCGTTCCTCTCTTTTAAGATGAGGGCCACTGCCCAACTTTTGCATTTTCTTTCTTTCTTTTCATTTTCTTTTTCTTTTATTTTTTTTAATTTTCTTTTCGCGACAAAAATTAAAATGGTACCCTACGATATTTGAAATAATTCCAACTTTTGCATACATGTTATACAAAATATATGTAGCATACTCGCTAAGGCGGATCTCAAATCGGGTTCCCGAAACTCAAGATGCGAATTTAAATAGAAAAAGGTCAAATTATTTAACTTTCGGCATTTTAGCGGAAACTAGCCGAACAACTTCGAAATTCACTTTCGAAAGTTCACAAAAATCACAAATAATCATACGAACGTAACGGTGCTTTCGGATTTCGAATTGGAGCTCATTCGCCAAAACTGAGCTCGAAAATCTCTTTTTAATATTTATTGACAATAAAAACTGAAACCTTCTTCCGATGCCTACCAAACGAGGTCTGATTCAGCTCAAATTTTACAGACAGGTCCTAATGGACCTTACGAATATTTTAAAATTATCGGCACGCCAATCGGAGTCCTAACTTCCGAAACGACTGACCGAGGTCGTACGAATGAGACTAAGTCTAAAGAAAAATTCGCACAGATAACAAAGAACTTGCACGACCTTCATGAGCTACTCCACGGACATTATTTCCTAATTAAAGGATCAGAATTATAACTTGCATACCGAACTTTTGGAAAAAAATATATCTGGATAATATGATAATACCATTGCACAGCTTATTCTGACTATGCCGATCCTTCCTCGATTATGAGAAGAGAGTTCTACATTTTCAAAGCAAAGATACACGGAACTTTGAATGGGTTAACATAATTCAGCCGATAATCACCTCTTCAATATACCTTTCAATATAGAACAGGTCGATGGAACTAAGAATTAGCTCACGCTTGATGCAATAGGGGGAGCTTTTGAAGTATCTTTTCACTACACACTATAGAAGATTTGATGCAAGCTATATTATTTTTTACGAATGCACTATGCAACATCTCAGTTGATGTTAGTGTTGTTCCACAAGCTCCTTGTGGGAATGTAGTTACTTATATCCTAATGTATGTCAAAGGTTCATCTGAACAGGGTCTATCATATAAGGATAAGGATCATGCAAATAGAACTGGATAGTATGATGCAGACCAGGAATGATCTTTAGACTAACATCTACTTCACGGTATTGTCTTTGAATTGGAAGTATTATGATTTGAAAAAGTGAAAATAAAATAGACATGTAATTTGATCATGAGCTGAGGCAGAATACCAGCAACAAAGTTGATTTCATGTGCACTTATAATGCTAAAGTAACTTCTCAAAGAGTTGAGATGTGAAGGAGATATGCCAATGATGGATGGACGATAAGCTGCACTAGACCTTCAACTCTAAATTTTCATGAAGTAAGGCAGCGTCAGTATAAGGATCCAGTTCTAGTTAAATATAGACAGATAGCCAGAAGAAAAACAGAGTCATAATACAGGGTTACTACTGACGGTGTTCTCATGTATAAAGATAGACTTTGTGTCCCTGATGTTACAGATTTACGTAGACCTATTATGATAGAGGCACATTATTCCAAATACACTGTTCATCCAATTTCGACTAAGATGTGCCATGATCTTAAGCAGATTTATTGGTGGGACGGAATGAAGTGTGACATAACAGAATTTGTGGCTCAGTGTTCTAATTGCCAACAAGTTAAAGTTGTGTCATCTTTCCAGACTTTATGATTTCAGCAAATAGGTATGTATATATGATCAGGTTGCCAGTTTATCTCTAGCATTAATAGATTATTAATGGGTTTAGCAATGATCGACACTCATTGTAGGTTTCTGTCGTGGCCCTAGGTTGGGTCGTGACAAAAGTGGTATCAACGCCTTAGAGATTTAGTATTACCATTCAGTATTTGGAGGAAGACTCCTCCACTTAAAACACAAACTCATCCAGCAATTTGAATAGGAATACCTATCCCCGCACAGTCTGCCGGACTAAAGAAGATTTAGCTAAAAACAGAATGCAGCTCAGACCTGAGCTACTAAATTACCCTCTCGAGTTGCCAAACAGCTGCAACTCTCGAGTCACAACTCCATACATTTTCTATAAGCACCACCGCCTGATGGATCAGATCAAAGGTCAAATGATGCCTCTCATTACCCTTAGTAACCTTGAAAAAAAACAACAATGTGCTTACCCAACTACAATAACACGTACTCTGGCTAAACACAGGGAACATCACAATAGGTTACTGACCGCCTAAGCTCACCAGTGCCGAACAAAGAAGAGATGGCAATAAACTGAGGATAGAAATAATTAGAGCTTTAGGAACCTCTTCTTCTTATTTATTTGGCTGCCAGAGCTAGACTACTTACGAGTCAGGCTAACCGAAGAATCGCAATTGAAGAAATAGACATTAAATGAGCTTTATAGAACAATATCCATGCCAATGTGAACTTCCAATAAGAAGCAAACACTGACAATTTACCAGCAATCCTTTTATAACCCAGACAAGCTCATAGGATAACATGACTTTACTAGCGTTTCGAACCAAGAGGAGACAGGTAGATTGAATATTACTTATCACTTTACACCGAAAAAAAACATGACACTCCCTTATGGTGATGAAATGAATCCCATAATCCAGCCAACACGGAATTCCGAGAAGAGAGGTAAACTGATTTGACATAATAACAGAATGAGGCATAACAAGATGCCAAGCAAGCAACACCGATACTCACTCACAAATCCCTCACATTTAAACCAGATAAACTAGTAGGGTCATCATAAATGCCAGGAAATAAATCATATCAGAAGCTCACCCCTCTACCGCAACCGATTCTTAATAGAAACGACATCCAAGGAAACCATCGAAACATGATAAGACACTCCATTTCCAAATCGATCAAAAGAATCAAATCGTACTCACATTTAAGAGAAGAAGAAATACATGGGTGTACTACATCAGATACCTCAACATCCTGCCGTCTGGTAGTTCTTAAAACTGCCTTTGCGACTGAACTAAGCTGCTATACTGATAATTACCTTCTGAAGATTAACTACCACCACGCTCTCAACCTTTACTGGATCGTGGCATTTCTTTAGCTGATTGAGATCTAAATGAAATCCCTGCAACTGGGCAGGTGCCTGAGTGCAAGAAGAAGGACGACTGCCTACTTGCCGGAGTAAGGGAAAACTCCTCAAAGGATATCCAGACTCACGACAATGATAACACCTTTTCAGTGAAAATGGAAGCTGAACCGATTGTTGATAGCTACAAAGAGAAAAACTGGGTCTGATATTGACAAACTACTGGCGCACTCTAAGAATCGCGTGACACAAGCTGAGATAATCTGGAAGGTGACCTCCCAAAATAATCAGAACTCTTACCTCCAAATGAGGTACCATGGTTTCCCACTAGGGCCACGGGATCTCTTGCTCTCCCGCTCTAACTCTTCCCGCTCTAACTTATGGTATGCCTCGTACATTCGGGCAATATCAACAACAATATCAAATGAAATCCCGACCTCAATCTCTCGAGCCATCTGGGATCTCAAGGAAAAAGAAAGGTCATCAATAAATCTTTGAATCTCTTGAAAGGCTCATGAACTAGTTCTAATGCATATCCAGCCATTCTGTAGAATTCAATCTCATATTCTGAAACACCAACAGGCTAACCGACAGGCTACCCTGTCCAATCCACTCAAACTGGCAACACTTTTCATCTCGCTCGCTACTCGAAAGGAATTGTTTTTCCACGATTCTAGAAGAAATATCGAACCAACTTAGCTAATAAGAGAGCAGTCCCCCAATCCAGGGCTGGACCCCTGAAACTGAAAAGCAGAATAATCAACACCATACCGCTCGATATAATCAAGAGCCTGAAGGATACACTGACATCATTTTATTTAAAAAACTTGCACAGGGATTATCTAATGCATTGCTTGGGAATATCGGGATGTTCAACCGCGTAAAATAATGCAACCTCTTTGAGCACTCGGACCAAATAATTACCTCAGTTACCTAACCAGCCAGAACAACTGGAGGCACAACACATGCTACCCCCGGGACATAATTTACTGCAGCAATATTAAGAACTAGAATACGAGATCCCTGAGACCGAACATCTGTATCTGCGGCAACCTGATAAGCTACCTAGTGAATAATAGGTTCTTACGGTATCTGCGTTGCCAAGATTCTCGTAAAAGCATCGTAGAGAGCCAAGGGAGCCACAAGGCTTTGCTCCCTTGCCCATCGCGAACTCGTACAGCTGGGACCTTCGTAACTAGATCGTCAGCACGATCAAAACTCTCGGGCTTCGTCAGTGCTAGCCCCAGGCTAGACTGCTTCGTCTAGAACTCATACCGTTTGCTGATTCGTCGCACGAGGGTTCACAATTACCACGAAGGAATTAACGAATTAACGAAAATACTTTTGAATAATAGACCGACGCACGATCAGAAATGAAGGAAGTGAAAATTCCTAAATGCTATCATAGCCTCTCGTAGATAAGTACGGACGTCTACGTACCCATCAGCGAGACTCTACTATACACTGTCTTTGTCTGGATAGACTCTAAACCGGGCTCTGATACCAACTGACACGACCTGAAATCTGGCTAGGCCGTGCGGGTACCCGACATCCTCCCCTAGACCCGTCGGGCGAACCCTTACCAATTAAATTAGGAAAATAAATATAATTCAATTTATAAATAAGAACAAGACTTAGAAAAAGCACAGACATACTGATATCTCTAAGCGGTATAAACGAAATTATAGCTGACTACCCAACATACTAGGTTTAGGGCTATCTAGACTAGACATCTAAGAGTACAAAGAAGATAGATACCTCCTGAAGGGAGCAAAATGCAACTAAAATAATAACCAATAAACTGGTGGCCATCTGGAATAAAAGATGGCTCACCCTGACAGCTGAAGTCGTCTTCGCTCCTTCGCAACGTGGCGAACTCAATCCTGGAGCGAACCTACCGAAATGAAATAGATAGACAAGAAACAAACAACAAACAAGGGTGAGTCAAAAGGACTCAATAAGTGGGGCAGACTAGCCACCTCAAAGAATAGGAAAGCTAGCCAGGGAGAAAAGAAACAGATAGACCAAATTCCTTTTATTTAAATTATAAAAAGGCGGAGCCAGATAACAACCGGAAAAACGTAAGAAACTTATAAACTCAACCAAGGATGCGTGCCAGAAACATATCACCAAATAAGCAATGCACATATAAGCAGAATAGTAGTTATGTACCATAAGTCTACACAATGGTATGAATTGAGATGAAATGAAATGGAGTGAGATGAAATGAAATGAAATATGATGCAAAGGGTCATATGTGCCCGTAATCCCATCCCGAAGCGGAATACTCCTGCATTCGAGGGGAATCCAATCTGATAACCAACTGGAGCGGAATACTCCTGCTCCTGGGGCGGAATACTCCTGCACCCGATATAATATAAACCAGAGGCGGAATACTCCTGCACTCTTCTGGGGCGGAATACTCCTGCACCCGATATAATATAAAGCTGAGGTGGAATACTCCTGCACTCAATATCTGACATAAGAGCGGAATACTCCTGCTCTTGGGGCGGAATCTTCCTACCCTCAATATGATACAATGGAGCGGAATCCTCCTGCTCCTGGGGCGGAATACTCCTGCACCCAATATGATATGCAATGTAATGCATATGAATGACATATAATGCATATGAATGCAATGTGATGCAATAATAACCCTTCACCGGAGCGGGACTCTCATCGACAGCCAGGAAGTAGAAGCCAACTCACAGCCAAAGTACAATGCTCAGATTCTCAATGCAATACCAATAACAGGACATAACATATAATATAGAATGTAAATCCAAAGCTAAGGCGTAATGAGTACGCCTATCGGCAGCTACACATGTAAGGAACACGTGGTAGAAAATCCACGAGGCCAAGTGCCTCCAAAAAAATGGATATAAACACTTACCTCTTCCAAAAGTTAGCACTTGTTAATCAACAACTGCTTTATCCTTTGGTTTCATTGCCAAACGATCCCACTCTATTCAATAAGCAGAAAAATATATCAAATTAGGCTAAAGGCTTCATTCCTTACATCGTTGGGCAATCCGGTTAGGAACCTAATACCCTATTCGCATACGCAATACGCAGGCCAGGCCTATGTACAGGGTTTAAGGTCACATAACCAAACCCTAAATAAATTATATTTATATGTTGCCCATAACTCAATGAGTACAAATATATAATCAATTCCATTATCGGGGTCCATTTGACCCTTTAAACTACTAATTGAACTTATTAAAACGATGTCTAATATCCCAATTTTTACCATCAAAATATTTTCAAACATATGTAATAAACTAAAATAATGCATTAAGATCATTACCTGAATGTTTCGGGGCGAAAATTCTATCTTTTCTCCGGCTCTTTTCGCATTTTCTGGCATTTTCTCTTAATGCGTTTCATTTCCCCCTTTTTGTTCTGTTTTCCATTCTCTGTTTGTTCCTCTCTTTTAAGATGAGGGCCCCCGCCCAACTTTTGCATTTTCTTTCTTTCTTTCTTTTCATTTTCATTTTCATTTTCATTTTCATTTTCTTTTATTTCTTTTACTTTTCTTTTCACTATAAAAATTAAAATAGTACCCTACGATATTTGAAATAATTTCAACTTTTGCATACAAGTTATACAAAATATATGTAGCATACTCGCTACGGCGGATCTCAAATCGGGTTCCCGAAACTCAAGATGCGAATTTAAATAGAAAAAGGTCAAATTATTTAACTTTCGGCATTTTAGCGGAAACTAGCCGAACAACCTCGAAATTCACTTTCGAAAGTTTACAAAAATCACAAATAATCATACGAACCTAACGGTGCTTTCGGATTTCGAATTGGAGCTCATTCGCTAAAACCAAGCTCGAAAATCTCTTTTTAATATTTATTGACAATAAAAACTGAAACCTTCTTCCGATGCCTACCAAATGAGGTCTGATTTAGCTCAAATTTTACAGACAGGTCCTAATGGACCTTACAAATATTTTAAAATTATCGGCACGCCAATCGGAGTCCTAACTTCCGAAACGACTGACCGAGGTCGTTTCACTTTGTCCATTTCTTTGGTGTCTTATAAACTCCACTTCGAACCGAAGCATGGATACTTGCCTTGAGAATTGAGGTTGTAGAATCTTGAAGAGATTGGGGGGACCCTTGAGTGGAAAAAGACTTGACTGGTGAGAACATTAGAGTGTGGTCACAAAAGCCATTGACCTTGAGTGCAAACACGAGTGGAAAGAAAATTGAGTGATCATATATTGAGTGATACATATTAAGGAGTGAATTTGTGAGGTCCTTTTCTCTTTATTGTTGCAACTATGTCCTCAGATGATGATTGTGGAGGTTATGACTCCTATGGAGATGACGGGGGTTGCTATGATGATTATGGAGACTATGGTTCCTATGATGATGGTGGAACTTGCTATGATGATTCAGGGAACTATGACTCTTATGGTGATGAGGTGAGTCACTATGGCGATCATGGAGCTCGTGAAGACTATGAAGCTTATGAGGATGAATATGATGATGAAAAATCCTATGCTTCTAGTCTTGGAGATGATGATAGTGACGCTTCAAGGTACAATGTTCCTACTTACTCTTCTTATGATGAACTTGACACTTCAAGGTACAATGTTTCTACTTGCTCTTCTAGTGATGAACTTGAGAATGTAGACAGTGACATAGAAAGAATTGATGATGAAGTTTATTATAGAGGTTGTTCTTTTGTATCTTCTCTTGGTGTTTCTAGACATAAACAAGTAAGCAGTAGTGGTCTTTCTATTGGATTGAAAAGAAGTGCTAATCGCTCCATAAGAAAAAGAGAGCTTATATCTCCTAATTGCTCTAAAATGTTCAATGACTCTGGTTCTTATGTGAGAGGAAATGTGAGGCAAAGGGTGAGAAAAAGTGCTACTTGCTCTCCAAATGGTTTGCCTTGTTCTAACAATGTACTGAGAAGCTTGGATAAATATAATAGGAGAAGTTCTTATGGGTTCCATGATGAGACTCCTTCCTCGACTTTCAACAACACATCTAATGTTGGAAGAGTGACGGAAAGTGGAAGCTACACTAGTGGTGTTGCTAGTAGAGGAGGGATAAGGGAGACCCAAGTTGATGGTGATGCTACTCTTGGGCATTCAAGTTCTTTCTTGGATGTAAATCTACAAAATTTGGGTAGGTGTAGGTTCGTTGTTGAGGTAAATGGGTATGGAGACACTTGCTCAAAATTGGTGATACCGATGCCAATTGCATTAGCACCTATTTGGTTAATAGGCTAAGGATACCATTCCATGAGCTAGAACATCCTTATGAGTATAATGGAGTGCGGGTTTCCAAGGAAGCTCGGGTGCTTGTAACTCATAGGAATTATAAGGGTTATGTTTGGTGTGATATGTATCCAATACAACACTTTGATGTTTGGTTTGGTGAGCCTTGGTTGCACAACAAAGAGTTGCAATATAGTGTTATGAAGAATGTGTATCTTATGGCCATTGGTCAAAGAGTTTATGACTTTGCACCTTACGAAACAAAAAGCAAGTAATCTACTAGTGCACATTCTTGGGCAATGCAAATGAGAAAGGAGCGAGAACTTCATTCCATGGTTGAAATGGCGCATTCAAGAAGTCCTACAAACACAAGAGGAAGTGGGACAAATTCAAGTAAAGGGTTGACAAGTATCAACAAGGTGAACCCAAAACCGCAAGATTCAAAATCAAATGGTTCACCAAAGAAGAGGGGGACATCAAGTGATGATTCCTTAAGTCCTAGATTCTAGGTTGATGTTAAGAGTACACCTACTTCGACTAAGAGCATTCTTGGGGCTTGTCCCAACTCTCCCGAACATGAGAGACAAAAGATTTAGAGGAGTAAGGGAGTGACCAGTGACAACTCTCGAGTGGAAAAAGGAGAGGTTGTGTTGAGTAATGTGAGTGGGTTGTCACCACCCCAATCTACACCTGACCTTGAAGAAAAATTGAGAGAAAAGAAAGAGGGAAAACAAAAGAGTGAGGGTGAGGATTTTCTTTATTCTTATAATTCTAACCTTTCTTGTTTCTCTAGGTTTTTTGTGTCCTTTGAAGGTATTCTTGGAGGAGCTAAATTGGAGAATCCTTCTTTGGAAGTGGTTCCATGTCTTGAAGAAAAAGAGGAGATCAAAGTGAAGTCTCCAAGTGAACAAGTACGCTTAAATTAGGAAAGCCAAGGTAAAGAAGAATCTTTAGGTGTTCTACAAGGTAACAAAGCTAATCCTAACTCTTGTATTCCTTTGAGTGAGTTTGATAGAGACTTTAGTATGGTTGATAGCTTTAGCTTTTGTAGAATTAATGATTCTTTATCTTGCATTGCTAATAGTCAAAGTGAAAGTTGTGAGCATGCACTAGTTGGGCACACTTGTGAAAGGAAAATTGATGGTTTTTGTGTGTGTGAATTGCTTCCTACTAGTGGTTTGCAAATGGTTGAGCTTGAACAAAATGACTTGTGTTATGACACCACACCTTTGTTTGACAAATGTAAAAATGAATTGCTTGATCTTGATATGATAATATTTGATAGCATTCTTGATAGTGGTGGTAGTTTGTGTCAAGGTTTTAAAATATTTGACAATCCATTGTTTGTTGAAAATGAGCAAGAAGAAGTGTTGGAAAGTGATTTTGCTATTGTCAATCCACTACTTGTTGAAAATGATTCTTGTGACTTGCTTAAGTATGATAATTGCGTGGGTGTTAGCAAGCTAACTCCCAAAATATTTATTGAAAGCTTGTCCAATGTTTGGAAGTCCTCCAAAGGTGAAGATTTCTCCTTAAAGAAGGAGGGAGGCACTAGTGATTGTAGTGGTAAAGTAATAGATGCTAGTTTTAGTGTCAATTTCTTTACTTGCTCTATTACTAGTTTCGAGCATATATTTAGAGTAGACTTTGCTAGAGCTTCTAAGGTTAAGGGTGATAAATTGTCAATGGAGGCTTGACATGAGTCGGATGAGCTTAAAAATGAAGATTGCTATGTGAATGACCTTGATGGAGATTGCTTTTCTAGACGAATTTTTGATGTTGGAATGGGAAAAATATTCTTTTATGGATGACTTTGATACTAGGCTATATCATAAGAGTGTGCACTTTGAGCATGAGTATGTGAGTTTTGTTCCATCCTCTTGGTTGTGTAGTGCTTGGAAAGTTATTGAGTTGGTACTTATTCGCGTCATGGTTTTGCAAGGTACAAATTCGAGGACGAATTCCTTTAAAGAAGGAGGGAATGATGCGATCCAGATTAGTACCCGAAGCCATGGAGGGTCTACTCTCAACATCCGGAGCTTGGAATGCTTTAAGAGGGCTTGGAAGCCAAGAACGAAGTCAAAAGATTGGCCAAACAAGCAACTGAGAGCTCACTGAAATCTGTGTCCATGCGATCGCGAGGCAACATGCGCGACCGCGCAGAAGAAATCCACTCCAGTGCGCGATCGCGAGATGCTAAACGCTATCGCAAAGAAGCTTCATCTCACAAGCCGCGATCACGACATCCAAGGCGCGATCGCGATGAAGGACGTCCTGCCAACTTGGAAGAATCAGCATTACGGGATTTTTAGTCCATTTATCATTGTATTTAACGAGCTACTATAAATAGCCTAATCCTGGGGTTTAGTCATTTAGCTAGATTTTGGATGATAGAGAATACTCTTGTGAGAGTGTGTGGGGGTTTAATCCCTTTTCCTCTTCTTGGATCTTTCTTGGATTCTCTTGTGTGAGAGAACCATTACTTGAGTTCAAGTCTCTTCTCCCTCAGATACTGGTCTTTTATTGTATTCGTCTAGATTAGGGTATTACAATTTATTGTAGTGTTCTAATTTACTTATAATTTTGGGATTGATTCCTTTCTTTCTTCTATCTATTTCCCTATTCCTTCAATCTCTTTTACTTTGTGTCGTTTATTTTATCGATTGTTGATCATTTCCTAATCTTAGAAGTTAGGATCATATCAAAATCTTATTTGTGGTTTGTTGGTAAAACAAATCATACAAATCAACCATTTCTCAAAGTGAAAGAAAAAGAAGAACAAATGAACTATTTACACTCTTTGCGATTCTTGATTTTACTAAGGGCACGTTTCTTCATTTGTTCCAAAAGCAACATATAAATAAGAAGAACGATATCAATTAATAAAAATTTCAGAAAAACGAATGAGTATAATATTGCAGAAAAAATAGAGGGACATACACATACTTGTACTGCTCATTCATAATTTTTGCATTCTCCACTCAAGCACTTTAGATATCCAGAAAATATGCAAAGCAATTACTGGAAAAACGAAAAATTGGTTGAAAGTTGCAGTGTGATGAAGAGTTGAATTTTATAAGCACGGTAATTCACTCCATAATTACCTGACATTAATTAATAAATAAATTAATTTAATTCTATTGTAATGACGCAATAAATTTTGGTCCAATCACTAAATACTGCTTCTCGCTTTTTCCTTCTTCCGTTTATGTGAGAGTAAAGAGCACTAATTCAGTTTGAATAGTTGAGCGTTTTGTTTAGTTATTTACATTCTGCTTACCCCCACTCACCCTTCTTTCACTTACTACCAAATTAAATGCACCTTGAATTTAGGTTGGAATACAAAAAATAACAGAAGATTGTACTTAATGAAATAAAGTCAATTCGAATGGGTAACAAAATGGAAATACAAACGGGGGATAAGAACCATTGGAGTGATTTCAATAGAAAACAAAAAGTATGCAAAATGGCTAAAAATGATGAATCGGTGGTAATTGAGATAGATAAATAGATAGATATAGATTTGACGTGAGAGAGAGTTCAAGAGTAATTTGTAAGTTCATGATTCTTTTTTTATTGTTGGTGGAATAACTTATTCTTAAACATGAGGAGAGGAAACATACTTTTCCTTTTTACTAACAGCTTTAATACGCATTAATCACATTCATCATGAGGGAAGGGGATCAACTAAAATCTTAAGGGCTTCTGAATTAAGAAAAAAAATCAAAAAATTGAGAAAAATATAAGTATGATTCTTGACCAAAAAGATGTGCCAAGTCATCTTCTTTAGACCCTCAATTTATATTATACTAGTAAACCTGCCCGCGCAATATGCGGTCGTGAAACACTTAATCTACAACTTTAATTCTCTCAACAGTAAATCTATTTTATGACCATTGCTAATGATTTTTTTATTGTGTGATTTTTCCATATAATCTTGGAGCTCCGAAAAATACTGTTACAGTGATGCAGCACTCATGAATCAAGTTCTTTCCTTGAGTTTCCTCATATTTTCTTTTCCTCAATTCATGCCTTTTCCTCTCCTTTATGTGTCCATATATTTCAGTGTAGCTCAGCTACAATGAGCACTGCACCAAAACTACAACTTGTGGGAAAAAGCAAAAATGAGTTCTTTTAAGATAGGATAAGAGAAAGAAATTAGAACACTTGGTGGAATTGTGAAAGGCGAAATTAAGAAAATTAAGTTCCCCTCTATTGACATGAACTTTCTATCAAGAATAAAAATAATTATGGTGCAGCAACAATTCAAAGATATACTATCATCTTTTCTCTACTACAAAATCTTGAACTTAGTTGGCGAATGTTTGATGATATAGCACCGGTTGCGCAATGTAAAACCGAACACACCAAGAAACCGAACACGTAAAACCGAACACACTCACACGTAAGGAATAAGAATTGGGTGAAAACTCTCTTACTTTCATTGATGAAGGGAGTCCCCTATTTATACAAGTGAAACCTAGAGAAAACCTAAACCTAACTTAGGAACCAAGTAAACTTAACGGGCTTGGCCCAATATACAATTTACATAACTAACTAACCTATTTACATATCTAACCTATTCACAATATAACCTTCATTACCCCTCCTCAAGTTGGAGCGTGAGGGTTCCTTATGCCCAACTTGTTAAGGAAGTACTCGAACTGGGCACGTCCCAACGCCTTCGTAAAAATATCAGCAAGTTGTGTGGTCGTAGGCACATAGCTGGGACGAATGATTCCTCCGATAATTTCATTACCAACAAAGTGACAGTCGACTTCGATGTGTTTAGTGCGTTCGTGAAAGACAGGATTCCGAGCAATATGCAACGCTGCTTGACTGTCACACTTCAAATTCATCGGAGAATTGTGATCGATTCCAAGGTTCCACAAAATCCCTTTCAACCACTTCAATTCACACACAGTCATCGCCATCGATCGATACTCTGCTTCGGCGGAGGACCTCGACACGATCTGTTGCTTCTTCGTTCACCAAGATATCGGTGAGTCCCCCAACGACACATACCAACCTGTTAACGATCGACGCGTCAACTGACAACCTGCCCAATCGGAGTCACACCACCCGTGCAATCTCAGATCACACTGAGAATTAAATATGATGCCTTGTCCCGGCCAGCCTTTCAAATATCGAACAACCCTAAGTGCCGCTTCCATATGCTCAACATGGGGACTCTGCATGAATTGCGACAACACATGCACACTATAGGAAAAATCCGGTCGTGTAAAACACAAGTAAATCAATCTTCCAACCAGTCGCTGATAACGTTCAGGATCTTTGACAAAACGACCACTCGCAAGTGCCAAGCGATGGTTTTGTTCTATCGGTGTACCAACCGGTTTTGCCCCAACCAAGCCTGCTTCCGATATGATATCCAATGCATACTTCCTCTGACACAAGAAGATTCCCTTCGGAGCCCTTGCCACTTCAACTCCCAAGAAATATTTCAAGGCACCTAAATTCTTCATATGAAAACATGTCGAGAGATACAACTTAAAAATTCGAATTGCCTTCGAATCATTACCAGATATGATTAGATCATCCACATAAACAAGCACATTCAAATGCACATTTCCCTTCTTCATTGTAAATAATGAGTAATCCGAATATGATTGTCGAAACCCATATTGCTTAAGAGCAGCAGACAACTTCGTAAACCAACACCTGGGAGCTTGTTTTAAACCATACAATGATTTTCGAAGGCGACACACCGTTCCTCTCCCAGTCATACGATGTCCCGGAGGCAATTTCATGTATACTTCTTCGTGAAGATCACCATGCAAAAATGCATTGTGCACATCCATCTGATGCAATTCCCAATTCTTGGCAGCTGCTACGGCCAGAAAAACTCGGACAGTCACCATCTTTGCAACCGGTGCAAATGTCTCCGTGTAATCAACTCCTTCGATTTGATGATTCCCAAAAATCACCAGTCTTGCTTTGTACCTTTCAATAGTTCCATCCGAGTTGTACTTTATCTTATATACCCATCGGCATCCGAGGGCCTTCTTCTCCGTAGGTAAGCGAACTAGCTCCCAAGTTTTGTTCGCTTCCAATGCCTTCAATTATTCCCCCATGGCTGTTCTCCATTTTTCACTTTTCACTGCCTCCGAATAGGAGGTAGGCTCATGTCCTTGCGTTATAGCTGCAAGAAAACTCACATGTTTCGAAGAGAAATTATCACAATTGACATAGTGTGCTAGAGGATAGGGCTTACCAGAGGGTTGTTGAGAAGCGAATGAACAATCAGACTTTCGAACACAGGACGATACCCGGTGACTCATCTTTTGGACCGTATTAGTAACAAAGTCTCTCAGCAAGATATTCTCTTTCTTAGTTCGTTTTCCACGACCCATCTCTTCGGGTTCAACTTCGGGAACAACTTCAGGTTCAGCTTCTGGAGTCATCACTTCGGGTTCAATTTCCGGAGTCATGACTTCGGGTTCAACACCCCCCCTTCGTCGCACGCTCTCCTCTTCCTTCTCCTATGCTACGGTGACAGGAACCGTATCTTGTCTCCGTTTTTCGTCCTCAGTCTCCTTGGATGCGAACGGAAATTCCTTTTCGTAAAACACCACATCCCTTGAGAACACAAACTCCTTTGCCTCCAAATCATACACTTTCCACGCTTTCTTCCCATTTGGATAACCCAAAAACACGCATCGACGACACCTACTTCCAAACTTGTCACTTGTTCGTCCTTGATTGCGAGCATGACATAAGCAACCGAACACCCTCAACTGATCATAATTCGGTGTCACACCCATCAAGATATCGTAAGGTGTCTTCCCATTCCACAACTCAGTAGGTGTCCGGTTAATCAAATAACATGCCGTCATCACACATTCTCCCCAAAAGTCAATTGATAAATTGGCTTGAAAACGTAGCGCTCGTGCCACGTTTAAGATATGTCTATGTTTCCGTTCCACTCTACCATTTTTCTGGGGTTTCCCTACACAAGAAGTTTGGAACAAGATCCCTTGTTCGAGAAAATACCCTCTAAAACTTACAAATTCGGTACCATTATCACTCCGAACGATCTTAACCCGTTTATTGAATTGTCTTTCTACCATTGCAAAGAAACCTTTCAATTTTTGTCCGACCTCTCTCTTATCAACTAACAAGAACGCCCATACTCCTCGTGAACAATCATCAACAATAGTAAAAAAATATGATGCACTACACGAAGACTCAGTTCTATAAGGACCCCACAAGTCACAATGAACTAAATCAAAAGGTTCAGCAGCTTTATTATTACTCGAAGGAAATACATTTTTAGTTTGCTTTGCCCTAAGGCATACATTACATGCCTTTTCTTCTAAGCTACCTTTCCCACTATCTTCTAAAACTGAAAGAGATTTTGTTATTTGCATCGAAGGATGTCCCAACCTTTGATGCCACAAATCAACCTTATCGACCTTCACAGCTTTCACCACGGGTATCGTCCAAAAGTAGTAGAGTCCGTTCTTTTGTTCACCCGCTCCAATCAACTTCCCCGTAGCCCGGTCCTGCATAACACATAAATCATTAGTGAAATTTACATTGCATCCAACTTGATTAATTAATTGAGATACAGAAATCAAATTGCAAGTCATTTCGGGCACATATAATACTCCGTGAAGAACCATGTCTTCGTTAAATCTGATGGATCCTTCCTGAGTTGCCATCATACTGCTTCCGTTCGGTAAACCTACCGGACACTTTGGTATTGTTCGTAAATTCTCCAAAGCACTTATCTGACCAGTCATGTGATTTGACGCCCCCGTGTCAATAATCTATGAAAGATGAGTTTTCTTACCGATCGATGGTTCACTTGTGCTTGCCTTCTCCTTTTTCAGCAAATCGAACAGCATCTGCAACTGATCACCTGTTATTCCGGACAAGTTAGTTTGTCCGGGCACTCATGTGTCTGGTTTCTCCATTCTCGAGCTCAGCTTGAGCAGCATTTGCTCGATTATTGCCACGTCCTCGACCAGCATTCGAACCAGACGGTTGATGTCCACGTCCTCTTCCACCTCTGTTACCTTCAGCTCTTCCTCTGCCACGTCCTCCATTCGAAGGACCTTGCTTCGGATAATGCACCCACCCCTCCGGATAACCAATAACTTCATAGCAGTGTTCCGGAGGATGTCCTCCTCGATCACACAAGTGACACTCCTTATAGCCTGTCTTCGGTGGCTGTGATCGTTGTGCAGCAAACGCTGTCACCTCCCCTCGTTCTTCCTGAGTTTGTGCCATCCCTTTGACCCGTTCATCTTGGATCACCTTTTGGTAGACTTGATTCATCGATGGCAACGGATCCTGAGCCAAGAGATTGGGACGGACGGTTCCATAAAGACTTTCATCCAGACCCATAAGAAATAAGTGAACCCTATCATCTTCCATTTTCTTCTCCAGCGCAACCGTTAGATTGCAAGTGCAGTTTCCACACGAACAAGTTGGAAACTTATCACAATTTCCTAGTTCTTCCCACAACATAGCCAGTTTTCCATAGTAAGCAGCAATAGTTAATCCCTTTTGCTTACAACCGGCCAGGGCCGCTTTCAATTTCTGAATCTGAGGTCCGTTTCCTATGGAGAAATGTTCTCGAATACTCTTCTACAGATCTTTCGCCACTTCCATGTGCGATATGGTTGTCCGAAGAGTAGGCTCGATCGAATTCCTAATCCACGACACCAGAAGAGAATTGATAGTCCATCAGTCCTCATAATCGATCGACTTTTCATCAGGCATCTTGATCGATCCGTCAACAAAACCAAACTTCTTCCTTGCACGCAGCGCCATTCTAACCGACCGCGCCCATTCCTCATAGTTTTCACTGGACCTGTGTGATAATCAAACCAGGATTATCATTCGAGGTGATATCGTACGGAGAGATTGTCTTCCGTACGACTGCAGCATCACCTTTTGGAGCCTCCATTACTTTTCTATTTGAAGAGTTTCACAATGGCTCTGATACCATGTAAAACCGAACACACCAAGAAACCGAACACTTAAAACCGAACACACTCACACGTGAGGAATAAGAATTGGGTGAAAACTCTCTTACTTTCATTGATGAAGGGAGTCCCCTATTTATACAAGTGAAACCTAGAGAAAACCTAAACCTAACTTAGTGCATGAGTTTGTCTATAAGAATAAAAGACAAAATAATATAGAAAACTGAAAAAAGTTGTGAAGATTACCATCCTCAAAATATCTATCGTTTTCACCAATCTATAGGAAAATATATCGGCTTTAAAAAGTTACAAAATGAAATCGCTTGAATACATATAACCCGGAAGAGTTGAAGATATCTAAGAAAGAAGAATGTATATTTTCTCAATGAAATAACTCTTCGGCAAGAGCCAATCTTGACTATGAGTGCATGAGTTTGCTCATTTCGAGCAGCAAAACTGTTCGAAACTACTTACACAACCAATAAAGAGGACATCTTTCTCTTATTTAAAAAAAATGAGAAAATATTTTTACCTTAACCCTTCGCTTATAGACGGCGAAATACATTTGCCTAGAAGAAGGCAATATATATTTATATGCCAATGCCGCATCACCACCTTTTTGAACACCTGACCTCTTGACTCAAAGTCTTAAGCCATATAAATCAACCCCAAAGCTAAAGGATATATATATATATATATATATATATATGGAAAAATAATTTTACATTAACTGGCAAATTCAATGACCAATTAGTGGGAAAGGAAACAGTCTAAAACGGAAACCATATAAATACACATATAATTATTATGAATGAGCAATGGTGTGTTAGCGGTAACATGGATTAATTGTACATAATGGCTGATGGAGTTTTAAAATTAATATGTATTATTATTGTATTGGGTAAAAATCGGCTCGCGATGATTCACCCCGGTTATGCAAGTTGACAACGACCGACCACGTGACAACGAGCCAGAGACCGAAGCAAATAAGTGGGTCACCGAAGTCAGACGCCGAGGTCATCACCGAAGGCGAGCCGTAAGCTGAGCTTCGGTGATGTCTACCTCAAGCGAAGAACAAGGCCACTTCACCGAGGTCACTTATATGCACCTCGGTTCCAGCGGCTTTGCAGCCCACTAACTCCTTCCATAAATGCCAAGATCGTGGGTCAAAGCACAACTGATAGTGGAGATCATGGGCAGGGCTCTTAGGCCTATAAATAGTACCTCATTTTGTATTATAGGGACCCAGAAATATATACCGAAACTCTGCCCAAATTTGTACTCATAATTATATTGAAATCAAGTCAATTTTACCGCATTTACGTCTATTTCGTGCATTTATTTAACTTTAATACGAAAATTTGCTTATATTCGAATCCAAATTCGATTTGTAATCCTAAAACTGGTTTAGGCCCATACAAATTGGCGCCGTCTGTGGGGATATAAGCAGAAACACTTTGTTCCAAAGTTTCACGTCCTTTCTCGTCAAAGCTTACAGTTCAACGACGTTATGGCTGACAACAGTGATAATCTTAATGAACGGGCTGGCGCTCCGTCGAGCCAACAGCCTATATCACCAATGACAACCGAAGAGTTCCAAGTTTACGTTGTCACCGCATTAAGAGCTCTCCAAAATCGACAGGATGAGCAAGTCAACATCAATGCTGAGTTTTGCGCCTCGTTGGAAGCGAGGAACAACACAGCACCGAACGGCAACCAGCCTTCGGCTCCAAATGGGGGCATTCCGACTTTCGTTCCTGCCGGCGCGATAATAGGGGGACCTCTTAATGGAGCCACGTCTGGGGGTTTGGAAAATGCACCGGGCACAACACCACAGTTCGGGACGATTCCCACCGTGGCTGAAACAACATCCTCGGTCGATGTCGAAAAATTGACCAGGGAAATTGAGGCTCGCATCGAGGCACGCTTAGAAAAAAGCCTCGAGAGTGTGCCGGGGTTAACAAAGGTTGAAGATGATCTTGATATAGATCAACACAGGGAGCTGCCCTTCAAGCCCGAAGCAGCTCCAGCCCCAACCCCCAAGAACTTCAAACTCATGTTTTTGAAGAAATATGATGGGACCACCGATCCCAGAGAACATGTAAGAGAATACATGGCCATGGTGAAGAGCAACGACTTAACGGCAATAGAGCTCGCGTCGATGTTCTTAAAAGAGTTTGGCGAGTCCTTGGAGAAAGGAGCTCTGCGTTGGTACATGTGCTTGCCAACGGGGTCGATTTCCACCTTCAAGGAAATGTCCAGCGCCTTCGTTAAGGCACACACCGGGGCCCAAAAGATCCTTCAAAGGAAGGAGGACATATGTGAAGTAAAACAAAAGCCCGGTAAGCCACTAAAGGAGTTCCTTGAGCGCTTTCACGCCGAGCGCATGGAATTACCTCGGATGGATGATACCCTGGCCATCATGGCATTTGAAAAGGGAATCAATATTCGCAATTCTGACGCCGCTGCTGAATTGCGAAAGGAGCTCCAACAGTACCAAGTTCTGACATGGGAGGATCTACACAAGCGAACTTACTCCAAAACAGATTGGAGGAAGCTGAATTCAGGAGCCGAGGTTATAATTATAAGAACCGAGGCGAATCTTCATACCACACCAAGGCGTCGCGAGGGAATTTGAAGGGAAGGTACGAACCATATACCTCAACAAGGCAGCCTGTTAGCCAAAGACTGGGAAATTCCTTCGGAAATTCGTATGCAAGTCCACACATAAGCCAACGGCTCGGGGGAAAGGTTCAACCCAACACCAACCAAAGAAATTCCTCAGACCCAGCTTCGGCCCCGAAGAAGGATCTGCCTCGGATCCCTGACTACAATTTCAACATATCGACCTCGGAGCTGGTAAATGTAGTCAAAGGGACTGCCGGGGTGAGGGTGCCCAAAGACATGAGAACTCCAGCAGATAAGAGAGACCACAATTTGTATTGCGAGTTCCATGCAGACTATGGCCAATAGATCGAGGATTGCAAAGCCTTGTGCCTCGAGGTGGCTCACTTGTTGAAAAAGGGAGTATTGGCTGATTTCCTTACTGACAAGGGAAAAGACAATTTCTCCAAGAACCGAGGTGATGGGCAACCACCTCAGGCCCCACCCCCGGAGAGAGTTGTGAACGTCATCACTGGGGGATCAGAGGTGAACGGTGTAAATTTTGCAGCGGCCAAGAAATTCGCCAAGTTATCGATCACCATAGAGAAAAGGACCCGAATTGGCGGCTCGGGCAAAGAGATCGTGTTTGACGATGATGACTGTGATGGGATTATATTCCCTCACCACGATGCCTTGGTCATCATGTTAAGAATCAACGACTCCGATATCAAGCGAGTCTTGATTGACCCCGGTAGCTTGGTCAACATAATCAGCTACGGGGCTGTTAAGAAAATGTGGCTCAAGGGGGAGGTTGTCCCCAAAGCAACAGTGCTAGCCGGCTTCAACAACTCTACAGAGAAAACTTTGGGCGATATCACGCTCAAAACATTCACTGAAGGAGTGAGCAAAGAAACGCTGTTTCAAGTGATGCCCGAGGACTTGGCATATAATGTGATCCTCGGAAGGCCATGGATCCACTCCATGAAAGCCGTTCCCTTCACACTGCATCAAGTGATTAAATTCCCTACACCTTAGGGAGTTCGATCAATCAATGGAGAGCAACGAGTAGCGAGGGAATGCTACTCGGTTGCGTTGAAAAATGGAGTCGCCCCGACCGGGCCAAAGCAATAGCAACTACAGCAACCGGGGTCGAGCGGGGAGAACCTTCGAGGAGAAATTGACAAGATCCCAGTTTGCATTCAAGAGCCTCGGAAACGAAAAGCCGAGGACTCAACCATTGAGGAATTGGAATCTTTCATCCTATTGAAAGATTTCCCCGAAAGAAAGGTGTTTGTCGGCTCGGAGTTGGACCCAGAGTCAAAAAAAGCAATTATTGAAGTTTTGAAATCCAACAACGATTGCTTTGCTTGGTCTCATTCAGACATGATTGGTATCGATCCGGAGATCATGACCCACAAGCTGAATGTGGACCCAAAATTCACCCCGGTAAAACAAAAGAAGAGACCCCACGCCGGGGTCAAAAAGAAAGCAATCGAAGATGAAACCACAAAATTGCAAGAAAATGGTTTCATAAGAGAGGTGAAATACCCCGAATGGCTAGCCAATGTGGTGGTCGTACCAAAGAAGAACGGCAAGTGGAGAATGTGTGTAGACTACACCGACCTGAACAAAGCTTGCCCCAAAGACTCCTACCCATTGCCACAAATTGACAGGTTAATAGACTCCACGGCTGGACACAAAATATTAACCTTCTTGGATGCATATTCGGGCTATAACCAGATCCTCATGGACCCGAAGGACGAAGAGAAGACCTCGTTCATCACTGACCGAGGTACTTTCTGCTACAAGGTGATGCCCTTTGGTTTGAAAAACGCCGGGGCGACTTACCAAAGGTTGGTATGTCGCATGTTCAAGGAGTATATTGGAAAATCTATGGAGGTCTACATAGATGATATGCTCATCAAGTCGATCCGAATGGAGGATCATTTGAACCATCTGAGGGAAGCTTTTGCTGTTTTGAGGCAATACGGCATGAAGTTGAACCCCGAGAAGTGCGCCTTCGGCGTTGGATCAGGCAAATTCTTGGGATTCATGGTCTCTGAACGAGGGATCGAAGCTAACCCAGATAAAATCAAAGCTATCGAGGAGATCCCCGAGGAGCTGACCGGGGTGAAAAAAGTTCAACGCTTGACTGGCCGAGTCGCCGCCTTGAGTCGATTTATCTCAAGGTCTTCGGAGCGATGCCATAAATTCTTCTCCGTTTTGAGAAAAAACAATCACTTCGAATGGACATCAGAGTGTAAACAAGCGTTGAGAGATTTGAAGCGATATTTGGCTAACGCGCCGTTGCTCGCCAAGCCAAAAGAAGGTGAGACATTGCTGGTCTACCTGGCTGTGTCCGAGGTGTCAGTCAGTGCTGTGCTGGTTCGGAAAGAAGATGGCAAGCAGCAGCCCATTTACTATGTAAGCAAGACACTCCTCAACGCTGAAACCAGGTACCCACACTTGGAAAAATTAGCACTTGCTTTACTTGTTACTACCCGAAAACTACGACCCTATTTCCAATGTCACCCAATAGCGGTAGTTTCAACCTTCCCCTTAAGGAGTATATTGCATAAACCTGAGTTATCGGGGAGGTTGTCAAAGTGGGCGGTAGAGCTGAGCGAATACAACATCACCTATCAACCTCGAACAGCCATCAAATCTCAGGTCCTGACTGACTTTAGTATTGGAATTATGCCCGAAGCGGAAAAGGAAAACTCCATGTCGAAGGGAACGACTTCGGGGCTATGGATACTTCATACTGATGGGGCAATTACTCCAAAGGTTCAGCTTTAGGCATAGTCTTGAGAGCACCCACCGGGGAGAAAATCAGGCACTCGGTTCGGTTCAAAAAAGTAACCAACAACGAGGCCGAGTACTAGGCGGCTCTGACGGGCTTGGAGTTGGCAAAAGATATGGGGGTGGAAAGAATCGAGCTAAGGTGTGATTCGCAATTGGTGGTGAACCAGGTCCTCAGTGACTATACGGCTCGGGAGCCCAGAATGCAACTATACTTGGACCGGGCACAAAGAATCTTGGCCCAATTACAAGAGTGGCAAGTCAAACAAATACCTCGGGAGGAAAATACCGAGGCTGACGCCTTGGCCAATTTAGGTTCGGCGGTTGATGAAGCCCACTCGGGGACTGATTCGGTGGTTCGGTTGTTGTCCGCGCAAATGAGAGAGATGAAGTTGCAGGTCAATTCGGTGGACAACAGGTGGGATTGGCGAAGTAAGTTCATCTCTTACTTCGACTCGGGGACTGTTCCCCAAGATAAAAGGGAAGCAAAAAAGTTAAGGACCCAAGCAGCCTCGTATCACTTAATCGAGGGTAATCTGTACAAGAGGTTATATTGCGGCCCGATGGCCAAGTGTTTGGATCCCGATGAGGCCAGGTATGTGATGGCTGAAATACACAAAGGCGAGTGTGGCAACCACTCGGGGGGAAAGTCCTTGGTGCGCAAGATATTAAGAGCTGGGTATTATTGGCCCACTATCAGTGCCGATGCAAAGGCCTTTGTGCAGAAATGTGATAAGTGCCAATGCCATGGACGGATGATCCACCAGCAGGCCGAGCCTCTACATTCAGTGGTATCACCATGGCCCTTCATGAAGTGGGGGATGGACATTGTTGGACCATTGCCGAAGGAAAAAGGTGGTGTTCGCTTTATTCTAGTGCTAACTGGTTACTTCACGAAATGGGTGGAGGCAGGGGCTCTCACCGAGGTAAAGCAAAAATAAGTAATCGACTTCATCAAGAAGAACATCATCTACAAGTTCGGTGTCCCGAGGGAGATTGCCTGCGACAATGGTAAACAGTTCATGGGGGCAGCCATTACTGATTTCTTCAAGCAATGGGGGATCAAAAGAATTGCTTCGACTCCTTATCACCCAAGTGCCAATGGCCAAGCTGAGTCTTCAAATAGAATTATAATAAGAAATCTCAAGAAAAGGCTCGATGAGAAGAAAGGACCTTGGGCCGAGGAGTTGCCAGGGGTGCTATGGGCCATGCGAACAAAGGAAAAGAACAGCACCGGTGAGACTCCTTTTTCAATCGCTTATGGTATGGATTCCCTTATCCCCTTGGAGGTGGGCGAACCAAGTCTTCGGTACGCCCACACCACCGAGGACGCAAATCAACAGGCTATGAGCATAGAATTGGATCTGCTCGAGGAGAAAAGAGAATTAGCTTTGGTTCGGCTGGTTGCACAGAAAAGGAAGATCGAAGCCTACCTCAATAGGAAAGCCAAACTCAGAGATTTCAAAGTTGGCGACTATGTGCTAAAAGCGAAAAATCAGTCAACGAAGGAAGACAACGGGGGAAAGCTTGTTGTAAATTGGGAAGGACCCTACAAAGTCAAAGCAGTTGTTGGAAAAGAATCTTATCAGATTGAGAATCTGCAAGGCGAGCCCGAACCTCTGAATTGGAACATTTCCAATTTAAAACGGTACTACTTCTAATCGAGGTAAATGCTCCTTTAACCTTTTTAAATTCACCCATAGCCCCGAGTCGAATAACGCTCCTATGGCCTCGGGCGAAATGTACTAACTTGCTCCTCGTTCCATTTTTGCTTGACCTTTTCAGGAAGCGAACCGAACGAATTCCAGTGCTCGGATCTTCATCAAAGATTCACAACCGAACACTGGGGGGGGGGAGTAAGAAGCGAGTGTTGATACCGAGGTCGGCATCGAGCCTCCCAACCGAAGCTTATCTATCCGACAACCGGGGACTAATGCCCGGGGAATAGATTTAGTACATTATAATCTCGCCCGGCAGCGGCATATTGTCAATTTACTTTTTATTGTCAATTTGTTTTTTACCCAAGGTCTGCTTCGACTTGGTCCCATGTAAATAGCCGATTTCTGGCTCTTTAATATCAATGAAATAATTTTGATCCCATATTTATTTGTCTTTATGAATCTTGCACTCCGAAGCTGCACTTTGAATGCACCAACTGGAGGACGAGACGTCGTTCTAAGTTTGCATCGATTAAATTCAATCAAGTCTTGCAAGCAAGTTATCTATCTATTATAAGGTGTTCGGTACATGAAAAAAACCAACACTCGAGATGAAAACATGAAAAACACTTCATTAAAAGAGCCCGAAGGCTAAGAATATTTTACATCAAAAAGACCCTGAGGTCCAAAAAGTTATGCATAAACGCCCGAAGGCTTACAAAATGCTATCAGAAATCTAAGCCTCGGGGGAATCACCTCCATCATCGGACCCCCCTTCGGCTTCTTCATCATCCTCCTCATCGTCATCGTCGCTCGAGGCCTCACTTGATGGGAGTTCATCAATAATAGCTTGAGCCTCGACTGACTTCGCCTCAGCTTTTGCGATCTCCTCATCCAAGTTAAGCTCGCCGGCGCGACACCGCTTTAGCAGCCTCAACCAGGATTGGATAATGGCCAACGACTTATCCAGCTCGACCCTCTTAACCTTGATCGCAGCCCTATTCTTACGATCAGCTATCTCGTCTCGAAGGGCTTCAACCTCGGCTTCTTTAGCTGAAAGTTTGGAGTTCTCACCTTCCAGCCTTTTGATATAAAGCATATGCTTCTTCAGCTGATCGTGATGGTTCTTGGGCACCTCCACAACTTCAGCCTTTGCTTGGGTTAGCTCGGCACCCAATCTCACAGCTTCGGCCTCTAGCCTCGAGCGCTCAGCTTGGAAACTGACACCGAGGGCTTTGATCTTCGCCTCAGAAGTTGCCTCGGCCTCGTGCAGATCAGACTGGGACTTGGACAAATCAGCTTTCAATGTAGCTATTTGTGCGTTAAAACTGTCTCTCTGCCTGTCCCACGTACGAGCAACACGCCGGACCTCTTCATTACTCGAAGTCTCAACCTCGATAGCCCTCAGTGACAGAACGAAGCTCTGAACAAAGATTAATCAGAAAATCGAAGTCAGTTATGAACCGAAGGCGAAAATGAAAAGAAAAGTCTAAGGCAAAACTCAAAGAGCGATGAAACTTACTCTGATAGCATTGGCAGCAATGGTATTGTATAGCTGACCTCGGGAGAATTCTTGCACGACTTTATCTTCCTCCGGGCCCAGCAAAGGTGTGAGGCTCAAGATGTCGGCACGGCTGCAGGCCAACAAATTTGAAGAAGTCGGCACCTCAAGTCTCCGATAAGACCCCACCGAGGATGAAATCCTCGCGGGTTCGGATTGCGCCCTAACCGCGCCGGTGCCGACCTCTTCTTCAATCGTAGCAGCGCCAGCCTCCACAACCTTGGCCTTGCCTTTAATCTTGGCAACTACCGCCTTGGATCCATGTTCTTGATCCTCGAGGTAAACAAACTCAACCTCTCTATGAGCCAAACCTTCACCAGCTGTATCATCAGGCTCATCGATCAATCTTCGGCGCCTTTCAACCGCTGCCTCGGGTTGGGGAGGAGTTTCCACCTCGGTGCGAGGAGCCACTGAACGGGAGGGCTTCTTTGAAACTGCCCTCTTCCTCTTCACACCTACAATAGTAAAAGGAGTTGAAACAAGGGAGTAAAAAGGAACGATAACCGATGAGTTGACCGAGGATAGATATTACTTTTGGAGGATCCTTGACCGGGGGCCCCCTTTGAAGCTTTTGAAGTCTTTGCAGCCTTCAAATCCTTCAATCCCTTCAAGTCTCCCGCCACCGAAGCCAGGTTGTCATCTGACTCGGTCTCCTCCCCATCCTTCTTCTTCTTGCTATTCTTTGTATTAACGGCACGGTTTGGAAAACCTAATTCCGAAGGGAGAGAAGTTAACAAAACGAAATCAAAACCCCAAAACAACATACCAAATA
Organism: Petunia x hybrida; assembly: GCA_037355625.1. Classification (NCBI taxonomy): domain Eukaryota; kingdom Viridiplantae; phylum Streptophyta; class Magnoliopsida; order Solanales; family Solanaceae; genus Petunia; species Petunia x hybrida. The sequence goes on from JBBBVM010000258.1 coordinate 1,172,953, forward strand.
AAGCATCACAAAAAAGCTTACCATGCCGTTTGCATTGCCAGCCAAACTCGGCGGCCATCTTCATCCATGTCCTATCAGGGCTCTCGCGAGCCCCGGTCATGGCTTTCACCCATTCTGTCAGTCCCACGGGTGGAACGATGTCAACCTTGTTAGCTAAGAAATAACAACGGGAAAGGATTAGCAAGTGTGAAGGATCACCGAGGATGAAATAAGAGTGAAGGGACACTTACGTGTATTGTTCCACTGCTCGGGAAAATCAGGCTCGGCGGACAAAACGCTGGTCTCTAGCAAGATGTAGCGGTCACTCCAGCCTCGGTCCCCATGGTCCTCACTCTTATGAAGGAGCGCGAACTTCTGTCGGTTATTTAAGGCCACAACCCCAGCCTTATGAAAGTAAGGGTAGTAGAGTGAAATGAGATGCTGAATGAAAGGTAAAGTTCACCCCGGCCTTCTTACTTAACCAATCCATGCATTGAACGACCCTCCAAACGCCGGGGCCTAGTTGGGCCTAGCACAAGTTGTAGGCCCGGCAGAAGTCGTCAATAACTTTGTGCACCGGAAGGGAGAAGCCGAGGGTGAAAGGGTAGGTGTAAGCGAAAGAGAGCCCCTCGACATGGTGACACACTCTACTCGTTGGGTCGGGGATAACTACTTTCACCTCGGGTCCAAACTTACACTCCCTCCGAACCTGTTCAATGTGGGCTTGGGTTATGCGGGTCGGTGTCGTGTTCACCGGTATATTCCTATTCTTTTCTTCTTGATCAGCGGATTGGACTTGTAGCTTGAGGTCCTTGCCGTTGTCGAAATGAGAGGGAATGATTTGGTGAGGTTCGAGCTCCTGCTCGAGAGGAATTGTCGGGACCGAGGACCCCACCTCGGCGGTATTTCCACCGTCAACTTCGCCTCCGGCATCATCACCCTCGGCATCCTCGCCTCTATGCGTGGTGTCGTCAGCATCAGCAAACTCCATGAGGTCATCATCCGTGACGTCATCATCTTCTTCTAAGCTGACGTCCTCGCTCACAGCGGCAACGTCACGCCTGGCCCTCTCCTTTCGACATTTAGGGCAACCAGCACTAGAGGTCGCTTCTCCGCCTCCCTCCGCCTCTATTACTTGTAGCGCTGGCACGGTGGTGATAAACTCACCACTAGAAATGATGGCAGCGTACTGGGCAATCTTTGCCCTTTCGCCGGAGTCGCTCGAATCTTGTCGTGAATGAGTGGTGGACATGGTTGAAGCTTGAAACTAATAATTCTTGTGAAAATGGAGACCTAGAAAGTATGGAAGCTCGTGTTTTTCTCTCTTAACACTGTTAATGGCAGAAGGTGAAAGTGAGGGGAAGAGTTTGGTAAGAAGGTATTTATAGGTATGGAAGAGCCAGGTGGTGGGGCATCATCATCATTGTAACGTTGGGAGGAGACGAAAATTACGGCGTGACCGTTCGAGGATCCAATGGGTGAGTGACACGTGTCAATAAGAAGTGACCTGATGAGACGCGAACTGTTGGCAAAATTTGAAACGCATAGTTAAGATCAAGCCACGTCACTTTCCCGCTGAATTTCATTCCACTACTCGATAACCCCGGTATGTAACCGAGGAGTGGGGGGACTATCTGTATTGGGTAAAAATCGGCTCGCGATGATTCGCCCCGGTCATGCAAGTTGACAACGACCGAGCACGTGACAACGAGCCAGAGACCGAAGCAAATAAGTGGGTCACCGAAGTCAGACGCCGAGGTCATCAACGAAGGCGAGCCGTAAGCTGAGCTTCGGTGATGTCTACCTCAAGCGAACAGCAAGGCCACTTCACTGAGGTCACTTATATGCACCTCGGTGAATCGCCTCCGTTCCAGCGGCTTTGTAGCCCACTACTTCAGCCCACTAACTTCTTCCATTAATGCCAAGATCGTGGGTCAAAGCACAACTGATAGTGGAGATCATTGGCAGGGCTCTTAGGCCTATAAATAGTACCTCATTTTGTATTATAGGGACCCAGAAATATATACCGAAACTCTGCCCAAATTTTTACTCACAATTATATTGAAATCAAGTCAATTTTACCGCATTTATGTCTATTTCGTGCATTTATTTAACTTTGATACGAAGATTTGCTTATATTCGAATCCAAATTCGATTTGTAATCCTAAAACTGGTTTAGGCCCATACAATTATTAAACAAAAGAAAGGAAAAGTGATATGAAAAGGACATATAAAGAACAAAATGGAGGAGTGAATAGAAAGGGTGAAAAAAGGCCAAAGAAGAAGAATCCTTGGCCATAGAGCTATGCCACATCACTCTTCTATGTTTCTCAATTAGAAGATATATAGATATAGATATAGATTTATCTCTTTCCTTGCATGTCTAATGCTCCTTGCTTTGGACACAAGGAAAAGCTTTCAAATTTAGCACCATCTTTGGTTCTACAAATCAATGCCATAAATTTCTACCCGTTGGGGTTGGGGTGGGGGTGGGGGTGGGGGTGGGGGGAGGTTGCCCTATCATATCATCATATCATATAGTATATAGTATTATAAAAGTGAGAATCCCATAATGTAAGGTCATATTACTAAAATGCCCCTATTATAGATTTAAGTTACTAAAATACCCTCATTAATAAAAAAAAGGTCAAAAATACTTCAGACGGAATCTTAATGTGTTCATAGTGCTGCTTAAGTCTTTTCAAATGCACTTAATCTGAATACTATTTAATGTCTTAATTGGTTATTTGCCGGAAACATGTGGTACCTTTTGTATTCCCAACAAATACAGAGAATATTTTTTTGAGAATATTCTAGAGGGAAATATTAATAGCTATATGTTCGATAGATATTATCTTATAAATAGACCGAGATAACACCAGCCCTCCCATGTAGATGATTAAGAAGACAATCTTGTCGCTGTTTGCGTCAGTTGTATTTAGAGATTATAGTGGTGCCTTTGAATTAATAAACACTCATATCAGCCCAAATCAGAAATTAAAAGAACTTGTGTCAATAAGTTTACTAAAGTCTGCTGCAAGAACCAGAAGAACCTTTACCTGTCATTTGTTTGTGTAATAAGACATATAATTTTTGGTATGAATTTATTTTGTGTCTGCCAAATGATTCTTGCTATCAAAAGCTTAATGCAAATACCATGCACGACTATCAGCTTTCAAAGATGTGAAATTCTACCTTTTATATTTACATTCATTTTAGCAAAATCATATCATGCTGGCCGGGATTGACCTTCTATATATTTTTTAGCATTCCCGAGGTAATCAAATACTACCATAGTTTTCATGGAAATTTTTTACGTCAAATGGAATTAAAATTCATCCATCATATATATGGTTCTTGGAGGATTTATTTATCCTATATATTAGAAGAATCTGGGTTCAATTGATGACTAATTTTTATTTTTATTTTTTTATCTTGGTTGTTTAGCTAATAGTAGTTCTTTTCCTGTGTTTTGCTATACAGTTTTCAACTTTGCCAATATGTCGGACGCATAACCTTGCAACGAGATAGTTGCTGAACACTTATTTAACATCACTACTTTTTGAACTCCTCAACCAGAACTAGGAATAGAATTGTGGTAAAAGGAAGGGTGAAAAATCTCATGTAATTACCTTTTGTATTTTGTTATGAAGTAGCTGATTAGTTTGTCATATCCTTCTCTTAGGCCCTAACTCGCTTATCATAATCCCTCTATGGAAATTTTTCTTATGTACAACAATTTACGTTGATGCCTTTAACTGGCTATGGGAGCTGTACATGAATAATTATAACAAAGAACCACGGTCCCAAGAAGATATGGGAACTTTTGTGGGGCAAAATTTCTTTCTTCATTGAGTTTGCTAAATAAAATATAGATTCATTCCTTTCGTTTTGACTTTGTAATGTAAACTCAATTGTAACTTTTATATAATTTTTATAATTTTGTACGCCGAAGACAGCTTACAATATGAATCACGGCTGACCCTTTCAACGTAATAATGTTGTATTGCTTTTCGGTTTGCATTTGCCTAAAAAAACAAACAGACATCTAATTAGATTTCAAAAATATTATTAATATTAATGGGACACTACTATATCAACGGTTGAAGGACACTATTAGATATTGTGATAAGTTCTGATCAAATTTGCTTATATATTTAAGTGGACTTTTACATTAATTTGAATAATCTAAGTCCTGGAAAATTATAGCAAGTTTTAAGTAGTGTCTACATGTTCATCTCCTTTAATCAGGCTTCTATGTTCATCTCAACAAAAAACCACATTTACTCTGCAAATGAAAACTCAAGTAAGTCATTTTCTTTTTTATTACATTAGAGCATTCATGAAACTATAGTTTTTTTTTTAATACTTACGGAAATTTATATTAATACTACAATGGTTCAAAAATAGTACAGCCCATGCTCTTTAGAGCCTTTAAGTTGTCGTATTTGGCAAGGTCATTACATTCATTGCTAAGTACTTTCTTAACAAAAAATGAAACTATAGTTTTGTTTATGCTTTTGGCGTTCCACCCTCCGATTTAATAATATGATATTTATGAATCCATTACAAAAGATTGTGCCAATTTCTAGATTGAATATTAACATTTCCTCTCCTTGCAGCTTTCCGTTTTAGGAAATCATTTTTCTGCCCAACTAAGGCTGGGTCTTCTGCTAATGGTTTGACAAAAGAATAGAAGATTGAAGGCTCGACGCTGTTATTTTTTTTAGTGTGTGGTAACTAATGATGGCAAGGTGTTTTCGGTAGAGGCTGACGAGCCGAGTCTTTAGCATTTCAGCTAGAAAATCCTTTAAGAATCTCCTCTGGTTGTGGTCCATTTTGCTGGAAAACATAATATTACATTTATGCAATTTCTTTTGATACTACGTATAATTCTTACTTGAAGCCATTTCTTTCGAGTTTCAAGATTGCAATTTTCACTGATGCACAAAATATCATTCATGTTTATATTTTATTCCCTGTATCAACTATTAGTTTTTTTTTCTTTTAAATTATATTAATGTCATTTATAAAAAGTTTGTGCCGATAAACATGATGTACTCATTCAAAGCACGTGTCCAAAAACTGGTGGTATTAAACTCACATCTCTAAGTTTTCCTCCTATATATACCACACTAATAGAAAAAGAAGAGCAGAATCGACAATAACAAAAGCAACATCACCGTCATCATCAAATGCCCCCCTCTCACATCTCCTAGAGTATAAATGCAGTTTTGATGTCGCATATATATAGAGCTGGCTTGAGTTTATAATTGTGGGAATCCCCTTCAATTACATAATTTTTGGCTTTGCAACTACACAATGACCAATGATAATTTTGAGGCCTTATCGTTATTGCTTTATCCGCCATTGTGAGGTACTTGGTAAGTTTATAAGAGATGACGACAATTCTAGCAAAGTCAGCGAAGCAGGAAAATTAAGGTTCCGTATCTTGGCAAAGCGACCCAGGATGACCGACGATCGCGAGCAACCGGTGTTTGCAGCCATGGCGGACCTTAAAGTTTCTTTGCCTGAGCATGAATAAAGATCCGAGCCTTTAATTTTTAACTTTCAACTATTTTTTTTAATTATTTTTATAACTTTTCTCACTAAGTTTGCAGCCATGGCGGACCTCAGTACTGATGCACATACAGTCATACTGGGCTTCTATTTTCATTCTGCCTAGAAGTGTGACTAAGGAGATTACAGCTATATGCATGAATTTCATATGGGGAGGGCAGGCACTAGCAGGAAGAACTCCACTAGTGGCTTGGGACATTGTCTGTAAAAGGAAGAAAGAGGGGGGACTAGGACTATTGGACTGCTTTATATGGAATGAAACAACAGTAGCAAAGTATGTCTGGGATATAGCAAATAAATCTGACAACTTATGGGTCAGGTGGGTCAACCACATATACATTAAAAGCACAGACCGGTGGTGCTACCAAGCTGCACAAGACAACAGCTGGTATTGGAAGAAGATATGCAACTTGAGAGAAAATTTTGAGGCTGGATACACACAAAATGGTTGGCTGGCAACAAATGGAAAATACACAATCCAGTGTGGCTACCAGTGGAGGAAAGGCACTGGAAGTGAATGGTGCTGGTGGAGAGAGACTTAGAATAATGCAATTGTCCCTAAACATAACTTCATATGCTGGTTGACAATGCATAGACGGCTGGTATCAAGGGATAGACTGATAAAGAAGGGCATTACCCAGGAGGATACATGCCTACTGTGTGGTGCATATCCAAAAACAATAGAACACTTGTTCTTTCAATGTGCCTTCTCTCAAACATGTTTGACAAGCACTCTGAATTAGCTACAGATGCAGGCTCAGAGAACTGATCTACAAGGCATATGGAGAAGCATTGTAAGAAAGGCAAAAGGGAAAATCAATAGAGCATTTGTAAGAGCAATAATAGCTGCAATGGTATACCAGATATGGAAAGCAAGAAATGAGGCACTATGGGATATGAAGGTGATCAGACCACAACTAGTCAGCAGAAAAGTGAAGATGGAATGCAGATACAGGATAGCAGATATACTAAATTGGAAGAAAACATGTAAAGATAGAGGATGGATAGAGGAGTTGTACAAACAAATGTAGGGGCATAGGGAAAGGGATTAGGAAATATAGTTAGGATGCTCTGGTTAGTATAGATAGGTTGGTTTTGGTTAGCTTAGGCTGGTCTCGTGACTGGCATGGTTTTGTAATTTAAGAGTAGGAGACAAGTTGTAAGTTTGATGTGATGGTGATGTCCTAATAAAATTGTTCGGTTAACCAAAATAGAATACAAAGAAGCATTTGTTGTATATAGATGACATTTCACACTCATTAATTAATGTGAACTATATTTTTTGTGGTTCACCAGGTTTGGTTATTTAGCTTACTTGTTCCATATTCTTCCTTATATGTTTATCATTTGCTTGTTCATATAAATGACTTGTTGGTCTATATTTTAAATTTTTTATAAATGACATTTATTAGAACACATAGGATATTGCCTTCAGTTCAAAGACATTAAAATCATTGACTTATGTCCAATAATATTCTCTTTAGCTGTATATATTAAATTATTTTAGTTTTATGTTTATAAGCTCTCATCTCTTTTCTTAGCATGAGTTTATCTAATAAGAGGTAAACCTCAACCTTATCCCTCCACCTTACTTAGCTTTCAATTGCTTAAAACTTGTTTACCTGTGCACTTAACTGATGCCATGTTTATTTTCCTTGTTATGTACTTATATGAAGCGTGTCTTTCCATTTACATGTGTAGAGTCATTACTTTAGTTTCTAAATTAATACTTGATGCTTAACATGTTACATTTAGCTAAGAGTCTTTAAATTATCAGCTTTCATTTTATTTACCTACGCCTACTTTATTTAATTTGATTACGTCCCAATTTCTTAGTCCGGTCGGGAACCACGTTTAGTGGAATATAGGAGGTGCCTAACACCTTCCTCTTAGGTTATTTTGAACTCTTATCCAGAATTTCTAGTTCGCAGGCCTGTCCTGGAGTCATTCTTTAAAATTAAGTTATAAACAATGTAGGTGCCCTAATACGCCTAGTTAAATAATTTATTAGGTGGCGACTCAAATTTTTCACCCGTGAAGCCACAAGTCTAGCTCTATTTTAAACACTTTACTGTTTGAAATAGGGGTCGACATTTAGCATGAACTTTTCAAAGATACTAGAGACAATATTTTACAACACTCTGTTTGAATCGAGTAACAAATAAAAAAATGATAATATCTTGCACTTTTCATTCCAAACACAAATATGGAGAATAAGCTCAATCAATTGAGTATAGACACGCTAAAAGAAAGAATCGTATCACCGGACTTTCTAGCTTCTCTTGCCTAACTTAACGGGCCAGTCCCAGTGAGTGAGTCAGTCAATCCCGTTCAAAAACTTGCGCCCGCTCTCGCTCCAATATACGTGTAGGGGGAAGCACCAATGAAAGTGCAACTAGATCAAAACCTGTAAGTAGTTAAATAGGAGAAATAGAACAAATCGCTTAACATATTACTCTTGTTAGTGAATAGTGAATCTCCATCTTTTTTTAAAGATATACCAAAAAAGTACACTATTCAAAACAACAAAACTTGAAATATTGATATTTGCTAATGTTCGATAGAGCTCACACTTTGGTCCAAACATTAAAAGGTGTATACCAAAAGAGTATATGATATATCAAAAAGCGAAACATCCATCTGTTCGATAGCAGCTCACACTCTTCGATCCAACACAAAAAGGTATACTAAAGAGTATGGTATACCCTAACAGTATGTTTTATTCAAAACAATAAAATTCAAAACATTCATTTGTTTGATAGCGGCTCACACTTCGATTCAAAACACAAATAGGTGTGTACTAAAAGAGTATACCGTATACCAATAATGTATACTTGTACTCAAAATAAAAAATCTAAAAAATTCATTCCAATTAGTTGCACCAAAAGATGAGCTGACTGCTCCAGTATAACATTGAGAGTTTTCCCTATATTCACATCTAATAACTCGCCTCCACAGAGCATGCTCTTCACAATTATACCTCCACAACCATTTCAATAGAATACTTTCATAAATACTCCAGCCCAAGAGGACTCCGAAGGATCTAAATAATACAGTTACGAGGATCTTCTCAGTAAGCTGCCCTTGAATCTCCAAAAGGTCTTCTATCTGATTCAATAAAATACCATCACAACTCACAAGAGTTCACTAATGGAAATACAATACCCACAGGTACATTATACTATCAAATCATTAAAAAAATGTGCCCTTCTTTAATGATGATTAATAGATCCATTAATTGATTAAAACCAATTGGAGAATTAACACATTATAATACAAATTAACTATAAAATTCACCCAAAAAGAAAATAAAAAATATTTGGATTTGAAGGAATTTCACTTTTGGGAATGTAACCTTCGCTGTGAAGGATTGATTAAGGACTACTAAGCTTGTAATGCTTTCCAGCTTCAAATCCCAATCAATAACTGGGAAATATAAATTTTGTTTTAACTTTTTTTACTACGGTTGAACAACAAATCAATGAAGAGCAATGGAAGACTGATTTTTCGTACCTTATCTAAATATGCACAATGAAAAAATATGTAGAGAGAGAACCAGAGGAAGATAGAGTGAATGGCGAGATATTTAAGAGATGAAAGGATACTGGGGTTTGTTGGGCCAGATTTGAAATTTTACATGGTACAAATGGGTACGGTGGGTAATATTTTAGGGTTTGATGGGTATTAAGTTTAAAATGGATAGAGTGGGTAATTAGTTTAAGTTTTATAGATATATAGTGTAAAAAAACCCTTAATATATGATGTTGTTGCTATGGTCAAACACTAGGGAAGAGTGTTTATTCAAATACTAATAAGATTCTAGCAGGCTATGGATTAATAACTTTCTATTTATATAATTTTTAATTAGTTTTATCTCAAAAGGACTTAAAGGGGTTGTATCAACATTCAGGAAAAAAAAATTAATTGATTTTACCTCCATTCTCCAAATCTCTAACATTATAAATAAACCGAGGGAGTAGAGTATACCTTGCCCTAGCAGCTAGCACAATAAGCCAGGGTGCAGATTTTTCTGAGAGCCGAATTCTCTTTCTAGTTTAATCTTTAAAGATAACTACTTCCCTTTTGTTGGGTTTCTTCAAACACAGTGAGGATCTAATTCTAGTTTTATGTGGAAGAGTATTTATGATACAAAGAGCTTCTTGTTAAAGGGAGCTAAATGACGCTGAAGTGTTGTTTCTTTCATAAATAAAAAAAAAAGGAATAGTGACTAATTGGCAGTACTAATTCTTTTTATTAAATTCGAATCTTATAACAAGTCTTGAGCTTATGAGAGCCTTTGATTTATTGGATGATCATGGGAAAATTGGAATTTTAATTTACTCAAGATATAATTGCTTAGTGCGAATTTTAATGATTCTCATTAGTTATTTAGAGCCCTGACACGCCACAAATGTGGGTGGGGTTCACAAATACCCTAATGAAAGTAGGGATCGAATATAAGGACCTGCACGAGACGGAATTTAGTTGAATGCATTCAAATTAACTTGTTGTAGTTAGATAATCCTAGTGTTTGTAATTGAAAGTATCTATAACTAAAGGAAAGCAATATAAGAATAGTTTTAACAAATAATAAAGAGACTATGATACTAAAATCCCCCTAACCCTCTAATCTAATGAGTTAAGTTCTAAGATTTTTCACACTTTAGGTCACCTAATGGATCTTGCTCATATATACTCGACTCACCCCTCTCGGTGATGAATCAAGACTACCAACTCTTTTCCTTTCGGTACTAAGAGTTGATGCTTTGAGTGCTAGCAAATAGTCCCAAGTAGGGTACCCCTTTTCAATGTTCAACCCGTTAACCCGGGGTAAATTCAACACACTTACTCCTGGTACCCCGTCACTACACTTCCTATTCCTAGAAATACGATTTCGGTTTAAGTCTAGTACTAGGGCTCAACTTGAGTTGTACACCTCAAGTTGTTGTAATGTAATCAAAAGTAGTGAAATGGGGTATTCCTAATGTTTAGGCCTAAATTTGGCCATTTAGGTAAAACAATTAAATTTGTTAGAGGGTCATAAGTAATACGGTAAATACGCAGGAAAAGTAAGTAAAACTGAGATAAAAATAATAGACAAGAAAGTAAAGAGTATTATTCCTTGATGTACAATAAAATATAAGGAGGGGTATTTATAACTAAGATTTAATTAGTCCTAATTATGGTAAATACAAAGACTAATAAGGTCATGGGCTTGTATACTCAAGGCGGCGGTATATATGAAACCCTAACTTGAAGACTGTAAACTCTAAGGAGGCGGGATATATACCTTCCATCCTACGCCCATACCGGCTGAGCGGTCGTGGCTTAAGGAGCACACGTGTATCCTCTGTGCCTGGTGAATTGTAAGGTAAGTCTAGTCTCACCAACTGGACTCGTATCCTTGTGATTGCAGGTGGCGTATTTTTGCCCACACACCTAAGTATTCTAAAGCTTATTATACTATACCGATTTGATTATTGGATTAGGGTTTAATTAGTACCCTAGAGGATGATTTAGCTACTCATGCTATGCAATGAATAAAAACTTGTGAGTAATAGGTATTGCATTAAAATAAGTAATGGGAAATGATTCTTACAAAGTATGATGTTGTTCTTATAACCCACGAAAGCTTCACAAGAAAGTAATGGTGTTTTCTCTCCATCTTGCCTCTCAAGTTATGTAAAATGAGAAAAGTTCTCAAAAACCTAAGTCTAGCTATATATAGTGTTTGCCTAGACTAATTACAAAATTTCCACTTGCATGTTGGGCGGGGGCTCTTTTGACAAAGGGCTGAGTTCCGGAGCTGGACCTGGCGAAAGGGTTGGCGCCTCTTGGACATGGGCTGGCGCTCTTTTCTAGAGTTGTATGAGGAGATGGCCGCTCTTCACAATAGGCGACTGCTTTTTCTTCTTTTCATAGAGTGCGTGGAGTTTAGCCTTAGAGTATGGTCGCCTCTTCTTCTCAACAGCTTTTCCATATTAGTGCAATGGGCGCCCGCCCTTTTGATGGGCGATCGCCTCCTCATTAGTTCTTCCAATTCTCCAAATTCCTTCAAAAGGCTAGGGTCTTTTAAGTCTCCCAATTGAAACTCAACATGCTTCTCACATTCATAGAAAGGGCGGTCACCCTTAGCATGGGCGGCCGCCATTTCGGTGTTTCTGCAGCTTCTTGATTTTGATCACTTTCTTGGACATTTCTTGCTCTTTTTGGTCTCTCATCTTTCCATTTTGCTCTAAAACCTGAAACCAAGCAAAACACATCAATCTTTTCTAAGGATTTGTCAATTTTGGACTAAAAAAAATAAAAGTTTAAGTGATTTAAAGTATGCAAAATGCTCGCCCATCAACTCCCTCAAACTTAAGTCTTTGCTTGTCCTCAAGCAAACCATTCTCTACCCAAGAATAGTGAATCACTTTTAAGACTAGCATATAATGAAGCTAGATTCCATTTTTGACTTTTCAAAACTTTTGACCTCACTTAGTACCAACACACATTTAAACTCAGGAATACTAAACAAGTCACTTAATGAACCACTTCACAAGTTTCACAATGGTCAGAGGATGACATAGAGCCTCAGGCATGGATTTGGTTCCTCAACCAACTTTACTTGGTTTCAAATCTCACCTCAAGCCGAACTCTCACCTCTCATATCACCACTTGCAATTCTCACCACAAAAGAGTAGTCCTTCTCTCACAATCAAATTCAAACAAAAGACTTTTCAAACAATTAAACACTCACTCTCCAAAGAATGTGTATTGGGTGAAAATGAATCGAGCCTTGACACTAGGGCTCGAGACATGGGTTGGTTGAATCCTTTGAAAATGATCCCTCGAAGAAGTTTGCTTGGTTCCTGAGGCTAGATGCCTCGGGCAAGAAATGGATCTTGGTTCCAAGTTATTACACGAGATGAGTGGTTTACCCCAATATATTATGTCAGCAAGAGTCTTCTCGACGCTGAGACAAGGTACCCTCACTTAGAGAAATTAGCACTTGCATTAATTATGGCAACTCTTAAGTTTCGCCTTTATGGGCAATTGAGTTAAGTAAGTATGACATTGTATATCAGCCTCAAACTGCCATAATATCTCAAGTGTTGGAAAACTTTGTAGCCGATTTCAGTGCTAGAATATTCCCCGAGGCAGAGAAGGAAAATCTACTTTCAAAGGGTCCCGCCACCGGGGTGTGGAAATTTTTTACTGATGGGGTAATTAATTACAATGGATTGGGGCTCGGAATAGTGCTCGTTACTCCAACTGGGGAAAGGCTGAGGCATTCGGTGAAGTTTGGGAAGTTGACTAACAATGAAGCGGAGTATGAGGTTGCATTAGGAGGTTTAGAGATGGCTAAGAAAATAGGGGCTGAAAAGATCGAGCTAAAGAGTGATTCACAGTTAGTCGTGAATCAGATCCTTGGTGATTTCTTGGCGTGGGAGCCCAGAATGAAGCAATTCATGATCCAAGCACAGCAAGCCCTCGGTGCGTTTCAAGAGTGGAAAATCCCGTAAATCCCTCGAGAAGAAAATGCCGAAGCTGATGTATTGGCTAACTTGGCCTCGGTTATCGAGGCTGGGGACTCGGAGACTGATGCAGAAGTACGGGTAGTCACATCTGCAGTGGGAAAAATAAAGTTGGAAGTAAATGCGGTAAATATGCATTGGGATTGGCGAACCAAATTTATTTCCTATCTAGATTCGGGAATCCTACCGGCGGACAAAAGGGAAGCTGAAAAGCTCCGAAGGCAAGTTGTCCCATATTCGCTTGTGCAAGGGAAATTATATAAAAAATGCTTCGGTCAAGGGGAGTATAGCTATGTGATGAGAGAAGTGCATGAGGGCGAGTATGGAAATCATTCTGGGAGGGAGACCTTAGTACAAAAGCTCCTTCAAGCTGGTTATTATTGGCCTGAGATGAGTGAAGATGCCAAGGCATTTGTCAAAAAAGGTGATAAGTGTCAGAAGCATGCTTCATTGATCCATAACAAGCGGAGCCATTGCATTAAATCGTATCGCTGTGGCCATTCATTAAGTAGGGGATGGATATTGTAGGCCCATTTTCCAAGGCAAAGGGTGGTGTAAGAATTATTCTTGTACTAACTGATTATTTCACCAAGTGGTCGAGGCAGGATCCTTTGCTAGGGTTCGGCAGAAATAAGTAATCAATTTTATTTAGAAAATATTATATGCAGATTTAGAATTCCGAGGGAGATAACGTATGATAATGGTAAACAGTTTATAGGCTCAGAGGTAACTACATTCTTTTCCAAATGGGGGGATCAAAAGAGTGGTCTCAATACCTTATCATCCTAGTGCTTATGGACAGACTGAGTCCTCGAATAGGATACTCGCGGACAATTTTAAGAAGAGGATGAATTAAGTTAAAGGCTCGTGGCCCGATGAGCTACCCGGGGTGTTGTGGGAAATGAGAACGACTGAGAAAAACAGCACTGGAGAAACACTGTTTTCCCTCGCCTATGGGATCGATTCATTGATTCCTGTCGAGGTTGGTGAGCCCAGCCTTCGGTATTCTCACGCATCCAAGGAATCTAATCAGCAAGCTATGCGCGTGGAACTGGATTTTCTTGAAGGACGAAGGAAAATGGCTTTGGTTCGATTGGCTGCACAAAAGCGACAAATTGAAGCCTACTTGAATAGAAAGGCTAAGTTCCGAGCCTTTAAGGTTGGTGATTATGTCTTGAGGGTTTCAAATCAAACAACTAAGGAAAAGAAGGCAGTAAAATTGGCTGCTAATTGGGAATGACCTTATCGAATTAAGGCCATCGCAGGAAAAGGATCTTATCAACTCGAAGATATGCGAGGCAATCAAGAGCTTTTAAATTGGAATATCTCCAACTTAAAGCGCTATTATTTTTGAAATTGAGGTACGCTACCCTTCGTCAAACAATAATCCTTCACCCACAGCATCGAGTTGTCAGTGCTCCAATGCTTGAGTCGAATGACGCCAACCCCTCATTTTTCTTTGCTTGCTTTTTCAGGAAGCAAAGAGAACGATACACAGTGTTCGGGTCTTCATTCTTCACACTCAACCACTGGGGGATACAAGGGGAGTTAGCTCAGTAAGCCTTCGACTCATTCCATAACCGGGGAGTTCAAACAAAACCCAAAGACTAGCTATCCGTACACCGGTGACTGCTCCCTTAAGAGTTAGCCTAGTTATTTATTGTGATCGCCCGAAGTGGCTTTGTAATAAGTATTTGCCTAAGTCTCAATACGACTAGGATTTATATAAATCGGCTAGAAACTCATCAATGGAATAAAACTTGATTCAATTATTTTTTATCCAATGCATGAAGGCCAGTTTTTATTTTTATGCCTCGGCTCGCGAACGAGACGTCGTTCTAAGCTAGTTTAAACATATCTAAGTCTCGCAAGCAAATATTCAAGTGACATGTCAAAGGCCTTAAAAACCAAAGCAAAGATTAACACTTAGAAATATTCAAATTCATTAAAAAGGCTCGAAGGCTAACATGAAAAATATTTACGACGGCTCAGGGCCTGAGCAAAGCAAAAATAGAAAATACACTGGCGAGACATCACTCCTTGGCCTCGGAAGTTGAAGCATCAGAACCCTCATTCTTTTTGCCCTCGTCACTCGAACTCTCTTGCTCGAGGGAGCTGACTCAACAGTTGTTGGGCTTTCACAGCGTCATTTTTAGCCTTGGCTATCTTTGCTTCCAGATCTGCCCCTGCTTGGCACTGTTTGAGGGTCTTTAACTTTGTTTGGATGATAGCTCAGTTCTTGTCAACTTTGGCCCTTGTATCTCTCATTTTCTTCCTCAACGAAGAAGAAGCTACTTTTCCCCGAAGGGTCACAATCTTAGCCTCGAGCCGTTCTTTCTCTTCAGTAAGCTCGTTTATCTTGAGGGAGCTCTCCTTCATCTTAGAGCGATACTTCTCAGCCTTTCTACTAAGGACAGCTTTAGCCTCGTCGGTTATCCTTTTCTGCTCAGCTTCGAGCTCGGTCTTGCAAGTCTCTTTTAAAGCGACCATTCTAGCCTCGGCAAAGGAGGCTGACTCACGAGCATTGGTTGCCTCGAGGTCAGACTTGTCAGTAGCCATTCGAGCATCATCCAACTCAATCTTGGCGTTAAGAAGTCGTTTCTCCAAGTCGACTATTCGAGATTCGAGGTCAGCTCTTATTCGGTCCCATTCACCCTTGGTTTCTTGTAAAATGGAGACTCGATGGGTCTCAATATCGGAAGCCTGATCTCGTGTATGTACCCCTGCAGAGGATCAACTAAAGGAGTAAGGCAAGAAAGGGAAACAATAGAATATAAAAAAGGGGTAAGTGAGGCAAAAATACTTGAATGACATGCTGAGCTGCATCAGCCATCAACTCAGCTATGGGTGATTTCCTGAGGCGCTCTCACTCTAATGGCCCGAGGTGCCCTCTACAGCTGATGTGAACCGCCACATCATTGTCTAAAAGGCAGAGGTTGGAGGGAAGTTCAACTCTCCTGACTTGCCTTTGGGAAATCGAGTCGTGAGCAGGCTCGACCGCAGCTCGTGAGACTTTCTCCTCAGTATGAGGGGCCCCATCCACAGTCTTCTCATTGTTTGCTGATAAAGAAATCGCCTCTTCAATTTTATCAGCCGGTCGATTCGACGCCTCAAGGTCGATGGTCTCGACCTCCCTTTGAGCCTCCACCTCTTCGGGCTCATCGATCAAACCCCTGCGAGGAGAAGTGACCACTTCGGGGTTGACGTCCCCTTCCACTCTGGCCCGCTTGGCCTCAATAGACTTCTTTGAAGTCTGTCTCTTTCTTTTTGGAGCTTCGAAAAAGGGGAAAAAGAAGAGAGAATCGGCGAAGAATGATGGGGTTAGATGTCGGAAAGAAAAGAGAAGATATACTTACCCTGATCCGTTGGCTCCTCGGGAGTAAGTCTTTTCTTCTTCCCTTTCTTTCTTTTTTTTTTCTCGAGGTCTCCGACTAAATCCTCGAGCTCATCCAAAGCTTCCCCAATCTCTGGGACTTTCTTCTTCTTATCCTTATTTTTCTTCTCCTTCAGCGCAGTAACCGCCCTACTGGGGAGATCTAATAAAATCAAGGACTTGTAAGAATAAGATCTTAGAGGGACAGTTCAACAGAAGGAAGGAATGACTAACCATGGCGCTTGCATGCCCATTGTTTTTCGCTCAAGGCAGCCAAGATCATCCACGATCTCTCTTCTCTTGGCTTCGCCTTGATAATGGCTTGCACCCAAGTAGTCAGGTCGTCAGGAAGTGTAATCGGAATCGACTTGGCTAAAAATATTAAAGCTAACAGTTAGAAGTAAGAAATAATGAAATGGGAAGTGTTCAAAAGGAACCGAGGCGAAAGCTTATGTGTTCCGTTCCACCACTCGGGGAAACCAGTCCTCGAGGATAAAAGGCTAGTGGATAATAGAACGAAGCATTCATTCCAACCTCGGTCTTCAGTTACTTCACCTTTTATGATTAGTGAAAACTTTTCTCGTTTATTAAGTTGAATAATCCCATCTTTATGCAAATTGGGAGAAAAAAGGTAGATGAAGTGATCAAAACTAAAAGGGACGCCTGCTCTTCTACACAAATAGTCAAGGCACTTAGTGACCCTCCAGAATCCGGGGCCAAATTGGGCCATGCACACGTTGTAAGTTTGGCAAAATGTCTCCCACTTCGTGAATAGAAAGAGTAAATCCTATTGTGAAAGGGTATGTGTACACAAAAGAGCTCCAATATACTATATCGTAGGTTCGGCTCTCCAGAGCTTAATGCTAACTTAGACCTCGCGGCCCCACTTGCAATCCCCCCGAACCAAACGAATATTGGCTTGGGTGATCAGGCTCGGAGTATCTCCAACTGGAATTGTCACGACCCCCTAAAATTTACTAAAAAATATAAAGCAGTGACTTAGGTGTTCTAAAGGTACAATAATTATTGAGATTTATGGAGTCGCCACTTGACATAGTTCAAAGGTGTGCCAAGTCACCAAAAAGGTACCTTAGAATACCTATGACTCGTTTAGTGGTCTGCGTCAGAGTTCCAGATAAGGATCTCGGTTGACTCTCGGGAAGGTGTTAGGCACCCTCGAGTCCTGTGCCAGGCACAGTTGCTTTATTGACGCTCTCCGGCTTGTGTGAATTATATTTGTTGTTTATTGCCTTTTATTTGTTACGCTTTAAGTTTTAATTGAAACGTCGTTTGTTCATTGATGGAAAACTCTATCGAAAATTAACCGCAGACCCGTTGTCCGTTCGAATTCCGATATATGTGAGTTCCATGCAAACATTAGACCTTTATTACATTTTATCTTCTAACTTAATTGAGTTTTAAGTGAATGCATTGGCATTTGTTACTTTATTTAATTTTAATATTGCCCGTTCATTGATGGATACTCTATCGATAATTAACCCCGAACACGATGTCCGTTCGAATTACCAATATAAATGAGTTCCATATAAACGTTTAGCAACTAGCTAGTATTTAACTGTCTCGACCTAAATCTGCCTAATCGTGTGAGTTTCCTGTTAATGCCTAACTAATACTCGTGTTTTAATATGAAAGTAGACTAACGCCACTTCAGTGAACCTTGCTTCCTTTTATCCCTTTAATTTCTTTGTCTTGAAACGATTTGCATTTTATAAAGACACTATTTGCATTTTAATGACCTTATTTCAAGATCCTTTGTTCATCCCCATTTCCATGGAAAAATTCAGATTCATTAAATGTAACAGATCATGCGAAAATAATAGCTGCAACATCCTTTATAAAGCACCATATTAGCACACGTGGTTTAGTTTGTCTAATTTCAACATTGCACAAATTCAACTACTTTTTCTATGAAAAGGATATATAAAAAAATCACCATTCCAGCTTAATATACATAGCATAATAACACAAGATTATCATATAAGCAAGATGTAAATTTATGGGCTGATTTCAAACCATTACTTGCATACTTTCATACTTTTAATCATGATAAAACTACATACAACACAGAGGGAAAATGTTGGGAAAATACCTATTGTGAAATCTCCCAAAGTAAAAGTGAAATGGACCAACAGTTAGCAAAAAATAGCAACAGCAACAACCAAAAGCAAGTCACGAAAGTGGCACAGCAACAACCCTCTAGCAGACCCTCCAAAAGATGGAACAATTTCAAACCACCAGCCCAACAGACCACTAAGCTCCTCTTTGAACTGAAGCACAAAACTTTCTATGTTTTTTTTTTCCTTGTTTTCTCACTATTTTTCTTGTTTCTTTCAGATCTGTTCTTTTGTAGTTCTCCCCTCTCCCAAGAAAGGGGTAATTATCTCCTTTATATAGAAGGGAAAAAGTCTTAGGATCAGTAAAAAAAATTTGGGTGATAAAAAAGGACCGAATCACATGCTCTTGCCCCTACTTTTCAGCCACATTTAATGAAAATTTGGCATGCTAGCTAAACAACAAGGATGGTGGCAGTAGAGTCAAGTGTCAAAGCTGACAAGTTTTGCTTTTCATTTGACTTTGGACCTCTTTTTGATTTTCAGATTTTTTGAAATCTCCCAAAAAACTCTTATACACCAAACTAACAATTCTAGTCTTAATGAAATCTAATCAAACACTGAGGTAAGCCCGAAACAAATTAAAGTCCACAACTAATGAACTAAGACCCCCTATGTTAACACATTTACTCTCAGACTAATCCAAGCTAAACTAAAAAAGCCAAACTTCAACTATATATCATCTAAACTCACATAGCTAGTAGAGTAATCAATCAACTAGACAACTGCATAAACTGAAATAGAAGCTAAACGAGCTAATTATCAGGAGTTCAAACGATTGAGAAAACAAACAAACTCACTATCGACCAAGTTTAAATCAAAGTAAACTTAACAGAGGAGCACGTTTCATACTTGCAGCCCGGAAACAATATGCTAAGCTTGGATGCCAACACATAATGTTATCCAGAATCAAAGTGTTCTACCAGAAAACTAATATCAACCATGGGACAAAACAAAGCGTTTCATACTCGCGGATCACATTAGCCTTTGTTTAAACAAGTAAGCAGAACACAAACAACCTTATGTCAATACTAACAAACTATCATTTTCAACACGAAATAGTAATTAACTAATGCTAATCTAATGACTAAGCTAATGACAGTAAAGCAATTGGGTCGACTTCTAACCCGTCATTAACGCCAAACAACATTACCACCACGGCATAGCCCGTTATCGCTGCCTCGCCTAGTTCCATTCATCATCGCAGCAACCACCATAGCTAATGCCAAGCACTGAATCCCAACCATCATTACACGCACAGCCTCACAGTCTCACCATTGCAACCGCCATCAAATTACCACTGCCTTACCCCCTAGCTTCGCTGCATCGATGTCGACGAACCAAAACAGGCAGCACCATCACCATCAAAATCAAAACAATCACCCTTTTCTCGTTCTAATTGAAACGACCTCATTTGGGGTGGTCTCAACTAGAACAAGAGAATAGTGGAAGATAGAAGCACGAGAAATAGACAAGCAAACGGGTTCCAAGGCTGTTTCCGTTCGGTTTTAGCCGGAGGAGGATTTCGGCCAATTGGTATATACGACGAGAACGTGGAGAGGAAGCCGAGCCTGGATATGTAAATTTTGGCCGGAGGAAACCAAAAAATCACTGGAGTAGGAACTTTAAAACCCGATCTACGAATAATGAGCGAGAATTTGGCGAAGCAAATGGTGGATATGTGACGAGGGTGTCTTGGCGAGTTTGGGGGTGTATTTTTGTAGTTTTTCGGGGACCGGAGGACGGCGGATATACGGCGGATCAGTGGCGGTTGGTGGTGGTTCGATGGTGGAGGTTATTTCCGGTGGGGTCTGTTAAAAATGGCAAGGGTTTGCCTTAGATGTGTGAGTTTTATGGAGAAATGCCAAAAATGGCAAAGAAAACTGATTTTATATGAAGTGATATGGGCCGGGTCAGATGGGAATTGGGTTGGGCCGGAGGATATGGGCTGATTTCTTTTGATTAATAACCATTAACCTATATAGCTAATTAAACTAAAATCAACACGAAATAACAATCAACTACTAGATAAAAGCATAAAAACATATAAAATGTCACACTGACACTAAACACACATGATTCTATTTTTTTCAGTAATTTTCTTTTATTTTTATCTAATAAATTAAATTAAACGGCTAAATAAAGGCTAGAACCTAGCAAAAAGAATCACACAAGAATTAAAACAACTATTTTATGTATTTTGGTATTTTAGGTGCCAAAATTAGGTGATTACAGTTGCCCCTCTTTGTTCGAAAAAATGAAGAATTTTCGGACAAAGATGTAATCTACAAGAGTAAGAGGAGCAATAAATACATTCCAGAGTCATTACTCCACGTTCAATAGTGGTCAAACCATGATCTCCCTCTTAAATGCATAGGCAATGCTTATCAGTTACAAAGACAAGGGCTCGTTCATCGAAGAATGAATCTTCACCTTGGGGTAAACCACTCACCTCGTGTAATAACTTGTAATGGCCCGAGGCATCTAGCCTCGGGAACCAAGCAAACTTCTTCGAGGGATCGTTTTAAAGGATTCAACCAACCCATGACTCGAGCCCTGGTGTCAAGGCTTGGTTCTTTTTCACCCGATACAGATAGTCTGCCCACCCCTCGGAAAATAGTCAGGATTTTCCAAGGGGTGGAATAAATTTGTCGGGAATGGACGTGGCTATTTGTGCGCCATGAATTTAAAAAACGGCGGTTGTCACTCCATATTCCCATCCATCACACACGGATTCCGTTGATTGGGCGTGACTTTTCGCTCCTCCTTCCCTATGTAACGCAATGATGATCTTTTTTCCTGTAAATAGCTCAACTTGCTTTCCTTCCACTTCACTTTCCATTTTCCTATCAACAGTGGTTTTCCAAAGCAAAATTTCACCTTGAATCCTTTCTTCTTGATTAAGAACACCACCAATCACCCAACATAAAATGTCTGCTACTCATTCTGCACAAAATTCCTCAGGTCCCTCTGAAGAAAGGACCCCCGATGTTGCCACCATGATTGTTGGTGACGAATTATTAAATGTCCCAGTGCCTTTAAACATTCTTTCACGACTGGACGATGACACAGAGGCAATATCACATCCTAGTGGCTTAATCCCAAGGCGGCGCAAAGCCATCGCCAACCGCGGCAATGCTGATGAGATGAGCGGCGAAGAGGAAAACGCCACCACAGAAGTTGGTGATATTGAAACGAAAACTCCAAAATCAAAGAAAAGGAAATCTCCCTTGAGGGAACTCAACCTCGAGCATGTCATTCCCTTGAAGCTCGACCTTTAGAATGACTTCATGATGCAAGTCTAAACCGAGGCCGACATTAGGAGAAATAGAAATATTCCTGTAATCACCTAATTTTGGCACCTAAAATACCAAAATACATAAAATAGTTGTTTTAATTTTTGTGTGATTCTTTTTGCTAGGTTCTAGCCTTTATTTAGCCGTTTAATTTAATTTATTAGATAAAAATATAAGAAAATTACTGAAAAAAATAGAATCAGGTGTGTTTAGTGTCAATGTGACATTTTATATGTTTTTATGCTTTTATCTAGTAGTTGATTGTTATTTCGTGTTGATTTTAGTTTAATTAGCTATATAGGTTAATGGTTATTAATCAAAGAAATCAGCCCATATCCTCCGGCCCAACCCAATTCCCATCTGACCCGGCCCATATCACTTCATACAAAATCAGTTTTCTTTGCCATTTTTGGAATTTCTCCACAAAACTCACACATCTAAGGCAAACCCTTGCCATTTTTAACAGACCCCACCGAAAATCGCCTCCACCATCGAACCACCACCAACCACCACTGATCCGCCATATATCCGACGTCCTCCGGTCACCGAAAAACTACAAAAATACACCCCCAAACTCGCCGAGACCCCCTCGTCACATATCCACCATTTGCTTCGCCAAATTCTCGCTCATTATTCGTAGATCGGGTTTTAAAGTTCCTACTCCGGTGCTTTTTTGGTTTCCTCCGGCCAAAATTTACATATCCAGGCTCGGCTTCCAATCCACGTTCTCGTCGTATATACCAATTGGCCGAAATCCTCCTCCGGCTAAAGCCGAACGGAAACAGCCTTGGAACCCGTTTGCTTGTCTATTTCTCGTGCTTCTATCTTCCACTATTCTCTTGTTCTAGTTGAGACCACCCCAAATGAGGTCGTTTCAATTAGAACGAGAAAAGGGTGATTGTTTTGATTTTGATGGTGATGGTGCTGCCTGTTTTGGTTCGTCGACATCGATGCAGCGAAGCTAGGGGGTAGGGCAGTGGTAATTTGATGGCGGTTGCAATGGTGAGACTGTGAGGCTGTGCGTGTAATGATGGTTGGGATTCAGTGCTTGGCATTAGCTATGGTGGTTGCTGCGATGATGAATTGAACTAGGCGAGGCAGCGATAACGGGTTATGCCGTGGTGGTAATGTTGGTTGGCGTTAATGACGGGTTAGAAGTCGACCCAATTGCTTTACTATCATTAGCTTAGTCATTAGATTAGCATTAGTTAATTACTGTTTCGTGTTGAAAATGATAGTTTGTTTGTATTGACATAAGGTTGTTTGTGTTCTTCTTACTTGTTTAAACAAAGGCTAATGTGATCCGCGAGTATGTAACGCTTTGTTTTGTCCCATGGTTGATATTAGTTTTCTGGTAGAACACTTTGATTCTGGATAACATTATGTGTTGGCATCCAAGCTTAGCATATTGTTTCTGGGCTGCAAGTATGAAACGTGCTCCTCTGTTAAGTTTACTTTGATTTAAATTTGGTCGATCGTGAGTTTGTTTGTTTTCTCAATCGTTTGAACTCCTGATAATTAGCTCGTTTAGCTTCTATTTCAGTTTATGCAGTTGTCTGGTTGATTGATTACTCTACTAGCTATGTGAGTTTAGATGATATATAGTTTAAGTTTGGCTTTTTTAGTTCAGCTTGGATTAGTCTGAGAGTAAATGTGTTAACATAGGGGGTCTTAGTTCATTAGTTGTGGCCTTTAATTTTTTTCGGGCTTATCTCAGTGTTTGATTAGATTTCATTAAGATTAGAATTGTTAGTTTGGTGTATAAGAGTTTTTTTGGGAGATTTCAAAAAATCTGAAAATTAAAAAGAGGTCCAAAGTCAAATGAAAAGCAAAACTTGTCAGCTTTGACACTTGACTCTACTGCCACCATCCTTGTTGTTTAGCTAGCATGCCAAATTTTCATTAAATGTGGCTGAAAAGTAGGGGCAAGAGCATGTGATTTGGTCCTTTTTTTTTGCACCCAAATTTTTTTACTGATCCTAAGACTTTTTCCCTTCTATATAAAGGAGATAATTACCCTTTTCTTGGGAGAGGGGAGAACTACAAAAGAACAGATCTGAAAGAAACAAGAAAAATAGTGAGCCCATGGAAGAGTAGTCAAAACTAATATCTGTTGCTAAAATTAAGTTAAGCAGATTATACCAGTAATAGGTTAGGTTCCGATAATTGAGAGGTAAATTCCAGCTTATACAATTTGAAAAAAGATTTTTTTTTCTTTGAAGCTTGAACACCATTGGAAAATATCCTGGCTACGCCACTGAGCACGTGGCTATCTACGGAGAAACACACATATAAAAGGATGAAAACACTATAATGATGAAGGGCCCACAAAATTTAGGAAAAGCACATAACTGTTTATGGATACACGCGTAATTACACAAGTATTCATTGGCCTTTTTATCAATACGAAGAATGATACAAATGATTATACATGCAAGTACTGCCGTTTAAGCACACAAACCCTGAAATTACCTAAACAACTTTGTTATACTCTAAGCACCTCCTAAGGACACTAGTAGGGATAGGGGTATTGAATTGTGTCCTCTGATTTTCGCTGAAGAACTCGAATCTTTAACACAAGAACCTGGTTCTTGTGACTGTTATTTTCAACAAACAACAAAACTAAAAGAGTTAAACAGAAAGTAAAGAACACATTGTTTTTACGTGCAAAACTCCTTGCTCAAGGGAGAAAAATCATGACACACACTCTGAGATTTTGAAAACAATTCCACTAACACAATGAGCAGGTTTTAAATTACAAACTCTGTAACCAAGGGGCTACACTCTAGACCCTAATCACTCTCAAATCTAAACTATAAGTAATCTCACAAAAGTTCACCATTTATAATCGCTTTTCAGACTAAACAGATAGGTAAAACTCTCAATACACAGTAATATGACAACTATAATAAAGAACCTTAACAAACAACTAGTTATGCTCTGAGTTCTTCAATGGTTGTCATCAACTATTCAGACACACAAGAATAAACTGGATCATCTTTTGTTTGCTTTCGACTCTCATTGTGAATGAATGAATACGACTGCCTCAACTACTTGATTTTATATGGGTTATGTAAACCCTAGTAGTTTCTCACTAGGAATCTTCACAATTATGGTAAGTGAAGACCTCCAATAATATACTCCTTATTTAGCACCAACTCTTGTTCGCACTTCATAGAGACAGCTTCGACACAACTTTTTTTGCTGACTAGGATAAGTAAACATGCACGCACCACCTTTCCTCGTTCTACATGGATTTACACCTTGCAATATTTTCGATCAGTCAATCATGTGTTCTCTGAAGGACTAGGTTCTTCACCAAGTCTGTAGTTTGTCAATCTTCAAAACAGTCTCCTCAACAAATTCCCCTTTTTTGATGATGACAAACAAATTCTTCCTAGGAACCTGTACATACAATCACCAAGACAAAGTAACAACAAAAACAATTTGAAAGTTATTTAAAATAGATGAATTGAGTCATAAACATCCCAACATTTCCATCTTCCCCCTTTTAATATCATCGAAAAGATTCTAAAATCCTGCAAGAATAAGTTAAAAGAGTCCAGACTATAGCACAAGGCAACCAGTTAACATAAACAAGAACATAGGTAACACATCCAAGGGCCCACCAAGACCAAACAACAATGTTGCATAACCATAAGTCAAAACAAGCAATTTAAAACCAATTATTCAGGGCAGAACACATATGTGGCCCTTTAAGTACAGACCAAAAAGAAATAATTGTCTTAATTATGCATCACTAAGGAGAGAAATGAGTAAGGTTCTTGGACTGGAACTGAGCAAATGAGGACTTGGGTCAATGTTTGAAGTGCTTGACAAGTGCATCCAGATTCTTTGAATTGCTGGCCCTTTCAACAACTAACTCGGCATGATGTCTATTACACTCAATGGTCAAGCGATCAATTTCTTGATCTTTCAGCTTTCTCTGCCTCTTCAGCTCTGCATTCTCCTCATTCAGCTCCAATAAATGTTGCTCCAGGTCCTTCACAGGTGCAACAGCTTCTTCAGGTCCAAAATTCTCACTCTCATCAGCTTTCTCCATCTTAACCTGCATTGGACGTTTGGAAGCCTTCTTCTTCTTCTTGAAGAAGTCACATGTCTTCAACACATTCAAGCCAAACATCTGATGATATGTAGCCTTCTTTCCATTTTTGAGAGGTACTCTAAAGTGTTAAAAAATCTGTTGTAGTATGTAGGAATGTACAAGAGAATGAACCTTCTTGTCAGTATCAGCAATTCGTTTAATATGTCTAATGATCAGCCCAGGCAGATTAATTTTGACACCTCTGTCCAGCAAGTCCATATATGTTAGATCAAGTACACATGCTTCGCTGCTCCTCTCACCCCTTGGTAGCAGGAATCTGTGCACAAACTCAAAGATCAGTTGATGAGTTGGTTCCATCTCCTTTGTTTCCACCTTTCTTTCTTTCTTTCCTAAGTCTGAGATTACAGAGAACTTCTTAGTCACCTCCAAAGGAGTAACATTATCAGTTCTCTTAGACTATTTCAACTTCAAGTACCTGCAATACCCTTCAGCAGGAACTTCTAAGATCACTCCCAACTCAAATCTCCTAAACTCAATTTCAACTCCTCCAACAATTGAAAACTCTCTCCTACTAGCCACACTACAGTTTACATAAAATTCCCTCACTTGCTCTGCAAACAAACACCTATCTTTATTGGAGAACAACTTCATCCAACCCTGAGCATTCACCTTTTCAACCAGAGGTTTCATCTTTGGCTCCTCCAGATCGCACCACACACTTCCAGGCATTTCCTGCTTACTAGCAAAGAAAGCAACCCTGTCAACCTCTTCTCCCTTTTCTTTCTTCTTCTTAGAGTCTTCAGAGGTTTTTGAGTCTGAGTCATCTGGGTCCTAATAGTCCCCATCCTCATCACTACTCTCATTGTTTAGACTCTTCTTCTCAACAGGGACTTGCTTAGGGGCATGCTTTTTCTGTGCCATATTTTCTGCCTTTTTCTTCTCTGCAATCTTTTGCAGTTTCTCTTTCCTGCTGTTTCAATGCTGATCTGGTAGCAACCTTCCTAGGAACCACAGTTGTTTCTTCCATACTTTCTGATTCAGACTCAGTCTCTTCCTCCTCATCTTCACTTTCATCTACCAACTTACTTTTTCCCACAAATTT